>JAFMSR010000005.1:23869874-23900464 GCA_022818135.1 Saxidomus purpurata | reverse complement strand
AAGGCTTAGATATTTAGCGTGTGACATTGCCTAGAAGTCTACTAAGATTGTTCAAATTATGACACCTGTTGCAAAATTGACTCAGCCGAGGGGTCTCTGGATTTTACATAGGCTGATATAGGAAAAAGGTTAAAAGTCTTTATTTCTGAAACCACAAGTATTTGGCATGTGTCATTGCCTAGTGGACCTCTACAAAAAATGCTCAAATCATGTCCCCCAGGACAAAATTGTCCCTTTCTGCTATTGATGACCTTGTATTATAGCCAATGGGTGCCATATAAGTGATATAAGGTCATAATGACCCTCTTGTTTTTAACAAAATAGGCAATTTGGAAATAAAAAGATAAATATAATGCTAATAGACTGTCCACCATGATAAACTCTCACTGGATCAAAGACCAGAGAATATTTCAAAATACCAGAAATTGTCAATAAGTCTGTAATAATGCAAGGGAAATAACCCAATTTTGTTTCATCAAATCTGTTAATTTGGTTTTCAAACAAGTATGATATCCTATAAGTGTGTACTTTCATCTGTTCAGTTTTTAGTTGCCAAACAATAGAGACCATTAGGGACTTAATGTTTGATTGTTTCTGCCCGCATGTGTCCTGGCTGGAACTTCTAAATGTTCAAATTTACCATTTTCAAATAATATCATGCAGTTGTTGCACAGAACACAAAAGTGTGGTAGGTACCACACCCACAGTTAGCTTTAAAGTCAAGGTCACACTTGTGGCTTAAAATCTGTAATGTAGAGCATTATACCAATACAGTAACATGCATATACTGACTTTGAAATAATTTCATACAATTGTTGCCCATAACCAAGGGTGTGTCATGCATCACATCTGGGGTGATACATGGTTATTTACCAGTTTTTCGTGACTGGTGACTTTAACATGCAATAACTGATTTGGAAATATCTTCACAGTTAGTTGTAGTCCACATCACAAGGTTTGCCATGCACAACACCCAAGCGCTACTTTGGAGGCCAATGTCACATTAAGGGCTGGTATTATGTGACTGGGCTGTCATTTTACATGCATAAAGGTCACATTTCAGGGTTAACCAGAGTTGTAGCATGGCTGTAGTCAGCACGAAGATGGCATGACTAAACAAGCAAGGGATATTTTTAACCCTAAAGCCACCCCCCCCCCCCACCCCGCCGCTGGTTCTATCTGCTCACACCTCACACCTCAAAAATCCTGTGTACATGTATTACTATTATAAACAGGATCTACGAAAAGAGCATAATTGTATACCATTAGTCCTGGTGTTGATGTAATGGATGACTGTAAAGGAGTAAACTATGTATAGTACATAATGCTATTAGGATGACACGAGGGTTGACTGCAATACTTTCTAATGTTATATAAAATAAAGAAAGAAAAACTTGCACCTTTTTTTCGGTCAACCCTCCAATATTGTATGGAATTTGCTTACTTCACCAATAAAACGATTATCTGTTTCATGATCTTCAAAGTTGACATATAAAACCCATAGCATAGGTAACTTAAAAATCATAAAAACAGTTTGTTTCATGAGCCCAAACCAAAAGCACGGTCAACGAGCTCATCCCAAGTTTTGAAAATGGCTGGGTAGCCGAATCTGTTTTATTATTGTTATGATTTAATCATAGTCTGATTGTCGTATGATATTTATTTTATTCAAAATAAATAAAATTCTTGAAACAATGGTTATTTTCCAACAAACTCATAAAAAGTGGATATTCAGCTAAGAGAGAAGCGGACAGGTTTATTCTGTGAAATATATGGAAAAAGTTGCAGAATGCCTGGAAATCATTTAACATATGTTTCAAAAACTACATTTATTGCCTATCTGATGTAAAAGTGGAACCATAGTAAAGAGGACCTAACGTTTCAAACTATATATAAAACTTCACACAAATACCTAATATAATTATGTTTGACACAATGCTATAAAAAACACCATTTATTGTCCGAAATCAATTATTTTTGTGTTTTGCCAGAAAAACTGTTTAAGCAGCTAACAATGTCCTTTTTCCAGGTACAATACTAATTAAGCTGTATAACAAAATTTGAATTGCCGGCCTAAGGAAGTATTTTGAAACCCATAGAATAATGACGCCCCGCGTCAGACCACCTCCCCACCACCGTCGATGTCTTATAGAAAAAAAGATCCTCTGTAAAATAATGGCTCCTCTATGTAGAAAAGTGATCCCCTTTCAAAACAAACATAATTATTTTGAGCACAACTACTATTGCTGCTGCGTTTGTTGTCGTTGTTGTTGTTGTTGCTGCTGCTGCTGCTGCTGCTACAACAGCAAGAAAACTCATTCTAATGAAGTAAACAACAGAAACATCGGCAGTTCCAAGTTGAATAGATGCTGAATTTTAAGTTCTGTCTACCTATTTTGGTAGCTGCTATTTAACAGTGATTGTTGTACGTTTTGTAATAAAACGAGCATTTATTGGAATTTTGCTCCCCAGGGATATAGTCACCGCTTTGTCCGTCCGTCACACTTTTGTCCGAAGAATAACTCTAGGAATTTCAACTTGAAACACAGATAGATACTATTGAAAGGAAGCAGAGAGCGTAAAACTGGCATGTTAGTTTTGGCAGTATCGTCTGTCTCTACCTTTAGCTTCTCGGGCCTGTCACTGATATCATTTCCGTTAAAAGTGTATACCTTTCCCCGTACAAATTGCAAGCATGGTTGCACAACTTTCTCAAGTGTTTGGACTCGCCAGCTAAGAGATACATCAAAGGTGGTTACACAAAATAGCATACATTTGTATACCACTTCATAGTCGTGTATTAAAAATTAAAGTTGGCAATTGGGGTTCATTAGTATTGGAAGATTATGGCACGTTCCTGCTTAACCGAGATGGTCATCAGCACAGTTTCAACTGTAATAACAAACAAATGCGGTCAGGAAGAAGAGGTTTGTACTTTTTTCATACTATGTATACATATGACAACATGCCGACATATCACAAGTTTTAATATATGAGGGGTGTTTGAAATATATTGTGTATTGTGATTTGTAACCGTAAAAACTGACTGTAACGTTCATTTCTTCATTTCATGCCCCGAAAAATGCTTGCCATGGCTAGAATTGCACAAGTTTAAAATGTGGATCGACACGGTAGGCTGATTTAGGTAAACAACAAAAATACTGTAGAACGGCAGAACCGAGGGCCTGTGGCAAGCGATAGGAAGCTTTTTAATTTTGGAAAGAGATAGAAGTCGCATAGTGCCAGGTCTGGGGAATAAAGGGTGCATCCCTTTTTTGTCGTCAGTTTGGACACCCACTCAAGATTTTCTTTAAATGAAATGAACTTCAATAGTGAAACACAACCAATGCGTGCAATATCACGCACTGTATATGTAGTTCATCATTTTGAAGACTCTTTTTTTTAAATCGATTTTTACAAACAAATGGTCAAAATAAGGTACACAATTGCTAGATGATACCGTATTCACCCGAATAAAGGTGGCCCTTCATATATAGACCTGAAGGGTGAAAACAATGTACTCTCCATCTATGGTAAAAGCACAGGTCTATGAATAAGAACTACCTGCCAACATAGCCTCCTTTTGCTTCTATCTGCACGATTAAGGAATCAGATTTTTCATTATACATAGGATAATTGTTTGCTTTGGTGTAATATCGCGTTTTGTTCTATGTTTTCCAGTGAATTATAGAGTTTTCTCGGTGAAATAAAAGTGATAATCCACAGTTTTGAAACAGTCGATTACCATTTTAATTTTTAGTTTGTTTCTATAGAATATCGAAAATCGTGAGAAGCGTCATCAGAAAACATAGTCATTTAACGATGTCATCGTCGCATGGTTTCCAGCATTAATTATGCTCGGTATACTTTTTGACACTTAAATTTGTGCTTCTAAAACCGCTTAAGGGAATTGGGTGGGGAAGATGGGATATTAGCACATGGCCACCTGGAATTCAAAAAATAGCATTGGCTTACAGTCTACTTTAGCACCTTCGTTCAATGCTGGGAGTTTGTGTAAGTTACATGTATTTCAGATTTATCTATCTATCTCTGAATATATACTGCCAACCCCTCTCGCAAGTGTTATAGGCAGGACTGAAGTGCATGTCGGAAATGTTAGTATACAATGAAACCTGGCAGTAAGTTTTGTCAGGTTAAAGTGAGACTTAGAAGAAAGTATCCCTGGAGTCAAATGTTAAAATATTAGCATAATTGAGAACAGAAATAAAATTAAAAGATAAAAAACATTGATAATCTGCCTAATACTGAACATTTACCACAGCCTGCTTAAACTGGCCAAGGTCAGGTAGAGTAGCAATGTTACATGGGAGCTGGTTCCAAAGGGTGATACTATGTGGGAAAAATGAGTAGGCCTACTTGTGGTAATCAGAGGTAACCTGTATATCTGCCTTCTGGACTGTGGGTGCAGGTGCCTACGTAGGTACTGACGGAACTTTCAGCGCTAATTACAATCTTTTTTGATTTCTACTATTCTTAAGAACATAAAAAGACAAAACAAAGCCGGAAAAAGCATAATCTCGACCTTGAGCTCACTATGGTTCTGGCTGTGAGTTATAGCAGGATTTATTATAATAACTGTATATAACGGATCCCTGATCTGGGTGAATAATAGTTTTATCACGTTTGATGGTGTTTAGGGATAACTCTTTTTATTTTCTGAAAAGCTAAAGAAAAGCTAAAGACTTCATAAAATGAACTTAATTGGACAAAACCGAAACGAAACTTTCAAATATTGAATTGTTAAAAAACGCGGGTAAAGGGAAGTAACCGTTGCAGGTTGGCGTAGGTGTGACACAAATACTAATGTATCATTGGTTACACCTTTCTCAATATCAACTAATCAAAGACGGTTTAACAAAACTTTATATTTACATCATATTCGGAACCCGTTTGTGATTATCCTCGACGAAGTAAAAGAAAACAACAGATCGTCAACTGTTTTCTGATTAAAATTTCAGCAATGACACACAGCGAGAAGCGTACTCACTGGGTCAAAGAAGGGACTATTGGTCTTGGAGGTAGTCCAACTTAATTGCATGCGCGTCGAGATATTGTGTCTAGTCAAAATATTCAAGTGACGTTTTGATCAAATTTTGAGATATTGCTCATACAAAAATAACACAATCTTGGCTAGTTCTGGCTTCCATAACTAAATTAGTCTTTTTATATTATGTCAGTTGTCCATATGAGAAATAGGAATACTAGCGTCAAAGACCTTGGGCTAAATCTTACTAAATAACACTAATATGAGCATGTGCCGTAAGAAAAAAATAGTGCGTGTACATAACCGTATAGTAAGATTAAGCCTGTGTAGCTAGCTGGGATCATTGAACCCTGTGAATTACAGTGGTTTCGTCGACCCCCCGTTTCGTCACTAAGGATTTATGTTGCCAGTTCATCACCAAGGTTTTGTATAAGATAAATATAACAATAGGATTTCACACCTACTTAAAGGTAATTACTCGAATAATAAATCAAAGTTTGCACAGTTAAATGAGAATACCATTTTCATTTCCTGCACAAAATTTTATTAAAAAACGTATTTCATTTATCGGTTTAAAATTCGATTTTACATCTTGATAATTATTAATAAAAAATAAATAATGTATTTGACTCATCGAATTAAGATTTAAATAATTATTTGTCTTTTTTTTCGATATAATGGCTGTAGTGTGTGTTTGATATTTATAGTTTGATTAGTATGTTATTTTTGTCATTTTCCGAATAAAAGTTTTATAACTATAACTTGTTTTGTATATTTTGACACTAATACTCCCTTAACTCAATCCATTTTTAAATTCAAATTGATTTATGTGACTGATAATAGTCAACTAATTACTTAATTTGGGTGAAAAAAGGTGTTCATAATACCCTGATGCATCGTATAATTACGTGTAACGACAACGTTAATTGGTTTGTTTGATCCCATTTATGTCAAAATAACAGTTAGATATACAATTAAATAAGAGTGACGAAACCACAACCTCTTTTGTACACAAAACTCATGGTGACGAACCAGGAGGTCGACGAAAGCACTACCACCCAATCCTGCCACCCTGCCCTCCAGCATGGGCAGCAAACACTGAAACCAGGTCGCTAAAGGGATAATCCCACAAGGCTGTTGGAAGTGGCCTACACTGCAGTGCAGGCTAGGGATCAGTGGATTTTTTAGCAGGATCATGCCATTTTATCAAATATGGTCAGTTTTGTTCTTGGCTTCGCCGTGATGTCATACTCACTGGTTAACCAATTGGATTATTAGAATGCATTCAGTTTTTCATTCAGTGAAAGGTGAAAACTTGGACTTTTCAGTGAGTATAGACTCATATCATTTTAAATTTATTTCAAACGAAAGGACAAAGTGTTTAACATTTTAACAACATAGAGTTATTATAAATCTAATTTGATAGTTAAAAGCTAATGGTAGATGATCGCCTTCTTTCATATTTACTCTTGGTAATGGTTTTTGTACATTTTAAAATCAAAGATGCATAGAGACTAGCTATGAAAGCCGAGGAATCACCTTTCCTGATTTATCAGTACCTGGATATTGGAAGCTGTCTCAGAATAGTGACATTACATTCAAACTATTATACCTTTGAAGGATTGAAACCAAAGGGGCCTGGGGCATGTTTGAATTTTTTTAAACATAGTATATATAATAATAATAGACATGGAAACCAACTCCAAGGTCGAACAAGAAGTTGAGATAGCGATTTCAATGAGTGAATCAAATCTAATAGAGGCAATGTACACTATTGAAAACTACATAAATCATTTAAAAGCAAATCACAATGATGTAAACTCACTTACCAAATTAAGTCAGCGACCAATTATTGCTACCTCAACTTCTTGTCTGATCTTGGAGTTAGATCCCTTGTCTATTTATATACTATAGAATAGATGTTAAACAAATTCAAGCGTGCCTAGCCCCTTTGATTCAAACACTTAATCTTACTACTATTTAATCATGATCAGTTTTATAGTACAAGATAATCACACAATTTCGAAAAATCTGTTCCCAGTGTGGGATTTGAACCCATGGCCCTTGCGAATATTTAATGATTACCTTCGTTAAGCAAACTAGAGTGAGAACAGATTTTCTTAAAAAATACAGTTAACTTAGATATTGTTTTGAAAACAGGTTCCGTTTCGCTAAACACTGCCTCATGCTTGACAGGACAGGTACAGAACCTAAAAAAAAATCATAGGTAAAAATGTAAGCATTAAAGTTTTGGAAGCCTGAACTAGTGCAGGGTTTGTGCTGTTGTTAGTCCAAAGATTTAGACATGCTTTAATTATTGTTTATGATTTTGATAAACATGACATCTCAATGTAATATAGCAAATAAGGAGTACAAGAAGAGCAACCTGGGCAATTATCAACACTGAGTAATATTGAAGCTAAGAACAGCTTCATAGTGTGGTCACATGATCAAAAGGGTTGTTTACAAATTCCATTCAATACTTCCATTCGTAATATTTGATTGGTCCAAAAAGTAGGTCAAAACCTAGTTTATTCAGCTATGCCAAAAAAATGGTTGCATTAGGGCCAAGGATGTATTCTGTGTGCATGTTGTGTGCATGACATGTGTGGATGCTTATGGTGAGCATTTAGGATCAGTGGATGCTAGTTGTCAGTCCATATTGTCTGTTGTCCATAGTTTGTTGGAAATCAACCAAAGTTGGTCAGATGCATCCCGCTAAATTGTCTGAGCTTTCTTAAAATTCCTCAAATAGTATTCAGGTTGACAAAACATCATAGCTGTCAGAGCTAAAAGTACAAAAAAAGCATTGTACTTATCCATAACCACTTGATCTAGAGCTTTTAATAGATATTTGAAGTGTTGCATTTTCTGGTTGTCCCCAAGTTTGTTAAAATCCTGACCAAGGGATGAAGATTGTCCACACCTGTGTGTTCCCTTGCTTTAAATATATTGTAGACTTATAAAGAAAGAGCTTGACAGTCTTCTATGGCTCAGAACCAAAAGCCCTAGAGCTTGGCATCCAGTGTCCGACCTCCATCCACCCTTTTCTTCAAACAAGGTAGAGAAAGTTGATGAAACTTGACACAGATGTTCCTGGGATGGTTCCCCTCTACCAAAGACATTTAAAGAATCCCATTCCATGCTGAGGCTGCAATGGCAACCAAAAGGAAAAGCTTTGACAATCTGCAATGCCTAGAGCTTTGATACTTGGTTCTGTTACATCATGTACATGTATAACAACAAGTGGAAGCTTAATTGGCAAAAATCAGTCTTATACTTCGCAATGTTGAAAATAATGCTAGAAATAGAACATCATCCTCAAGGAATAATCAATTTTGACAGTCTAGATATCAGTTATAAAATAACAATTTAGTCGAAAGTGCTTGTGCTGCAGACCAAATATGACACAGATGGCATTGAAAATGTTTTTATAAACAGTCACTCTATTCTTTATAATTGATACGTCTTACTGTTATTATGACCCTATTCAGTCTACATGGTGTGGAAAGAAATTAAAGGCCTAATTCAGTTCACTGAAGTCAGTTTGAAAAGAGTGAAGCAATGGCCATCAAAGAAATTTGAACATTTAGTGTATCTTTTTTGACTTGTTACCATGGTTACTAACTAGTCTTGTTCTGTCTTTTTGTTTGGTGAGTGCGTATTGGATGATAATTGTTTTTATGTACAGTCATGAAAATTTTATAAATATATGATTTTGTTATATATATTTCAGTTGGTATATTGTATGGACTAACCAATACCTGTGTTGGGCATCCGTGGGACACCCTGAAAACAAAAATGCAGGCACAGGTAGGCTTTGAGAAGACAGGCATGTTCCAGACTTTCATGAAAACAATCAAGACTCAAGGGGTCATTGGATTGTACAGGTATCCAAGTTAAAATGCATAGAACTTTATTTCAAAGACTGTCTTTTCCTGTACATGTACTTATTAACAAGAAATACATGTACATTGTAAATAAATAAAACAAGACTTAGTAAAGATTTAGTAAAATTATGGGAAAGAGAAAGTTAAAAACAGTTAAAAATACAGTTTTGAGACAGAAGCAGAGACTGGAGCCTGTTAGCCTGCCGCACTCACTGCCGGCTGAGGTTCAAATGCTACCTGAAGTAGAATTGTGGCATTTGCAGACTTCAGGTATTGTTTATGTAACCTTAATGAATTAGTGCTGCATTCAGTAGAGATGGAAATCTTAAAGGCAAAAGATGTAGTTTTTAAACTATTGGAACATAGAAGTTCTGAAAATTTAGAGTAAGACCAAAAGGTAATATAGAAAATGGATTCATGTTTTATGCTTGGTATTTTTAGGGGCTGTATTCCACCGCTGTGGGGGTCGGGAATCTATAGATCCTTGCAGTTTGCTGTATTTGAAGGAGTGTAAGTATAACACTTAGTGATGAGAGCTAGAACAAGATATTTGAATATGCATGTAGATCATTCCATTATGCTTTTTTAGCTCACCTGAGCACCAAGTGCTAAGGTGAGATATTGTGATCGCCTGATGTCCGTCGTCTGTCTGTCCACACTTAACCTTGTGTATGCTGTAGAGGTTGCATTTTTCATTTGATCTTCATGAAACTTAATCAGTATGACTGCCTTGATAAAATCTATGTTGAGTTTGAACATGGGTCATTTAGGGTCAAAAACTAGGTCACGGGGTCAAATCATAGAAAAACCTTGTGTATACAATAGAGGTTGCATTTTTCATTGGACCTTCATGAAACTTGGTCAGTATGATTGCCTTGATGAAATTTAGGTTGAGTATGAATATGGGTAATCTGAGGCAAAAAAACTAGGTCACCCGGTTAAAAACCTTGTGTATGCCATACAGGTGACATTTACAACCCAATCATCATGTAAATTGGTCAAAAGGTTTGCCTTGTCAAGGTCAAACAGAATGTTTGGCTTATGATATTTTGTTTAGAGTTGAAGTTTGGTCACATATTGTCATAAGTCCCAGGTGAGCAATATAGGGCCATTTTGGCCTTCTTGTTTAAAATTAATATTACTTAATGAAATACGTCTAAAATTCTTGAAGTTGACTGTAAAACTGCAGTAACTTATATGAAATAAAGAAGAACTTACAACAGTTTTGCGATCAACCCTGGTATTGTGTTCTTTTTTAATCTTTATACATGGACATAAATCTGTTTCAAAAAGAGAAGAAAAGAAATATAAACTAATGAATGAATAAGTTAAATACAAGTTGTAAATCATGTAAAATGTTTATTTTGAAAAAGCTATTGCAATTAAGGTAACCACTATTCAGTTTCAGTACTTATATGTTTCAGATACACATATTTAGATCATTATCCTGTAATGAAGTATGAGATTCCACACTCTGCAGGCCTCCAGGTGTATGTATTGATTCTTTTCTTCATGCTGTTTTACACAACCATCATTGTTGAAATATACACCCATCTTCTTTAAGAAACTGCCAACTTACTCACATGAAGAATCCATTTGGTAGCAGGGCTCAAACCAAAGGTTTGAAACTGAAGCTGATTGGTTAGGCTTCCAGTGTCAAAAAAGCCAAAAAAGCATTTTTTAACAGTACATGTAGTCTACTTTGAAACTGCTGGAAGAGCTTTTATATTCATACAGATTGACAGAAGGTTTTTTCAGGTGCCTGTCAGGGTAGATGTTGTTCGAGCTCAATGTGCGCTATTGTGATCGCCCAATGTCCTTTGTCTGTCTGTCCACTGTTTGTCTTTTCACACTTACCTTGTGAACACTCTAGAAGCCACATTTGACCCCCAATCACTGTAGAATCTTCGTCCTATACCAACTTATGTGGAAAATTAGAATGTTTGTTTTGATGAACTGTTACAGTAGATCAAGTTTAAAACAGTCACATGGGCTTATGTGGGGTCAAAAACTAGGTCACAAGGTCAAAAAATAGGAAAACCTTGTGAACACTAGAAACTTCATTTTGCACCCTACAATCCTGAAAGTTAATCAGAGTGTCTCGATAAATCCAGGTTATGTTTAAAACTGGGTCACATGGAGTCAAAAACTAGGTCACTCAGTCAAATCATAGAAAAATCTTGTCAACATTATAGAATTCACATTTTGGACCCAATCATCATGAAAGTTTAGTCAAAATGTTTGTTTATATAAACTCTAGGTCAAGTTTGAAATTGGGTCTTGTTCTTGTGGGGTATAACATAGATCACCCAGTTAAATTATAGAAAACCTTAACTATTGACATTCTAAAATCCACATTTTGAACCCAATCATCTTTAAAGTAAGTCAGAATGTTTGTTTTGATGAACTCTAGGTCAGGTTTGAAACTGGGTCTCGTGGGGTCTAAAACTAGGACAAAAGGTCAAATTATAAAAAAAAAAAACTTTTAACACTCTAGGGGAAACATTTGACACTTAATCATCTTGAAATGTGGTCAGAATGTTTATCTTGATGAACTCTAGGTCAATATCTAAACTGAATAACATGTGGTCAAAAGTAGGTCACTGTGAATGTTGATCTTTACCTTTTGATTACTTTTTTGTCCTTTTGAGCAATGGTAATCAGATGAGCGTTATATAGGGCCATCATGGCCCTCTTGTTTTACAGACATATCCGCTCTTCTGAACATAAAAATTGCTAGATCTATTACAATTGAAACAAGAATCATTTTAATTATTGGTGGTCAAGATCTGAAATAATGTCAAGTTCTAATTGCTATCAACATTGGGAACTTGACTGATCAAAAGTAATAGGAATGTTCCCCTGATCTAGGTCAGGTAGCCACATAGCAATACTGGCTGCAAATAATACAGTCACACTGTATTAACCATTTCCTTCACACTGCATGAGATACCTGTATTGAAAGAAAAACAGCGGATACAGGTAACACTCCCAAAGAGCTTGACAAAAGTGACATAATATTTTGTAGTTTGTTCTTTTTGAGAAAAAATGGCAAAGAGAACCTTAATACTAATTTAAAGTAGAAACAAGCACCTTAAAGCTTGCTTAGTTTGTTAAATTTTAATAAGCAGATAGTTAAATAATAAACTTATTGTTACTTGATTACTATCTATCTCAAGTGCACATTAATTACATAATTATATGAATAATCCTTTCAGGAGGGTTTTAGCAGCTGGGGCAGTTGCCTCGACAACTAGAGCTATCATAGAAACACCGCTAGAATTTGCTAAGGTAGATCTGATACTGCTTTACTTTTAAGCTCATGAGTAGAAAATCATTAACAGTTGAAACAATTACAATTTGTGCATTTTGTAATTTTTGTATTTTTTGTCAAAGGTTTAAATTAACGCCCAACCTGTAGGTTGCGAGTTCGAGCCCAACTGGGTTCACTGATCGTACCTCCTCATATGACACCAGTACTGGTTTTTCCAGGAAGCGGACTCGAAAGTGATTCAATAAGCTACAAGTTTCTTCACAATTGAGCTAAGATAAATTAGGATAATATTAAAGTAAATTAACACAGTTTTACAACAGCTGAAAAGCGTTCAAGTTTATCTTGAGAAGCGTGGTTTCTGCAGTTAAAGATTGTCTTAACATTTAGTGGAGGGCTTGTATACTAGTAATCGCTAGAATTTTTGTAGAACAGTTAAATACTTGTAGGTGTATATTATATTTATGAATATTATATGATATAGGTTGCCAGATCTTGCTTTATATTTGCAAAATTCAAATAGATTTTAGAATATTTTCTGTCATAATTTCATACATAATATAGAAATGAATACTGTACTTTGAATATATTTGGCAGTGGTTTTATTTTGACAATATTGACAGTCAGAAATACAGCACCAAAATTTAACTACCGTCAATATTTGTAGTTTGTGTCAATGCCCGTCATTTTATAGTAATTGCTACAAATGGGGATTTATTTTTTCAGAGAATGACGGTAACAAATTAACTCAATATAATCAAACTCCGTATCTTTCAGAGTTACTTCCCTTTCAGATACTGGTAACATAAAATCTAAAATCGTTTTTTGCAAGTAAAAAGAAAATTTATTCAATACTTTCATTCACAAGTAGATCTACTGTTACTGTTAAGCTAAAATATAATTGTGTTTTAATAACCGGCGGCATATATTTGTTTGGATCTTTTTTCAACTGTTTTTCGGATGTATATGATGTATGATTGTTTGGTGTAACTGGCAAAGTGCAAACACATCAATTAATTCCTTTCATCTGCCGTGTGTTTGGACGAATTATAGGCAGTGTCTGAGTTAATAATAAGATTTTATCATCTAGGACTGGTTACATAAAAGCTTGTCTTGGGCTTAAAGCTTTGACACATTTATTGGGGTAATGGGTAGGTGCTAATACATACATTGTAGACACAATGTCAACATGGTTTAGATTCTTAAGCGGGTGTTTTAAATTGAAAGTTTTACTCAAAAGCACCAATTTTCAACACTGCCAATATTTTAGATTGCTGAAAAATGCCAAAATTTATCACCACCAAATATACTCAAACTACAGTAAATTAACCACATATTTCATCACAGTAAATGTGAATCAAGTAAACATGCATTTGTATGTTTTATGTACTAGTCCATATTCAAATCCTCCTTTTTTGAGCAAGGGTATCAATATTTCAGATCAGAAGGCAGACCCAACAAACCTGGGAACTGAGAAAAGTGTATACGGTAAGATTTGAGTTCAACTCCTTCCTGCCTTATAAGTGTTTCTGCCTTTTTAATCAGTGCTGATCATAATAAACCTGTGCATTTGTGAAGTCTGATCAATATATCTGCACTGTTTGCTTTTCATTCAGTGACTTTCATTGAGCAGCCTCTTTTTAATACAATCAACAACAAAAAATGAATACTGTCAATTCATAGAGAAAGGATGAATTTTAAAAAGTTAACTGCTCAAATTAATTTTAAAAATTCATCTTAGTATGTTCATAGGTGTAAAATTAAATACAATTTTTGGAGTTGACTGATTCAGAATAATGGGCTTGAAAAAGTTTGAATTGACATGTATTTAGTTACAATTGGTAAGAAAGGAGCTTAGTTATGAAAGAACTTTGAGACCTTGAAGAACTAGAAGACAATGATCCAGATGAATTCCTTGTATGCTAGATGGTGTGCTGCATCACCAACTGAAAATACCAAAGTGAGCAACATAAAGAAAGTTTAATTTTAGTCCATATAGTATAGGAATAACTGTTTTGTAATTTTGATATTTGTGACTGTATATACGGTTTTTAATGGTCGCAAATATTTTTAACGGCGACGGCATAAGCCGGAGCTGTTTAAACTGTTTGCGACCATTAAAACCGTATATACGGTCGCAAATATCAAAATCATTAAATAGTTATCCGTTTTCTAACGCACAATGTGTCTAAATGCGATAATTAAAACGCCGTTCGAATTTTGCGACTAAATATACGTTATTTAATAGTCGCAAATTTAAACGACGTCACCAATCAGAAAGGACGTTACATTGGTACTGCCTTAGAAAGAAGAATTAAGAGCTGGATTATGGAAACAACTGTTTTGTAATTTTGATATTTGTGACTGTACATACGTTTTTTAATGGTCGCAAATATTTTTAATGGCGATGGAAATATCAAAATCACTAAATAGTTATCCCTTTTCTAACGCACAGTGTGTCTAAATGCGATAAATAAAACATTGTTCGAATTTTGCGAGCTTATTTAATTTTCGCAGATTTAAACGTTAAATTCTCGGGTCGCACTGATTATAGCCTCTTTAGAGTATGTTGGACACAATAAGCACAATTACAAACAAACAAAGCAAATTTAAACGACGTCACCAATCAGAAACGACGTTACATAGGTACTGTGTTAGAAACTTAATTGAGTTCTTAAGTTAACACTGTTATACAGAGGATTATGAGTTTAGTCTTTTTACATTGTATTCTTTTCAGGGTTTTGGTATTACTTGGGTACGCACAATGGGCCTCATGTGCTCTTACTTTATATTGGTGGACACAGGCCGTAGAAACTTTCCCGAACATTTTAAACGTCCCATCCTTGGCCCATTTCTCATCTCTGGGTGTGCAGCAACTCTGGGCTGGTGGATTGTATGGCCGTTTGAATACATGAAGTCACAAGTGCAGAGTGGATATGGAGGGTAATTATGGATGTTCTTCCTACACTGTTTAATTTGTTTGTTGTTGGCTTTTTAATACGAATTTCAAGTAAAACATTAATACGGATTTCTATCTAATTTTTGGGGTTATATATGCACATTAGAAGAGACAAAATTGAACTTTCTCAATTCTAAAGTGTGTATCCTCAAGAATTTCCATTTAATGATCCTTTTTAATAAAATCGCACTGTCTGTCCATCCGTCTGTGCCTCTGTCCTTACATTTATTCGTGTCCGGACTGAAACTTTGTCATGCATTGAAGGATTTTGAAGTAACTTGGCACAAATGTTCAGCACATCAAAACAACGTGTAGTGTGCAAGAATCATGACCCTACGTCAAAAGTCAGGGTCACACTTAGAGTTTAAAGGTAATGAAACCTTGACAACGTCACTTTTAGAGGTCAGACCGTTTATAATCCTGTATATATACACCATGTGTATGTCTGGATTGTAACTCTGTGATACATTGAAAGATTTTAAAATGAATTGGAAGAAATGTTCAGGACATAGAGATAAAGTGTCATGAGCAAATACCAGTTCCACACCTTTACAGTCAAGGACACCACATTGTGTGAGACACCACATTGGGGGCATTCGTCACTTATGAGGGACGGCTCTTGATTTTTTTGTAACACACATATAATCTTTTCTCTCACAGACTCCTACTGTACAGAGAATGTTATTTGTGGTAGTTTCATTTTTGCAATTCTTGTTACTATTTTTATTCAACTTCTGTTTGGTAAATCTATGTAAAATCTTCCGAAATTTTTTTTAATTAGCAATGTGGGACTTTTGTGAAAATAGTGAAAATTATATCATTGCTAATATTATCCAATTAACAGAATAAAGATAAAAACTTAACAGTCTGTCAGGAGTAAACTCAAATTCACGTTTTCTTTTCTTGTTCAGAAAGCAGGTTCCTGTTTACAAGAGAATGGCAGCTATTATCAGAGAGAAAGGATTTTTCTCCCTGTATCGTGGAATTATGCCTGGAACCATACGCAGTTTTCTCGCCAATGGAACAAGTATGGTTGTTATGACATTTGCTCAGAGGAAAGTGTCGCAGCTTGGACTGAGAGATTGAAAACAAAGATTGGTCACTTTGTTTCTTTCTAAATGAAATAGAAGAAAAAAGATTGGCCCGGCCTAAGGTTTCTTAAATCTGTGATATATGCATGTGGTTGTAATCGTGTCTGCCAACTTAATATATAAAGGTGTGGTTGTAGTTGTGTCTGCCAACTAACAGATTTACGCGTGCTTTGGTCATGTCTGCTAACAAATTATGGCAGAATATGACTTGTTTGTGTTGTTCGCTTGAACAAGACTGTAGTGTTGGAACTGTAAGAAATTTGGATGAACATGACGGTATTTGGATACAGTAGTACAACCTCCTTAGTACAAACAGGATTTGGATGTGGGAAATGTTGTTGTGTAAGGGAGATTATTGTAGAAGGGAGTAAAATGAAGAGAATGGTTGTATTGCAAGGGAGCTTTTTCCTCCTGTAAATCATGAGATATTCACAAGATCATGGTCTCGTGAATTGACCCGAAGATAAGTCACAAACTTTTTGTCTCGCGTATTCGAAGTGATTTACAGTTTTTAGAGGTATTATTGAAAGAGGCTTTACTATAATTTGAGGGATGATAGAAATAGATGGCAATATATGCTAATGGACCAGTCAGTCTTCCATACATGTTGTATATAAAGATCATTCCAAAAAATGCTCACTGATAGTAGTTTGACTACTTTAACTTGTGTAAAGATATATACAATCATTAATCAGCCCAGTGTGATCATGTTTTAATTGGTTGTGATGTTATGACAAGCTAAGACTATGCATTTATGACAGTTGTTGAATTTCTTTTTATATTGATGATATTATCTTGGATATTAAAATTCATCTACTTTGGCATATATGGATTGTATTGAATAAACAGTAGAATATGTATGAATTTTTGAGGACCGTCATTTAACATGTATTTTTGATATATTGTAGAACAGACTTACATCTATAGACATTGGTATATGCCTATGAACAATATATATGAATGTAATTATTTTTTACGAAGTTTTGAGGCAGCAGGTACTCACTGTTGAAATCTAGAAAAGATGGACTTACTGATGTTTCTGTAAAACGGCATCACAAACTATTTGAATTGTGTTTTCCTGCCTGTTACCATTGTCTTTTACAATCTCACAACAGAAGAACTCTATGCGTAAGGTTCTCGGGTCTTTTTTCTTGGGCTACTAGAAATGATTAGATGATATTAAATTTCAACTGATTGTTTTGAAGATAGTTAATTTTTTGTTGTGTAGTTAGGGCAGGGTAATTCATTGTGTTGAGAGTTAGATATTACTGAGAGTTGTGAGGGTTAAGTGGATATATTTTGGTGGAAAGAAATGATGATCATTTCAGAAATTAAGTAAGGAAAGTATTTCTATATAATTTTTATGTAATAAAAAAATTATATGAAAAAAGTAGTGCTTTTAAATTTTGGTCGTAATATATTTACCAAGTATGCTGTTTTTGTTCTGGGTTTTAATGTATTTGGGCATAAAATATTCAAATACTCGTTGATATTTTAGATATTTGTTCTGTTTTGTAATTGGTTGCAAATTTGTTTTTAGTGAGGTAGAAATAAAAACATTTTATACTAGTCTTTTAATGAAATTAGTTAGTTTTGGTTTTAATACACCATCATGGTACTTAGATTGTAATGTGCCATCTGCTGTTACCATGGCAATTGTGCAGGGATGCTGTTGACTGTCGGGCGTTGGTAGGTATCAGTCAGACTGAAAATCACCTTTGTAATTTGCCCTTGTCTCTTATTGAGGTATACTTGGTAAATTCTAGTTGTTTAATATATGAATCTCATTAACATTTTGCCTTGCCACTTTCATAGAAAATGTATAAATAGCTTCATACACTAAATTTTACAATATTTTCATGTGTTGGGACGAAAATAAACAGTCTTTACAGTTTTTTATCTGTCTAAGATATTTATAAATACGATGCATACAAACTTTAATGCTACCTTGGAACATATTTTTTTCATTTTCTGATTATGTTAAGGAATGTTGGTTTATTTATTGAAACTGATAGGGTTTTAACAGGGTATAAAAATAGGAGATAAATCAACATTTTTATTAATCATATTTCAAACATTTGCCAAACTTGCCAAGTTCTCCCTGTTTTTGTGTAAGGGAGAAGTGCATAGTTTTTCAATATATTATATGTTATTTGGTTTTTGAAGTGGTATATGGGGATATATTACCCACTTAGACTTATATTACCCGAGCCGTTAGGTGAGGGTAATATTATGTCGAGGCGGGTAATAACCCTGAAATTGGCAAGAATGTTATTGTATTGTTGTATAGTGTTTTCCTGCTAAACAGGATCACGAGGGTTGACTGCAAAACTGTTGTAAGTCCTTCTTTATTTCATGTAAGTTATGACAGTTTTGTGGTCAACCCTTGAATTCATATTCTTATTTGTATGAAAGTTTTAATGTACTTTTGCATGTATTGCAATGATGTTGTTCAGATCTGTTGCGGACTAACAAACTCGGACAAGTTCTTACTGAAGATAAGATAGGGTCAAGTTTGTGTGTCTTTGTTGAAATGTATAATACAGAAACAATGTACTTATTTACTTATGACACATAATATATATAAGATTTTTAACCAGACCTGTGTAGCTCACCTGCACCAGTGGTTCGGGATAAGCTTATAGGATCAATGATTGCCGGTCATTATGACATACGTCCACAATTATTTCAAATGACTTCTCATAAACCACTTCATTGAATTTCATCAAACTTGGCCAGAAGCATCCTGGAATTAAGCTCACTTAAATTTCTTCCAATTTTTCCAGTTGTTGAAATAGCATGACCGCCAGAGCTAGCAATAGAATAATCTTTAAAAATTCACAACCACAAGGCCCAAGGCTTAGATATTTGGCATGTAGCATTGCCTGGTGGATAGCTACCAAGATTTTAAAATCATGCTCCTAGTGGACCTCTACCAAGTTTGTCTGCCTTTATATAGGAAAAACTTTTTAAAGAAATTCTTCTTCCAACCCACACTGTCTGTAGATTAGATATTTGGTAAGTAACAATGTCTAGTGGACCTCTACTAAGTTTGTTCAAATCATACCCTTGGGGTCAAATTTGACCATGCCCTAGATGTCTCTTGTCTGTATAAGGTTAGAAAAACTTCAAATATTTTCTTTTTTGAAACTGCGATGTCTGGTGGTCCTCTATGAAATTTGTTCTTATTATGCCTAGGAGCAAAATTGATCAAGCCCATGGGAATATAAAGTTAAACTTATCATGTTCAATATCTTAAGAACGCTAGGGCAGAGGATCCTCAGACTTCATGTACAGGTTGATCACAACAAGTGGGTAACCTCTATTGATATTAAGGTCACTGATTCAAAGATCATGGTCAGATGCCTTGTGGTCATTTGACCTACTGACCTACTTTTTATGCCCCCAAAGGGTGGCATATTAAAATCGCACTGTCCGTCTGTGCGTCCCCTCTTACAAATTCGTGTCCGGACTGTAACTCTGTCATGCATTGAAGGATTTTAAAATAACTTGGCACAAATGTCTAGCACATCAAGACGATGTGTCGCGTGCAAAACCCACGTCCCTACCTCAAAGGTCAAGGTCACACTTAGAGTTTGAAGGTAATGGAAACCTCTATATATGCACACATTCGTGTCCAGACTGTAACTTTGTCATGAATTGAAGGATTTTAAAATAACTTGGCACAAATGTCAAGCACATCAAGACGATGTGTCGCGTGCAAGACCCACGCTCCTACCTTAAAGGTCAAGGTCACACTTAGAGCTTGAAGGTAATGGAATCCTGTATATATGCACACATTCGTGTCCGGACTATAACTTTGTCATGCATTGATTGATTTAAAAATAACTTGGCACAAATGTCAAGCACATCAAGCCAATGTGTCGCATGGATTTTAAAATTACATACCACAATTATTGAGCACATGGAGAGGACAAAGACTGAGACACCTCTTTTGGGGGCATTTGTCACATGTGAGGGACAGCTCTTGTTTGTTTTTGAAGCTACAGCAATGAAATTTGAACTTTACATGCAGATGACCTACTTTCTAATGAAATTTGGACGTGTACAGTTTTGCATGTAAATTTCAGCTTCAACTTTGGTTGACCTCCTTGACCTACTGTCTAGTTTCTAAAGCTACATCACTGAAATTTTGAACATGTAATCAAACAGTATACAGTTTTGCATGTAGGTTAAAACTTTGACATGACATTGGATGACCTTGGCCTACTTTCCTGTTTTTGAAGCAAAAGCAACAAAAGTTTAACCATAAGTACAGTTTTGAATGCAGATTTCAATTTAGACCTTAGTTGACATTGAGCTTTGACCTAATTTTTATTTTCAAGCAAGAGATGAAATTTGGGCTATTTGTGCAGTTTTTCAAACTTGTTTCCATAATTCATATTACTGACCTTGATTATGTCCTTTTGACCTACTTTATTGATTTAAAGTGCAATGATACTCAGGTGAGCGATATAGGGCCATCATGACTTGTTATTTATTTTTGCTTCAGTCTTTAAAATATTTTATACTATTTACATCTAAATTAACACCATACAACAATGTTTGTATATCTTGGCTTGATGCCAGTTATTTGAAAATCTGATGTATAGATTAACAAGTGGATTGTATTGAAGAAAACACGAGCAAGGCCACAAGAAATGGTACATTTAGACTGTATGTGGATTGTACATAAAATAAAAACAGGGTTGTTCAGGATGTTTTATTGGCAAAGTTACTGGTTAGTTAACATCATGAATCTTTCAGTCATGACCATCCTTAATGTAGAGATTCATTCATATTTAACTATTGTTTAGTACATGTATACTTTACATTGTAATGCTTAAAAATGGCTAGCTTTGTGATAATTTGTTTTTGCAAAATAATGTTATTTTCTGGATGGATGAAATTGTATACAAACCATCAAGCTGTATATGGCATTTGATATGATGTGAAAATCAGGGAAATGTTTGCTGCGGAGCTAATGCCTTAATTGTTTTATACAATCTTATATTATATTTTATATGTTGTTAAATAGCAATCTTGCAGTAAAATATCAGGGCTTCTGGATACATTTTATTACATTTTGTATTTAAAGAAAATTGTTGACTTTTCTGAGATACTAAATGAACTGGAAAGTCTTTGAGGCTCTCTCGGATGAAAATTTTAACCTTCCTATTCATATGTACATTGAAGTAAAATAGAACACACTGAATTATAGGTAATTTGTACATATGTATATGCCATACTCCTAAGCCCTTGTGAAAACTGCTGCCTTGCATGTGTGCATATACACTATAGTTTCAGTTTCTTTTGTTAAAATGTGCTTACATTTGTACCACTGTTTCTTTACAACATTGCACGTTTATACCAATATTTGTGTCCAAAGTAGAATGTAAATATACATGTATGTACCATAACTAGGTTGGGATCATGTACAACCATGGGTTTTTTTCCTTGCAAAAATATATTTGTAGAATAATTAATAATACAAGAGGCCTCATGAGGGCCAGTATCACTCTACTGTACTGACTGGACTGTTTTTGAGTAAGTTTTGCGAGTTAAAAAAAAAACAATATAACCTGTTGTCAAGGTTTAAGAATATATGTAATTGGCTTAGCACAATTGGTTTTCCCACAGCCCTGCTCAATTTCAATACAGATTATCTACAGTTTGCAGGCAACATTCAGAGCAAGTTTTGTGAAAATCCAGATGAAAATATGACCTATAGAATGCTATCAAGGTTTTACAACTAGAGACTGTTTATGAAAAGAAGACACATGTCTCCCCCACTGACTAGCCATAGGGGAAAATTTGCTCTCACTGACATTGACCTTTGATCTACTGACCCAAACATCAAAAGGGATCATCCGAAGGTTGACAGAGTTTCATGAAAGTTAAAGGTAAATTATGACCTGTATAGTGTTATTAATGAAAGCTAACAGAGGTAACTGTGACCTTGACCTTTGACCCATTGACCCCAAAACCAGGAGGATCACGTACAAGACCAATCGTCCTATGAAGTTTGAAAACTGTTGTTGATATAAATCTCAATATATTTAGCAGGAATGATTTTCAAAGTTTGGGCCAATGTGACCTTGACCCAAAAACAATAGGTATCATTTACAGGTTGCATGCAACCTTTTGAGCTAATTTCATGAAAGTCAAGGACAAATGAAAATTGCGACCTTTATAAAAAGAAGCTAACAGAGGTAAGTGTGACATTGACCTTTGACCCGCTGACTCCAAAGACAGTAATGATCATCTACCGAGTAAGACCAATCGGAGACTGTGGGTGATATAGATCTGAGGATATTAAGCAGAAACAATTTTCAAAGTTAAGGTCGCTGTGACCTTGACCTTTGACCAACTGACCCCAAAACCAATTAGGATTATCTACAGATTGCAGGCAACTTACTGAGCAAGTTTTTTGAAAGTCAAATAAAAGCTGCGACCTGTAGGTTGTTGTCAATGAAATGCTGATGGAATGACGAAAGACTAACCCCCATAGTATAAGCTCTGCTGGATTTGAAAATGGCATAAGATTCAATATCAAAGCAAAATGTCTTATTTCTTATGTGCAGCACTGTTTTACATTGGCAGAGGGGAGACTGACTAGAAACAAATTCATGGCAACAGACTCACACAGAAAAGTTTACATTGTTACTTTTATGGGTTCATACATTTGCTAGTAAATATATAGTTATTGGGTCACGACATATGCACTTAGAAGTAGTAACTTTCTCATTTCCTCTCACTGCCACTGCCACACTGTTATTTTGTTTTATGCTGTCAGGCTTTGAATTTCAGTTCGTAGATTTTTTTTGTGTTAAGTCAATTTAAACCGCAGAAAATCATTTTTGTAGCTAGCATTTATTGATGAAAAAGCAATCACTTAATATGATACTAAAGAGATTAGAGGGTACAATTAATAATGCTCAAGAATTTAATTACAACAGGTGAAACTCCCCAACACACAAGATCGGATCAATTAAAATTTTTGTTATATATTCTGTTTCCCCATTAAATTGTTACGTAATTTTTTATCTGAAAACTGGTTTTGAGTTGCGGAGTTTCAGTTGTTTATATTACACAATTGTTTGCATTACAATATTGAAGTCATTTTGCTTGTTAATAATGTGTCTACAATAAAAATATTTTTCAAACTGAAAGTTGTGATGTGGTAGTGTCTACCTTACCAGGATGTAATTGTACTGTTATAACTAGAGTATGGTCTCTAATTTTGTATTTGAACAGTTACACAGCAGAAGTTATGTCCGTCATATATATGTCAATTTTAGCCAGTGAAAAATGGTACATTGTTTTAATAAGCCTTGGCATGAAGTTGTTTCTTTCTTACACAAGGCTGATGTACGTATAATATGTGCATGTGCACAGCAATAGACCGGTGAAACTGGAATCTAGAGCAAGTCCAGGTTGTACAGTGCATGGATATGAACCATGCTAACACATACAGAGGGATATAGTTTTTGGCATTGTCCATCCGTCTGTTCTAGGGACATAATTATCTAAGACAGAAGTTTGGAGTATTTGCTTGTCTGAACTAGATTGGTGTTCAGTAGAACACTTGTGTCATCCTCTTACATTTTGTCAGAATAACTAGTAATTTCGTGACAAAATCTTTGTACAAAAAGGGGCATAACTCTGACAAATATGACCTTGTTCTACAAATTTGGCAGCATCATGAACCTTATGTCATAATTAATGCAATTTGAAAGTTTGATGAAGAAATCTTAAGAAATGGCAAAATTATAGCCAACATTAAGTTTTTGTGACACAATCTTAGTACAAAAATGGCCTAATTCTACAAAAGTTGGCAGTATCATAACCTTTTTGACACAATCAATACAATTTGAAAGTTTGATAAAGAAATCTAAAGAAATGGCAGTCATAGCAAAAATCTAAGTATTAAAAGGGGCATAACTCTGTCAAATATGACTTTGACCTACAAACTTTGGCGGCATCATGACCCTCTTGTCATAAACAATACAACTGTAAAGTTTGATGAAGAAATCTTAAGAAATGGCAGAGTTATAGCCAACGTTAAGTTTGTGTGACAGACAGTCCGATGGACAGACAAAGTGATCCCTATATATCACCTCTGAAAGGGAGACACAAAAACCAAGCTTAGTTTGGATGGACACCTTTCAACAGCCACACATGAGCTTGAACTGCCCCATAATTTCAACAACAAATGCTTTATACCAAATACTCTGTAAGGGCTAGAAGAATTTTAAAAGTATTTACTTCTGGTTGCAACCACAACTACAGTTCTGCATGGAATGGAATTCTTTAAGCAAAGAATAAACAAGAGGGCCAAGATGGCCCTATATCGCTCACCTTGGTACAAGTCCACTTGCCTGGTGGAAGATCACTAGATAATGTTATATACCAAAAAAGTTTTCCTATATACGCCTTTGTTAAACAAATGATTCCCCCCTCCCCCGGGCAAGGTCAATTTTGACCCCAGGGGCATAATTTGAACAAACTTTGAAGAGGTCTACTAGGCAATGCTACATGCCAAATATCTAAGCTCTAGGCCTTGTGGTTTCAGAGAAAAAGATTTTTAAAGTTTTCCCTATATAAGCCTATGTAAAACTAAGTGACCCCCGGTGCGGGGTCAGTTTTGACCCGGGGGTCATAATTTGAACAATCTTGGTAGAGGTTCACTAGCCAATGCTACATGCCAAATATCTAAGCTCTAGGCCTTGTGGTTTCAAAGAAGAAGATTTTTAAAGTTTTTACTATACAATGTATAAGCCTATGTAAAACTAAGTGACCCCCTGTGCAGGGTCAATTTTGATCCGAGGGTCATAATTTGAACAATCTTGGTAGAGGTCCACTAGCCAATGCTACCTGCCAAATATCTAAGCTCTAGGCCTTGTGGTTTCAGAGAAGATTTTTAAAGTTTATCCTATATATTCCTATGCAAAACTAAGTGACCACCTCCGCGTGGTCAATTTTGACCCAGGGGTCATAATTTGAACAATCTTGGTAGAGGTCTACTAGACAATGCTACATGCCAAATATCTAAGCTCTAGGCCTTGTGGTTTCAAAGAAGAAGATTTTTAAAGTTTTTACTATATAAGCCTATGTAAAACTAAGTGACCCCCTGTGCGGGGTCAATTTTGATCCGGGGCTCATAATTTGAACAATCTTGGTAGAGGTTCACTAGCCAATGCTACCTGCTAAATATCTAAGCTCTAGGCCTTGTGGTTTCAGAGAAGAAGATTTTTAAAGTTTTCCCTATATATGCCTATGCAAAAACTAAGGGCCCACCCGCGCGGGGTCAATTTTGACCCGGGGGTCATAATTTGAACAATCTTGGTAGAGGTCCACTAGACAATGCTACATGCCAAATATCTAAGCTCTAGGCCTTGTGGTTTCAGAGAAGAAGATTTTTAAAGGTTTTCCTATTTGTTGCCATAGCAATCAGAGTTCTGCATGGAATGAAATTCTTTGAACAATTTTGGTAGAGCTTCATGCAAGGAACATTCCTGCATAGTTTTATCAACATTGGCCTAGAGGTTTCAGAGGAGATGTCATTTGAATCAAATTGTTGACGGACGATGTACGACGGACAATCTGAATCATCGATCAGAAAAGCTCACCCTGGCATAGCCAGGTGAGCTAAAAACTTCCATAAAATGGTTTCAGAAATTTGGCAAAATAAAAGAATATGTTCACCTGAACTAAAAGGGGTCATCATTCCCTTAATAATCTGGAGGAAAAAGCTGGCATGAAAAATTCTGACAAAGGATGGATGCACAATGTGAATCTATGCTCCTCCATTTACCAGAGAGTATTTAAATAACAAACACAGACTCATTTATCAAATATTTAATTTTCACCACTGTAGAGAACTAAAAAAGTTGTTGAAAATAACTTGAACAATCAATACTGGTAGCATTCATATTTTATCATCACCGGCTGCACTGGCATAAAAACCAAATTTCAAACTGCATTTACATTTTTAGTTACATGAATCAGCTGGATGCAAGCTTCAGTAACAAACTGGAACCGGTTGTTCAAAAATTTAACCAGCTGCTGTCAGTTAAATTTTGATTCTAGATACTACTTCATGTGAGGAAAAACTAATGTGCTGTTTTGAGTCTACTTTAAAGAGATTTTAGTTTTCCACTGACTTTAATAAATACAATAAATTATGAAATCTTTCAAAATGTTTATACACAACACCCAATTTTAACTGACTGCTGGTTTTACTGTTGGTTAAAATTTCAAACAACCAGATCCTAATCTAGTATAAAATAACAATACCTATTCTGACTAACTACATAACATATAGCATACCCAACTTTATCTAACTTATGGAAATCCTAGTAACATGCCTGGTCCTTTGTTCATATGTCAACATCTAAGTACTGCAAGCCCTCTATTATAAACAGTTACTAAATACAAATCAACATAAACAATAAAAGATCATTAAGATTTGTCATTGTTAAAATATAAAACAAAATGACCCTAAAAAAATTAAAATGCCATTAAAGCAGAAGAAATTGTTTCATACTAATGGTGTATAGAAAGATGGGTGATAGGACGGAGATATTGCAGACAAGTTCACCAATAGTTGGATGAAATGTTGAGTGGAAGATGTACGTGCATGAAAAAATGACTGCTGATGGATGGATTGAAATAAGATAGATAAGTTTTATTTAAGTTGGCAAGACTGAACCTTCTTATATGACACTAGTACTGGTTTTTCCTGGAAGCAGACTTGAGAATGACTCAATAAGCTGCAAGCTTTCTTCGCAATTGAAATAAAATAAATTAGTATAAGCTAAAACAAACAAAATGAGAATTTAACTTGTATCGAGCTTTTTAACCAACTATGTAAAAACCATGGATTGACTGTTGCTTGGAAGGAGAAAGTGCATGCATTGGACAAATTATGTTAACTGAGCACAGAGGCAGAAGCCAAGAGTGTATGGAAAGATTACTACACAAGTTTGGCGTTTTGATTGATAGAAAACAGAAATTTTGGAAAATTAAAAAAGTATGAACATACATCACATTTTTCTACTTTATTGTACAAAGAAATGTCTTGGTTTACTTTTTTTATGCCTATGTCTGGAAATGGGCTAACTGAATCAATGAAATTGGTCTCCGATTTAGAATTTCAATTATTCTTTAGTAAACAAACAAATGAAAAGTTCTCTTACAATGGCAAGAAAAATCATAGTGACAAAATTAATGCCCTTGAATCAGAGAACATGACTGTGACCTTGTCACGATGAACATGTCTCGCTGTAAGAAAATATCCTTTTTCTTATACTGACACAAAACGGTCTAAAATGCCTTTAATAACATAGATAAAAATAAGAAAATGAAAATTCCAGGGCCCCGATTTCATGAAAATACTTAAGTAATTGCTCAGCTGAGTACATTATTTCAAAGTCAAATTGTCACTGAAAATAAGGATATTTCTTGTTGTCATTTTTAACGATAGACTATTTTTTTAATGAAATTTACATGTTGAAAGAAAATAATGTTGCATAATACTAAATGCAAGTCAGATATTGCAAAAGATTCATTTGATTACACATTAAGAATTTATAGAATTTACTTATGTAAATTACTTGCTCAAAACAACATTTCCTGCAAAAATATTGATAAGTGTATAATAATTGTAATAAATGGGTAAATATGATTCTGACAAGCATGAATTCTTTAAAGGAATAAATATATAAGGGGCCGTTAAATGTTGAAATAAGTTGAGCATGTTACTGAGTAAATACTTAAGTATTTTCATGAAATTGGGGCCAGTCCCTTCATTGCCTGACCAAATGCAAATGTTTAAAAATGTTAATTTATGTGTGCAAGCCATCATGGTAAGTGCTAAACTTGCTTACAGAAACTACAGTAGTAAATCTGTTACATATATGGTTTTTGATTCTGTTCTGCAAATGCAAAACATAAGCTTTTATTTTATGTTTTTCGATGGTTTATCGAAATATAACAGTGGATTATATCCCGATAAACTCACTGTCCACTCAGTGAAAATTATCAAAATATGTTACCCGGATTGACGTCAAAAAGTATACCGAGTGTAATGAATGCCGGAAACCATACAACGATGACATCGTTAAAATGAAGTCACATTTCCTATGCTTTCTGATGACGTTTCCTGCGATTTTCGACATTTTATTGAAATAAACTCAACAAAATTAGAGTTTCAGACATAAAATAAACAGAAAAATTGTTGGTATCAATGTAATATCACGATAATTTCACTCGTGAACACCAAAAATAGTTATTTTCACTTGTGAAAATATCACTTTTGGTGCCCACTCGGTGAAATTATAACGCGATATTACACCGAAACCAACAATTATCCTCTATGTTTTATATGAAAACCAGACCTGAAATATGAAGTACTAGGTAAACATTCTGATGCATGTGATTGAAATATCAAGTAAAGACCCTGAAGTATGCTGCAAACTGGTCTCCTGGTATCAAAGTAACATGTTATCAAGTGCTTAACATCAGTCTATCCAGCTATGGCTGGAAGTTACTAACAATAATGATTTGATTTTATTAAGTGTATCTTACTAAGATATCAAATGAAGGATGCAAAATGTAGAAGTTCAAGCAAGAGTGATAGTAGCAATAAATCATAGAATGCATTAAAATGAAGCCAACACTAGCCTAATGTATGGTCCCTGATAATACAGCTAGCTTCACCCAATACAGCGACTCCTTGCAAGTGTAGAGCTAAAACTAACCACTTCACATTTTTTAAAAATAATATACAAGGTCTATAACTGTAAAAATGTTCACTTAGTCGCATTGCACATGTTCGAAAACATAGCATGGTTTTAGTATTCCATGACAAACAATTTGGTGCTGTAAGTCTTTACACTGATTTTAAACGGGTCCCAGTGTATACACATCTTCATCTTTTTCTTTTCTTCGTTGTCTCCCGACTAGATGCTGTGGCATGTCTCTTGTTTCCATTTTCCTCCTTCATTAGTTTGAATCTAGTTGCTGTTAAGGAAAGGTATGAGAAACAAGATGGCCATGATGGCCCTATATTGCTCATGTAAGAACTAATACTCCAAAGGGTCACCAAAGGAACTTTTATATGAAATCATTTCAAAACCAGACTATTTTCTATTTTACCTTTCGCGGCCATCTTGTCATCCAAACTTTTAGTCAGTTATTTTGATTGGGCAAACCACAGAACAGTACCGTATAAACCAAAAGATGGAAAAGTTTACATTAGAAATTTAGTAAAGTAAAATCTATACCCTCTGTCATAATTAAAATAAACTTACAAGTTACAACATCATTCACATCACTGCTTAATAACTCTGTGAAGTAGGGTTTATTTTAATTTTTAATAAACTTTTTAAGCACAGAACACTCTTTCACTCTCAGACTTGTTTCCTTTTCTAATATCCGACATAAAATCCCCCACTGTCTCCTAATAAAAACTATTTTCGTCCCCTGCCCGCTAAATTTTACCCCAAACCAAGAATAATCCACTTTTTGTTGAAGTTTTAAACTTTTGCAAATTTAGCACCACTTCTGTAAAACTATCGCTGGTTTGCTACAGCAGAGGTCATGCACTTCACATAGTTAAAGGATACGATTGCCAGTCCACTTCCTGTCTCAGTATTCCCGTTAGAATGAACTCGGCTGTCATGACTGGTACCCCAGCTTTGTAGGCTGGTTCACACTGAGCCTGGTCATCTGGACACGATATAACAACTGTCTTACCTTGTGACGAATTGCTTGGCATTTTGTTTACACACTGTAAAATGCAATAACTAGTACTTGTGTAGTCTGATAAATTAATCTTTACACAGAAATCACTACAGTAAACTAAATATAGAACGACTCCGGATATCTTGGAATTCTAAATATAAGGAACCATTTATTTGTGCCTGAATTTTTTATTTTCATTAACTATAAAAATGTTATATGGATATATAACATACACCAGATATAAGAAAAAAGGTCCAAAGTAATGAAAAACTCAGGAACCAGTAACTGAAGAAGCGTTTGCTCCAGTTTTCAAATTTCCTATTCGTAAGATAGCAACAGATTTTGAATGTTTTAAAGACAATTGAACAGGAATGTGGGGTATTCACCACAGGGGTCCAGTCAGCCATGCGAATTCACAGTATATGTCAATTAACATGACTGGTCACTGGTAGACTAGCTTCTGTTTATCATATTCAGCTACTGTATAACTTCCTTACATTATGTACAGATAATGTAGGAAAGGGATGTTAGTTATACATAAATTTTAAGACCTTCATAAGATGTTATTATTCTATTTTATCAGTTACCTTTTAGGTACGTAATTTCCAGTCAAATTAGATTCTAA
>JAFMSR010000005.1:23858162-23869374 GCA_022818135.1 Saxidomus purpurata | reverse complement strand
TTTCACTGACTAAATGATTCTGTTGACCAATATCCCTAATTTTATTGCCCTAATCCACCAATACATTTTTCATTTGCAAACATACAAAAGGTAACAAAAGGCTTTATAGCGCACACTATTATACCGCACATTTGTCAGTGAAAATATACCAACAATATCAAACAGTTTGAAGGCTAAAAATCTGCTATCAACAGGATTATATCAGATGATACTATAATTAGTCAGTCAAGATAATTACGCCTTCACCAGTAACTTGCATAGTGTAATGCATATAGGGCATGTTTATGAACTTTTGAGTGATTCATAAATCTTGACACATTCTATGAAATTTATGTAATTATACTAATAATGACAAAATGCTTTGCAACAAGTGAACCACAAATTAAGTACAGATTAAGTTTTGAGACTGACATAGCTAAAGGTTTAACTTAACCATCCTAAATAATATCATTTATAAGTAAATGATTAGAGAAATTGTTTTATACACATAGGCAAAAACCTTAAATAACTGTATAACTCATGGTACGCTCTCATTATTTTGTCCTTAAAGACAAAATGTCCTTCATAAGTGACCCCCCCCCCCCTCAAACCGCAGGTGGTCAAATATCTTAATCGTTTTATTGCCCCTTATCAGTTTTAATCCTCTCTGATTAGGTCCAGCAGTGTGTCAGTAGACTTGATATGTAGTACAATAGTAGAACCATAAATTTTATTGATTTGTACAGATAATTGATTTATAACTTATTTCCTGTTGTTTATATAAACTGTTTTATATAATAATGACATTTTACTTTTATTGCAGGATATGAAAAATATTTTAGATAAATGCAGTAAACTGTGATTTTAAAGTTATACTGAGAAAGTTAATATGCTCAAGTAATTAAGCACCTTCCTGTGGTGTGGCCTGAATGCATTTTTGATGTATAAAGAATCCTTCTGACTATTTATTTCTTTGTAAATTACAAGTGCAACTGAATGCTTCTTCTATCTGTAAAATAAGCTAAAACTAGATTTCTCTTATGTATCAAGTGTAACATCTAATCTTAGTGATAATTGGTTTGTTGTAAGAGTAATTGATTGAGTATTTAAAACATTACTCAATCTAACTTTGAAATCACAGTTATTTTTCAGTAATCTAAAAGTAAAAGAAAAAGTTTATGTTTCTGTCATATAAGAAAATAATTTTGATATAATAACTGTAAGTGTTGATTTTTATAATCTAATTTGACTGGGAATTACGTACCTAAAAGGTAACTGATAAAATAGAATAATAACATCTCATGAAGATCTTAAAATTTATGTACATGTATAACTAACATCCCTTTCCTACATTATCTGTACACAATGTAAGGAAGTTATACAGTAGCTGAATATGATAAACAGAAGCTAGTCTACCAGTGACCAGTCATGTTAATTGACATATACATTCGCATGGCTGACTGGACCCCTGTGGTGAATACCCCACATTCCTGTTCAATTGTCTTTAAGTGATAAATACTAATGGTGAAATTTTATTTTTCACTGACCTATTTTCAACTTTTAGCATGGTACATGTATAGCATGTAGCAAGTCTAATTACAGAAGTTACAATCTGGACCTGTGTAATGTGTCGATTTTTACCTTTAAAGTCCAAGTTCACCACTCACCCAAGTACCAGTGCACTTTCAAAAGGAAGTCAGTGATTGCTAGGGGAGTCCCCCCCTGCCAGGTGTGGTCACTTTTGACCCTAGAGGCCCAATTTGAACAACTTTAATTAATAGAGAATCACTAGACAATATTACACACCAAATATCTAAGCTCTAGGCCTTGTTGTTTTTGAGAAGAAAATTTTAAGCTTTTCCTATATCCAGTGTACACCCAGGCATGGTCAATTTTGACCCAAGGGGCACAGTTTGACCATACTTTGAACAGGTCCACTAGGCACTGTTACTCACTAAATATCTAAGCTTTAGACCTTGTGATTTAGGAGAAGATGATTTTCCTATATATGTCTATGTTTAACAACTGACCCCTAGGCAGGGCCAATATTGAGCCCAAAGGCATGATTTGAATAAGCTTGGTACAGGTCTACTAGACAATTCTATGTACTACATATCTTTTAGCTTTTGGCCTTGTGGTTTCAGAAAAGATTCCTATACAAACCTATGTAAAATCAAGTGACCACCTGGATGGGGTGAATTATAACCCAGGGGTCATGATTTGAACAATTTCTGTAGAAGTCAACGAGGCAATGCTACATGCTAAATATCTAAGCTTTGGTCCTTGTGGTTTCAGAGAATATTCTTAAAGTTTTTCCTATTTGTTACCATAGCAACCAGAGTTCTGCATGGTATGGAATTCATTGAACAATTTTGGCAGAGCTTCATGCAAGGAACATCCCTGCCAAGTTTAATCAACATTGGCCCACTGGCTTCAGAGGAGATGTTTGAAGTAAATGTTGACGGACAATGGAATCCCTCCTTAAAGCACACCATGGCACTTTTGAGCTAAAAATCCTTCATAGCTATGAGAAGTTAAACACAAAACAAGACAAGGCATCATGTGCCCATTTTTGACCTTTTAAACCACATATGGGACCATGATCTTTCAGGTACAAACATTGGTCCTAGGCACAACATACTGTTTCATTACAACGCGTTGCAGTTGGCTTTGCCCGCTCGCTATTTTAGCAATCAATACAATTACAATCTTACGTCACACAAAGGCGAATCTGAAACTATTAATAGAGCATGTAGATATCGGTTAACTCCTCCCCTCCGTTCTTTCATTGAAAAGGTCAAATAGGGGCGCACACGATCAGTCTTTATTTGATGCTGACGTTACGTTCCGAACGTGGAAAGAAAAATTTAAAGTCATAACAGAAGCAGCATCGAATAAAGTATTATATTAAAGTGCCATTTGATAAATGGCGGAGCCAGATGTACACTAATTGATGAAACTTTCCCAAAACTTTATGAAATAAACTATGGAAGTTTTATTGCGTACCTCAACGAATAGCCCAACTAAATGCACGCAAGTGCTTTTTGCTACATACGATGGCCGCCCTTCGCAAAGGCAGACTAGATGTAATATCAGTTTGTAAAATTGTTCTGTCTTGCAGTCGAAATATTGAGGCTACTCCACGAGGTAATACATGTACATACAAATAAAAGAAAACACATTAACAGCGCCTTTCAAAGTAGCAAGATTAAAATGTTATCCCAATACTGCAAATAGATCTAAAATGTCTGGGCTAGGTAAAACAGGACTTTCCGTACAATATTTATTCGTTTTAATTTTTTGCCCTAAACATTTCGGCTAGCCTGCAGGACAACCGGGACCCGGGACAGAAAAGCCGCTTGTCTGACAGCAGAAAGTCCTGTGCCAGACATGTCGGACCCCTCTGTACTATGGGTTGGACATATACGCAGCGTTCCAATAGTCTAATTAATTTGGCGTTTCAGTGAGACCCCTTTCACAGATCTATTATTTATAACTAAAAGGTGAACAACTTGAAAATATCAGCCTATAAAATCGGTTTGCCTTCGAAGGCGAAATAGTTAGACTAGTACTCTACCAAGTTCTCATATATATGTACAAATGTACATTAAATGTTGACTTTCCGAGAGCTTCTTGTGATTTTACCGATAGCCATTTAAAAAACAACAACACTGAACATAAATTAGTGCGCATGAGTATATCCAGGATATATAACATTATTGTGTATATTTTACTTCAGTGACACTGATGACACAGCGGTCAGTGCAAAACAAAATGTTTCACTAAGACTGTCGTTTTCCCGCAGATTCTTTTAAATATGTTTTCTTTATCATTCGTTGAATGTTTCTTCTTCAAAATGTGAAAAAAGCCGAAATAAATTTACAAAGTTTTGAGTAATCGTGTAACTCTGCAGTCATGTGTCCAACATTTCGCTCATGTATGACTACGGGCGGTAAATTGGATTGGTCAGGATGCAGTATCCAACACTCATCTACAGATTTTTATATTGGTTGGAATAAAAAAGAATTGAAAATAGAAAATTTTGAAATACATGTAAATATATGAAATAAAGTGAAACAAATTAGATAATCGTTATTAATCTACTGGTCTGACTGTCATGTCTGCCGTTTCATTTTTATGGCTGGAGTAACTACGCCCGTTCATTGATTTGTATTTTTTTCTTAAACTCAACGCCCCGACCGCACGGCTTTTAAAGTAAAAACACTGTTCACAAGGGAAAATTGTCGAATTCACTGTCGGCAGTAGAGAGGGAACTTGGGTATGATAATACACGTCCGTACAAGTAAAGATTTTGGCAGATGCACTGATTATGTCAGTACGTACGACGGCATTAGATACTTAGTATGTCAGTAGACATCTTTACCTTTTGTGGCGACGCTCTGCGAAATAAAGGAGTTCCAGTACTGCTGGAGACAAAAATATTTTTCACGCATCGATGTACTCAATTATTGATAATTTCGTCAATTTAATTACTTTCGTTGACATTTTGTTCCACTTTGGCAAACAAAATTGACAAGGCGAGTTGAGAAACAGACTGAAAAACGCATTTTATGAAAAATGCATAACAATATATTTTTGTTCACCAGACGTCATTATGAATTGTGTAGGATAACATGTTACTGCAATGGATTTCCGATGTGTAAAGTTCCGCGAACATAATTTACATGTAAACTAATTCATAAACTTACGGTCTACACTTATAATAAATGCAATGATACCGTAGCTCAATCGCTGTAATTGAAGGAGATCTCTTTTAAAAGAGTATTATATTAATCAACATTTTAAATAAAACAGAAGATCTATACAATTTATCTCGAAGTCACTACAAAATACGCGAAGAAAGCTATATTTAACATTATTAAATAATAAATACTGTTTGTCACTTGCATTAAAATTACCATGTGGGTTTTTGGGCGGAGCAAATTGACGACCTGAGAAAGAAGCTGGACTCGCACCAAAATGTCCTTGAATGGGGAGGGTTAACCTATAAACTAGCTCTATAATAGTTTCAAAATTGCGCTATGAGTGACTAACTTATAACTGTCGATTGCCAAGAGCCGGGCAAACCCATTTGTATCATATGGTGAGTATTTGTGTCAGCTTATTTCAAAAGTCTGAGGGTATTCCTAAAGCCCAGTCTAGTGAACCCCTTAAAAAGGACTATTCAGAAGACAGACACTGATGACAGACATTTATACGACAATCACAGTTGCTGACCCTAAGCACGGCATGCTTAAACGTAGCTGACCATGAAGCATGGCAGTCCTGGTTCTGGCAATCTGCAGTTTCTATTAGTATCACAAATCATTGTGAGTTTTCATACAATTCCCATGAATGGTTTTGGAGTTTTTCTCTGACATGAAAGAGACTAAGATTCCAACACAGATCATGAAGGCAAACACTCTACCCAATGTTCACGATGACTGCACATTGCTCTTCTTGGAAGATACATCATCAGTAAAATGTTAAGTTCAACAAGCTGATTAAGAAGGATAACTCACAATCTTTCTTAATCAACAATAAACTTCCCAAACTTTTCAGCATCATTATTGTATCCTAAAAAAGGACTTCTTACATTTTGACAGCCACCTAGTTTAACCTCATTTTGATAGATTTGTCTCTTTCTTTCATCCAGGCATGACAAAAAATTAGCTTTGAAGTCAACTTCCAAATGGGAGTTCCTAACACCTGTGCAAAAGTATTTGTAATTAATGACTAGCCATAAAGCAAAAACAGTGTTAACTTGAACATTTCCATTAATGTCTAACAATGGCATGTTTGTACTTTCAAACAACAGATCATGTTTCTTCTCATACATGAACACTTTTATGTAGTTCTTCGAGATAAAAATGGTTGGAACAAGATCTTCTTTTTGAGTAAATGCAAAAACAATTGTTTCAGCAAGTACTCGCATTCTAATGTCATTGTCATCTAGTTTTCTTGTTGTTTTTGTTTCAAATGCCGAGTGTCCTTCATCTTCCTCTGTTTCAGCCCCTGCAACTACTGCCACCGCACCCAAAATAATGTCCACACAGCCATGCCAAACCTCTTCATGACCTTAAAAGAGAAAAAGATATCTTCCTGATACCAGATGTAAAACTGACAAATATACTAGCTACATGTAACATATCATGAGACAAGAGCAATGCAAGACGATACAGACACTCTTCTTATATTATTTTCCTCTATAAAATTGAAGTGACAATTTTGACGCATGGGTCATGATTTGAACACTCTTTGTAGAGGTTTACTAGGCAATAAAACATGCCAAATATCTAAGCTCTAGGCCTTGTTCTTTAAGAAGAATTTTAAAGTTTTTCCTATTGTTGCCCTAGCAACCAGAGCCAGCATGGAATTGAATACTTCAAGCAATTTTGATAGAGCTTCATGCAAGGAACATCCCTGCTAACTTTCCTCCACATTGACCCAGTGGTTTCAGAGAAGAGTTTTGAAGTCTTTTCTATATTTATAAGCCTATGTAAAATCTGGTGACTCCCCTTGGCCGTGTCAACTTTGACCTGGGAGTCTTGACTTGAACACTAGGCAGTGCTACGTAACAAAATATCTAAGCTTTAAATAGGCTGTGTGGTTTCATAGAAGATTTTATAGAAATTAAAATGTATGACTATAACTGTTCTGTGGACAATCATGCAAATAATTTCTCCGAGGACAGATGTTTGCTTCAAATGTCAAATTATACCATTTTGTAAATATTTCAAGTATTTACTACATCATTGCTTTAATAAAAGAACTTGATGTTTAGTGTCAAAGTTACCTCCCTTAGTTCTACAATATGACAATTTGGTATTAAATGTGGCCTACTGAGAGTTGACAACGTTTCAATTTGACTTGCTCTAGTGACAGAGTTTCAAACTTTACCTAGAAATCAATGGGACAAACATTCTGACCAAATTTAATGTGGCCTCTAGAGTTTTAACAAAGTTTAACTGTTTTTCTTTGATTTGAGCATGAAATACCAGTTTGAATTGCACGCAAAACTTTAAACTCGTGTGTACCTCCCAGGCCTAGGTGACTAGAATAGCTCAGACTATTCTCTGTAACTATAACAGTAAAACTAATACGCTAAAAGCTGTGATGGTATCAAGATCTGGTGTTGCCTTACCCATACTAGTGTCTCCGTAATTTATGATGGCCCCACAACCACAAAAACAACTGTAAGGTTTTTCACCAAAGTAGATCATCTTCTGATTAACTGCCAGGGCTTTCAACACGTGGGTTCCAACTACACTTGTCCAATTGGTTTCTCGGAGGTCTTGTTTCTCTAACTGTTTCTTCAGTATTTTAGCAGTTTCTGTAAATGACACAAGAGATTTCAGCAATATTATAAACAAGAGGGTCATGAAGCTCATATCAGAATCCTTGGACTTTAAGGGGTGTACAGTATGTAAAATCAAGTGACCTCTCCACTCAGGGCCTGGACAGTGTTAAATTTTGAAGATTTTCCCCATTGGTTGCCATGGCAGCTCTAGAGTTCTGCAAGGAATGGAATTATTTGAACAACTTTGATAGAGCTTCATGCATAGAGCATCCTAGTCTCGCTTTTTCCACTTCAAGTAAGAACGATTTTACAGGTCGACGTTGTTTGCCTTCTACATCTCACAATGATGTGCAAATACATAGCAGATGATCCCAAAGTAAAACAAATATTTGTTGGGTACTTAAGAATACCAACGTAAGATAAGCCAATATTTAAATTTATTATACCTGTAAATGTTATGTCAAAAATACAGCTTTTATTCAACCATCAAATATGGCATGACAGAAAAAAAATCTGTATTGTGCAATCTGCACAGTACCATTATTTGTAAAAGTACACCAAACTGGCCAATAGAAGATTCGTGCATACACACGACATTTAAAACGTAACTTTTAAGTGTGTCTTTTTTACTTGTTTATACCATGAATCATGATGTCGAATAGATGATGTTGCATACAATGCCTTTTTTAGGCGAGTAAGAGTTTGCCATATATTTTTTGCTAAAGTGACATTTTAATTGATTTTATTTGCACAAGCTATATAATAAAAGCGTCATTATCATAAAAATGTAATCCCAAAGCCAGATTGGCTCTTGTCACTATTGGGTCACACTGCAATGCCAAATTAATTAGGCTAGGAACATCCCTGCCAAGTTTCAGAGGAATCTATGTCTTTGGAAGGGAATTGTTAACAGATACATGTACAACGTGGATGACAGACAGAAACAATTCGGACAACTACAGATATTTTCCTTGAATGAAAAGATCATACTTAAACTGGGTGATTTGTGTATGAACATATACCAGTTTCAAATCCATGTGAATTCTTGGCTTTGCCATGCTGGCCACTTAATCAAGCAGATTATGATATTCATGATGACAAGTAGGGCTGTAACGAATACACTAAGGGGCGAATACGATACGTATCACGAATACAGGGTGACGAATACGAATATTTATTCATGAATATGAATACTACACTAAAATCATTGAACAAGTGAACATTATATGGCTTTTGCCAACAATATATTACAGTCTGCTGACTACATATAATACTTTCTTCGTACTTAAATCACTGTGAAATAATACTGCTCAAACGTAAAAAAAACACTCAGTAAACATGTAACTTAAAGAGCTCTGAGTTCAAATGACTAGAACTGTTTAGTAAACAAGAGCTGTCCATAAGACAGCACGCTCGACTATTGTGGGTGTTTGCTAATAAAACAAAACTTTTATCAGTGTAATAGCAAAACAAAATTCTGCTAACTATTAAGTATAAACTAGGAAAGTTGAATCATAAAAAAAGTCAAAATCTATAACTATAGATTTAATTTTTGGGGTAAATTAATTGTCTGATACAAAATTTACCCTGAACACTATTGCAAGGTTTGATATAACTACCATAAGTGGTTACTGTGATATGTGCATGATAGTACCTTGCATGCAAAACTTTATCAAATTTTCAAAGTCAAATAAGGGCCATAATTTGTACTAAATTTTTTCAAGAGTTATCTGCCTTGATTGTATGACACCCCTAAAGACATGAACAAAGTTTCAAGTCAATATCATAAGTGGTTACTGAGATATGTGCATGATAGTACCTAGCAGGCAAAACTTTAACCAAATTTTCAAAAGTCAAACAAGGGCCATAATTTGTACTAAATTTTTTCAAGAGTTATATGCCTTGATTGTATGACACCCCTAAAGACATGAACAAAGTTTCAAGTCATATCATAAGTGGTTACTGAGATATGTGCATGATAGTACCTAGCAGGCAAAACTTTAACCAAATTTTCAAAGTCAAACAAGGGCCATAATTTGTACTAAATTTTTTCAAGAGTTATCTGCCTTGATTGTATGACACCCCTAAAGACATGAACAAAGTTTCAAGTCAATATCATAAGTGGTTACTGAGATATGTGCATGATAGTACTTAGCAGGCAAAACTTTAACCAAAGAAGCAACGCCGACGCCGACACACAAGTGACTGTAATAGCTCTCCATATTCTCTGAATAGTCGAGCTAAAAATGACTAGACACGACTATAGAGTAAAGAGGATCTACGATTCCATCGGTTTCCTCAATGCTAGACATGTTGTTGATGTAGACGGTTTTCGGATGTCGTAAAATGGGAATTCCCACTTGTTGAAATCAAATTTTAATTGAATGTGAAATTTAAATGAATTCAATCAGTTTAAAACCCAGAAAGTTATGAAAATCATTTATTCAATTGTAAACCAACATCAAATATCGGCCTGACGACTACTAAATAAATGTAGTTAAAATATCTGTCAACTGTTGTGGGTGGGGTATAACGACGAAATAGTGCAAAATGTGCTATGAAACGGAAGCGTTTTCAGTAGATTTCATCTGTTTTAGGTAAATTCAAATGACTTTAGTTTAAATCATGCATTTTTATCTATATTCGAAATTCGGTTCGGCACATGGCGATACGATACAATTGGACAAAACTGTATTCACTAAATCATATTCGAATGTCGTAGCCTAATGACAAGGTTTATTTCTTCATTAGGTGAAAAGTGAAAACTAGGTTTTTAAGATAGACTAATATGCAAGTATGCTGAATATCGAAGTTATATGCTGTAAAATTCAAAGCCTCCATAGCGCAGTGCTATGTATCCCCATTTGGCACGCGGAGTTCAGAGATCAAATCACCGACGGAGTGGAAAAAATTATTTATATTGTGGGAACAAATTAATTTATATCTTGTCATACTTTCACACAGAACGGCTTTAAAAACATACAACTGATTCAAAAACATAACGAATAAATTTGAATATATGGGTTGGGTTAAACGCCCGCGCATACTCTGTACGTGATGTTTACATCCAGTCGTAGCATATGGATAGAGTGCTAACTTTGGTAGTGCTTTGTTAGTTATCCAGATGTGCAAAACAGAAAGAAATTCTGTGGCCTTACCATCTGCTTTATCCAAGAAATTTGCCAGTTTCTCGACGGCATTCAGTTGCTTTACTGTAACCTTTTCCTTTAGATTTGTTTCTGTGTCATGCATTAACTTTCGAATCAGTTCTATATTGAAAAAACGACCATAACTGATAATCATTCTCTTTGATTCATCTTCGTCGAAGACGTTGATTCTTGTGCAACAATCCGCATTTGCAAAACATTTTGAATGGTCTGCATTGCAGGATTCAATTCTAACAAAGCAAAATGATGCCCAAGTAGGTCTGTTATCTGTATGAATTTCAAACTGTTCCAACTTTATTGCCCCCTTATATTTTAGTAAATGGTCATGAACAGTGTTGAAATCGAATTCTAATTTTTGCCTTTTGACAGCTGGTGCATCCCCAATTCCCGCCATATCTTACTTCGGAATACTTCTAATGTCACCGCCTTTTTATGAATTTCCGGTAACAGACCGCAATTTTAACAAACTCCCCGCAGCGGTTACTTCCCGTTACAAGATACAAGAATATTCATAGTCGGGTGTTACATGAACATAGAAAACATCAGCTAAAAGCTATTTACCGACATAATAATATTTTTCTCAACAACAAGATTTAACAAAAACATTTGTTATCAACGTATCATACCAGGAACGTAGAATACTACTTTCCTGATCATACCTATTTCTAAGACTTTCTTTCTTTTCTAGACCACCTACCTGTACTGATTATACCGTTTACAGTGTACGTACAGTGAATATTAAAATACGAAATTCTGTCACAAAATT
>JAFMSR010000005.1:23788174-23857662 GCA_022818135.1 Saxidomus purpurata | reverse complement strand
TACAGACATGCATTTAAGCTACATAGAGCGCAAACATTCCGTTTGAATGTTAGCAGACTGACAGTTTGATAGTGCATGCTTGTTGTTGTAACAATCGTCTATAGTAAAGAACCCGGACATACATCAAATCGTCTTAAACAGGCCCGATATACACGAAAAATTATTTGAAGTGGAAAGGAAATACAATAGCGGATTTTTGAAACGTTGAACCCATGACAGAACATAGCATCTATTCATATTTTGACATAATACATTCAAATAAACTCAAGAAGAATGTTTTTTTTTGTCCAAACATGGGGAAAGTACGACACAAATCCAAGTACTACCGACCAATTTGTACCTTCAATAACTACTTGTTCTTCACTTTTAGACGCAAAACAGATGTTTCGATTTCAGTAATTACATATGTGTAAGGAGCAGACGTGATAGAAATCTAGCAATTTGAACGAATTGCAAATAAGCACTAACTTAAAAAACATTGCGTCCTCAACAACAACAAAAATACGTGTTATTTCGCCAGTTTAAACGAATATACATCAAAACACGTCAAAAAGTATACCGAGCGTAATTAAAGCTGGAATCCATGCGACGATGATGTCATTAAAAAGGCGTCATTTGCGCTATGTTTCGTGATAACGTTTCCCGCGATTTTCGATATTTTATAGAAACACATTCATTAAATGTATAGTTTTTACCCGTAAAATAAACAGAAAAATTGTTGGTATCGGTTTAATATCACTTAAATTTCACTCGTAAACACCAAAAGTCGTAAACTTCGCTTGAAAACCCGAGAGACGTGAATCACGTCCGACCCCCATAGTTATTAGTTTAGTTTAATCATATTTTATTGTAAATTATTTTACATATACATAAACATAAAGACAATTTATACATACAGCATACAAACTGTATCGGCAAAACGCACTGGCTCCAATTTAACGATACTACTCCTACTAACGTAACGACAAGGCTTCGACGAAAAATGGCTGATTTAGTAAACAAAACCCAAGTCAGTAAAACAGACTCGTGTATTTTACATGGTAAATCGCAATTTCTGAAGAAACAAATTCTCTTACGGAAAGCTCACTTCTTTCCTTCATGACCGTAGCTAGTTGACTGTTTCAGAAATCAATGCGTGTGAATGTAATGCAAGTTGAATGCCAAGGATTCAGCCGTAAGAAGTGCAAAACAGACCCAAAATACATGGATTTTGCTCAACATTATCGAAGTTAGGGTGTTTAGCATAATAGATATGCATTGGCATGAAACTTTTGGTCAAATGTCGTAAGCATATACTAACATTTTACCGATTTGGTACATTTTTTGTATATATAAGTAAAACTTACCCATTTAAAAATGCAACGATTCAGGCCCCGATTGACGATACAACGAAATGTTCCGATTCTCAGTCTACCGAGCTGTGAATGCCGCTGCTGTTTTAGAATGTCTCTGTTTCGCAATCGAGCTGAAATACAAACTGGTATAATATATATAAAACATGGGGCTACAATAGTGTTATTGGATATTTTAACGTATGAAAAATAGTGTTTGGATAGGCTTTTATGAAAAAAACTTTGACCCCGACGTGATTCGAACACGCAACCTTCTGATCTGGAGTCAGACGCGCTACCGTTGCGCCACGGAGTCTAGATATAAATACATGTATTTCCAAAACATGTGTACATATTCTTACAAATATCTAATTCAATCACACGAAATAAGTTGAGATTGAATGGAGTTTTATTTATCAATCTATTATATTTCATTAATTAAAAAAATTATTTGAGTAAATTTACGGCAAATACGGACTGACCTTCGTAATTAAAGAATCATTTATTGTATATATAGACTATGTTCACAGTGTTGGCTAACAGGGATAATGGTTGATAAAAGATGACGCAACACTTAAGATGTGTGTGAAAATTTAGTTCGCTCGCTTTACAAGGATATATTATTGTAAAAATAGCTAATATTGATTTAATACTAATATGAACAGCTGTGATGGCCGAGTGGTTAAGGCGTTGGACTTGAAATCCAATGGGCATTGCCCGCGCAGGTTCGAACCCTGCTCGCAGCGTAAACTTTTGTAGAATCGATTATAAACACAACAGTTTTGATTCATACACCAATTGGTTAGATGTATAACACTAGTTTCAAATAGCAAACAAAATAAATGTGTACAAACGTTTAACAGGAAAGTATTTCATTTAACAACCTTTTTGAATCAGGAAGCTAGCATAGCTCGTCATTGTGCATTTTTAAGTCAGAAGTTAAATGTTAATATCAAAGTAGAACTATATTTCTATATGAGTAAACTTGAAGGTTGGAAGAAGCTAGCAAGAGCCACCTTGTTAGTGGTGTAATAAATCTCAACTTTTATTTAATGACTCAAACCGAAATAGATTTGTAACTCAAAAAAACAAAAATAATATCAAACAGGGAATGCCATGTACCAAAAACGCAGCCTCCCCAAAACGAGCCCTAAAGTCTGTTCTAGTATAATGTTTCCCATAGGAAATGATAAATTATTATATCATTGAATACTTTTTCCTATACACTGATTTATGAATCTGTCTGATGGATTTTTGATGTTGTTCATACAGAAATACGCAATGTTGGTATAAAAAGTATAATTTATCACTATATTTTTATATGCTTCGGATCTGCATCTTCAGTGTAGCTGCACATCTTGGTAAGATTAATCCTTTGAGGATTTTAGCACACTCAATACATATTACTTGATCAGAAAAACGTCTCTTTGATTACATATTAATTCGTATCAAGCTGTTGAAGATAAGACATCATGAATTGCTGAAATTTGAATAATTGTTTTGAAGCTTATGACTGCAGATACTGCTTAAACTATCTTAGACGATAACATGTCAAGCATTGTGCACTTGATTCCTCAACATTACAAAAAAAAGACTGAATAGCATAAATGTAAGACCATTGAAACTCAGCTTGATTTGAACAACCCTAGTAAGAACACTAGAATCCATTTACATCACCAACAACTTTTGTATATGTTACAGAGCATTAGTACTTATATATGGAACACTATTATTTTAAGTTTCATCAAAGGGCACAACAATGCTATAAAATTTTAAGATACAATTATTGAAGATCCAAAGGAAATGAAATTTTACATGTCTTAAAATGTAGGAAACTTCTGACACGGAGTTAGAAACACTACTGTTGCTGAGAAGTATGGCTTTATCTTCACTGACTTTTATCTCTTATTGTAAGTGTATTTATCTGTAAGTATTAGAATAATTTGATATGCTGATTTGCATGAGAAGCAACAGGTCATTCTTACTTGTCCGAGAACTTGAAATCTTTCATTTTACAATTAAGGCCATTCAAAAGACCTGTTTTATACCAGATTCTAGCGTAGCTCGTTTCATGTCAATAATGTTTTTTTCAGTGATTTTATTCTTCTAAAGATCGATGCCCGAGATATACTGCTTTTGAACAAGGGCATAGCGAAAGCTTGAGATATGCGAAAATATAGTTCGTTGTAACATAATTATGCTCATCAAAATTATCAAAAAACAGTTGTTTGTGTTTTGTTTCTATTGTGTTCTATGTCGGAAGATGTTTGCCAAAACGATGTTACCTCGTTGCCCCGTGGAACCAGAAATTTTAGAGTTTTATTTGTTTGTTTGATATGTGGTGTTAAACTCACACAGTCTTGTATCATCTTATTTTCATAAAAGGTCAACGTTTGGCACATTTGATATATTTGGCTAAAATGAAATTTCAACAATTTGTCCAGCCTCTTTCATAGAAACCTCGCTCGAAAATCACTTATTTAAGTTATTAAACCATTCATAATTTTTACATTGTGTTTACATATATTTTCAAAAAATGTATTGTTTCAAAGAAAAACGTTTATAGTTGTAGCATTTAATTTTAAACTCAATTGATTCCTTTAAACATCAATTTTAAGATAATAAGTAACAGCAGAGAAGTTTCGAACAAAGGTAAGTGAGTGAGTAAATCTTGAAAAAAACACTATAAATATTATATTACCTAATGCGTAGAGCAAGAAAACGTACATTTTTTGTATCTAGAACATGTTCACGAATTTTTACAAAATATTAGTTTTTAGCCTCCTGTTTTTCTATTGTTGATTCATTTGTTGCACCTACATAATCGCAAAATACTTCTTTTTTACTAGCACACAACAACATGTAATACACTGATCATTAGAGTATTTACAGTTTGGCAGATGTGAAGCATTTGAAACGTCACAATTCTCAGTTGGCTCGGATCATTTGTACTGTAATCCATATGTCAAAATGGAATTCCGCTTTCCTTCGTTGGTTGTCATGCTCAAAATGTACAGAGCCCACTGTAAAATTTAACAAAACATATTTCAGAAAACCTTAATTTGTATCGAGAGAACAGTGCAAAGTTGATTTAAATACAGACATGCATTTAATCTACAGAGAACGCAAACATTCCGTTGGAATTTTAGCAGACTGGCAGTTTGATAGTGCATGATTGTTGTTGTAACAATCATCTATAGTAAAGAACCCGGACATACATCAAATCGTCTTAAACAGGCCCGATATACACGAACAATTACTTGAAGTGGAAAGAAAATACAATAGCGGCTTTTTAAAACGTTGAACCCATGACAGAACATTGCATCTATTCATATTTTTGACATAACACATTCAAATAAAGTCAAGCAGAATGTTTTTTTCGGTCGAAACATGGGGAAAGTACAACACTGAAATCCAAGTCTGACCGCTACCGACCAATTTGTCCCTTCAATAACTACTTGTTCTTCACTTTTAGACGCAAAACAGATGTTTCGATTTTAGTAATTGACAGAACATTGCATCTATTCATATTTTGACATAACACGTTCAAATAAACTCAAGCAGAATGTTTTTTTGTCCAAACATGGGGAAAGTACGACACGAATCCAAACCCTACCGACCAATTTGTCCCTTCAATAGCTACTTGTTCTTCACTTTTAGACGCAAAACAGATGTTTCAATTTCAGCAATTACGTGAAGGAGCAGACGTGATAGAAATCTAGCAATTTGAACGAATTGCAAATAAACACTAACTTAAAAAAACATTGCGTCCTCAACAACAACGAAAATACGTGTTATTTCGCAAATTTAGACAAATATACATCAAAACACGTCAAAAAGTATACCGAGCATAATAAAAGCTGGAATCCATGCGACGATGACGTCATTAAAATGACGTCATTTAGCTATGTTTCGTGATTTTTCGATATTTTATAGAAACAAACTCATTAAAAGAATAGTTTCTACCATAAAATAAACAGAAAAATTGTTGGTATCGGTGTAATATCACGTGAATTTCACTCGTAAACACCAGAAGTCGTAAACTTCGCTTGAAAACCCGAGAGACGTGAATCACGTCCGACCCCCATAGTTATTAGTTTAGTTTAATCATATTTTATTGTAAATTATTTTACATATACATAAACATAAAGACAATTTATACATACAGCATACAAACTGTATCGGCAAAACGCACTGGCTCCAATTTAACGATACTACTCCTACTAACGTAACGACAAAGCTCCGACGAAAAATGGCAGGTTAAGTAAACAAAACCCAAGTCAGTGATAATAACAGACTCGTGTATTTTACATGGTAAATCGCAACTTCTGAAGAAACAAATTCTCTTACGGAAAGCTCACTTCTTTCCTGCATGACCGTATCTAGTCGACTGTTTCAGAAATCAATGCGTGTGAAAGAAATGCAAGTTGAATGCCAAGGATTCAACAGTAAGAAGTGCATAACAGGCCCAAAATACATGGAGTTGGCTCAACTTTATCGAAGTTAGGGTGTTTAGCATAATAGATATGCATTGGCATGAAACTTTTGGTCAAATGTCGTAAGCATATACTAACATTTTACCGATTTGGTACATTTAATGCAACGATTCATGCCCAAATTGAGGAAACAACGAAATGTTCCGATTATCAGTCTATCGAGCTGTGAATGGCCGCATGCTGTAAGTTTACAGACTAGCTCTGTTTCGCAATCGAGCTGAAATACAAACTGGTATAATACATAAAGCATGGGGTTACAATAGTGTTATTGGATTTTTGGAGCGGCTTTTATGAAAAAACTTTGACCCCGACGTGATTCGAACACGCAACCTTTCTGATCTGGAGTCAGACGCGCTACCGTTGCGCCACGGAGTCCAGATATAAATGCATGTATTTCTAAAACATGTGTACATATTCTTACAAATATCCAATTCAATCGCATGAAATAAACGGAGATATATTGGAGTGTTATTGCTCAATCTATTATATTTTATTAATTCGAAAATTTATTCTAGTTTTACGGCGAATACGGATTGACCTTCGTAATTAAAGAATCATTTATTGTATATATAGACTATGTTTACTGAGTTGGCTAACAGGGATAATGGTTGATAAAAGATGACGCAACACTTAATATTTGTGTGAAAATTTAGTTGGCCCGCTTTACAAGGATCTATTATTGAAAAAAAGCTAATATTGATTGAATTCAAATATGAACAGCTGTGATGGCCGAGTGGTTAAGGCGTTGGACTCGAAATCCAATGGGCATTGCCCGCGCAGGTTCGAACCCTGCTCGCAGCGTAAACTTTTGTAGAATCGATTATAAACAAACAGTTTTGATTCAGTGTAGCTGCACATCTTTGTAAGATTAATCCTTTGAGGATTTTAACACACTCAATACATAATATTACATGATCAGAAAAACGTCTCTTTGATTACATATTCATTCGTATCAAGCTGTTGAAGATAAGACATTATGAATTGCTGAAATTTGAAAAATCATTTTGAAGCTTATGACTGCAGATACTGCTTAAACTATCTTAGACGATAACATGACAAGCATTGTGCACTTGATTCCTCAACATTACAATAAAATGACTGAATAGCATAAAAGTAATACCATTGAAACTCGGCCTTAGTAAGAACACTAGAATCCATTTATATCATCAACAACTTTTGTATACGTTACAGAGCTTTAGACGGAAAGACAGACGGACGGTGCGATTTAAATATACCACCCTTTGGGAGCATAAAAATAGTTTAAAGAAAGTAACATGACCCCGATGTGACCTCGTTGCCCCGTGGAAGCAGCGGTTTTAGAGTTTTATTTGTTTGTTTGATCTGTGGCGTTTACTTTAGTAATTGGATGTGTACTCACCGGCAAAGACACATACAGTCACTAGTTTCATCTCGTTTTCATAAACGGTCAATGCACATTTGATAAATTTTAAAATCCTTCAGTGCATCCTTCAGGATTCCTTTACCTATAAATTCTTAGTGTGACCTTGACCTTTGAGGTAGGGAAATGGGTCTTGCACTCGACACGTCGTCTTGATGTGCTAGACATTTGTGCCAAGTTTTTTTTAAAAATCCTTCAATGCATGACAAAGTTACAGTCCGGACACGAATGTGTGCATATATGCATATGTAGAGGAATCAACAACAAAAATACGTGTTATTTCGCCAATTTAAACGAATATACATCAAAACACGTCAAAAAGTATACCGAGCGTAATTAAAGCTGGAATCCATGCGACGATGACGTCATTAACATATTTTCTGATGGCGTTTCCCGCAATTTTCGACATTTTATAGAAACACACTAAATAAGAGTAGAGCTTTACCCGTAAAATAAACAGAACAATTGTTAGTGTCGGTGTAATATCACGTTAATTTCACTCGTGAACATCAAAAGTTGAAAACTCTGCTTGAAAAACCGAGAGACGTGAACACGTCCAACCCCCTATTGTAATTGATGTAGGCTTGCAGAGTTTTCTGCTTCACAATCTAGCTGAAAAACAAACTGGCATAATATATATCATGGGATTACAATAGTGTTATGCGATATTTTTAACTCGTGGTATTTATTTTTTGAAGCAGTTTTTATGAGAAAAAGTTTGACCCCGACGTGATTCGAACACGCAACCTTCTGATCTGGAGTCAGACGCGCTACCGTTGCGCCACGAAGTCATTATATAAATAATGGTTACACATTTTCTACCTATTCTTTATCTTATCAAATTCAACCGCATAAAATAAACAGAGAGATATCGGAATGTTATTGATCGATCCGTAACATTTTATTTAGTTTAGAATATGTTAATATATTCTTATAGTACTAGTAAACATACGGCAAATTAGGATTGAAGTCCGTTATTTATTTAATGAAGCATTCCTTATACATTGTTTATTGACTATATTAACGGGTTGATAAAGATGACGCAATATTTAAGATTTTGTGTGAAAATTTTAGTTCGCCCTGTACACAGGAAGCTATTTTTGTAAAAATAGTTTGAATAGATAACAGCTGTGATGGCCGAGTGGTTAAGGCGTTGGACTTGAAATCCAATGGGCATTGCCCGCGCAGGTTCGAACCCTGCTCGCAGCGAAACCTTTTGTTTATTTGTTCACCTGATGTAATCTTGAAGGTGAAGGACATTAAGAAATTTATACATATTTTACGAAGCTGATAACGAACTATTTATATGCGATTGAAGTGTCAAATATGTGTTTATAACATGCTGACTTCACGACATTACGCATATTAGTCTTTCGGTTTAAATATGCTCTCTTGATTAATATACGTGTAACTTAAAGTGATTAAATCCATTGTGTATTTTTATAGATGAAATGGAAAATCGCTGCATATTATTTTATACGCAAATTGTTCTTTATGGAGTACATTGTAAGTCAGACGTTTAATGTAAAATAGAACTATTTCTGACTTTTGGCTTGGATCGCGATGAGGAGAAAAAGTCACAACTATAAATCTTATTGAACTTTACTTTTGTTGAAAGAAAAACAATTAAGCATGTATAACATCACATTATAAATGTACTCAATTCTCAGTTGTTATCATGGTAACAAGTCTAATTTTTTCAGTGAAATAGAAAAAAAAATCACTCATGATATAAACATTTCTTTTATTCTTGACATACTCATCATGAATTTGATATTTTTAAGTAAATTCTTAATTTGGTTGCCATGGTAACGAAGTAAAGAATGCGAAAAGGAGACGTTTGTCGGTTTTAATGAGTTGAAGCATTTTTGGTTAGTTTCTAGAAAAAAGATATATTCCAACCTATTTCACAAATTGTCTTCTGTGACTTGCGTTTTAAGTTTCTGTCGCCATGGTAACAATGGAATCATACTATCAGCTATTATGAGTCATATGTGAAAGATTGTGATAAATTATACAGTTAATTTTCGACACTTTTCATTTGATATTAAGAAGTAATTCAATCAACAAATATATTTCTTCAGATAATAATTATATTTCTGGAGAGAACGATACAAAAGCATCCAAATCACATGAAGATTATCTTGAAGATAAAAAGTGCGATGGCTATCTTTTTTAGATTTATACCAAGATACTGTAAAATCCTACCTTGAGAGGATTGAATCATGTTGATTTTTTATTTTGGCACGGTCTGCGAAGCAGAGTTTATTCTTTTTACAAATGCAGTAACAGGTTAATTTCACAATAAAATGTAATTCTTAGTCAGATATTGTCGAAGTGTGATTGAACATTTTACTGATATCTTGGTAAAAATGTGATTGAATCATAAATTTTCGCTTAGGAATGAGGTACAGCTGTTACGCAACAGTTCTCAAATCATTACATTTCAGTATTAATAAATGTATGATGATTTTGGTTGATATTTGAAATAAAATGTACGTTTTTGACAGTTGCAGCTAACAGGTACAACCGATTAGCATTTTCTTGATCAGACATTAAAAAGTAGCATCTACTTGTGATCAAATATGTATGCAAATGGTTAAGATAACATATCTGGGTGCGTAAAATCTAGTTGCTTTGATCAACATTCTGACTTTTTAATTTAGGAGTCAAACAGTATTCGTAAAGGATAGATATACATAAAAAGTCATGATTTGATATTGATCGAGTATCGTCAGCTTTTACAAATAAAATGTTTCATCAATGAAATAAAGAGTGATTTATCAGGTATCTCCATTAATGCCATATGAAAATTTAGCAAAGAACTAGTTTTTTAACGTGTGCGAATGGCTGTTGAATGTTGTTACTATTCCGTGAAAATGTAACTACAAAAACAAGATAAATTATTGCTGGAAACATATACCTACAATGTAAGTGTATCACATAACGTTTTATACTTGTAAATTTAAGACTTTTCTTTCATTCTTTTCCTATTGACGTCACGAAGAATCGCGGCGTCAGTATTGAATAGGTATCAATTTTGGACCATTGGGGTTGCATAATCAAATAGAGAGCAGCCAACATTATTATTGTAAATCAAAAAAAATGAAAGAAAGTTCTATGTATGTAAAAATGACTTTTATGAATCATTATATTAAATCATTAAAAAACAATACAATACAAAATACATATGCCTTCTTCCCTTATTACAAAACTTTGGATACATTTAATGAATATTTAATAACTTTTCCACAAACTCTTTTTATAGCATTATTTACGGACCTTACGACCCGATTTATCAAAGCTCAGAAAAAAACATTCGGAAGATGTTTTGCTATCTTAAAACGCTCAGGTAATAGAATACATGGCACCAACGTGAAAAATCAATGAAATTACTACATATTAGACTATAATATTGGAAATTGTAAAGAAAAACCGTCCACCCAACTATGCAATACGTAGGGCCTTAACGGAATTCCATTCCATCATTTGTAAGCAAAAACAATAATCAGCCAATGGAAGTTCTGTAAAATGTATATGTCACAGCACAATTAAATTTTTAATGTGAATTTCGTCTCTTTCCGCAATATTCCTGGAGTGTATATGCTTCGGGAATAGAAAGAAAGAAAAATCCACAAAACCAGATACAGGGAGGAAAGGGCTGCTATATCTGTTTTACAAATAGTTCTTTGTTACAATATTTAGACCCGGTTGCACAAGTTTTATTGCCTTTGCTTCCTATAAACCGACTATCAGCTCCTTGGTATCTAAAAATAGCCAGTGTAGAATTAGCATCCAAAAAAAGAGGTTATCACAATAGACAAACAATGTGGAAGTAACACAATGATTTGGTATTTTTATAAATCAGTTTCCTAAACAAAACGGATATACAGCTTTAAATACGCAGATGTAATGATAACTTTATGTAGTAAAGAAAGGTTCGCTGATGTTTACCACGCACATTTTTTATATAGAAACCTGTCCCTGCCCATCTTCCAGTCATGCTTCAAAAACATGCGCGGCGCCTTTGATGGTTTGCATCAAAATTCGTCTTGTTTAGAGATATGTAAGCTCTCATAAATGTCTGCAGGCGGCACAAGTGTTATTGAAGTCTAAATGCACCGACCTCTCTGGCCTGACTGGATTTTACAAGCATTAAACTTTTTATTGTTTACCTAAACCCTTGTTATCACTCACACCGCTGTTCAACATGCTCATTAAAACTTTTTTGATTATATATACGAAAGCTTTTTTCGATGGTTGTTCTTTTACAAGAGGCATTAACTGAATGTTTTCTCAGCTCATCTCATTGGCTTCCGACTGTATATTTATGACATTCAGGTATTATCAGGGGGAAACATTAAATATCTCAAAAGTTGTAAAACAAACCCTTCAAATTACGGTAAAATGAGGATTTAATGAAAGCCATACAATTTTCAATGCAATTCTTAATCTTATTTGTTGTCTTATGCTTGTCACTAAATAATTTTCCCTTCTAGAATAAAACTGCTCCTTAATGATCTTCTGATAGAGAGTAAATCAACTTGTCGAACAGCACCGAATGATGTGGATACTATTCCTGTATTACGTTCCTGTTTCATCTGGGAGACACTCAAAATCCCCTTGGTCATAATCCCCTTGAGCCAAAAATGGCATAGTAATAATAATCCCTTTAATGGAATTTACATTTTAATTTCAATAATTTTAATACATAATTTATATATTTTAGTTTACGATGCTTCTTCCACTACTAACGTAGGTTGTAGATTCTATGACACCATGAATGTACCTAGGTTCATCTGAAAAGAAACATTGAACATTTATTCGCATTTCGTCTTGGGAAACCGTTCACACCAGTGAAATAAATAGGTATATGCGTTTCAGTCATTTTGAATGCAATTTGAAACATGTTTTGATATCTACCTAGACCATGTCGTATCTCAAACATCTATCATCGGTACTCATCAAATTATAACATTTGTAAAGTTAGTTCACTAAAATGAAGCAATGTCGTACTTAATCTTCTAACTGAAGGTTTAAAAACAATCGACCGATTCAACTACACTATATAAAATGATCTACCACCAGTCAAAGCTTTACATTACCAAGGTATCTTTAATTACTACATAACACCATTTCATTCAACCAGTTATATTGTCCAAGGCTTTATATATTTGCTACAAAGGTTCAAATTAGCCAAAAAAGGGTCATGAAAAATTAACATGTCCTTCTTTCGTAGTAAAGAAAATAAAGGATACTAAGATAACATGACTTTGAACAAACATGTCAGGACTAACTTCCTAGATGGTATATTATCTTTTCAAACTTAAATATCTAGACAGAAAGACAGACGAAAAGGTCAAGTTGTAGCTATAATATTAAAACAATTGACGCAATTTTTGTTTTTCTTTAAAATAAAAGATTTTGACGATTGATACTTTCGCAGGTATGTCGAAATTATTTCAATTGCCAGAACTTTTAATATGTTATTTGTTTGATTGTGAATGAATAAAAAATAAAAATTATGAAATATGTAAGACAGAAACTTAGGATAACTTCATCACAAGTAGCTGTGAATGACCGCAAGCCCTTGTGTGTATAGGTGAAAGTAACTAATGTAAGTTTGCAGCAACGGAGCTGAAAACAAACTGGTATGATATATAAATCATATGGCTACAATAAGGTTATGGGATACTTTTAACCTGTGGACATTTTTCTTTTGATCCGGTTTTTATGAGAAAAAAAATTTGACCCCGACGTGATTCGAACACGCAACCTTCTGATCTGGAGTCAGACGCGCTACCGTTGCGCCACGGAGTCTATTTATAAATGATTTAAATACATTTTGTACCTATCATTCAACCGCACAAAATGAACAGAGACATATTGCAGTGGAATTGATCGATCCGTTACATTTTATTTAGTTTAGAGTTGTTCTTATTCTTTAATATATTCAAGTAAATGTTCGGCAAATTCGTAATATATTTAATGAAGAATTCATTATATATAGACTATATTTACAGTGTTGACTAACATTTGATAAAAGATTACCCTTCAAAATGGTCACATTAGTTTATATACATAATTAAGAATGGTGGATGCTTTAAGAACATATAAGAAATAGGTTTTACCAAGTTATTTCTGTTATTGACAAATACAAATTGCGATATACATAACCGAAAGGGTGGATTTTTTAAATTTTGACTAGGATCCCAGATAGCAGACAGTAGTTGGCCCAACGTTGGGCCAATTGCGTTTGCTTTGTTGGCCCAACGAAGAATGCCAACGTTGGCCCAATGTCAATTTGCTAATCGGGGCAACGTTGGCCCAACGGTTGGTATACGGTTGGCCCAACGACTGCTTTCCTACTCTTATCGTTGGCCCTCCACTGGCCCAACGACTGGTTTCCCTTCTTATCGTTGGCCCTCTATTGGCCCAACGACTGGTTTCTCTTCTTATCGTTGGCCCCCCACTGGCCCAAGGACTGGTTTCCTACTATAAACGTTGGCTCTCAGTTGGCCCAACACCTTGTTTCCTACTCTTATTGTTGGCCCTTCATTGGCCCAATGACTTGTTTCCTACTACTAACGTTGGCCCTCTGTTGGATCAATGACTGATTTTGAACTGTCATTGTTGGCCCAACGTTGGACCAACTACATGGATTAATGAAGAATGCCAATATATAGTCAAAAAAGAATTTGATAGATTTCCTCTACATTCTATGTGAATGAAACTGTTATACAGGTCGTTATTTTTTGGTTATTAATATGATTGATGCAATGTTTATTATTCTGAGATTATAAATCGGTAAAATCACTTTAAGATTTGTGAGAAAATAATACACAAATATATTATTGTAAAAATACCTAAACTTGATTAAATGAGATAGCAGCTGTGATGGCCGAGTGGTTAAGGCGTTGGACTTGAAATCCAATGGGCATTGCCCGCGAAGGTTCGAACCCTGCTCGCAGCGTTACTTTTTGTAGAATCAATATTGATTTATCAACCAATTTGCATGATGTATAATACTAGTTTCAAAGCGTAAACAAAATATGTTCGTACAAAAGTTTAACCGTGAAAAAAATTCTTCTTATAACCCTTTTTAATCAGGAGGCTGCCAGAAAACTCAGTATTAGGAAGTTGGATATGATCAAATTCGTTTATTTATTCACCTGATCTGACCTTGAAGGTGAAGGAATTTAAGAAAAGAAATATTTATAGGTATTTAACCAAGATGATAACAAAATCTTTATTTGCTATCGAAGTATGAAATATATGCCAAACCGAATAATGTACATTGTTAAAAATCTTTGAGTTCTATGAAGAGTGCTGACTTAACGGCATTACGGAGATTATTCCTGGGTTTAAACAATCTCTCTTGATGATCATACGTTACTTAATTGACTTTTATAAAGATGTTCAATATAAGCAATTGTGTAATTTTGATTCACATTTGACTCCACCAATGTTGGTTTAAAAAAAGCGGATAAAATGATTAAATTCTAAGGGGTATGGCCCGCGCAGGCGATCCTTTCTAAGCACTGTATTTTATTTATAGATGAAATGGAAAACCGCAGTGTACTATTTTATGCGTAATTCGCTCTTCGTGTTGTATTTCTTAAGTCAGACATTTAATGTAAAGTTAAAAGTAGAAAGGACTACTTCTGTGACTAAGTAAATTTGTAGATTCGATCAAGCTTTGCTTACCTTTGAGCGTGCAAGAGATTCCTTTTTAGTGATGGACTATGAACAAGTTGATTCTCATGTACCTAAGCAGAACTTTTGCTTCGATTTCTCACACCGAAAGAGAAGACTTTGGTAGAATATGTCATTGAAAATTACTGTTTGCTCTAACACATATTTCCCATGGGAAATAATGCATCTTTAGATACACTGTTTTACTAATCTGTCTGATGAATATTTGCTGATGTTGTTGTTGTTTATACAAAAATAAAAGGAATGTTGCTATAAAAAGTAAAATGTATCACTATACTTTCATATCCCTAGTATCTGCATCTTCAGTGTACCTGTATATCTTGGTAAGACTAATCCTTTGAGGATTTTAGCACACGCAATACATATAACTTGATCAGAAAAACGTCTCTTTGATCACATCATAAATTGTAGAAGCTGTAGCAGTTGTTGATAAGACTTGCATGAACTGCTGGAATTGGAGTAATTATTTCGCAAATGATGACTGCAGAAATATTCAACTATCTTAGACGATAACATGACAGGCACTGTGCACTTGATTCCTCAGCATTACACTAAAATCACTACATAGCATAAAAGCAAGACTGGAAACTCTGGAATAATTGCGACTTTATATCAACAGCCGTAGTAAGGACACTAGAATCCATTTATATCAACAACCGTAGTAAGGACACTAAAATCCATTTATATCAACAACCGTAGTAAGGACACTAGAATCCATTTATATCAACAACCGTAGTAAGGACACTAGAATCCATTTATATCAACAACCGTAGTAAGGACACTAGAATCCATTTATATCAACAACCGTAGTAAGGACACTAGAATCCATTTATATCAACAACCGTAGTAAGGACACTAAAATCCATTTATATCAACAACCGTAGTAAGGACACGAGAATCCATATATATCAACAACCGTAGTAAGGACACTAGAATCCATTTATATCAACAACCGTGGTAAGGACACTAGAATCCATTTATATCAACAACCATAGTAAGGACACTAGAATCCATTTATATCATCAACAGCCTTTGTTTATGTTAAAGATATTTAGTACTTCATATATGGAACAATGATATTTTAAGTATCATCAAAGGGCACAAAAATTCTATCAAACTTTAAGATATAATTATTGCAGATCCAAAAGAAATGGAATTTTATATTTCTTAACAAGTAGGGAACTTCTGATACGGAGTTAGAAACACTACTGTTGCTCCGAATTATGACTTATATCCACTGACTTTTATATCTTATCATTAGTGTATTTATCTCTAAGTATAGGAAAAAAACTTTGTTATGATGATTTGCATTGCTAAAATCACAGCACGAGGTAAACAGCTTTTGATCAAATAGAGCACAGTGAAAGGTCGACATATTGTAACTGATGCTCGTCAAAATTATCTCAAAACTTGTTGTTTGTATTTTGTTTATATTGAAGATGTTTTCCAAAACTTGATTAAACAATACAATAAGATATGTGTTACATTTAAAGATATAATATCATCACCTGATTGACCATGAAATGATGAAAAAATAGTTTCATATGCTAAGTGTCTACATTTTCTTTGCAGCTGCATATATTGGTAAAATTAATCCTTTGAGGATTTTAGCAGATACAGTACATATTACTTGAACAGAAAAACGTCTCTTAATTCGTATCAAGCTGTTGAAGGTAAGACATCGTGAATTGCTGAAATTTGAATAATTGTTTTGAAAATGATGACTTCAGAAAATGCTTAACTATCTTAGACGATGAAATGGTAAGCAATATGCACTTGATTCCTTAACATTACAATAAACTCACTGAATAGCATAAAGGTAAGGCCATTGCTTTCTATGCTGGAAGATGTTTGCCAAAATTGATCAGAAATATAATTATTAGACACGTGTTACATTTAAAGATGAAATACCATCACATGATCGGCTATTAAATGATGTGAAATAGTTTAAAGAAAGTAGTTCATGACCCCGATGTGATTATAACGCACGTTCCCTTGGGTCACTGAGTCCGTAGTTTTATTTGTTTGTTTCATACGTGTCGTTTGACATCGCTGATGAATGTGTACTGACTGGCAAAGACACGCACTTTCTTGCATACCAGATCGGGATGTCTGCAGATTTTATCCATGCTGGAAAATCTCATCTTACACACCCCCATGTAAGACAACTCTCGTGAATTACATGTGATGTAACGTTATAAACAATGTGTCGTCACCTTCCCAAACACAGCATCTGAATCACGTTTCAGCGTCGTTCCAGCCAAAACAGTTACCCCCAATGACGGATATTTCGATCTGAAACGCGTGCTCAGGGAAGAAACCAATAATCACTTGCATCCTCTAATTTGCGTGTATGGTCAACGATTGGCACATTTGAAACATTTGGCTAAACATTATTTTAACGGTTTGTTTAACTTCTTTCCTAGAAATCTGGATCGATGCTGTCTAATCTAAGTTGTAAAATCATTCATAGCTTTTATATATTTTGTTTTACATATATTTACAAACTATGCCAATGGATTGTGTCAAAGAAAACACAGGTTCAAGTTGTAGAACTTAATTTAAAACACCATTAATTCGTTTACACATCAAATTCTAAAATAGGTATCGGCAGAGACGTGTTTCAAACAAAGGTAGGTGAGTGAGAACATCTTGAAACCACAATAACCATTTTATTCCGGGTCACCTAATGCGAAGAGCAAGACACAGATAACAAACTTCTCATTTCAGAGATAAGAAGTATATATGTATCACTTACGTTAAGTATCTAGAACACTTTTACGAATTCACATGCTGACACGGACTACTTTGTCGCGGATTAACTCTATCTTTATTAGATTCATCAGATAGTTATGACGCTAAGTTTATAAAACTAGCATATATAAACTGATTTTATTGATATACGTAGTGGATATACAGCATTCAATAAGTATTCATTTATCTTTTGCTTAAACTGTAGAAAGATTGCGGCGGAAGTATAATTATAGTTAGTGAGACAATTAGTTTAAGATATAATAAGATGGAGATAAGAAAGCACTGAAATGCTTTCCCGATGGTCCTTGGTATTTTTACTCATGCATTTGAAAAATATAAAAATTTGATCAATAAAATAAAGGATAGAGTAAATGGCCGTCAGCTTTTTATATGAAATATCTCCTTAAAATTTGAGGACAATGTCCTTGGTATTCAATGGATAACAACTTCATTACCTGAAACATGTACCAAGAAATATTCCAAAGAAGTCAATAGTATTCCATATTTTTTGCTGGTCACAACATAGTTAAGACTGAAAACCTGAGAGCGTTTGGCTGCTATCTAAAGTCTTTGTGATAAGTAATAACAAATAAGGACATTAGGTGATCTGAAGAAACCCATGCAGAGTTGCTGGAGAAAAGAGACAGTCATATATTTAAAGAGACAATCCCTACATCCAGCAGATTATATTCTTGAAACAAAACGTAAAATGATAAATAAATACAATTATGTTGAAGGCGTGTGAATGATTAATATGGATGAATGTTGATGTATTGCGCGATCACATACTGAAGGGTTTTCGCCGTTCAAAAAATAAATAAAATATCATAACATTTTTGACAATCCGGAGGTGTTTGTACTCGTCCTGTTAACAGTCTTCTTGTAAGGAGCAAACAACGCAAAAAAGTTAAGATTCCATTCAAATCAATTTAACCAGCGTGCTTCATGAGAATAAAAGTCTTTTTACAGTAGATAGTACTTCTGATGATGATTAGATGAGGAGAACATTGAAAACTGCTTTGTCTTAATCTTAAAATGTACTCATAAATGTAAATCATTGTTTAGAAGTTTTCGACATATTTGATATTGTAATTAATTCTTTTTATCATATCTTGTATAAGCTATGATTAAATGACATATTTATACCCCCAAAACGAAGTTTAGGGGGGTATATAGGAGTCACCCGGTGGTTGGTCGGTCGGTTGGTCGGTCGGTCGGTCGGGCGGTCGGTCGGTCGGTCTGTTGCATTTTCCTTGTCCGGAGCATAACTTGAAAACTACTTGTTGGAATTCAATACAACTTCATACAATGATCAAGCACATTGAGAGGAAGTGCAGTGCACAAGAACTATAACTCCATCTTGACTAATTACAGAGTTATTGCCCTTTGTTAGTTTTCCTTGTCCGGAGCATAACTTGAAAACTACTAGTTGGAATTCAATACAACTTCATACAATGGTCAAGCACATTGAGAGGAAGTGCAGTGCACAAGAACTATAACTCCATCTTGACTAATTACAGAGTTATTGCCATTTGTTACTTTTCTTTGTCCGGAGCATAACTTGAAAACTACTAGTTGGAATTCAATACAACTTCATACAATGGTCAAGCACATTGAGAGGAAGTGCAGTGCACAAGAACCATAACTCCATCTTGACTAATTACAGAGTTATTGCCCTTTGTTACTTTTCCTTGTCTGGAGCATAACTTGAAAACTACAAGTTGGAATTCAATACAATTTCATACAATGATGAAGCACAATGAGAGGAAGTGCAGTGTACAAGAATCATAACTCTATCTAGAATATTTTCAGAGTTATTGCCCTTTGTTATTTTTTCTTCTCCAGAGCATAACTTGAAAACTACTGGTAGGAATTCAATATAACTTCATACAATGGTCAAGTACATTGAGAGAAAGTGCAGTGCACAAGAACCATAACTCCATCTTGACTCATTACAGAGTTATTGCCCTTTGTTACTTTTCCTTGTCCGGAGCATAATTCGAAAAGTACTAGTTGGAATTCAAAACAACTTCATACAATGGTCAAGCACAATGAGAGGAAGTGCAGTACACAGGAACCATAACTCCATCTTGACTAATTACAGAGTTATTGCCCTTTGTTACTTTTCCTTGTCCGGAGCATTATTCGAAAACTTCTGGTTGGAATTCAATACAACTTCATAAAATAGTCAAGCACAATGACAGGAAGTGCAGTGCGAAAGAACAATAACTCTATCTTGACTCATTTCAGAGTTATTGCCCTTTGTTACTTTTACTTGTCCGGAACATTATTTGAAAACTACTGGTTGGAATTCAATACAACTTCATACAATGGTCAAGCACAATGAGAGGAAGTGCAGTGTACAAGAACCATAACTCTATCTTGACAAATTACAGAGTTTTTGCCAAGAACAATATCTCTTTTTAGTTTGTTTGCAAGGTATTCTGTTACTACGAACTTTCTCAGTTTATAAAGCAGTCTTTTGGGGGTATTAATCACATTTAGTGATAGCTCTAGTTTCTTATCAATTTTGAAGACATAAACAAGTAATAACATATTGGGACCATACTGTACGGGCTGCTTTGTGAAATACTTTTTTGCAGAATGAAATTGTGGCACTTAATTAAATTTAGTTTTTTGGAGTTAGTCTTACTTCTGTTATATAGCTAAATATGTCAAGATAATTCACATATCAAACACATGAATTAAACAAAACGGCATTCACTACAACACTTGTAAATCAAATGGATTCGTTTACAGTGCATGAATATCACACAATCTAATGGATAACTTCTTATGGTATTATGTTATGGTAGCTACATGACGTTTGCATGCACTGACAGGACAAAAACGAAGAAAAAAAGACACAGGTGCCAGTGGTGCATTAAGTTGTCAGTAAATACAGCATTATCCTGTCTACTAAATTGCTTAAAATAAAATATAAGCTAACTTTGTTGGTGACAAATAGAAATACTAGGGTGAAATAAAAGAAAACATTGTCATTAACTACTACGGTGGCGACTATAAAACGGTGTTGACACACACACAAAAACTAGGTATGTTGCAGCAACATTTAAACTAGCCTTAAGAGTATATATGCGATTTAAATTACGCTTTTAAAAACCTTGCTGGCATTTGACTTTTATTTTGTTTATTTAGCGTTCATTTAGAGACAGTAAAATGAAAACTTAAATACTATAATAATTTATATTTCAAAGTTTATTAAATAAAACTAAAAGGAAACATTTTCCCTTTCAGGTATACTCATTACGCAACAAGATAGTGGTTTTACCATGCTTTCAGACCACTGAGAAGTCTAATAGGAATGGTAAATTAAACAACAAGCAGACGATATATTCAACAAGGAAATCACTTATTTTGAAATCAAGTTGATGAGGTAATGCATGCAGTTTGAAGTCCCTTACCGCTGTGGAACAGTCTGTAAAGAAGGGTGTACACATTTATGGTATGGTTAAGGTAGTAATACAATGAACATGCCTAGGAAAAAAATGTGTATGTCACAGAAACATAAAACCAATGTGTAAGACCAAAGTTTGATATTGACCTCTTGAGGATGTGTCTGGGCGTTGTTTGCGACATATTCTTATGGTACGGGTAATAATTGTGGGAATAAAGTCCATGCATGTACAAGCTACAATTTTGACAAAATTTAATAATATTGCTCTTTAACACTATGTGGAACTCAAACTCAAGTTTGACCTTGACCTCGAGAGTTGGTCGCTAGGAATTGTTCATGACACACCTTCATCACATAGGTAACAATCCTGTGAAGTTGAATTGAAGTTGGTCCATATATTAAACGATGCAGAGTAGACAGGAAATATTGCAGTTTACATCTTAAATATGAACTAGACCAGGGGAGCAGGTGATTGGGCGTTGTGCATGGCACACTCTAATAACATGGGTAACGATTGTATGAATTTGTATTATGATCGATGGATGCATGTGGCAGATACAGACGGAAACGAAATTGCATGTGGAAATAGTTTAGCTGGTATTTACCAGTATGTGGCTGTTTGTTTTGCATGACCTACCCTTTGGGTTTAGGTAATAATTGTGTGAAGTTGTATCAGAATCAGTATCGAAATTGTGGGCAGACGGACAGACAGACGGACGATCGGACGGACGGACAGAACAGCGGAAGAATGCTAGCAACTACATGCACGAGAATGTGTAACGATAGAAATGTTTTTCCCCAATTAATTCGTAAGCTTATGAAAAAATCTGATGATACAAGATGTGAAAATCATAACAATCAGTTGGTGAAAGCGATTTACCAATAACTGACATCTAATCAAACTGGACGCATTTGTATCACGTGACATTTTGGAGTAAGGAAAGCGACTAATCTCGTTCTGAGAGAAACTGAACCAGAACTAACAAGGCATGGTGAGTGACTTTAATATTTTTGCAGACATTGTTAACGTACGATTGTTAAAAAGTGAACGACTTAACACAAGCGAACGTGTTCATGCTGTTTCAAAAAAGATTATAGTCACTGGTTTGCTGTGCTTCAACTTCTTACGGATTTCGGTGCATGATCAGGCTTTCTAAAAAAGTATTAACTATATAGCTGTATTTTCGGCTCCTCGATTGCGAAATAATGTAATTATTGTTGCAAACAACACTATATATATTACTTATCGTAATATATTGTTTTGCCGCCGTCTGTGTATTGTGCAAAAATACTTAAGTTGATTATATTTGCAAGTATGCGCCACAGTAATTGTTTATATCTCATAAAGTATTCTCATACTCTATGCATTTTATGTGCTTAAGTAGCAACTTTAGAATCTGTTTAAAGTTTTACGTAAATATAAGAAATATGGGGACTTATATAACAATCGCAATTCGCAAAACAAAGAAAATACCCACAAGGTATAGTTTTATTAATTAATATTAATTAACGTGTGCTTTAAATGTGATATTCTTGACAGGTAAAATGTCAAAAACTGTCATATTCACACCAATGGTGTTAAATGATCACACATAAATGTGACACTTACGAATATGAACATTTGAAATGACAAATGTACGATTGTCTTGACTACTGTATATCTCAAAATGATTAATCGTTTTATTAAATTATTTACAGGAATTGACACTATTATAAATGTATATAATTATATAGTTGTGTCAATGTAAATTCCTAGTCAAACCCAAAACTTGGCACTGATTTCAATATTAAATTTTTTTTCTGAAGAAGTCTATTATTTCATATTCACAAATAAAATACGTCTATTCATAAAGATCTTAGCCGCATAGTATTTTTAAATACATGTACATTTTGTAAATAAATCAAATGTATGTGAAAGTACACAAAATTTAATTTTATCAGTTTGCCTAAACGTTTCGTTTTATGGATTTATATTTTAATTTGTGTTGTAAATTCTAACAAGTACTCAATAAGGTAGCATGTATCTTTAAATTGTTTATCTTCCTTCAAACAAACATACTTTATAGTATAGTCTAAATACTAGCACTGTTTACTCTCCAAGATAAATACCGTCCTAAGTAGATATCACTAGCTTTCAAATTGTAGATATTTTCGGTTTGAGATACCAGTGTCTGCATCGCTGTGATATTGGAATGAAGCAGAATTCATTGTCAATTGCCTAAGGTAAAGGACACTAAACATGCTTTGTCATTGCACCACTTTTGTCATGGTAAAATCAGAAAAACAACATAGACTGTAGTGTCATCTACTTGAACATTTTGTGAGGATGTTGGGTCTAATAAGGCGGTAGTGATGTAAATTAATGCTAACATTGCTAACTCAAATTGTTTATGTAATAATCTGCTTGCAGTTCACTTACAGTCGTATAAATACTTCAGACCTCCAGAAAAGTATTATAACTATAATTTGTGTTATGTCTACTGCATATATCTAAAGGAAAACAATGCTTATGTATTTCTGATAACTTGCACTGTGTATTTGAGCGGATCGTTCTTGAAACTGTGATCTATCTACACTGGAGAACGGGATGTATCTGCTATAGAGAACAGTTACAACAGCGCATCAAAGTAAATGTGCCAAAATACATGTACAAAATAGAAAGTGTACTGTTGACTCGAATAATAACGTCATTTCCCGGCGGCTTTGCCGAAATAACGTATTAAATTTGAATTCTGGCAAATTAATTTTGAAATCTGTATATCAAACAGCAGTCGAAATCTGATTTTATCTAATAACGAGTACATTCAGCTAAATATTATTAGCACAAACTAGCACGGAGAGAATTTATCAAAGTCTAAACATATTGAGATATACTTTATGTATAATCGTGTTATGTCACTGCAAAATTTTAATGCCAAAAAAAACGTTGAAACATATAATGAGCATTCCAATCTGATATATTCTAAAATAGTTTTGTATTTTGTACGAAGCGGCACCTAGCTCAAGAGAGGATGCGGTTTTAAATTGGTAATGATATTAATAATTTTACCACGACAAAAGGGATAATGTGGTGATCAAAGGAATGTTTATGGTACATTTTGTTATCACATATGAAACGGCCATTGTTACGTTTTGTAATTTCGCAGCAAGTTAAAGGCCTGATTATATTAGGCAATATTAAAAATAATAAATTCTTACTGCGCCCAACACCAAACGACAAACACCTTTAAGAAGGAAATATTTTCATTGCTACAGGGGATTAATCCATCGACTTTCAAACTATTATCTCACGGTGTAGAACTATTTAAAAGACCCTTTACATTCCTATCGACGGCATCTGTTAAATATGTAAATGTGTTTATTGCTTCTTTTAAAATGTTAGCCCCACGTGTGTTTTTCAGACATTATATATTTTTCTTTCATTATTTTTCCTGAAAAATGCACACTTTTCAATACCTTATGTTTAAGCCTCAAATAGAACAAAATCTATCATTCAGGTTTGTTTGAAATATAAGATCAAGCAAGTCGTCAGTTTCTACCACCATAAATAAACAATTCGTCGATTAGATTCTCTCATGTTTTCTTAAAACTTCGAGCAAATAAACAGTTCAATAATTTGTTGAAATGTATGTTTTCTTGTGTTTATGTAACCGTTGCTGTACGGCTAGTGAGTACTGTACCTTCCGTGTAACGACTGTCCTGAAGGCTCAACAAATAACATTTATAATAAAATAAATGATAAGAAACAAGACGGCGTGGACCTTGTTTAACAGTGTATTGATGGGTGCATAATTCAACAATTTAATACAAATGCAAATAACTGAGGCAAACGAATATCATGAAATGATAGATAAATGATACTTACTCAACACAGATACGAATATTGACCTGTGAAAAATATATCACAGTCATTGTCATCTACAATGGTAAGTATAGGTTAGAAACTCTGTGATTGCGAATATTGATTATGATAATGTAGAATGACGTAACAATGTTTCATGTGGTGAATGAATATAGTTGAACGAATAATGAATAAAACATTGCGTTAATAGCACACACAGGACGAAAGTACGGTGGGGAAAATGAGACAATACATTACAACTTGAATGTACAATTAAATTGAGACTGGCATAAAAATAAGAGAGCGAAAACGACCCTGTAAAATTCTCTCCTCACAGGAGAAAGTCGCACAGACTTTCCCTGAGTAGCAGCGGAGTTTATTTTGAATAAACGGAACCCACAACAAAGCCTGTTAAGTACTTATACTGAGAAGTATATTGTATTTTGCTACACACTACTTCAAAAACAGCACAATACAAATGACAATATGTTAACTGTCTCGATCGCAATACCGGAATTACAATTTTTTCTGCACGGGCTGCAACGCTTGTACAAGAAGAACTCTTGGCAGCACCTTTGACAGTATCTGAAACAAAAGAAATAGAATTTCGTTGGATACGGAACAACACTCAATATCATATGAGACTACTGCCAATGACAGATAGGGAAGTATCCTGAACTCCAGGATTTTAAGATACAGTAGTGTCATATGCAACAGGAATTGAACTGGGTTTCAGAGTATGGAGTTCCATATAGGGAAACATAAGGTTTCTGTGAATGAGTCTTGGAGCACAAGTGCCATGTTCACGATTGACACGATAAATGGGGATATCATTGTTTGGCTGGTCGTCCACTACATAGACCTCTTATTCCCTTTGTTTGTCATGGACTCCTCACAAAAATACTGTCATCTAACTCTCGTTTCAAGTCCCTTACTCGGAGGTCAGTCCTGTTTTCTGGCCTTCCGGCTAGCAACTCTTTATGCAAAGTCAAGCCTCTTCTCTAGACCGGACATATAGCTAAATTAATCCTTTCTGGTGTGATCCTTGCCAGGCTTAATGTCCAGGAAGGCGTCGATTGCAAGATGTGGATGTCCACCAAACATTAAGAAATTAATAGTAATTCCAGTTGTGTCATGTCTGGTGGAGTTTTAAACGTGCATCATTGCTGGAATATGGGCGTTTTGGTCATGCTTTTGTTCCTCTTCTAACGTTCAAAGCATGTTGAGTAGTGTTTTGTTGAAGCGTTCATGCATCCCGTTGCCTTGCAGGTGATAAGGTGTTGCCCGCGATTTCTCAATTGGCGCCAACTTAGGATTAATACTTGGTAAGACTTAGCGACACATTCTACAGCTTAGTTGTCAGTAATAGAATGAGCCTCAAGAAGAGCGTCGATCATTTCAGACCAGAGAACTCCATCCTATTGTATGGGTGGCCTAGAGGGTGCATCTCGCAAATATTCGCCTTCCCTGATCTGTATTGAATTTTCAAATCAATGGCGGAGAGAGCTGCCAGTCACCTGTGACTCAAGGAGTCCAGCTTAGCATCAGAAAATGCATGCATATAATACGTGAGTGGGTTGTTGTTTGTGCGAGCAAATGTGGAATTGCTGTATAGATAGGCGTATAACTTGTAATACACGGCCTACTTTAACGCCAGGAATTAAAGTTTTTGTGCTGGATAAGAACGCTCATTACAAGCCCTTACACTGGCTATAAATAAATTTTGAACTTTGCTTCAAAACGGCTATGGGTCTATCTAAATTAACGTGCAAACACAATTTCATGAGAGGACACAACTCATTCTATTACAAACCCTTTCTTTTGCCAGGTCTTAAGTCGATACAAGTTCTTTATGCCAATATTAGTCCACCACATTTTCATTTCTTAAGATTTAATGTTTTTTAATGTCAGGTCCTTTTATGGGCCGTTGAGATTCCGGCTTTATTGTTTGAAATGTAAAGCTGAATATGGTCATATGTATTGTGTATGTGTGCGTGAAGTATTGTTTATCATAACGTATTTCAGTGTGAAATATAAAGTTTAGACTCAAATACTATGCCATTAACCGTATCTAGATATCTCTTCGTATGTTTAGCGATGCAATTTGAGAGATTTTAGTTATGGTTTGTGCTAACGTAACGAAACATTAGAAATATAGTGTATGCTAGCATCTATTTTTAAATTGAAACAATAATTTCAGATCCCTATTGTGGCCATGGTCATATTTTACGGGATTTGTTTTTCTCAGCATTAAAATTTAAATAACATTTATAAACAAACAGGCAAATTGGGATTAATTTTGTGTACCTATGCATTTACTTCAAATGTGTGCACTATTTTAATTTCGGGGAATGTTGTCAGCGTTGGAGAGTCTTGAATGCAACCGCAAATTTGTTGATTTAATACAAGGAAACATAATATTATAGATTTGAGAATATAACTTAAGACCGTTTTAAATGTTAACTGCTAGATGCCTCTTGGAGAAGTACTACAAACATATGATAAAAATGAATGAAAACCTTCATCACCGTTTCAGTGTTTGATGGTGGTCGAAGCTTTTATCTAATAAAAACGTTTCGGCCCTGAAGCTAAAACTGGCATGACACAAGTTTGTATGAATGAGTAAGAGTTCTAGCAGCAAAACGTCGGAGATAGGTTGCAGCTGCAGCCGACAATTCCATAAGATAAACACCTCGTAAAATTATTATGCCTAACACTGAAATTCTTATTTGAGAAGTCTTCGATCTAAGTAGTTACCGCAAAAAAATCTCTTTCAACATTTTGCGCTAATTGCAACAGACATACTATATCTATTCGTCTGCAAAAGTGATAGCTCTTCGTCTGTTATCAATAAACTTAATAAAATATAGAACACCAAAGTTCTCTCTTCAATTTTTGTTATGCATACTTGCGTTTTTCATCGGAGAAAGATTCCTTTGCCAAATGTATTGTATTGTAGATGGCACTAATAAATTTTCAGGCTAAAAAATAAGGAAAGACTAAACAATGTTAACATCTGAGGAAGATAAGTATACCTTGAATAGTGTTAACTAAACTTATCAAATCATGGTCATAAGCTAAGGGCCATTATGAAATTCAGTCTGACAAAGAACAGATTTATTTATATTTCTTGAACAATAAGGTGTCTTTTTCCCAATTATAAAAAAATAAAAAATATAAAAACATGTGTGGTGATTTAAAGGTATGCCCTGAGGCAAAGTCCAGGCAGATTTGAACATGAAATTGGGTACACCTAAATTAGGTGATAATTGTAAATCAATATCATGAAAGTGTTATCTTCTGACCATACTTGATCGTTCCAGTGTTTACGACAAATTTGAAAGCCTACCTTAGCCTATTGTTAATGGATTATTTTCTTTTCATTGCAAGGTCAACTGCTCACAAACAGTATCACATACAAATCCATGTGTTCTTTTCTGCAAATCAGGCCAACCATTGGACACGTGATGTCCCAGTGTGGTCATTGGATAATCTAGCGAGTTAATTTTAATATAATTGTAAACATTGGAACCGTACCTTGTTAATTGACACACATTTATGACATGTATGACCACAATGCTGTACATTATAAGGTAATGATCAGCCTCATATATAAACGAATGATCATAAATTAATTGTAAAATAATCATGATTACAGCCTATTTCTTTCTTCATTAATCTATTAGATTATTAATCATTAATCAGAAAAAAGTATGATTAATGATTAATGATGATTAATGAAAACTATTAATTAATTATTAATCATTATGGTTACTTTAATCGATTACCCCATGTCTGCTGGTAAATTATTTTTACCGCTACTTTTAACACAACATTTAGTTCAAAAAGATTCATTGCGTTTCTCACAGAAATGGCCATAACCTCATGTTCTTTCACAGACACTCTAACTTTTTGAACCCTGATATCACAAGTATGCATCCAAGAAGCATTTTATTCAACAACACCTGATTATTCAGTTAGATATATCTTTAGCGTAATTAGGTTTTTCAGCGGAACAGCCGGGCAAATATTTCTGATTACTGACTGGCGATATAGTACATATTAATCATTTCTGCCGCATCCGAATGATAAAGACATTATTAAGAAAATCCTGGAACGTAATTATTTCAGTGATTTAAACAAGTGTTTTCACAACACATTTTCGAGTCTTTTCTTGCATAGGGTTTCATATAAATCACAGAAGTTATCCTGAAGAGGTGTTACTTAGGAAATAGATTTCACTTTTGAGTGATATACCGGTTAGTATATCACTGTGGGGAGTGTAAATGCGTAGTAATCTAATCACGAAGCATCTTCACGATAGAAAATTGTACTACGATTTGTTTTACATCACGTGAATTCATTCACAACAATACCAATCAAAGCGTATTAGCGCATGCACACTCGTAGATGTTGTGTGAAAATTACACGGGAGGGAAAAATAGTTCCGGACTCCTAGCGTGATATACTAATAGTTTTATCACGCTCAAATAGGAGAAATTTCCAATAGTGTTAGAATGTTTGTTAGTTACATACTTCATTTCTACTAACTAAGAGTATTGATTCATCGACACCATCCTGACTTAAAGTCCTCTTAGGCTAATGTAATTGAAAGAAATGATTTCAGGTATGCGAACGATTGTTCAAAGTTAATAGTTCCAATCCCCTTTCAGAATGGTACCAACAGTAGCTTAGGAGACTCGAACTTTAATAGTTTCTGATCAAATTGTGTCTCAGGCAAACGTTAAAAGAACGCAAATCTAAATAACCAATTTATACAAATGAAGGTAATAATTGTTTATTGTTGTTTGAAAATCTTAAATTCTGATACCTTTGGTGAACAGTTTAGCAAATGGGTTTTGTATTAAAGTGGTTTTGATCATTTGCCATGTGTCTTGCATGGTAAATCTGAAGCAGTGTTTTCAAAAGAATGAAAATATTAAGTGCTACCACTGGACATATAGGATTGCTAACACTGGGACATATAGTATATATGTACTTAATAATAAAGTTATCCTTACAGTCTTAAAGTTCTGAGAGTCCTACGATGGTATGCCTAGTAAGCATTTCTATGTGTACAGTACTGTATATCCTTTGCACACCGGCATATTTTGTTACACACTGAACAGACATGCATGTGTTTTTGTAAACACTGTACATCACGTTATGGCTACTTTCGGTTTACTGCGCGTGTTGTATACGCCAGCAAATAGATTGAGCTGTAACATGAAAGTAAAATTTCCATTGGCCCACCTACAGAGGTCACGCGCAGGGGTCACCCTGTCTGCTAACCTGCGCATGGACTTCTTTTTTTTTTTTTTTTTTTTTGATAACGAGAGGTCAATTTCAAGCGTTCTCATAAGATGTCAATATACCTAGGTTTGAGTACGACATGTCTGCTTTATGTCTGTGAAAAAATATTTGCACGCGCTCAAAACACTATCCCACAGGGGCCTGTACGCGAACCTTGTAAAGCTGGTAAAATTGTGTCCAAGGTCATTTTCAAGGTCGTCTTAAAGTGTCAGCATTTGCCTCGGACGTCTGAGTTTTCAACATTCAGGAGCTGTCGGCTTAGTCTTTAAATTCATACAGACAGAACGTGTTCCATACGGTAACTGTCACTTCTATGGAAGGCCAAACCTGTCCTAATCCGCGTATACGGTTTATTACGTTACAGGCGTTCAAAGGATATATAAAGTTAGCGAAAACTTTCACGCGTCTTAGACGTACAAGTTAGAATGAAGGCAGATATTCGTATGACGAAAGGATTTCATCGTTCAATATGAGCAGCATTACCTTGTCTTATTGTAAAAGTTTCAATGACATAAGAGAAATGAGTATTTTACGAAAGGTAAATGAAGAAGTAGGCTTCATTGATTAGTTTAATAAATGCAGTTAATATCACCCTTGTGCTGTCCGTTCTTCCTAAGAAGTTAAGGGGTTCAGATAAGAAATTTATTATGTCAATTTAGTACTGAAATTTTCAAATGTTTTGGAAACCGGCTGTGTTTTTATACTCAATAGTTATTTCATGCTATAATGCCTTTTGATTTTCTTGAAGAAGGATGCTTTTACACAATTGATCATGTCATACACTGGCAGTCGCGTAGAACATGTTACCCTACTAGGGTTTTTGTTTCTCAAAGGAACAAATACTTACGATAACAATTTCATGAAAAATGCAGTGTAGAAAAGATTCAGCATCGTGCATGAATTAGGAAATACATATTTACCGAATAATATTACTCTTGTCCGTTCTTACATAACTGGAGAACAACAGGACGATTCATAAAACATTTTACTGCGACCATAAAACAATGAAATAAACATGGCACAGGCCTTTAAAACGTTTCACATATATTAGATTTAATTAATAAGTGATTACTAGTATTTTGGATAGTTATGTTTTGATACGATACTTGTAAGTGCTAAAATAGTATCGTCTTTTGTAGTATTGTATAGCTTGTTGTATAGTATCGACAAATTGTGTTGCATGTAATTAAACGCTATATGAACTTTAATTATACATGTACATACTAATGTTTATCTTAATAATCTTTAGTATTTGTGCAGTAAAATACAACATTCCGCATAAATTTCCTTTATCAGGTGAATTTAGCCGTATCTTATCTGTCCACAGTGTAAGTTGTTAACAAATGCATATTCATATCATATTCCTACGCTAAAAGCTAAAAAATATCAACATTGCTGCATTAAAATAATATTAGTTTATTGTCGTCACATTGTTTTTAATGTCACATTTACGACAAATGCATACAATGTCTTTTTTGCGTTAAATAAACCAGAAAGATGATTAACGTTTTGCATTTACTTTTTATTACTGTTGTTTGTTTATACAGAGAACACACAAGTGACGTCATTGACGTTTTATGAAACGTGGCACGAAATAGCGCGTTATGTTGATTTTAAGCTATTGATAACATAAATTGACGTTTATAGGAAATTTAACATGATATTCGGTAAAAGGTATAAAATAGCAGGTATATTATAACAGTCGGTTGATCTGCGTGTGTATCTTTCTCGATGGCTACATGGATCAGGATCACACTCAAGGCTCCGCCTCGTGTGATCCGGAACAATACAGCCAACTCAACAGACCAACCGACTGTATATAATAATATTCCGTATGTATCAATAAAACAAAATTGTGTCATGAGATTCATACCCATATTGTATAGCCTTACACTTGCCATGGTAGCAAGGCTGGATTTCTTATCAGCGTTTTAACCACCATCGAAGCACACATAAAATTTCGAGATATCATCTATTTATATGAAAGAAACAACATCAATTGTTATCTTAACAAGTCTTCGCTTTATTGAATATCTTATTTAAAGGATTAATTGCAAAAGTTAACCAAATATACATGAAATAAGAGAAAGCAGAATATTTCGCTTAAATCGCAAATACATGTATGAAAAAAGTAGTGAAATAATAAATGTAACATTAAGAATGAAAAAATAAGTTTCTTTCTTGATTGATATGTTTATTTATGTTAGACGAACAGCTTTGTCTGTCAGACGAGTTGATATAAAACGTCTGCTACGATCAGCTAAATAGTTTTATTGAACAAAAACAACTATGTGTAATATTTTCGTGCGATACAATAACTACAAATTACGAGGTTTTATGTTTTTTTTTCATGAATCTGTAACAACATGACCTACTTCCGTAATTCATCACGGCATAAAAAAATACCAAAGGTGGTCACATGAAAATAACTTATATGTTAAAAGGAAAAAGTAGAATACTATATACATTTTGCTTGCAAAATACTTTATTTGTTGTTAGTAAAAATTATCGCTGCGAGCAGGGTTCGTACCTGCGCGGGCATTGCCCATTGGATTTCAAGTCCAACGCCTTAACCACTCGGCCATCACAGCATTATATGCTTTCATCTACAATTCAAGCAAATTATAAGTTATAAACAAAATGTTTAATATATATTACAGCCGGTTATGTTACTTGGTATTGCTTTTAACATTCTCATTCTTTTTCATGTGCCTTTACATCGTTTTAACATAGAAACATACTAAATTTTAACAAATTGAACATGAACAGCTGTTGTAGCATGAAGTGCGATTAGTTAAAGTGATGTTTTGTCTGCAACTTTAATGGCAATGTGAAGAACCAAAAAAGAAACGGCCCAAAATATATCCTAGTAAGTACAAAAAGTTTGGACTGCACAGTGAAATCTAACTTAAGAGAACTGTCAAAATATGCTAATTTTCAAGCAAAATGTTGTATGCTACTTCAAGTTTATGTCTTCACTCTGCTTGGCACACTTTCCCTTCCAATAAATCTGATTATCTGCAATTTAGAAAGACAAGTCTGACTTTAATTACATTTTTGTTACTCATCTGTACATAATAATGCAAAAGTTCTTTAAAATGATTTATGGTTGTTAGGCTAGATAAAATGATAACTTATCAGCAATCACTTAAACTACAATTAAATATCTAACACTTGATACTGTTTATATTGGAATTACTGCACAATTATCAGAACATCATTTCTCTTTACGTAAAACACTTGATAACACATTTGACTCTTATTTAAAGCTTTCTCTTCTAATTTTTGGTCCGGAATTTTTTACAGTGGTTTAGCCAACTCGTATCGAACAAAACGCATTACTGCCGTGAGTTTAAAAGGGGATATGCTACATAAAAGGTTCCGAAATAATTAAAGCCAATTATCAAATTTAAAGTAAACAATTCCCTGAACAATTAATAGAGAAAATATCTTTTATGAATTTTGGCATCCAGTATGAAATAATTAATTGAAAAGATGCTATACTCTTTATCCTTAGACAAAGCCGAAATCAGCTACTGTTCACAGTGAAGTCAATGAACAACATTCAAGTGTTTCTTTTTCTTTAAATTGTTTGCATTATTTCAAAAGAGAAACATAAACGAGCTCGTTTAAACATATAAAATAATTAATGGCATAAGTGGCGAACCCCGAAATAAACCTAAACTATATTAGTGGAATTATTTCAAATTAATAACATTACAAGTACAACTGCGCCCGACATGACTTAAGCACCAAGTAATACAGTTTATAAAAGCACAAGAAAAAATGGTATGGAAATAATTAATTCAGTAGTCAACCAAGGGCATCGTAATTTATCTAACAAAATAAGCTTAGGATGTTCCAAATAATACAGCTTTATTCAATTATATTTATAATATCTACGGATCCCCCAATAACATAGACAACAATTGAATCAAAATAGAATACTCATGCGATGGGTAGGTTGAGATAAAATACGCAATCATATCCAAGTTAATGTACGATGAAATTGCAATAAAGAATTTCAGTTGGTAATTTTATGAAATGATTTCAATAAATTAATAGACAAAGACGATCTTAAGAAATAAGTTGTGCAATTGCCTAGTAAAGTTACCAAAAAAACCCTTAAAACTATAGAAACATAAACTAATAAATGTTTTCTTGAAAAGTAATTGATAAACTTACTTACTAGTATTTGAAATGCATGGATAGATGGATGGATGGATAGATAGATGGGTGGAAAGAGGGGTGGATAGGTGGGTCAACAGGTTTATGTATAAAATACAATTTAGCCTTAATGTCTTGCAATTGCACTACGCATCACTATCACATTCTCACATATATCTGTAAATACGTTCACATATGCTAATCAAACTATTTGACTTGAAAGAGATCAATTGCATTTACGAGTGCCCATTTGTTAAGATATTTCTTAAGACTGGAATGAAATGTAGCCCGCAGTCTTAAAATGTAACCAGGACTACATTGTTACAGTCAAAGGTCATTGATCTGGTTTCAGAAAACTAAAACGCATTTGATCAAGATGATATTTATTGTACAACAAAAGCAGAGTGTACATTTTTCGTAAGGTCTACAAAACTTATAAGCTTTGAGCTGGATCCGTAAATTAATAAAATAATTAACTTTCAAAAAGTCCAATTAGGACAAATCTTAACAAAAGTATATGCTATTAAAATGTTAAAAAGTGTATATTGAAATATACAAGAAGACCAATGTTCATGTCGCTCAACTTGGCTCACATTTCCATTGATATTAAATTTATAATTATTTGCGGGTCTTCTTCTATATCAGGGCATGTATGCATGAAGAATGGGATCATTAGCGTAAAGCTCTACGACAAGATTAGTGTCAGTGATATGGTCGCTGAAACAACAAGGGTTGTCATACTGATATCGGGATCAACACATTAACTCATCATCAGCTGTTAAACTCTTAGGCTAGTCTTGTGAGCTGTGGGGAAAACGCTACAGATACAGACTTTACTGATGACATTTAAAGCTGGACCTTCAATTCTAGTGGTCATTGTTTACTGTAACAAGATATAACCATATTTGACGTTCTGATCTTATAAAACAATTTTATAAACCGTAAATATTAATTTATTATAATGTAACAAACAAATCGAGATTTTAATCAGTAGTTTTTATTTAAAAGGATAAAGCAATCGGAAAAAACATATACTTTAAACTAGAATACCAAAATTAAGTATGGCTATTCTTTAAATAGGCAAAAAAAGAAAGAGAAACGGAATTGTGAAGCATTCAATGTGAATTATACGACAACTGGCTGCACTCGCTTTCAAATAGTTATTGGCGCACTTTTGACTGTTTCGCATAGGCTCTGACACTGTTAATAACACATACCTTCATGTTTCAATAAGAGTGAAGAATAAAAACGCACCGTGTTATAGAAGCCGACGATCTGAAGGATTGTACTAGCGGGAGGGACGCCCTTTAAGTCTTTATGATACATAGCAACTCAGGTTTCCAACAGTGTTTAATTGTTATTTATCTGATTAATGTCTAATTAATTTCCTGTGTGTGCAATAAAAACTAATTAAAAAACAGTTCAAGCAAAGGTTTCTTAAAGTTCAAAGCAATATATATAAATTGTATGTGTTCGTCGATTTACGGAAAAACTAGCAGTTATTGGACACCGACTAACACTTAAGATGACATGAACACATGTACAAGGAAAAGTGATAGTCACAATATCTTTTTATTTGCAATAACATACATGGGGCAAAACAATTAATTTATGAAGGAATGAACTCAATATGAAATGAACTAGGAAATCTTACAAATATATTATAAGGTGGCTGCACGACAGATATTAAGTGTTGCTGTCAGTGGTAATACTTAGCAATTTAAAAACTCATTGAAAATGAGGCTTGTATAGTTAATACAAGTCAAATGTTTGAACGCCACCAAATGGAGTGGGGGTTGCGATAATTAGTAATGTTGGATTTAATGTATGGTGATTAACCAAACCTAATCTTTTTGCACTCTAATTTTGTATATGGCTGACCATTTGTTAATGTTTAATGCTAAAAAAGATGATTCTACGTCAAGTCTATAGGCATTGTTTCCTCTGTATGGAAATTGGCTGCTGTCACATTATTGAATTACCAAATCATTGAAATAATAATTTTTATTTTATTTTCCTAAGTCTAGAATTCTGACATATAAATTTGCTTCAATTTATATTATTCTTGTACGAAATAAAAATTATTTCGAAAAAAATACTTTATTTGAACCAACACTTGAAACTACCGTCCTTACTAAAAATAATTTCGTAGCCATTCGTTTTAAATCGTTGTCGTCCAGCGTCCTTACTAAAAATAACTTCGTAGTCATTCGTTTAAAATTGGTTATTTCCGTAAAATTTAGAGTGGTTCGCGATCTCAAATCAAAAGACTGCTTGTTACAAAAGAACACATGGTGAAATCAGGCTACAGTCTAAACGTAGTTTTGTCACCCAATGGAAATTTTACTAACTGCATTACAATGTACACGCTGCCTCCAGGACGACGTGTAATAATGGCATTGTACTTTCGACATACAATGTTTTTATACACCGGTCTTTTACAAATCTTTCTTTTCTTTATGTATTTTATCTAGGCATGTTAAAAAATAGAACGTATAAAGTTGCTAAAACTATTTGAGATGTTAATAGTTACTATAATAAAGCTTTCTATTAACGAGCTTAATGCGACTTAAAGGAATTGGTTTTACTCTTTCTCGAATTCAATTTAATTTTATCATGCTATTGCGTACATGTATGCTGTGTGCGATACAGTATAAAAATGTGTGTCTCTACATCTTAAACAGGCAAAAAATAAGCTGTAAAGCACGTATATATTACAAATGTCAATGGATATTTGTTTGACAGTTTTTTTATTGAGTAAAAGTTATATGTGTAATGAATTGATCTATCATTTCGTCGTGCTATCGGTACAATGTATTTTTCTTAATCTTTAAGAAGATTAAGTGTATCTACATGTATGTACCTAAAGGCAAAAGAAATGCAACTGTTTTAATTGTCTTACTATTTACAGAAAAGTGGCGCGTATGTTTTTCATTAAAACGTGTATACTAAGTATGCATTAGACAATTCATTCAGAGACATTTATTATTTCTTCTATGTCTCTGCTCAAGGCGTATTCGTTTTAAAATTCACAAAATATAATAAATTTCAAGTTGATTGGTAAAGTTGCGTTTCTTTTGCAGATCAGTATAGATTGGTTTATTTATAATTATTTTAAGACACATTTCCATCTTCCCACAAAACAATAATCAAATTACTCTGCTTTCAGATCTATTCTTGGGTTCTAAAATTTCAGTTGACTTTGTTATTAAACTGTCAGAACTATCATAACTACGGAAGCGTATAATGGTCGCCAGTTGCTAGATATTTATGTAGATTTGATGATGTTTGAAAACTTATGTGGAAAATGCAAGATTATGATAGAAATTATTACAAGCTAATTGTAGCATTCGTTACATAAGAATCAGCGAGTAAAATCATTTTGAACGGTGTAGTTTTTGCATGAAAGATTTATCTTGCTAGTGTATGATAATTTATTACTAAAGATGAGTTAATATTTAGCTCCGACATCGGTGAAACTAAAGTACATGTAGGTGACTTATGAAAATGTTCTCTTTTAAGCTCACCCTAGCCTGTCTGCCTGTCTGTCTGTCCACACTTACCGTCTGAACATTATGTAAGTACAATCGTCATGAAAATTGGTCAGAATATTTTTTTTGATGATCTCTCGACCAAATATTGAAAACATGTTACGAGGGGTCAAATCCTAGACCATGTTAAATAATAAAACAATATTCCAAACATTGTAGAAACCACATTTTGTACCCAATCATCCGTAAATAGAAACTGCAATACGTGTGATAAAAACCTAGGACACCAGAATAGAAAAAACCATGTGATCACTACAGAAGCAAAATTTGCACCCAATCATCCTGGAAATATCGATGTTTGATATTTTGTCACATCATAAAATCTAGATCACAATGTGAACTCATAGGACATCAACATTCTCAAAATCACATTTTGAACTCAATCATCCTGAAAATTAATCAGAATGTTTGTTTTGAGGAACTCTAAGTTTAGTTTAAAACTGGTTTAAATTCTTTAAAAAATAACTACGAATTTTAGAAGCCATATTTTACACACCGGCATCAGTCATCTTGAAAGAATGTTTGTCTTGATGAACTTTAGTCAAGACCGAAACTGCGTAACATCTGGTCAAACGTTAAATCACTAGATACATTGATGTTTGACCTACGTTTAGAATGTGTTTACCGTTTCGCGAAGAGATTTTAAAAATTGTCAGCGGTTGGCTTTGCTCATGACTTTAGACCTACCTTTTGTCTTTGGGTCAGGATAGCGATATAGGACCATCCTGGCCCTCTTGTAATTCATTAAGGTTGAGGGCTGCAGAGTAAATGATGGTGTTCGGTTTCAGCTTTGCATGAGAAATATACGTCAGATAAGACATTCATTTGACAAACAATATGTGTCGGATTCGGGAAAAGTTTCTTTAGTAATAGTTTTAGCAAGATAATTATGATATTGTGATTGCTTTTTGACGTCTAACGTGTTACGAAAAAAAACGCTCTGTTTTAAAACAATTGTTTTATTTTCTCATGGCATAACGCACACAAATTGCAAAATATTATCAAGCAAAGTCAACATATTGCCACACACATGTCTAGTTGAAATAAACAGTAACTATCGACCATCATACGCTTCCGTACATAACAGGAAACTACATTTGCCAGATAATTATACACGAAAAAACTCATACTGAAAAATACATTTTGGCAATAACATGATAAATGTTAACACTGTATCTGCAGCAATTATTACATTTTGTATCATTTGAGTCTGTTTTTGAATGTCTGAAAACTTAACCGCAAATCGTTAAAGTTCAACTTACCGCAAACATTCAAACTTGCAATTAGTTGCAATAATGACATGACGATTTGTTATAATTTTTGTAAGAAATAAGCAGTTATAGATCAACAGGCCATTTACAGTCTATGTCAGCTGAAGACGTTAATTCAAGATCCGATTTCATATGCTCAAAGCGGACTCTGACATAATTTTTAGTGAATTGTGAATTATAAAGTCTCCCCGACCTTCAGGAGGAAAATTTTGTTCTTCGAGCCAATATTTGTAAATAAATATAACTCTTTAAGCAACAAAAATTGCCAACTTTCTACAATCCATTTACATGATGAATGGTCCAAACTTTTGAAAACATGAAATATGTGGGTGGTAAAGTCATAAAATGTACATAATCTTCACAAATACTAGACAAGACTTTTTTTTTCATTTAACGAGAGACAAGACAATATATTTCACTTTTGATATTTAATAAATCGCCTCTGAATAAATTTTCTGCAGTTTCAAAGGATGAATTCAAGTGATATGAACATAAAGCACCCCTGTGACATTAATAATGTCTCAGTTTATCCTTGAAAATTACATACCTCACACAACTGGCATTTGTGGTAATATTGAAGAAGTGCTCCATGTTGTGTAAAAATTACTTAAGTATTTTCTCCTTAACTTATCAGACAAGCCTCCTTATTGTTAGACGTGATGTTCAATGCTATACTTATCTATGATATTTCAACAGGGCGTGGGTCATATTCGACATTAACGCAATGACTTATGTCACACAAAAAACAAAATAAGACCATAATAACTATATTTAGATTATACTTTCCCAGCTGATTAATACGCAAGTGCGCACAAAGGAACTATTTGTTATGTACAATTATGAGTATTGTTTGTTTAATTAATTTACATTATTTTGAAAATAAATAAAATGTCAAAATTAAGTTTTAAATCAAACTCATTGTACATGAAAAGAGTGTTAGAAAGGTTTTATCGGACTGTATTGATAAGCGTTGGAAAAAAGTTCCAATGGTTGTTGTAGGGCACAATCCAATTCTTGTGCAAAGTCAATGGAACGAATCACCTTCCAAAAATGATATTTCATATTAAATCATTAAGTCCTGAATAAAATTGTGTGTGACTGTAAAGTTTATGCACATTGCCATGTAATTTTACAAGGCTAAAATACTGAAAAAAATGTCATAACTACTTGTCATGTGACTCATTCAGACATCAGACATCAATATGAAAATTCAAGAACTCTAGACACTGGTTAAGGGTTAATGCGTTCAACTACCGTTATGTTAACCCGCTTGTATCGTTGAAATGGACGTTTAACCCCCAAGAAAAAAGAAACATTAAAATCTAGGTAAATGTAATACAAAGATGTTATTGAGCTGGCCAATTAAGAAATAAGTATTGATTAGTAAATAGTCAAAACGTGTATAAATCACAATCAAAGCAGCAAAGTTAGCAAATGGTTTGCAAATTAGAGAGGTATTGTTGCAGCCAGTTTAGAATTTTACAATATGTGGGTTCCAATCTCAGAAAGCAATTTTTTGAGTACAGACTACGGTACTTTGAGTAAAATTTTCCCTGGCAAGAATAACATTTCATTATAAATTCCCAAAATTAAGTTCACAGCATGGTGACACGTAAACTGAAGACAGATAAACGAGTTTACATCTAAAGAGCTTGAGTGCCAGGATAGTAAAGCTTCATGTTCTGTTGCAAATCACGTGAAACCATGTATAATGACCGCAGATTATTTCAATCGAACCGTGATTTGAATGAAAGAATGATGATATGAAAAGAAAGTTAAGTTGTATATATTTAAAACAGTTTATTTAAGATTTTTGCTGTTGCAGTGAATGATAACACATCTTCTTAAAAGAAGCAGAGTGACCGTAGTTCATTATTTTTCCGTGTGATATGAATGCATGATTTGTTCTAGTTTATAAATGAAAGTACATTGTATAGAACACATGTTATGTCTTGTATTGAATGCTTAGTGATTTGTTTAAGTGCAAGATGTATCGCACATGTTTTATGTGAAATGTGTGTGGAATTATGATAGATATCTGAGAACCGTTTACGTTAAAGACAAGTGTTTCTTTTTACAATTACGCTATTTAATGTTAAGTTTCCCTTTGTCAACAACCTCTTTTATGATAATGAATCTGTTATATACAGAAAGGAGCGGGTTTCAGTTTTGAGTACTTTCGAGGGAGCTTGGGCGTTTCTTTATTAACAATAGAAATATTTTCGCACGATGTTACTTTGCCGTCTAAAATCTGTAAAACATACGCGCTCCGATTTGTGCTCTATCGGGAATTTAAATTTCGAGATATTTTCAGTTTGCTCTGATTTGCATTGTTTTATAAATACCGTTAAATAGAATGAATTCATCATTTATCATTTAAATACAATCGTAAAAGATAAAGTTTTGTTTGAAGATAGAAATATTGGGTTTAATTTCAACGCTCCTGTTTTGATTACATGAAATGTCGGAGTTAGGTTAACTTCTAAATCGGCAGTCGACAACATAATTTGCCTAATAAATAGACAAAGAGAGACATATATTTTTAGCGAAGATATCGGTTACACAAAGGTTTAATGTAAAATCAGTGCTCATGAACTTTATGAAAGATAACTTTGTAAAAAGGGAAAAATCAGTATTGAGTTGAAGTAAAGGTATGAGATTCTACAGAATTATTTAGAAACTCGGTTATAAAGCAGCCAGACACTATTTTATATAATTTACTTCTCGTTCCATTTTTATTTATTCTCCTCTTTTTTGTAGCGAATTCGATACCTAATTATTCACGAGTGTAGTTTTGAAACACATCGGTCTGATTCTGATTTATTACAAAAGTTTATATAAATGTCGAAATTGAAACGCCTCCTACACATCAACATTTACTTGTAATGGAACACTACTTTATTTAATGTGTTTAATTGGTTGAACTGATATGTGAATTTTTGTTTTTGTTTTTTTGTAGCTGATTATTTGTGTTAGTTCTTCATTTCTGGGATCAGTTGTTTTCGCTTGTTAATTGATTCTTGTTAAGATGTGCGGTATCGTTATATCATGATATTAGAATAAAAATTCAGCAAACGCGTCGGTAAAACGATTTCTGTTGTAGCTTACCTATGAGCTATGCAGTTAATCAAGCAAAGGTATGTTAACTGTTATATGTATATAGTATATGTACTTTATCATGTCTTCTAAGTTCAATTTAAACAAGCGTTAAGGACAAACACGAACTGTGATCCAGTCCTTAAAAAGCCTCGTGCGTAAGTCGGTTTAATAATTTCGTTAGTGACTATATGAACTATAAACACATCATGTATTTTTTCACTTGTATTTGTGATTTTAGCGACAATAAAACTGAAAACGAAGATAGACATTAGCTCCATTTTCTCCAAAACTTAGACATCATGTGTTTCTTTTCTTACATTGTAAACTTCTGAGACTTTAGATAGCTTCACCTTCAAACATTTGAAATTACAACGGCATTCAGTACACTTTGCCATACAAATTCGCTAAATTTTGGCTCTTATACTATTTTAACATTCATTACCTAGGATTATGTCTGTCTCCACCAATTTGTAACAATATTTGAAATTTATTCGTCTTTTCACTTTTTCCTATAATGATTTAGTTATTTGACGATCTTACAAAAGATAAGTCGCAGCGGCGCAGTGGTAGAGCGTTCGCCTCAGGATCGGCGGATCCCGCGTTCGATCCTCCTTAGTGTTCTTTCGGTTGTGTCGTTAGGCAAGACACAGCTATGTCCACATTTCCGCTCTCACTTCGATATTGATTTCATGTAGAATGAGTCTTGGGTGCGATAAATCCAAGTTGTAAGAATTTGTTTCGAAGTACATAATAAATTAAAAAGTACAAATAAGAAAAGATATTTAATAGTTTTTCTTACCAAAATAGTATGTAATACTTCACAGAGTATATACAATATGCTATAGTTGAATATATGTTATGGATGTCTGTAAAAATAAACGGGGTTACTCACTATTTCGGCTTCAAAATAATACTAGTTTGGATTGTATAAAATTTGCTTTAGCTAAACAAATAGCCGAGACTGTATCTATAAGACTAACAGTGAAACATTTATAACCAAGCTACTTTAGGATGCGATTATAATTACACCACTATGATACTATCGATTACAATATGTGTATGTGCAAAATACACCCTTTCACACAAATGAACATGTAGTAATGGTTTTTAACTTTCTCCGGCAATATAAGCACCTTTTTACGACTGAAGGACGTTGCATGTCTTTTAATTACATTTCCTTTTTTATTTCACACATAAATTTTAACACAAGAATAAAATATAACGTCCTTTAAATATTTTAAAAATGACTAATACCAAATAGAAAATAGACGCAAAGTTGAAATAGTGTTATACGTTTTTTTCTAACTGAACGTGCGTACAATGTTACTTGATCTTTAACGAGCTTAGTCCATTACCCACGAATTAATCTCCTGAATTGATTAGCAATAAGTTATTTAAGGAAAGTCTTAACAAGTTTCCAATTCAATTAATGACGTTTCAATATATAAATGCTACTTTGTTAACTTTAGTGTAAAATATCTCTTATAATATTGGATGAAATGTTCGCTATAAAACAAATGTATGTATAATACATGTACGTTAATGTATGCATGCATATCAACTATTATTGCCACAGTCAGACGTTTTTATAACCGTTAAGAGTGATACTTATGCATATCATTTATAAGAGAAGCATGCAATTTTACTACCGAAGATTATGTTATATTAAATCGCTGTTAAAACATTTATACGAAGATTCGCCTTTCAGTGGAAAGGCAGAATAAATAAAAACGGATGACATCAAGCTTGCTCAAAGTGCATTCTAATCGATGTGGTATCAGAGAGATGCAGAGAAACACAGAACAATTTTCGCTGCGAAAGACACGAACTGAAAGCAATGTTATACATTTTTCATGCAATGTTAGCTTACAGAATTAATTTTGAAACACTTATTTGCCTAACCGCGGTCTAATATACTTTAGAGCGTGTGGGAAGATTAAACAGGCTTTCTTATTCGTTGAATATTAACTTTCTTACATTGACATAGGTATATAAGACTTGCGTTGTGATAAAAGTTTGGATGAAAATCGGATATTGTAGAAACTGTGCAATGGAAAAGAATTCCGAAGGCGGTATACCCAGTCGGCGGCGGATAACTGTACAAATTATAGTGGATATAATAATTTGGCTTGCAGGTGATATTTCTTTACCTTTATTCTTTTAAAAATCATGATACAACGTTTCCTGTAATTCATTATTTTTAACGTATAGAAGTACACATTTCTAAACACCTTTAGTTAGTTAATTTAGCTATTAATTTGATGTTAATGTACTTGCCGCACTACAAAACACTATGATATCGGTGATTATATTACAAAAATGAATTAAATTCTATAGTTTTTTTTTTTTGAAATATTAACAGGTAATGGTAAAACAATAAAATATCAAATTGATTGTTTTTGTATGTGCGTAAATCGGTCGAGTATAAATCTTAAAATGTAAAAAAAACAGACATAAAGCAAAATACATTTATAAACAGGAGCTTTGAGAGTAAGGAACTATTTTTATTTCGAAATTTTCAAAAATAAGGATCTAAAAATTAAGATTATTTATATTAAACTTTTTGAGCAAAATTCGAAATCTTCGAATCGTCTTTTATTATGTACAAATAGCTTAGTTATATGGTTCAAATGAAACAAAACAAACTTGTTTTCGAGTTTTCGTAATTTCATCAGTTCTAACATAAATATTAATCCATGTTTTATTTTCAAAATTTTCCAAAATAAGGAACTAAATTTAGAATTATTTATTTCAATGATTTTTAGCAAAATTTGAAGTCTTTCATTTTTTTTTCATTTTGTAAATATAACACGTATAACAAAGGTTTAAATGCAAAAAAAAAAACAACTTGTTTTCTAGTTTGTTGCGTAAATTCAAGGTTTTTCTTGTATGCACTTTACGAAAATGTTATTTGTGTATAAAGGTTGAAATTTAACATTCTTCATGGGTCGTATTTCGGTCATTGGTTAAAAGCTATAATGAACGTATGGCATCGGCTGGTTATAATTCATACAAATGTTGTGTGAGATAGAAAGTAAAGTTCACACTCGTTATCATATTCAATTGCCCTGTTTTGTTTTAATGTAATAAGCTATTTAAAAATTTATGAACAATGTACCAAAAATGTAAAGTGGCAGTATTAACTATTCATAAACGCCCATATTTTAACAAACAACATAAACGCCATCATCTTATTTTATACATCTGTTTACTATAATGACGTTTGTACGTTACGAGATTCGTATGCTGTATAATTCCAAAGACTATATTTAATGTAGTTGATCAACTGTGCTTTGTAGTATATATTGACATGTTATATGTGACATTTTAATGATGCCATAATTATAAAATGTTTAAACTCAAATGTACTTATATTGTGTCAATAATGTATATAAAACTCTCAGCAATATAAAAGTGTCGCGTGATTTTGATCCTTGGCAAAATTATCTTAATATCAGCGAAGATATTATCAAACATAGAGCAACCGACATTTTAATACTTGCTGATTGTTAGCTTAATATGGTTTAATTATCTTTAGGAAACGATTTAATTTAAGAATCTACTGACTGACAGAAGAGCAAAGTAATTCATTCCATTCTACCTTCGAAAAGGAGGCATAGCGTTACAGTTTTAGGGTCGAAACTGCGTTCAAAGTTATAGCAGCTACCTTTGCTCGTGTACCTACGACCTATACTAAATACATAAAACAATTACATGACGTATACATTAATTAAAATACGAGTTACAGTAATCGAATTCAAAGAAGAGTGAGCTTACTAAAGTGTATTTGTACAAAGTGTTTCAAGAGGAAGAATAATTTATACTTCTGTGAAAACTGTGTGCAGAATTGTGCTAGAAATCGTCGGTTTCTTTCATTTAATTTTCATAATATAACTCTATCATTCACACAATTAATTCCTTAGATTTTAGTTGTACTTCAGACATTTTACTTATATATATATATGAAAGAGCAACACCAAATACTAACTAGTAGAGTAACTACTATGTTTAACTTTAAAAAATCCTCATGAAATTATTTTTGTTATACTTATTCTAAGTATAGAGGCATCTGTGGACTACTAAATAGAAATCAGCTGCAACACCATGTGTATGAAGAACAGACTAATTAAGGTAGACAGTGAACATCTTAAGATATATTTCAGAGTTTGATTTTTGTAATAGATACAGTACGAGTTTTGCTGTAAAAGTGTCTTCTTACAACCGTAAGAAGTGTACTTTATACACAAGCGCAACCACATTGTCCAAGGCGAAACCGAAAAAAAATTGGCTTTGTGGGGCCTAGTGTATAAAAACTCCCCCCCCCCTATAAAATTCTTACGGTTGGAAGATGACACTTTTACGCAAAACGAGTACATGTATCTGACTTATACGACGTTTGATTAGCAAACATGATTCTTGGAACATTTCTTGCAGGATGTATTGAATTTGTGTGAAAAAAGAACTTTATTAAGTCATTTATACATATAAATCAGTGCTGAACCTACAGATAATTTAGCATCGGCCTAATCTGTTTTGTTTGTTTAAATGTAATTTTTACACGGGGAATCCGCCGTTGTTTAAGCGGGACTACAAACGAAGTGGTTGTGCTTACACCATCAAATAAACGATGTAGTTGAAGGAAAAGGCGAATTCTTCCTTAGTATGTTTTAGTAAATTAAGAATATTTTGAAAGCAAGTGTGCGCTTGCAGGCATAGAAGATTACTTCACGGGCCACTCTTAAAAGGTAAATTATATACATTTAAGTAACACAATGCGCTATGCATGTACGTTTGCCTCCGTTATCGAGTGGCTTGAGTCGCTGACTTGAAATCACTATGACCACTCAGATTAAAGGTCATGAGTTCGAGACCTAGTACCCACCATGTATTTTCATGCGAGAAATTTAGCAGTTTCTTGCGGAGAATAGGAAACTGGTTCTTCCCTCTGAATGTCCTATAATGTGCAAAGTCATTGTATTGCTATACAAACTTTGACTTTTACAAATGTATTTTTGAGAAAGTAAAATCATACGGATTTGAACGATAACATACATTCAGAACATCAGAACTTGCCTTGATTGTCAACATAAATATTTCCGTCAACCTATGGAATGAACGGAATTGGTTGTATGTTACCACAACACCACAAATGATATTTGCTTATTTGTTGTCAGACTAAGTAATGACGACGACAGTTTATTAAGGATAATGTGATAGTGATGTGATAGATATATGCGTACACAAAAGTTTACGACAATATCATGCGTGCAAGTAAAGATATAATCGTTACGTTATCCAATGATTTTCACAAAACATTGGTTTTTGGGATTGTTTTTTTCTGTCAATTTGTGTGACGTTTTTAACTACTGTTCGTTTTACTCGTTTGTACGTTTGTATTAATATCTGCATACAAATTTTTTCTGGTACAAATATGTTTCTGGCGATAACTAGGTAACATCTTTGTATTACCACTTCAAAATAAGGCAAAATAAGTTCCATTCCGTTCTCCCAGCCGACATTTTATATTTTACCCTAATATTTATATAGATGTTAAGTTTCTACTTTTTTATAAGGCCACTTTCAATACTGGTTCAAGTGACGTTCCAGTCTTCTAAAAATATCTGACGTAACGAATCCGATGAGTTGTGCGCTAAAACTGGTCTCCAGCAGGTATATTAGAAATGCATGTAGTCTAATAACGCCTTTTTTCAAATGAAAAGAATAATCTTACAAATAAAAGATTGAATTAATATTACATTTTACATAGATTTTAATTTTAAACTTACAGATTTCAGAGTAGCGACATAAGCAGTCTTGCTAATCGCTATCAATAAAAGCACGTGCAAAGCATGCGGTTATAACAAGATTATTTGTATATACAAACGTGTACAAAGTGTCCTCTTACAACCGTAAGAGGACACTTTTTGAATAGCTTTGCTGGGGGTAAAGTCGTATAAATGACAATAAAATTATCATATTCATTTTATTTTCAGTGTCTTTGCCAGTGTTGTATTTGTTTTTACAAGGAAAGCCATATCAGACAGGATTCTTCTGTGACGATACATCTCTCAGTTATCCCTCTAAACCAAGCTCTGTATCAACGGCTGTACTTATAATTGTAGGATTCACAGTATCTGCGTTACTGGTGTGTATTATTCAGCTATTTCAATCTACACAAGACATGCATCTACTATAAGAACTAAATTTTAACACTCTTTTTAGTTACTGACATTAAGGCATGGCAATATTATGAGTAGTTTTGAGTCAGTTCAAATTTATTCCACGCCCTTTTCTCTCAGTATAAATAAAACTATTCCTTTTATATTTTGATGAAATATTCGAATGTTCCCAGATTGCTTATAGCGCATATGTACTATTATAGGTAGTGAAAATGTTTAAAGTTACATTACCCTTAGATGTCACCATCACCATTTTAAGAAAAACATTGATAACTCATTTTTACTATTAGAAAAATGAAAATTGTCAAAATCATTACTACTATCTATATAGCAGTTTTATTACCATTGAATATAGAAAAATCTGTCGAAATACTAGTCAAAAATTGAATATCCGCCGTTTCTTTGTTTTCATTACATCTACTGTTTTTTAAGCATCATACTATGCAATAACTCAATTTGGCCAATTTTAATGAAAACACAACTTGAAATTGTAATGTTGTTCTTTTCTGCACAATAAACAACAGTGCACAAGTCAGGCCGAACCTTACATTTTCATTGTTGCAACATACTGTTTGAATCGACCATTACAACGTAAATAAGACTCAGCATCTAACACTAGCATAGAATAAACTGACACACATAGGTTTTCATTTAAGAATGATAAATACATTACCTTCTTGACAGGAAAGTTGTATTTATTGTATAAAACACACTAGCCATGTTCCCGTCAGATATAAGCAGATCTTTTATGTAACAGCAAAAATAAATTTCTGTACTTAAAAGTTGGAGTCCTGACTGCATGGATCTGTCGGGACTATAAACTTGCAAAGCCAAAAGGTACCTATTTTTAATTTCATGATTATTCTGTAGGTGTAGATTTGTGAAATACATAACCGTTGAGAAATGTTTATCTGAAATAATATAATGTTAAGCCTGAAAATTGAATTTAAAATGTTTGCGATGAAGGTTCTTCAATATGATAAAACGGTAAAATGTACACATAAAGGCGTCCTTTAAATGGAAAAATTATGATATGTTTTATCTTTTTTTATTACTGCCTGCACTGTGAATAGTAGTTGCACTAATGACATTCAGTGAGTAAGCGCTTCGTCAGATTCATGTATCACTTACTTTGCATCAGTAAAGTTAAAATGTGAAATAAGTAATGCTTTTTTATTTCATATCCGAAAAAGGTGATTCTAGTGGAAGCTCTGAACTGTTTAGACAACAAATGCCGACGATCATGTCAACAGACAGGCGATATTGTATACTGTTTGAAGAGTTACGGGGTGTTTCTGGTCGGATTCCTTATTGCAGAAATGGTGGTCGAGGTTGTCAAAAACAAGATGGGTGTGCTAAGACCAAACTTCTTTGATGTGTGCAAACCACAGTTTAATAGAACTTTATGTCCGGGGTATAACATTAATTATAAATTTAATCAGTACAAATTTTTGAACTACTATTTCTGATGGTCAAATAAAATTTAGCTATATAAGAAATATAAGCTATATATTTAGAAAATATTGCTAGCACCACTAGTAAAGCTACTAGGCGATATCAACGCCGTTTGCATCCACCATAGTTGCATTTTTCATTTAGTGTTTTCATTTCCGTTTTGTTGAGAACAATTACAGCTAAAATATAAACACAAAGGCTGATTTATAAGCATATTCACGCAACGTCAAAGTAAGTACTGAATGCACATTGAAAATGCTGTTACAGGTACATATCCGAATATAAATGCTCCGGAAGTGAAGACGATAAAGATCTCAGAAGCAGCCGACAATCTTTCCCGTCTGGTCATTCAGCATTATCCATGTACATAGCAGTTTATTTCTGTGTAAGTGAACTAGGTATTGTTAATAATTTTCTTTTCGAAAAGGTACCGATTTAGATATTTAGGTCAATATATTGTCAATCGTCTAAGAAAAGCTGAGAAATTTTGCGATATACACATCCTAGCACATTTACGTGCAATATACACATCCTAGCACATTTATTAATACGTGCAATATACACATCCTAGCACATTTACGTGCAATATACACATCCTAGCACATTTACGTGCAATACGTAATGATTTCAAATATTGTTTCTTGTAAGTGTTGCTCTTCTGTACGATACACAGTTTTGAAGTAAGCCCATGGTTAGTAGTAAGAAGCAAATGTAACTTATATAAATTACAACTTACCTGACATCATTGTATTAAATTTGATTGTTTAACTTCTCCTCTGTTTTGCGATTAAAACCTGTATGCATTTGACACATGACACAAAAATTCACAAATCTTTAGTGACATTATTGCTTGTTTCAGATTTATATAGAAAATCGTCTACAAATACGTTTTTCTCGCCTACTGAAGATATTTTTGCAAGGAAGTCTTGTACTAGTTGCAATACTCTGTGGTATTGGACGCATAAAAGACAACAAACATCATCCGTCTGACGTCATAGCCGGATCTGTCTTAGGAATCATTGTTGCTGTATTTGTGGTAAGTTTACACTGGTTAAGAGGCTTGTGGCAGAATAATGTCTATTTGGTAGCAAACACTTAACAACTAGAAACGATACTATTATTGCAGAATAAATAAAATATAATTATATCAGTATTTCATCCGTTAAGTCATTATTCTATATATGAGAATTAAGATGATTACTGGAATTTAAACATCGTTACTTTTTTATTATCATTTTTTTATATATTACAGTTCGTGCTGATGGGGAGGAAACTTTTAAAGACAGCAAATAAAAACAGGACATCTTTGCACGTGACTGATAAACAATGTAATTGTTGTTGCACATGTGAACAGTCACATGACAGTCAACTGAATACTCCAGCTACATTTCTACAAAGTGACTATATACATATCGTAGAAAATGAACATGACTCGTCCTCAGGGAAACTTATTTCTCTTCCAAACAACAATTATAATGATCTTTCTTCACCAAGGAGGACTCATACATGCAAGTCAGAAAACGTTTGAAACTTAGCATACTGGCATTTTAAATGGTTGTTTAATGTGATAATGCGGGAGATCTTCTATGTACAAGCTATCTAGATGTATACAGGGAACACAGTTGTCATTAACATACATTGATGTCTCACAATCTTGAATAGGAGGTTTCAAACTGACATACAGTATGTTTAGTAGTTTTAATATGTCGTTCCAGTTACTTTTATTTAAACATATCAATGTTTTTATCGTTTGCAAACTAATTCGTCACAACTTATCTTTGCTGCTGACAGCTTCAGCTTTCGAAAGACGTGATATGTTATTGCATTGCAATAAGTTGAAAACCTCAAAAAATAAATTTAGACCTTTAAGTAAACGGTTATCAAGTAATTGCCGGAAAATCGAAAAGCTGCAAACAAACGAAGCGCTGCGTAAGCCAACTTTAAAACGTCTTTTACAATCATAATGTTTTATAGACATTAATGACTATTTGCAATCTCTGCTTTACTTATACATATGAGAGAGTAAATAGTTTACAATTGTATCAGTGTTGTAGGAAGAATTGTTCTCCTGAAGTGCTTTATAAAAACTATGTTTATGACTGCATTGTCTTATTATCACACAGATATTCTTAACACACATGTTTTAATATGTCGAATAACATTGTTAAGATCTCGACTGGCACGGATATGACATTGTGTTTAAGTAATAAAGGTGCATTTCATTGCACGCACAGTGTGACATAAGGTTGTAAAGCCGTTAATTGTTAATTAAGAAATTGATTTATGAATGTCATTGCATGAAGGCGGAAATAAAAGTTCAAATTTAAGGCAGTTCTGATGTACAATATAATGTCAGAGCGTGCAATGAACACTAAAACGATATTATTTTATCTGTAGAATATACAATTAATCGTGTTGTTACATGTTTTAGTCTTGTTCTGTCTCCAGCTTTTGATACGAAGCTAGACTAAATGGCCCTAAACACATTCACTTCTACTTTGTCAATTGTAAGATCTTACATCCACAGATAAGGTGCTTCATTGTGGTAACACTTCTTAAACTGTGTTTTATGGATCAGGTTATATATTTTGTGATATCTGATCGACGAAATGATTTTAACTAGTGTCGCATTTCAACAAGAGGAACAATAGACTAAACATTGGACAGACTGGACTGGTCTGTTAACGTTCTGTGAGAATATGTTGGCAAATGTGACTTATGAACAATGGTTAAGAATACTTGGCTGTAGCCCAATTCATTTTTGCACAACGTGGCTCAATGTAAGCTCACATCATCAAACTTCTTATCAAGTTTTTGAACATTTGGTGGAAAAGTTTTACTAATATCAACTGTGTCACGGTTGATTTTTGCACAGCGTTACTCATTTTCAATACAGATCTTCTGCAGATTGTAAACAATCTTATGGTGAAGGTTTTTGCAAATATTTTTGCAAATATAACATGTAGAGTGTTATCCAGGTTTTTCAATAATCTTCTGTTGCATTGTTGGTTCTCAAACAGCGTGGCTCATTTTCTATACAAATTAGGTTCAGGCAACTTTCTTAGCAAGACTGGTTAATATTATCAAGGTTTTACAGTATCGCCTGAAGCACGGCATGGTTCAAATTGTATAGAGATCATCTGAACAAGAATCATAAAAGTCAAATGAAATTTGTGACCTGACGTGTGTTATCAAGGAAAGGTTAAATGACAGACGGACGGATGGACAGACGGACGACAGAAAAATAACCATAGCAAATGCTCTAATGGATTTAGTCCAGTAATCTTTCAGACAGCTTTCCATTTTCAGAGCTTTAGTACATACACCACAGTATAAAGATCATCAAAGTGGGCATTTTAGCACTATCTAAAAACAAAAATAATATCAAACAGGTGCCAATACCAAAAAGCGCTCCAAGCCCTAGCACCCAGAAGTAACTCCAAAACTTGGACAATAATGTTGTATGCGTGTACTAGCAATAGGAATTGGATTGGAATATACTAATTTTGTTATGAGTCTTAACCTAATCAAGCAATGTTCAGTTCCAAACATTTTTACAAACATCAGGACAGCGTCTTTAAAGAATTATCATAAAATGTTCTTATCAAATGGTATGATTCATATGGATGTACCATGGTTAAATTAAAAAGCGCTCTCCCTCGTTCTGTAGAAGAATAGGTTTACGTGCACTTGAAAGTTTGACAGCGATCCAGAATATATGGGCATGTATTTAGAACGTTATATGTATGTGTTTCTGGCCTATCCATTACAAGACATTGTAATTAAATGTCGTTTTTCTTCTGACTATAAATTGTCGTAGGCAAAGCTCATTTATACGACAATTGCATTTTGTTTCCTTCACTTGAAGCAGTCAACATAATTGTCGTATTTATAAAAGATACAAAGGACATCATTTTTGGCCGACTTTTCTTCTTTATCCGTCCGTTTTTCATCTAAAAGTTAATTCCCTACATGAACATGTGCATGTAAGCAAGAACTGTTTATTTCTTATTGAACGTATTAGCCAAATATTCTAAAAATGAAACAGCCTAAGACCTACTAAATTGTATACAAAATTTACTGAATTTAGTGCATCTATCAGTGACACAGACAAAGACAATACAGAACGAATCGCGAATGAATACAACACTATGAAATCTATGTAATCCTAACAATTGTTTATTTGACGGTTCCAAGACGGAAATTTCATGTTGGTGTCAGTTATAATAAACACCTAAGAGTAGAGAACAAAGAAGATAAAACGTCCAAGATTCCATAGAAACATGATCAATTGCCGCCGCAGATTTTTGTTTTGTTTTGTATGTTTATTTATTAGACACACGTTTGCTCAGTGTTCTCGGTGAATCAATTCTTACGTTTTCTATAAAAACCGTTATAAAGCTGCGTTACGCGTAAGAGCTTCGTTTGATGGAGTACGTCTGCCTGTCTTTTATAAATGTTGTGCATCATAAAATTGTAAAACGTAAGTAATTCTGCATTCCTTTTATACTCGACTCGATCTTACCAAACGCTCTCTTACTGTTTTTTTAAAAAGTTACCCTTGTATACTGTATGTATAGTATGATTTATGTTAACATTTCACGCATCAGCATTGGCATAAAGGGTGACCTGTATCATGTATATCTAAATGTAGTAGCCTTAAAAAACTATGAACTTTCGGGTAAAATATTCAAAACACGAAAAGCATCCATTCAATCAGTAGATCAGACATCCACAGAATTTGGTTTATACCAATGCCCTTCTCACTATGTGCAGTTTCAAAGAATTCCTGTCAAAATATTTCAAGGTGTGGTTCATCCGATGTTCCTCCTTTGAAGCGGTTATAGCTTTCAAGTGAAAAATAATTCACTCTTGGACAGTAGATTATTATGTAGGAACTAAGGAATGCTAGGGTCATTACTTACTTATTTGCTTACATGTAATTGATGAGATATTCCCATTTTTTTCTTTTTGTTTTGCGGAGTTCTTCCTCTGCTTTAAGACCACGTACTACAGAAAATATGTACACAGATTCATGAGACCGTTACATATAGGAAGAAAGCTAAACTTTTAGTACTTTAATGTAGTATACGATGTGACATCAGGTGGTTGTTACGAGGTGATCCACAGTGTGTTCTCAAATCTATTGAATGCGAATTTGCACTGGTAAATGGAAAACACAAAAACTTAATATTTGTCATAAACAGAAAATAATATACAGCACACTGACGTCCCTTTCCGTCGTCTCTGGATACTTAAGTTACTGTTTTCTGCCTCTCAGAAGGTAAAACTTGTCTACGGATTAAGAGTATAGCTTCTTTTCAATGAATAATTTCATTTACATGTACTAAGTTGTTCTCGATATTTGAAAACTGGATGTCAAAACTCCTTAAAGAGGGTTTCTCTAATTAATTGTTCGGGATTATAGCGTTTACTTTTTATAATTGGTTTGAACTATTTCGGAAATTGAAACAATAAAAGCTTTCCAGTAGCCTTGATCCTTTGAATTCACAGCAGTTATGCACTTTGTTCGATACGAGGTGGCAAAACCACTTGAGAAAAAATGCCGAACACGCATTATAAGAGAAAAATTTTAATAGCAGTCAAATCTGTTATCATGTGTTTTACGTAAAGAGAAATGATGTTCTGATAATTTTGCAGTAATTCCAATATAAACAGTATCAAGTGTTAAATATTTAATTGTAGTTTAAGTGTTTGCTGATAAGTTATCATTTTATCTAGCCTAACAGCCATAAATCATTTTAAAAGAACTTTTGCATTATTATGTACAGATGAGTAACAAAAAATGTAATTAAAGTCAGACTTGTTTTTCTAAATTGCAGATAATCAGATTTATTGGAAGGGAGAACCATCAAGGAAAGTTTTCATTCTCGATTTATATCAACAGAGTGAAGTGATGAATGAAACACAACGATAAATACCGTGTCGTAAAATTGAAGTAGCAGTAGGATATCTTGCATAACTGACAGTTCTCCGAAATTAGATTTCACTGGATAGTCCATATTTTGTTTATTGCTAGGATATATTTTGCTATATTTCATAATTTTATTCTTTCATGGTTCTTCACATTGCCATTAAAGTTGCTGACAAAACATCACTTCGACTAAACCGTGGATACATGCTACGCTAGCTGTTCATGTACAATACGTTACTAGTCAGTAGGTTCTTATGTTAAAACGGGCTTTCTGCAGTTACGTAAAGGCTTAAAGAAAATAAGGATAATTCTACATGCACAATTCTTGATAACAGTACTTCTCTCATTTCTCTCTCATTTTGTTACACTCCAAATATAGAATGGCCCAGAACTAACTCTTCAGCATTTGGATGCTACCATATTGACTTCTTACACTTCTTCTCTGGTGTGTGAAGCTTCCAATGAACATCCGTTGCACTCCAGTCGGTAGTTGCTGATAAACAGCGAGTACTAAATTCTACTAATCAAATGATCATGATATTTTTTTAATTAAAACGATGTTCATCTAAATAGTGAAACTTTCTACGAAGTTTCAGTGATTTCAAGCCAGGCGTTCCGTGGCAAAAAAGTGCTACATATTATATATGTAGTACTGCCTATATTTCAGTTAAAATAGTATCAAACCTGATGAAAGCAATATGCGCATTTTCATTTGATAGGAAATTTTCCATTAAGAATTGTTGAATACCAGCCTGTGTCTGCTGAGAAAAGGTTGGGACACGAACGTGTTTGAAAAGTAATCAAAGAATACTGATTGCATAAATATCATTGTTGAACTGAAAACAATGCTGATAATAATTATGCGCACCTCCTCTTTATAATGAAGCAGTCAGATAAGATTCACCTAATTCAAGAGGATGTTTCCTGATAAATAGGCTGAACGAAAGTTTGGGAAAGCGTTAAAATATAACTAAATGTACATACAATAAAAGGGCAATAATTCAGTGTGAAAAAAATCATCGAACCGGAACATGCATGTAATATGCGCATCACCTCTTGCTAGGAAAACTTCCCATAATGATTTTTTTCTTGCCGTTGGTGAGAAATAGCGCAGAAATAAAGGTATAAGAAAAATGAATCAAAGTTCAATGACTCCGTCAAAACAATCGAAATGAATTATACTGATAATATTCGCCTTTCTTCTTAACAGTGAAAACAAATCTGATATAAGAAATCTTTATATTTTCACATCCAATATAGTACCCTGCATTAATATGTATCCCTACTTTATACATTTACATGATTTGTATCATGCGTCAGATAAAAACGCCACATCCGTTGAATTTGTTTAAATGTATTATCCTGATAAAGGCGTAGGCTGTAACGTCGAAATGTGACATAACTATTTTGTAATTCATTTGTTGTTTCCGAGATATCCACGACTCTTACTCGACAGTGAACGGACGCACAAAAAGGAACCATTACCATATCCCTCGGCGGGAATAGAATAAATTTGAGACAAAACCAATGACAACGGTTTTTGAATGCACTGACAATCTTCAAGAGGAATAATAGCTAAACTGTATAACAAATTATTTGATCAATTCGTAAATTTTTCGGCAAGGTTGGACCTGCATCTGATGACTGTCACTGTATCATATGTCCATTTTTTATCATCCGATTGGTTTCCAGTTACATTAAACTGCAGAATAAAAAAGAAGAAATTACAGACGCAGATACTGCGAGGGTAAAGTACAGAAGAAATCAATGTTATGCGTCTTATTAAATATTTTGGGCAGAATATCAAATCGCTTTATCTAACTAATTTAACAACGATACTTTTCTCCGTATTGCCAAATATTCCTTTAGATGCCTTAAAACTGATAGTATGAATAAAACTTAATTTGCAATTCGAATAAAGCAACATCATTTGCTTCAGCTCTATATAAAGTTATAAATATTCTAAGAAAATAATTACCGTGGTTTACACTGTAAGTTAACCGCTCCAGTGTTTGCCACCTCCACCTCCACTTCCACTTATTCCACCACCAATGCCCCCACCCAGGGTACCAAACAGCACTTGGATGATCAATATAAATACAAACACTGAAATGGAATAAAAATCCTGTAATGATAATATTATCCTTCAATTTTACTTTGTTCACGGATCGTTGTGTTTCAGAATGAACTTTACTTTGAAATAATTTTTAAAAGCCAGTCTGTTCCTTATCCAAGATGACATGATATCATAAGAATTAAACAAACAGTATCCCTGTTCTGTCTTAGTGATACATTCATGCATATTGTGTTCGGCACATATTTGGAACTTTTTTAAGCACGATTATTTTCTCGAGTTAATTTGCAAGCCCCAACATTAAAGAACTTTAGTTTTAAAAATGAAATTGCATACGCTAAAAAGTTAATTGATCATAAAGTTGTTTGTACAGAAAATGATCATCTGAAACAATCCTCCTCCGCCAAATCCGCCTCCTCCGCCAAATCCGCTTCCTCCATATCCGCTAGAACCTAAAGCCAGATGAAATAACTTAGCGAGTGACTGGATGTCGATTAAAGGACAAACGAATTTAATTTACGTTAAACAAGGCAATTTTAAGCTTATCAGATTAAAGAGAGACCTATACATTATACAGTTATTTAATCAATTCAAGCACTTTATGTCATACAATTTGTGTGTACTGACACATTCATTTTAAATTGATTTGCCTAAGAAGCAGTTGTCTTGAATTGTTCAAAGGACCTTAAATCTTTACTTTAAATACAATTAATTCAAAAATGATTAAATGAATATTTAAAACGTCACGCAATTCCGCTATTTCACCATTGAAAAAGACACTTTTCAGAACTAGTTTCTATATATTGAATAAGACATAGAAGTTTGATTTGCATGAAATATACTTTACAATGTAGCGCCTATTAGTTATTTAATTCATCAGCAATGTAAATATGAAACAAGAGGCTAGTATCGCTCTACTGGACTGACTGGATTGTTTCTAAGTAAGTTTTGTGAAAATCCTTTTGAATGTTATTAAGGAAAAGCCAACACTATGGCCTTGAACTTGACCCACAGTCCCCTAAAACAATAGGGAACATTTACATGTTGCAAACCATGTTTGAAAAAAATTGAATGAATATTGTTACCTGTTGAGTGTTATCAGAGAAATGCTAATGGAGGTTCCTGTGACCTTTGACCCATTGACCACAAAAACAATACTTCTTAGTAAGACCAGTCATCCTATGAAGTTTGATGACTGTGATACTTATATCTCAAAATATTGCGTGAAAATGAAACTTTGACTCCACGATCGATGGACAAACCACCATAGCATAAGCTCTGCTAAACTTTGTCCAGTAAAGCTAAAACGGTTGTTTAATTATCACCTTAAAGTAAAAGTTAAAATGAAGCAATGTACCGCTCGCGACATTGTAGCCTGGAACTATGTAGAAGTTTGCCGATACATGAAAGTATCATTAACACAGGAATCCTCATACTTGACGGTCCTGTCTAAAAAACAAATTTATCCATTGTGTTAAAACCAAAGAATATCATATTGAATTTTTATTCCTTTCAAAGCTATACTGCAAATTCTTTATAAATTTAAAAATGTAACACTTGATGAACATATGATAGAAATATACTGTAAGATTGGATTTACAAAGCTATTTGTAAAACAATCTCGCACGCAAAAATTTCAGTAGATGCCGTCGAGCCAAAACAAGCCCTTGCAGATAACACTTATAATGGCTGATATGCGCTCCGCAAGTATCGTATTGTCTCTTTTCAGCTGTTGCTGAGACATAAAGATATTTTCAAAATAAACTGAAAACTGATAATAAAATAGCATTATCTAACAGAGCACAAAATCAATCTTGTATTTAAAACTTAGATACTTCTTCAAACAAAAATGAGCAATACCTGCCGAAAGCCTTTCATTAATATATTTGCAGCAAAAGGAAGTAGGAATAAAAAAGGCCAATGAATGCATGAATAATGTACAGCTGGACAAAATGTGAAATATTGATATGACCTCTTCGGAAATTACTTCAAAGGCGACGATTAATAACTTTCTTAGTATTCTTTTTTAATTTCGCCACAAATATACCACAAATGTCAAACACAACTTTAATAGCTATGTGTCATACTTTGGAAAGAGAGACGTAAATTATAAAAAAAATAAACATGGAGAGGCCAGAACGTAGCTTGGGCGAAGGTACATGTAAGCAGATGAACTGTAAATAGAGATTCCATCGAGGAGCCTGATACGACTACAGTTACATAATATTGTATATTTATTGTTAAAAGATTTTGTTATATTCGACTTTTCCGCGTTATGTTTCTACCCACAAATATTAGCTACAAATGTACATTGTAAGTATTGACATTTTGTCTTTCATGCTTTGTTTTATTTCTAATCTATGTCTATGTTTAGTTTTGAATTCGTGTGTTTGAATATTCTATAAAAATGAAACCAATTATAACTAAGATTTATCATAGCTCTTCAGCAATTTGGTGCAATTGAACAACGTGCTGTGTGGAAATTGAATGTTCCTACATTGTTATTGAAACTCTTATTGATTGTCATATCTTGATAAAATTCCATCAGGAAGAGGTGACAATCTGCTGAAAATTAAAACTCTACTTAAATTAAAACACCAAATGTTTATGATCTGAAGTATCCATTCATTTGAAATCAGCATCCATATACAAGACTCGACCATACTTTCACTAAGCATTCCAATTTTACTGTTTTAGAAGAGGTGAAACGTAATTTATTTTATGAGTTCTTGAATTGCGGCATTTGTAGGTAACTGAGAGCAAATGAAATATTGAATGAAGCAAGTTTTATAGGTACAAATTGAAAAACACTTCTTGATAATGCAGTGTTTGTAAAATGTATTCTTTAAAACCATTTTCCGCTGTTGACAACATTAATCATTGATATTTGTGGTTTTCAGGACTTGCAATAGTTACCTGGAGCGATGAAAAATTACGCTATGTAAATAGACAGGTAAAAACTATTTTATTCTATTTCCTACTTCCCTTGCGGAAGTATCAGTTGATCAACATTAGGTTTTATCTTAAGCCCTTCTCGGTTAATAATATTTAACTCTTTTAATTCACTATAACAACACATTTTTAAAGGGGACTGGCTCTACAATCTGTAAACATTGCCACTTAAACTAAAAGAGAAAAAGTCTAAAATATGACTCAAACATAGCAATTTACGCAGGAACATTCTATGAATGGCATTCCACAAGTAGTATTCAAGAAATGTTGATTCTTTCATTCTTACTCTATTTTCAATCTCTCCTATTTACGCAACATAAGATATGAGCGTGATATACGTTACAATGTATATCACTCTAGACGTCCAGAACAAGTTTGGCTGTTGAAATTCCCTCTAGTTTTCACACACAATTGGATTGGCATTGTTATGAATGGAGTCACATGGTGTAAACAAATCCTTTTACTACACTTTCGGCATCGCCTGCAATAGCGACAACAACATAATAAGACAAATAGTATTTTTAAAAGATGGAGGTGTAAAAGAGAACAGCCAAAGTTTCACAGAATACACGGAATGCTACTAGTTCAAAGCAGCGACTTCATTTTAGCGCAATTATATAATCTCTGTGAACATTTTACATTAGTATACTTAAGTTAATGTTTTAGAATGGAAAAAGAGTTTACTTCTAAGTGATATACCCGATCATGGTTCATGATTTTTCGGCCCTCGTGATAAGATTACTAGACATCTGAACTCCAAATCGTGCTATGTGACAGAAGTATATTTTACTTCTGAGTGATATACCCGATCATAATTCACGATTTTTCGGCCTTCGTGGTATGATTACTACACATCTGAACTCCAAATCGTGATACATGTATATGGTCCGTTTTTTTACTCAAAAGTATAATCTATTTCCTAAACAGAGGATATGGCTCCTTACCATGTGTATCTACTGTATACATATACATTAGAAGACCCCCTTTTAAAGCACTGAACCAATAAGCTGATTTGGAATTCGAGTATGCAATTCAGAGTTAAATAGCTCTCGTGTTGTGTACAAACGTATGCAGACTGAGTTACAGTCCTAAACGTTCCCTCACAGGTATTCATTTTGCTAGCTACAGTTAGAAGTGTGATGAAAGACTACCCTAGAGAAAGGCCATATGGCTGCTTGCTACTGATAGCTTTGGCTTTATACAAAAAGAACTGTTGTTACTCTCTGTATGCAGCTATTTCAGTTGTATGCTTTTATTTAAATATCTAGTCCAAAGCAGCCGATATGAATATTTGACTTGAATATGAGGCGATTCATTTTAGACCTTTGTTTAAATTTAATGCTAGTCAGGCGTTTGTTTTAATTACACATGTACATGATTCTTCTATCATTATGGCGTTTACCTTTGGATACAAAATTCAAGGTCGTCTACTATATTTTGACTCCGACTATTTCCTTTTTGACATGTCACTTGTATGAAGTGATACCATTAAGAAGTTGAGGTTTTAATTTACTTTGGTCAAACGTCTAGACGACGGTCGACTTCCTCTAATCGGATGAAGTGGAGATATGGAGTTCACCACAAACTCTTACAAGTTCTTTATTGCCTCGAACAAATTGATAACATTTCAGGTTTCGGTATTTTAGGATCCTTAGAAATGTTATGCAGTATTGATTGCTGCTTGGGTTTTTAAACATGTATTCTAAACAACGACAGGATTAAATTTCAGAAATCAGGATTAAATTTCAAGAAATCAAGCTCGGGCTTATAAAAATATATCTCTTACCCGAAATTCATTTTTTTTTGTTATAACTTAGCATACGTGTTTTGCTTTCAAATTGCTGAATCAAAATTCGATATCAGTTTATTTTTCGTTTTTACTTTGGAATACTACACACAGCACAGTACAGATAAAGATACGATGCCCATGAAGTGACAAGTGATACTTTTTTTTATTTCGTAATCACGAAATGCATTTCGTAAAAACGAAATAACATTTCGTAAATATGAAATCTTATTTCGTAAAATATAATCAGAAATAACTTATTCCGTTCGTTAAACAGAAAAGCTTTTACGAAATAAGTAAAAAATAAAAAAAATATAAAATATTTATTTCTTGTGAAAAAATTTATTTTTTTTTTTTATTTCATAATTACAACTTTTAAAAAGTTCGTAATCTTATTTCGTAAAAACGAAATAAGATTTGATTTTACGAAATCTTATTTCGTTTTTACGAAATCTTATTTCGTTTTTGACGAAATCTTATTTCGTTTATACGAAATGTGTTTTGTAATTACGAAATAAAAAAGAAGTATCACATGTCACTTCACGGGCACCGTATAGAGACTTTATAGTTGATGAACTCTTTACTTCTGTCTTCAAAGACTTTTCTGTTTAACAGAACTGAATAATGTAATTATGCTAAATATTGGCATGTTGATGTCTTTAATTAAACCTACCACAAGAAGAGGAAAGGATGCTCTCCTCCTACGGGACAGGCAAATGTTACAGTAGGGTGCATTGTTGTTCGTTAGTTTAAATAACATCATTGAAGCTTGAGCTACGTAATTGAAAACTAAAAGGTACTAACCGATGGAAAGTATTGTCGACACTTTTAATCACAGAAATATAACACAAAGGTTGAAATCAGATTTTGACAAACTCCCCAAACTTATTAAATTGTTATACACCAGTTTTAAACTTTTGTACAAGTAAAGGCCACAACATAACTTTTCACTGGCTTTATAAACAATTCGAGCAAAAAGTTTATTTTTGGTAGTAATCAATTTTTCACAAAAAATACAAAGGAAAACAAGTTCAAGGTCCTAAAATGTATTGTTATGTTGATGATAACCATTTAGGACCTTACACAGTGTTTATCGACGTATTGAATGAGCACAAACCTACGAAAAGAAGCTACCTGCTCCCCTCCTTCCCCCGCCCCGCCAAAAAAAAAGATGAACTGTTTATATGAATTTCAAAGACAAGAAATACAAGACATATCATAACTGCAAAACATTGAAGAACGTCAGATTTGGAAAATTTGAATATTAATAAATCGAAGTTAAATTAAGCCCCATTCGATTGTGCCTAATAGGCATTTGACCGAGGATAGCACACAGTATCCTAGATAAAACACATACATGTACATGTAAATTACGCATCAGATAGCATAATACATTCAGTTATAATATACTAAATAAAAATCTGAAGTCGATCTATTTTTGTCATTCATGTGCATGTCGAGATATCCATCAGAGACCGACTTAACAGTTTTTCAATTGCTAAGATATACAGATAAAAATAAATAATGTCGTGACCTTAGACAAGATTATTATGCAATTAAATACAAAAACGTGCGATATAATAGTTAACATCTGGATTGATAAGAAAACATTTAAAGCAGTAGATATTTGATAAAAAAGATATTTGTGAAACCAAATCGATATCAAATTATACACTTTAATTTTGATTGCAGTAGTTTTTGATAAAGTGCCACAATAATCCAGCATGCAGGCCGTAAGGTATGGTTGAAGGAAACAGAAAAAGTATGCAAAATATATGAAAAATCCCTGTAAAATTGCTACCTTTAATTGCTACCAATAACTTCTTCCAGGCGGTATGGTAGTCGAACATCATGATAAATCCCTGCAGAAATTGTCTTCAACTTCAATTCATGTGAGAAAAGATGCGTTTACGTGCCTTCGCTAGTAAGCGATTGCTGGTCTGGGTATGGACAGAAACTACTGGAAGAAAAAAATAGACTTTCCATTTACGAAAAAATTTGACTGAATCTAACTGGACTTTGATTTTCATATGGTTCGAAATAAATCGAAGAAAATAACAGCGATGATTTTACTGCCCGCGTTAAATCTATGATACAAAGTTTTTAAACAAAAAACTTTAAGGTACGCACAAATAGTATAATTAGCCTGAAATAAGTGAGCTTTTTTCAATTATATGATAATGCTGCATGTGCATCATTGCTTGTGCACATCATGGTAGGTCTTGCTGATTAGCTTACATCGGGTTCCAGACGAGTACAAGTTATGTAAGCTGTCAAACCTGATAAGTGTAATTGGTAGAAATAAACGACATGCACCGTAAAAACTAGTAACTTATCAGGACTAATGTTTACCTTGTTGTTTTATTAACATAATTTCAGGATATGGCAGACACTTTGCAGGCGCCGCCGAAAGTTATTCAAGTAAAACATTTTGTACATGTCGACAATTCGTCTAGTGATTCTTGTAATGAAAGAGTAAAGAAAGTAAAGTGCGCTGCTTAAAGTTTACGCCTCATACGCATGTTTTGACTTTTACAAATAACTATGTACGATTAAACAAAATTATTTAAAGGCCGTTCTACAGTTCAGGTCGTTCATGTGATGCTGAGCTTCACTAACCTTGATAAGTATCAAAGAAGTACTAAAATTTCAGCAGATGTTGCAGACATCATAATTAGTACATACAAAGTATGAATGAGGAAGCCAAAAGCTTGAATCATTTTGTATCAGTCGAAACATCAATTTTGACGGTAAATGTTAGGTGTTTGGATGACAAGCATGCTTCAACGTCATGAGCTTCTTTATTATTCCAGGTGTTTATAGCAACTGTTAGAAACTGACAGCATCATTTAATATTCTACTTGCAGTAAATTTACTGTCTACTGCGAGAGGCAGCTTTTTTGGTATTTTTTTTAAGGCTGAATCGGACATATTATCCTAAGCTTCCAATTGAGTCCCTATTTACTACATGTACTATTAAAGAATATGTATGATTTACTTCTTCAAACGATCAAGTCAATGTCAGATAGACGAGAATTGTTACTGGAAACAAACGGGCAGGATTCTAATAATATGTTCATCCTACATAGACACTATTTAGGGCCTCGATAGCTTAGTGGTTAGGGCGTTTGCCATGGCTCGAATCCCAGCCCGAGCTCGAGTTAAAGACACTGATGCCACACGTGCCTTAGTCCACTCAGCTGTAAATGGGTAGCAGTGATGAAAAACTCACTGCCTCTCTCTCGCGAGAGTGATGACACCTGCCTGGAAGGAGTGTTTCAATAAGCTAGGGAGCTTTCTTCGTAATCGAACTAAAATAATTCGTACAAACTAAATAGAAACTGGTAAATATTTACCTATTAAAAGATAAAACAAGCTTTGTAAATGCTGTAACCTAAATGAAGTTCAAATAAAAATATCATTCTATCTTATGCTGTCCATTATTGTGTTAAAATATCATTCGCGTTTGTCAAACAGTTTGTTCGGATAATATCATGAATATATTTCAAAGCCATAACAAATATGAGCACGTCGTTTTTTTCGCTGAGACAGGAACAAGTTTACAATGTTTAATTAGTAAGTCATATTAGCTCTTTGGTAAGATAACTTTAACTAATAAGTCCTAATAGCTCTTTGGTAAGATGACTTAAACTAATAAATGTTATTAGCTCTTTGGTAAGATAATTTTAACTAATAAGTACTATAAGCTCTTTGGTAAGATAACTTTAATTAATAACTCCGATTAGCTTTTTGGTAAGATAACTTTAATTAATAATTCCGATTAGCTCTTTGGTAAGATAACTTTAATTAATAAGTCCTATAAGCTCTTTGGTATTAAAACTTTAATTAATAACTCCGATTAGCTCTTTGGTAAGATTACTTTAATTAATAAGTCCTATTAGCTCTTTGGTAAGATAACTTTAATTAATAAGTCCTATTAGTTCTTTGGTAAGATAAGTCCTATTAACTCTTTGGTAATATAAGTCCTATTAGCTCTTTGGTAAGATTACTCTTAGATAATTTTAATTGATACGTCCTATTAGCTCTTTGGGTGTTAAACTACTCGTAGCTCTTACAAATTACCAGGAAAGGTAGCTAGCCGGCGGAGTTTGAAAAACATTTTAACGTTGCTTTTCTAAATCGATAAACGAAGAGTATACTATATAATATAGAGCAAAGTATTATTTCAAAAATATTGTAAAAACAGGAGGGCCAAGATGGCCCTATATCGCTGACCTGGCTACCATTGGCTGTAATACAAGGTCATCATTCGTATTGCTGAAAGGGTCTTGTCTTGATTAATGTACTAAACAAAACACCTGTTTTCCCTTCTTTATTTAATTATCAACCCAATATCCACCAGCATATTTTTAGCTATCGATGCACGAAAGCTATCATGTCTTGTATTTATGAAGACACAGGATATATACTTCCTTTGCGTGAATTTCAAAATGATCGAGTGATACCAAGTCCATTTGAAGTGGGTTTCCCAAGGAAGAGCTTCAGGTCAATAATCCATGTTAAGTCTACGGATGTTTAAACGTTAAATTAAAATTCTCTGCCATATAATTTGTGCAACTTGATCATTTAGAAATTCATGTTACTGAAATATCTACCCAGAAGGAAAAAGGCAGGTGGTGCGTTAGAAGTTTCGCTTAGTATATAATTTTATTATCAAAGATCATTGGTACGCGTCATATTGAATGTTTGAGACCAAATATTTCACATCAATAGTACATTTTGTATATAATTCTATGATCAAAGATCATTGTGTACGCGTTATATTAAATGACAATTGATAATATTTACCCTCATTCAAGTAATATAAAATAGAATTACACGGCAGGAGTGTATGATGGCCCAGTTTCGAGCGACGTGTCATTAACAAAAATGCTACTAGTAGTTAAGAAACATTGTTCATGTTGGAAAGTCATTCAAAGAGTACGTCATCTTGTATCAGACACAATTGATAATATTTACTCTCATTAAATAGCTACAATCTAAACTGTTTTACAAATTTAAGAGCAGATTATTTCTTTTTCAAGAAAGTAAATATGGTTTATAATATTTTACAGATGTAACAAACCATTTAAACTCGATTATTACTAAAGAAAGCGTTTATTTCCTTCTCCATAGACTCTATCTTGACACGTGTAAATATTTTTGAAAGTTACAATGTTTGTTTGGTTTTAGAATCATTAGAATGATAGTATATCAAAAGCAGACTCCAAATTGTATTTCATCAACCTCCTTGTTAACGTCATAGGCAGTGTTGAACGATGAAGTTACCACTGCCATTAATGCATGCACCTATCGTCGGCTACGGAAGCGTTAAAGGGCCACCAGTTGCGAGAAATGTTGTGCATATTTCGCATTAATATACTTCCTATTAATGTGAAATATTTGTGCTTGTGTAAGATAATTTATTACTGAAAATGAGTTAATATTTAGCTCCGACATCGGTGAAACTAGAGTAGATAGCTGGTGTAAATGTTCTCTTTTGAGCTCACCCTAGCCTGCTTGCATGTCTGTCTGTCTGTCCACACTTACCGTCTCAACATTCTATAAGAACAATCGTCATGAAAATTGGTCAGAATATTTTTCTTGATGATCTCTCGACCAAAAGTTGAAACCAGGTCACGCGGGGTCAAATCATAGACCATGTCAAATAATAAAAAATATTCCAAATATTGTAGAAACCACATTTGTACCCAAGCAAACCGTAAAGTTGGTTAGAATGTTTGTCTTGATAAAATATAGGACAAGAAAGAAACTATATTACGTGTGATCAAAACCTAGGACACCAGGTAAAAAAAATAGAAAAACCTCGTGATAACTCCAGAAGCCAAATTTGCACCCAATCACCCTGGATGTCTTGATAAATGCTATGTCAAGTTTGAAATTTGGTCACATCATAAAATCTAGAACACAAGGTGAACTCATAGAACATCAACATTCTAGAATTTACATTTTGAATCAAATCATCTTGAAAAATAATCAGAATGTTTGTTTTGATGAACTCTATGTTTAGTTTTAAACTGGGATTCGTGGGGTCAAAAAGTAGGACACCAGGTAAAATAATAGAAACACCTACGAACTCTAGATGCCACATTTGACACACCGGCATCAGTCATATTGAAAGAAAGTTTGTCTTGGTGAACTTTAGTCAAGACCGAAACTGCGTAACATCTGGTCAAAAGTTAGGTCACTTTGTACATTGATTTTAAACCTACGTTTGGAATGTGTTTACCGTTTCGCAAAGAGATTTTAAAAATTGTCAGCGGTTGGCATTGATCATGACTTTAGACTTACTTTTTGTCTTTGGGACAGGATAGCGATATAGGACCATCTTGGCCCTCTTGTAATTCATTATAGCCTAGGGCTGTAGAGTAAATGATTGCTTTCGGTTTCAGCTTTGCGCGAGAAATATACGTCAGATAAGAACTTGATTTGACAAATAATATGTGTCGTATTCGGGAAAAAGTTTGTTTAGTAATAGTTTTAGCAAGATATTATATTGTGATTGCTTTTTGACGTCTAACGTGTTACGAAAACAAACAGCTCTGTTTTTAATCAATTGTTTTATTTTATCATGACATAAAGCACAATTGCAAAATATTATCAAGCAAAGTCAACATATTACCACACACATGTCTAGTTGATGTAAACAGTAACTGTCGACCATTATACGCTTCCGTACTGCTGGTAGATTTCATTACGGCAATTGAGGAACATTAACTTTGTTCTAATT
>JAFMSR010000005.1:23663174-23783174 GCA_022818135.1 Saxidomus purpurata | reverse complement strand
TGTGTGTGTGTGTGTGTGTGTGTGTGTGTGTGTGTGTGTGTGTGTGTGTGTGTGTGTGTGTGTGTGTGTGTGTGTGTGTGTGTGTGTGTGTGTGTGTGTGTGTGTGTGTGTGTGTGTGTGTGTGTGTGTGTGTGTGTGTGTGTGTGTGTGTGTGTGTGTGTGTGTGTGTGTGTGTGTGTGTGTGTGTGTGTGTGTGTGTTTAATATAGAGCCATTAATGGTAGTTTTATATCAAAACATGTAACGATACGATTACTTGTATATGTATAGATGCTTATTAACAATACTATTGTTTCCATTTTCATTGCGCGCTCTAACATTAGGCTGTCGAGGCGGTTGTAAGACACTTTTTGTTATATTTTAAGTTTTAGTTTCGCCTTGTGTGACATATTATTAAAATCAATTCTAAAGCTTTACCACTTTATATCACATTGCACTTTTTAATAACAGCGTGCGCTAAAATAAACCTTTATCGCATAGACATATCTTACATAGAAAACATCTGTAACAATTTTTCATTTCGTCTTTTAGTTTACATTATATATACTAGGCTAAAGACTACGTCACTAATGGCATACACAACGTTCTTATAAAACACTCATTCTTTAAAGGTTTTATATATGTAACTCTGGCGTTTACTTCAATTAAAGCAAGGACTACAAATACATTTTATAATGATATACTAGTTTTAAAATTCGTTTTCTTGTCTTTTGACTGATAACCACTTAACTTAAGGTCTAAAATAATTTTATGGTTAAATTGGACCACACAGTGATTTCAACTGAAGAAATATTAAAATTTTCTCAGTTAAAATAAATTGCTACAACAAGATATACAGTCGATACAAATTAATATAAGTTTAGATTTAAATAACTGTAATAGTATTTAAACTGCCAAATGTGTGTCAATTTGAAGCCTCTATATAATATGACACATCAATATAATGTTAACATTACATTAAGTATCATCATCAAGTATTGTATACAGACACCCTCCTCACATTATCATATTGAATTGAATTTTACTATTCACTTTCACTTTGATATTTCACGACACTATAGCTTTTATCGGATTCATACGTTTTCTGACTTGGATGAATGAGTCCTTGGTAAAGACAGATGATCATAATTATTGTTTTGAAGAGAAATTAGTTTCCCTGAGAACGAGTCATCTTCATTTTCTACGAGTTGACTGTCACGTGACTGTTCACATGTGCAACAACAATTGCATGGTTTATCAATCACGTGCAAAGGTGTCCCATTTTTGTTGTTTGAAGTGTTTAAAAGTTTCCTTCCTTTCAGTATGTACTGCAACATAAAAATGAAATAATACAATAATGATATGTTTGAAATTGATAATTGGTTTTCAAGCACCTCTATGCAATATTCTGTAGGGGATAAATGTTTTATAGTTGGGTTCTGAATTACTAATACGTATGTTTTTTTGAACTCGACTGGTCTAGTGGTTGCTCTTAACAGTCAGTCTGACTCTCGCCTCTTTTGATAGAATATATTTAGATTCGCATAGCGAATATCGTCTTTCGAATTGTCAGTTTATGAAATATCTAATTATACATTAAGAAATGTCGTCTCATGTAAAAGTTTGACTGATAAATAATTTTTTCCCTTCGGGACATAAGAAATTGGACTTTTTGCTTGTAATATAGAAATATAACTAATTTAAATGTTTTCAAGTACTTTGTCTAAAGGCACACTTTTCACGTGTCAAATAATCCTGAAAGGTTCACAATTTGCTTTAAATATTAAGTTGAAATTATGTTTTTAGAAAAGAGGATGTAAACATCTTCAATTTAATATAGTGTCTGGCCTCATGCTTTCAAATATTTCAATAGTCTGCCACATGTATAAGCCTCTTCACCCGTGTAAACTTACCACAAATACAGCAACAGTGATTCCTAAAATAGATCCGGCTATGACGTCAGACGGATGATGTTTGTTGTCTTTTATGCGTCCGATACCACACAGTATTGCAATTAGTACAAGACTTGCTTGCAAAAATATCTTCAGAAGGCGAGAAAAACGTATTTGTAGACGATTTTCTATATAAATCTGAAACAAGCAATTATGTTACATAAGATAAGTTTACCAAAGAACATGTGTCTTCCGCAGAAAACAAATAATAAAGCAAGAAAAGGCAATTAAATTCTGTATCATATGTCTATTTACATTTAAATCTAAAACTCGAATTATTTTATTCAAGCTGCGGGCAAAAGAAGAGGAAACATTCAAATTTAGAACAGACCATTAGTCTGTATTGGTTTATTGTAACAAATACTTACTGTAACTAATTGACATTGTTATTATTGAAAACAATTGTGTTTCGAGAAGTAATTCCACATTCATAGGCAAATAAATTGTTAATATTGTTAAGTATTGCCTTCTCGAGTATGTGCTAGGATGAGCACAGTTAGTAACTTAGACTATAAATTTACCTATTCTCCCAATAAACGTCATATGATCTTCGTTTTGTTAAACCGGACACTCTATCAAACAACTTGCCTCGCATTAGCAATGTCAACGCTTGTTTGAAATGATATCCTATCGCGGAGAGTTGTGTTGTAGCAGAAAATTAACAGTAACTGAATGTCTTTACACCTTTAAATTATTCATAGTATAGACTTTTCAAAGTAACCACAATACTGAGGTTTTACTACGCATTGCTTCTTTTAAAACAAAAACAGTCACTACAATGTTAAATAGAAATAAAGCCATAAGAACAGTATATTCCGTTTCGAAAATTGCTTTCTCGTCTTTTTTTATACTCGCCTTTTATTTTGTTCTTGTTTTGTAAAACTAAAGATCTGTATCTTTTAGAAAACAGGTTATTACACCAGGTATACTTACACAAAAATAAACTGCTATGTACATGGCTAATGCTGAATGACCAGACGGGAAAGATTGTCGGCTGCTTCTGAGATCTTTATCGTCTTCACTTCCGGAGCATTTATATTCGGATATGTACCTGTAACAATATTTTCGATAATGCAGTGCATACATGTTTTACGTTACATGAAAAGCCATTTGCATGAATGCTTTAACAGACTTCACTTTTCATGAAGCACTCGTATATGTCCAAGAAATTACAATTTATAATTACAATTCTCTTTTGTTTTAACATGAACAGCTGTATTTTTGTCAACTAATAGACAAGTGACAAAAATACTTAAGGCTACGGTGAATAAAGAAATTGACCAAAAATGAAAAAAAAACAACATTTTTTTCATTAATGTGACCTTTACTAATATATCTCGATATGTTCATAAAAAGTACATCGAATGCTATTTTTGTCACATTAAAGTATTGATCACCGGCAGTTGCATATTCTTTACCAAAAAATGTAACTAACTTTAAAGGCGGATAGAGATGGCCCCGATGTGGCGTTAGTACTAGACCTTTTGTGTAGCAGTAAGGTCACACTATATTGTTTATATGAAATAAGAGAACTTTGAAATTATACATGTACATTATAATTAAAATATGCAGAACACAAAGTATACCCTGGACATAAAGTTCTGTTAAACTGTGGTTTGCACTCATCAAAGAAGTTTGGTCTTAGCACACCCATCTTGTTTTTGACAACCTCGACCACCATTTCTTCAATGAGGAATCCAACTAGAAATACTCCGTAATTCTTCAAACAATATACAATATCGCTTGCCCGTGGACATTGTCGTCGGCATTTGTTGTCTAAGCAATTTAAAGCTTCCACCAGAATCACCTTTTTAGATGTGAAATGAAACAAGCGTTATTGATATTAATGTACACCAAGCAAAGAAAGACTAACATGATCTCGACAAAGAACTGACTCGCTGTGAAGAATGCATCTACTATTCACAATGCATGTAAGAAAGAAAATTAAACCTATATTAAATGTTCACGTACATAACGACTTGAAGTGTAACTTTTGTGTTCTATTATATTTGAAAGAAATCAAATGATCTTAAACATGTTAAATGCCATTTTCAGGTTTAACCAGGAACTGTCAATATTCCTCGTTTAACATTACTTCAAATAAACAGTTTTACAATGCCAATTACAATCTTTTCTATAACATAACAAAACAAAAAAAGCTATAGATAGCCTAACAGCCTTTTATCTCAGTGTGTAGAACTTAAAGTTTTAATATCACTAAATGAATTGTGGACAACTGACGAATAAAGTTATATGATGTGCACAAGTAAAAATTTTTTTCTTTTAAACTTGTCAAACATTTTTTTATCTTTCAAACTTCTTTGTCAGTTTTAGATGCAAAGTCTGGTTTATATTGTAGAATAGGCGATATACAGACATTAGATACAATGTGAATGCGCCAATGTAAAAGCATAGTTTGGACGGTATGTATATTTGCATAAGAATGCAATAATAATTGTGTAACAGTTTGAAATTGAATATTTCATTTAGGCTTCTCTCTCCATTACACCAGGACGTATACTTTTATGTCAAAGCACAAAAGATCTCGAGAACCTAGAAGAATATGACAAATTATAATGTTCATACGATTATTTGATAAAGCCATAAAACATATCAGGAAAAATGAAAGAATGAATGTTTCAAATACAAAGACCGAATTAGTTTTAATCAAGTTATTGAAACCGTTCTAGTACTAAAAGTTTCATTTCTAGCCTTGTACTGTTTGGATAACGTAACATGTTTACATTCACAGATCATTTGAATATTTTATCAAAAGGAGAAATGCAATGATGGTTAGGCCCTTTGTCCAAAGAAAAAAACGAGTGAAATAAATTTCCTCCTACCTGCGCTACCATTTATCCTAAACTTCAAAATTAAAAAAAGAATATCAAAATATGGTTTTACAATAGATGTCGTCTTGTGTATACGATAAAAGCAAAAAGACGTACTAGTAAAACAGACACTGTGAATCCTACAGCTATAAGGACAGGCGTTGATACAGAGCTTGGTTTAGAGGGGAAACTGAGAGATGTATCGTCACAGAAGAATCCTGTCTGATATGGTTTTCCTTGTAAAAACAAATACAACACTGGCAAAGACACTGAAAATAGATAATTATTGTAACTATCAAAGATCAGACTCTAAAATATTTAAGATATTCACTTCCATACCTTGATAAGTCTGTGCTCCAGACTCTTTTTTTGCAGTTGAATAAAGGCTTCTATACCTACTTATAAAGAAGTATAAAAACATTTCACCACAAAACCTTTAATCATAATCTGATGTTATGAAGTTTTAATGTTGAGAATCGTAATTAATCATTGATGTTGCTTTTTACATTCAGACAGTAAAACGTACATCTATGAAATAAATTGGCTGCGTGATTGATATAGTTATAATTTGAACATTTACTGAACGAACTGACAACTTCCAGCATAGTTCGGCACATCCTATTCACATTCGTTAGTTTTTCAGCTCATGACACATTTTACAAACTCACTTTTCATGAGATTTGTTTTCTGTCAAAGATTTAGTCTTATCAATTTGTGTAAATTATGTACTTACATATTGTATCAGGCGTAGGATGTAAATATACGGGAACATGTAGCTTACTTCTTATAACTAAACAAATTAGCGCAATTCGAGCATAAACTTCAATGTAGACTGAAATGGTATGCCCCTATCAGAGTCGACTGGATGGAGTATGCTATTTTCCTCAGGTTAGTTTCTAATGATACTTCACATAACTAATCTGTTCATATTCTATATACGCAGCCATCATAGCATATCGGTTGTTTACCATTTTGATGAATTATCGTTTTTGAATTTGAGGTGATTTTATTCAGGGCCAACGTTATTAAGAGTTATAGAAAGTTAAGAATTTCCACATAAATGATGATATAAATTAGATAAACAAAAACAATGTAAGACTATTGTATTATCAATAAACTACATATATTTTACTTGTATCCTTTCAAATCAACAACACCAAAATTATAATGAAGTTGTTTGGACTCAGTTGATTAACTACATTATAAATAGTCCGTCGGATTGTGTATCTTGTGAGTATACATTTAGTAATACAGAAGTGAGAAATGGGAAACAAACAAATGAATATGAATGCAGACGTTGTTGTATTTTGATATAGATTTGACCAATTTACATTGCCATTTTACATTTTGCAATGGCACACTATTTTTTAATATTACATATTGATTAAAAAGGTAAGCAAAAGCAGATCAATGTTTATATTTAGCTTTGTCAGTGTTTCGGCTCAAACTCATATAAATTTTAACCAACCAATGTCTTTCCCTCATCTATATTTAGCCAGCTTCCGAATTATATGTCCAGAATATTTGTAAATTTCAACGCTTATACATTTAAAACTGTTTTTAAAAGAAATTCGAAATCTACGAACAAACTAGAAAACAAGTCAAATACTTTTGAATTGAACCTTGAGAAATAACCGTTTTAAAACGAAGATGTTTGTAGACTACTGAAATTATTATAAAAGCTGTGAACAAATAAAAAATAAAATATGCTTAATTAATGTCATAAAAGATCTTTCTTGTTCATGTACCGTTTTTCCATATTAGAGCTGTACTTAATTATTGTAGCTCCTGTGTATTTATTATCATTTGACCCTGATTGCTTGCTAGTGCTATACTTGATTGGATCTTAGCTTTTTTTGTTACTCATTTTAGGTTTTAAACTGTACTATGTACTTTTTAGACATTTATTTAAAAAAAAATTCCATTTCATATTTTTATAACATAACTCGTTTCGCATATATTTATTGTTAGTATCGAGAAAAAGAAAATTAGAATAATCTTGGATTTGTGTTTTGTAATTATTTATGCTTTAAAAAGATTTATTTCATTGAAATATGTATGGTTAATACTAGTAACTAAGACAACTGTTAGAACTATAATATTGTTTACCTTAGAAAAATAATGTATAAAATGTTAAAACACAATATTTTAACAGAATAAAGGTTTAAAATATCACCCACCTGTCAGCCAGATTATTACATCCACTATAACTTGTACAGCTACCCGTCGCCGACTGGGTTTAGCTCCCTCAGAATTATTTTCCATTGTACAGTTTCTACAATATCCAGTTTTCATCCAAACTTATATCAAAATGCAAGTCTTGTTTACCCCTGTCACTGTAACAAATTTGTATTCAAGGAATAAGAAAGTTAGATTGATCTTCCCACACGCTCAAATGTTTATTAAACAGCATTTAAGTAAAAACGCTATTTTAAACTTATTTCACTGCGTAAACATTCCAAAGGAAATACCTAATCTTGCTTAAAGTATGTGTCTTACTTCGTAACGTCTCTACCTCTCTCATACCACGCTGATTACAATACACTTTAGGCAATCTTCATTTATATATGATTCGTCTTTATTTAATCTACCTGTTTGCTGAAAGGCGAAAAGGTTGAAATAATTTTTGTATGAATGTTTTTATGAGAGATTAAAAATTATATAACCTTCGGTAGTAAATTTACTACACTTATAAATTATGCGTATTGATCATTATTAACAATATCGAAACGTCTGACTGGAACAATTTTAGCTATATAGTTGATTAAAATACATGCAGTATATATGAAATTGCAAAAATTCTATAATGTATTAATAATGACGAAGGAGAAATTTTTGTATTTTATCTAGCCAAGTCGCGTTTATTTTTTGGTATGTAATTATTTTATTAATTGAATTTTAAACTTGTTGAGACCTTCCTTAATACGGCTAATAACTTGAGGAGGTTAATACGGGGGTAATGGAGTAAAGATATGCATTGACTTTGTTCAATATCAAATAACACTGTGCTCACGTTCTGTTTGAATAATTTATTTTGCAACTTTAAACTCTGCGGTTATTTTTCTATTTGCATAGTCATTACTAAATAATTTAAAGGAAATTGGTAATGATGTAACAATTTCTGTGTGAATTAAATAAAAGGCGTGTATCATCTTTCAGGTAGAATTGCCAGAGCTTGATAATTCTGACGAAAGAAAAAAAAACATGTTGATTTGTGAAGGCTATATTTTGTACAGAAACATATCATATATATAATTGATGCGCAACGTGACAAAAGGGTCCTTATGGGTCAAATATGTCATATCTTTTGAAGTAAATATGCTACAGTTTAAATCGATGTATCAAATTAAAAAGCAAGTTAATGAATACCATCGAAATGTTTATGTCAGGATTCCTGATGAATATTAATTAGGTGAAAAGACACGTGAAAAAAATCGAATCTGTTAAGGTTACTTCTTATTCTTATGAGCCCGTTGTATTTTAAAACAAGAAACATTCAGCTTTCCAACGATGTCTTTTTTTCCAGAATATCTTAATTTTAGGCTAAAATATAAGCATTTAAGATTTAGCTTATTTGCATAATTTATGCATAATTATGATAATTATGATAATTAGCAAAATTTTTAATCACCGTTACTCCGCCACAAATCGACCGTTTTTCATAAGCAATACATTTCTGTTATACTTAGAGTCTGTTCTCTTATACACACATTGTTTCGAGCTTTTAATAGTTTTTATAAAAAAAGATCGAATTTTAGCACGAGCCATTTCAGTCAATAAATATTCATAAATATTTTTGTCGTTAAATTTTTGATGCTATTCCAGTATATGCGCTTTAAAATGGTACCAACATCAAACGTGTATCTCTGATAGTTCTAAAGTTACACATTATTTTACATGTAAGGGCCCTTTTGTCATGTTGCGCAATTATTATTATTATGTATATACTACAATAATGATATAAAATGCTCACAACATAAAGCAATGAACTGAGTTATTATTTCTCAATATTCATTTTAACAAGAGGTTCTGTTTGTATGGTTCAAATGCCATTGCATTAATGTAGCTTCAAAACAGTAAAATTGATCATGTCCAAGTTGAAATCTGCAGGCAAACCTGTATATGATCAAAGTTTCATTAATGTGGCATCAAAATCAGAATGAAGGTTAGTACGTCAAGGTCAAAGTTGAAATCTACTTACAAAACTTTCCAAACAGTTTATGAAAGCTTTGAAAAAATGAAAGTAGGTCAATAGATCCCGGTGCGGGGCCAACCTAGACCCAAGGGAACATGACCATTAGATAATGATACAAACTAAAAAAATGTATCTAAGCTCTGGAGGATTTTGCTACATATCTCAATAAAATTTTAAATGAGCCCAGGTGTCAAGTGTAACTCGGGGGATATGATTTCAACAAACTTGGTAAAGGACCACTACTCTTTGCTACATTCCAAATATCTTAGCTATATGCCCTGTGGTTATAGACAAGGTTTTTTACGTTTTGCAGTGGTTAAATTTTGACCCGGATTTCAGTTTCAACAGCCTTGGTTGAGGTCATAAGGCAATACTGCGAGCCAAATATCTGAGCTCTTATATAGGTAGTTTCAGAGAAGAAGTTATTCCCATAGAGTCCTATGTTATATCAAGTGACCACCAGTGCGGGGTCGATCAATTTTGACACGGGAGTTATCATTTACATACTCAAGTTTGAGATCTACCAAACAATACTAGATGCCAAATATCTTAGCTCTAGGACTTATAGTTTTTTAGATGAATATTTTTAATGTTTGCTTTCCAGTCATATGGCAAACCAGAGTTCTACATGGAAAGAAACAAGTTTGGTAGAGGACATTCCAAAGAAAATCACTTTCAAATTTCATAAGTTTTTGTCAAGCGGTTAAGTAGGAGATGTCGTTTGAAGAAATTATTGACGTTCGCACGCACACTCGACGGACGACGGACACCAGAAAACAAATATAAAAAACCTCACATTGAACACAAAGTGCTCAGTTGAGCCGAAAATGCGGAGCACTTGTGTGGCAGCTTTGAATGAAAAGTCTTAAAAGAGCAATTTTTATACCAGGCAAACGATCGTTGCTGTCACTAAAGCCACTAAAGCTGGCAAAATACATGCCGCGTCTATAGTTTAAGCGTCTAGGAAAGCATCATACATGTTTCAATTTTGCAAAAACTGAATTTGTGCTAGCTTATTCATGCGTTTCGGTTTTGTGGATTATACAGAGCTGGTTCAAAGTTTGTTCACATCCCAATCGCTTTAAATTGAACTATGAAGACAAAATCAAATACACGTAGATCATAAAGTTTACATATGATTTAGTTTTACAGTGTATTTCATAGGTAAGCTACATCATTGTCTTACCACCGTGTTTGCTGATATTTTTTTCTAATACAAAACTTAATAATACCACATATCCTAAGAGTAACAATAGTCAAAGCGATCTATGTATTTTAGAAGTAACACAAATAACGTGATTCAATGAAAAACTTTCCTTTCAATCAATGATTTTTTTTGTGAAGATTACATATCAACTGCAGGTAGCTGTGTAGGCAGGTTTTAGATTTTATATATAAGCTTTTTTATATACATGTTTATAATTTTCTTGTCTTATTTTACTAAGTTTTTGCCTTAGAGGGCTTCTTCGATGTATATTTATGGTGTTATAAGACTTTGCCACAAAAAGTTTACTAGGTAGACTGTCAAATAGACCTTCTTTTATATTTAACATTATACATATTTCTATATTCAAATTACGGTTCGATTAAAACATCTGCGGTCATTATATACGGTTTCCCATGATTTGCAACAGAACATGAAGCCTTACTATCTTGCACGCAAAATCTTCAGATGAAAACTTGCTTTATTGGTCTTGAGTTTGCCTGTGGTTATGTTGTTAAGCTGTATTTGTGCATTTTTAATGAAATGCAATTTTTGCCAAAATTAAAATTCACATTGCTAGTGAAATAAACATTCTATTGAAAGGCAACGTTGTCTCTGTCCGAAGAAGTTCCCTTTAGGAAGATATACCATGAAGTTCTAAACTGGCAATAGAAATACCTCTGTAATGTTACATTTAATTTATTTATTTGCCTACTTCTGCTTGCCGTTTCGATGATGTTATATATACGCATTTTATATACTGATTTTTCTACTCCTTTAGTGTAAATAACATATATATGCCAAATGTGTACTTTCAATATTTCTTTTTTTTTTCGTGGAGTTTAACACCCATTTCAACAATATTTCAGTTATTTTATGACTGGCAGTTTACGTAACGAGAGCTGTGCTAGAATATTCACCGGCAAAAGCCGCCCAGTTTCTCTTATAAAGAGTCTGGTCGCTAATGGAGTTCGAACGCATTCATCATATTTCATATAAGACCTTTGTCCTTTTGAAATATCAGAAATAAGTGTTGCATTAAATATCACATGTGACATAAGGATATATGTCTGGTACCGTAAGAAGAAATATTACTTCAGCAAGACCAAAATATTATGAAACACCTCTCAAATATTACCATAACCGTCAGTTGTGTGCGGTAGTTCATTTGCAAGGACCGTGACATATTTAAATGAGAGAGTGAAATGCACATTTTATTTCAGTGTCACCTGAGTGTTTTATTCATAAAGCATTTGAAGTCATTCTTTGTGACTGAAGACAGAAATTTTAATACCTAAAAGTTTAATGAAATATATTAATTTCGAGTATACGTATATTATCATTTACGATGCATATTTTATGGATTCACCACCTACATATTTAATGCTTTCAGAATAAATTACGTATACTTGATCTTGTCAAATTAATTCTAGATTGAAAGTTAGGATTTTTTGTTATCTGCAAAATGGATATTAACTCGGTAAACATACATGAAAACAAAAGAAAATGTTACCTAGATCAAGGTTGGCGATTTGATTTGAAATTTGCAAATGTCAGTGTTAGTGTCAACTATAATCATGTAAGAACAGGGATGCGGGTTATTGTATACAACTGACATAGACTGTAAAGCTTGTTGAATTTGTAATTGTTTTTTTCATACAAATTGTTATGTCATGATTATAATCTGCTAAGTCATATTTTAGTTATGTGCGGGAAATTGAGCTGATACGATCTGTATTTTAGTTACAAAATGAGATGATACAAAATCTTCTGCTTTAAGTTTAACCACAGATGCTTGGGGTCTGGACCTCATCCCCGTAGGCCTGACCCTCGCCCCTGTTCACTGCAGTACCTGTAAATAAATCCCACAACTGTATGTAAGCTAATCAATTACAGATGCAATTCCTTATTCTACTTACCTACATATCACATGTTTATGGTGACAATGCATTTAAACAACTCTATTTCTTCAATCACAGCTCAGGTATACTGTTATGTCATTTCTAAAAATAGTACCAATACGAAAACTATAGGCACCCGGCTATGGTCTGTATTGATCGTGTAAAATGGTACCAGTCGTTTTATTGTGCGGCACAAAAATATGAATCTGTTTTCAAATTCACCGCTATAGTACTCACAGAAGACAAAATCTGCGCTGTAAACTTACTGGTACCCCGCGCACGCTATTTCATAGCGATGCGGAAAACCTATTTTTTTACCTTCATGTTATACTAGAGTGGTTTGTGTTGAGTAACAAGGTTTCCCCGAAATTCTCCAAACACCCTATTTATGTATTTTGGAGCGGGATTTTATTCAGAAAATCGTTTTGCATTGGAAAAACCGGTTGAGTTATTCTATTCCTTACTTACACACATGCCTTAAATATTCAATTTGAGTTTTAAGTTGTTTCAAATTTTGTATTTGATTATGTTTTGTTCAACATGGGACCAGTATTAAATTGGGTGGCGATTCCATACCCCGTGCATCTGTGAATTAAACTGTTTCAGGTAACGTTTTACGATTAATTAAATAACTTTATACTTTTCTTTTTGAGATTATTGTGCACATTTTCCTGACAAACGATTATTATGCTGACAACTATGCCATTTTGATAGTACAGTGTTACCTTCCTACAACAGCCAACTGCCGGATGACTGGAAATTGGCTGTTGTCCAGAGGTGGAAATTGCTCAGAGGGAAGATTTTGCGGTAATATATATGCGGGTTTATGCTTTTAGTACTCAACATTGTAAAAAGCGTTTACATAAAGGTGAGAGTATGTCTGGATTGTTGCATTAAATCTTGATGTTCTGCTCAGACCCAGGAATGGACAAAACTTACAGACAATGGGGATTTTCCGAAAATTATTTTATGGAAAGCTTTTCTGGTCAAAATTATGATGGGCGGTGTTTCTTGGCCGTTTGAGAGGTTTTCTGTCAATCCAGGAAGAAATATAGAGGCCATTGGTCGAAGTTTGAAAGTGGCTGTTGGTGGGAGATAAATCATATAGAAATAAACCAATGGGGGAATTCAAATTGAATGTTGTAAGGAGGTGACTGTTTGTCTGAGGTGACTGTAAGTGGAGGTTACACTCTAGCTTCAACTGCAATTTGGAAAACAATAAAAGAGATATGAGCTTCAACATCATGGTAAAATAATTCTGAATATATCAGTGAATAAGTACTTTCAATTTTCATTAATAATGTGAGTGTATTCATTGTAACAATAAATACGACGAAATAGTAGATCAAATATATTCCACATTATACTGTTTTTAAAAGCAAATACCGTCGGACAAATATGCACCAGGCTTTGCAATAACATGTTATACATGATTAAATATATAATTTGCCTACTACAGATGTAAAGACACAAAAGTGCACCAAACTAGTTTGTTTCAGGACAACATATATGTACGTATTTACATAATCAAATGAGAGTTACAGTTTCAATTATATTCGGTGATTTGTAACACTGGCATGATATTTGTTAGATAGACTAGTTAATTTCATATTGAGTTCCTTCTCTTAGACATTTCTTCTCATATTTATTGTATTGCTGTCTCTCATTTATTATGAATAGGAGTTTTTCTTGTTCAAATTGCATGACACTTTTATTTCTTATTCACTTTTTCAGAAAATCAACTAACAGACAAATGTATTCCTTTCAACTACAAGATGTTATAGATTTGTTACATTTGAAAGCGAGTGTAACCGTTTGTCGAATAAATAACGCTGGATTCTTTACGAAATCATGTCTCTCTTTTCCCTCTTTTAAAGAAAATAGCAATATCAAATTTTGATATTCTAACACAATAAGTTGTTTCAAACTTAAAGTATCTTAAATCATCAATACAATATACCGATAAGAAAAAGCGTTATTATTAATGGCTGAAATACAATTTATGTTTTATCAAGATTTGGCAAATGCTTTTGGGCGGTTTCTACATTTGTATCGATTTGGCTACTTCGATAACATTTATCTTTTACTGTTTTGTCTAGTCTGTCAGTCACCGGGCTTGAAAATAAAAGCAGAACATAAATATACGCTGGATAATTGTTCTCAGAAATTAAAGATCGATGTCTGTTTGATTTTGAACGTCTTATTAATTCTTCAGTCTATATGCAAAAGCTTAAGACTACATACAGTAATTCTTTGACTCATACTGATATGTCACTGCAGATTGCGTGTTCAATAAGGATGCTGAGCCAATTAATTACCAAAAAGCATGCATTGATATCTTAAGACAGAAGACAACTTGTATTTTAATCTAAAGGTTAATGAACAAAATGCAGTGAACTCAAGTAAGATGCATGTTCATTGGTCTAAAGGTCAATGGAAAAAATTCAGTGCGCCAAAAAGAGCAATATGGACATTGGTCTTAAACTCAATGGACACTCAGCAGTTAGCCAAAACTAGAGCCATTTTAATGTACTATAAGTCGGATATGATTGGGTAATATTTATACCCGCGTGACCTATAAAATGTCTTACTAAAATTATATTGTTGTCTGTAGAATTGAGTGGTACAAAGGCATAAACGCATAGTTGAATAAAGCTGTTTTTATATTAAGTCCATTTTTTTAAGTACATTGAGGAGCTTTTATTTGTTTGTCTACAAAGATAATTCTTTTCAAGGCTATGTTTTATTAGCTGTACTTAAATTTTACCTGACGCAATTACACTTGCAATGTTATCAATTTGAAATAATTCCACTTCTAAGGTAAAGGCTTATGTTGGTTTTCGCTACTTATGCTTTTAATCATTTTACAAGTTCATATGAGCACAATGTGGTTTTCCTCTTAAATAACGCTGACAATTTAAAGTTACTTGGTACAGTGAATTGTTTTCTGCCTCGCAAAATGTAATAAATGTAATAAAGCGCGCGCGCGCGCGCACACACACACACACACACACACACAACACACACACACATATATATATTGTCAAAGCATAAGAGTATAGCGTCTGTTCAATTACTATTTTCATTTTGTAAGTAAAATTGAAGATAGGAATTATTAAAAATATTTTCTACTGAATCACTACCTTAAAGGGTATTGTTTACTTCTTGTGATTAGTTTGTCCTATTTTCGGAGATGCCACATCCGTTTTGAAATCACGAAAGTTAAACATTTTGTACATTCAAGCCTGTTATCAAATATTTTGCGCGAATAGAAATGATGCCTAAATAATTTTACAGAAATTCCACTTTAAATGGTGTCAAATTATATGTTTTTAATTGTATTTTAAGTACTTTCTGATAAGTTATCGTTATCTAAGCTTACATCTACAAATACTTTTCTACATTATGGCATTATTCTGTACAGATGAATAACGGAGAAATAATTTTTTTTTAAATATCGTCCTTTTGAATTGTAGGTATTAGATTATATTGGAAGGGAGACAATCATTCTCAATTTATAGCAACATGGTAAACTCTAAGGATGAATGAAACTGAAGCTTGTAGCAGGCAACTTCTGTTGCTGTATGGAATTTTGCATAACACTGATAACACATGGCTAACCTAAGGGAAATACATTAGACAACAGTACAAACAGACGTCTTGACAAAAGTTTTCTGTCTCTCTTTCTGAAGAAATTTTGCAGTGTCGTAATTTACTTGCTCGTACTTGTAAAGATATAATTCTCACCGTTTCCTTTGTGTTTCTTCTCCGTGTGAAAGTTTTTTGGAAAAAGCACCAATTTGCTTAAACTGGCAAAGTCAATTCGTTTAAGGTTGGTTGATTTGTTTTTGTTGATATTGATTTTGATTTTGCAATTGCTATTGATTTTGTTTGCGATGATAATTATTTTACAGTAGTGGTTGTTGATATTTATTGGATAATATTTATTTACTTGTTGATGATCATAGTATTTTGTTAAAATGGCATTGTAGTCGTTAATATTGTTGCAGTGATTAATATGTACATTCCACGTCTTCCTGATTCTCCTTCGTTCGTCTTTACGTCGTAATTTGGAACTGGTAATTAATATCTTTTGTTGACTTAGAAAATTACGGAACTCACGATCATAATATGCCATCTTCCACGGTCACCACATTTGTCAGCAAGCACGAAACGACGAAATAAATTCAGATGCAAGAGAAAAAGACCATTGGCATTGTGCTCCTTGGTACTGAACCAAATTGATATGTCTTTATACATGCCAATGTAGATCATACATTGTACGGACCCAAGCTATTGCTTTTTCATACATGCTTATTAAAGATAACGGATTGTTCTTCTAAAACGTGTGAAACGAAATTATATCTTTTGCTGAAACATTCCTGGTCCTAAGGAAGTTGCTCTATCGATGTGCAGCTGCAACCCTCTGATAAGGACTTCAAAGAGAGATCTTGAGACTTTAAACTAAATCTCGAAAACCTGCTATTTAATGGAAAGTTTAACTTAAAGACATTTTGGTTTCTTGTATTGAATAATTTGCAATAGTATGTGAAGAAGATACAGCAGACGTTTTTTTTTCAATTCATCCGCTGACAGAGAAAGCTTTTCGTCTGATATCAATAAACCTTTCAAGACAAAAGCTTTATTTCTCTTTCATTCTTGATGCTACAGTAATTGGTTAATATAACTTGCATATTTGCGACATACTTAAAAAAGTAAGCGATATTTAAGAAATAGATTTAGTGTAGGTTATGCGCATTAGAATCACTTGAATGATTTTATTCTTACCAAAATATTCAGTAGTGTTAATATATAGTTTTGAGGTTTTCTAAGCTAGTTAAAGTTGTTTCTTTCTTTTCCCAAATAAGGTGACTTCTTAACAATTAAAACATACTTCCATGTTGGCAAAACGCTGATCTTACTGACTACATTTGTAACAGTGACAAATTTATATATCAAAACATTTCAGAATAGCATAATATCAAATTGTTGTTTTTCTTATAATTTGTAACTAAAAATCAACAAGTATCTGTTCTGTATAGAACTATTTTCCTTCGCGGTTTTGATCACAACAGTTTTCTAGTCAGACCGGAGACACTACTTCAGTGTTTCCGCGAGAGCGCGTTTTCTGCGTTTTTGACGCACTCATTTTGTCAATGACGCAACAGAAATACCAAAGAGCGTCTTCTATGAAGCAATTAAAATGTGTATGATCAAATTGCTACAAAAACAGCATTTCAAAACCTCTCAAAACGCTTCGAAATAAGTTAAGATAAGTTGTTTACAAAATACGCTTCCGGTATGGGATATGTCTAATGTTGACCCTATTCCGTCGTCGTTGTCGTCTGATTTCGGATGGATCCGCATTTTGTACCATTGCGTTTTTGTGTGTATTGGTTCGTATGATACCGTCATCATGGTATCGTAGACGCATAACAAGAGATGGTCGACGAACCTTAACAGAAGAAACAAAAACGTCTTTCTGAGTGATTTTAATGATCATTTTGTAGTAATTTCGATCAGACTGTCACTGTTGAAAGGGGTTTCAGTGTGCCAAATAATATCAAAGTTTAATGTCTATGGTTGAATGCACTTATGAAAAATTCGCTTTGTGGACAAAGTTGACTTTTGAGATGCAGTGACAGAATAGAAAGCATCCAAAGAGAAACACCTGTTGTCTTGCAAACCCTTTGATTATCCACCGTTGTGTGATGTATCACATGCAGTTTTACAGAAGTAAACTGAATAAAACTTCTTCAACATATAGTCATGCCTTTTATTTTTTTACCAATAAGATTATGACCCTCGGAATGTCTAAATGACCCCCAAATTCTGATACAGGGGGTCACAAATAACCCCTTAAAATTCTGATATTCACACATATATGTGTACAGTCTGTGTTGTCCTGATATTTACACATATATGTGTGCAGACTGTGTTGTTCAGAGACAATCGATCCTCCAGCCCTTTCAGTCCTTTGATTATATCTGGATTAGCCCAAAGGTGTTTTACTTTCATAAGTACAAATGTAATTATTACAATTTGAATGTGAGATTTATACCAATAGGCTAGATCCTCGTTCAATATGGGTTACACTCGCCACTAGAATTCAGTATTGTACTCACCAATGTATAATGACATCAAACATTAAGTTCATTCTTGCAAAATTAATCATTTGATTAGCGCTTTCTATTGTTTAAAGTTCTAATATTCGATCTCTAAAAAATATTCAAAGTTCATTCCTGCAAGAATTATTACTCAATTTAATCAAATATCTTTACATTACTCTAGATTTACTAACTTCAATTTGTTAGGTGCAAATGTACAAAGTTGATTTAAATCTGCATATTTGCCAATTATCTGCAATGATTTGACTAGCTATTGTTTCCTTTGAAAACATGACAAGATCCACCAGAAAAGTGCAATTAGAACTATAAGTCGTTTAAAGAACTCATATAAAAGCTTAATTTCTCACCTATGAGAGCATTTACCGGTGATAAGTAACCTTATCCTTCACCGCTTATCTCTCATCGCTGCCGGACTATTTTTACGTAAATTATAAGCAGCCAGCACGTAACATAAACATCGAAAAATGACTGCACATTTTTTTGTTTTTGAAATAAACATAGGGCCTCGGGTATTAATTTTCCTAGTTAGACCATTTTCTATCAATCTATAGCAGTTTTGAAGTAACATATGCGAAAAAGTTGATTTTCATTTTTAATCCCCATCCTGTTTTTCTTCTTACTTGTGTTAAAATGCGATTAAAACGATGAGAAATAAAATCTACCATGTCCATTGAGTTGTGGACAAGGAATTCCGACCCAAGGGTAGAGATACGTCCTAAAAAACTCGACAGAGCCTCGTTTTTGCGACGCATCTCAACCCTCGGATGGGATTTTACTCCAGAAAGCTAAATAGACGTTTGTAATATTTGCGTTATATTCTGTAGCAATCCATCAATGTCTGAATGACTTTAAGAAGCAGCATATTCCAAGATCAACCTTAAGGCCACATTAAACCTGTTACGAACACCTGTCTAGCGAAACACTGAATAGTTTTGTCAAGCAGCTGGTAACTGTCTCCGTTTTTTTTTCCAGTCATACAATCTTAAACACATTTCCAGCCTTTATCTATATTTTTAACAAAGTCATATAGTTTCAGATCTTCAACATTGATCAGAAATATAGAAATGACCAATGTAAGATAGGTCTTAGCATTGAACGGCACTTTAAGGCAGAAACATGGACGTGTAAACTTCTATAACAGAAACGTAAGCGTAAGCAGTCGATAATTACATGACTATTTCATTACGAAGAAAGACAAGAACACAGCAGATATCAGTCTGTAATTTCAATTTTTGTGTGCTTTGAGTTTACGAATGATTTCAGATAGTACTTTAAATGTTATGCAACTTCTGTAAATTAAACGAACCATTATTATCAAAATGACTTTTGCAAAATATCGGCATTTCAAAGGCCTAAGGCAAAATACAACCACCAAATAGATTTTGTCGGAAAGATGATAATTTTGCGAAACGACTGTTTTTCTACCCATACTGTAACACTTCTTGTATGCTTAAATAATAAGCCACAGCAAAACTATCAGTGTCATTGCCAATTAAAATACCCAATTCTCTTCGGATGTAACGTTTCATGATGCAAAAGACTTACAAAAAAAGCTCACTGTTCTGCCTTCATATCTTTTAGCGTGTTTATGTCATTAACGTTCTACAGTTAAACATAAAGTATACAATCTCTATCTCTCAATATGTTTAGACCTTGATAAAATTTGTGCTAATAATTTGTAGCTGAATGATTTCGCTATGAGATTGAATCAGCTTGCATACAGAGATAAATAAATAATATTTCGCCAGAATTTCAGTTCAGTTAGTTGCAAACCTTATATAAATAATATTTGGGTGTTAATCACGAGCTGATAAATTTACTGTTTTAACTTCTGGAGATATTGTCTGTCTGTAGGAATCTTTCTGCAATGCTAACTGAAAGACGCAAAACTTCCCCTTGATGATGCTCAAAAGCATAGACAAATGATCTTGTATACGACAAAACTTTCTATGTAGGTCGTTCTGATGATACAACGTCTACTTGTGCACCGGCACACTAACGAAAGCATTTGACAGTAATGTATTAGAATCTCTGTCGCCAAACAGCAAACATGCCATTCTACATTAGTGTTGGACAAAACACATCTTCTTCTCTATCACGTAACGTTTAATGAATTTAATACTCTGAAATCTGATTGAACATGAATTATTAAATTTAAATTGAAACTTAAACTAGTAAGATACTAGAATTTTAAATGTGCAAAATCCAAAGTGACGATTCCCAAGTTCATCACCTTCTCTAAGGTCAAAGTCACTGGATTGCATTTATCTTTGTAACAACTGTTATAATTGAGAGTATATTGTATAGTGTTTTACTTTGAATGAAGATAAACAATTTAAAGATTTTAAAACACAAATCTAGATTTTTTCGTATACCAACAGTCCGGTTACTTATGGATCAGCCATCGTATATGTTTTACAGTCAATTCCTGGCCATTATTTTAGTTATGCCATAACCATAACTGTCTACGATGCTGTTTAATTAATTCTTATTAATTAATTCTTACGAGCTGAAAGAATGGAAATCGGTGACAAAAATTCGTTACAATTTGAAACCGTCATGAGAAGTTAGGCACATATCTACATACGAATAAAAACGACTCATTCCTTTATGACAGAGTCAAGACAGTATTCATTAGTGTCACAATTAATGTTTCGCCATCTGACACCGTTGGTGTGATTATGGCAGCTTTTGACAATTTACCTGTCACAATTATTATTTTTAAAAGTGCGCCGTATGTAATGTTAATTATTACAAATGTATCTAATGTTTTTCCCCGTTATATTTGTTTTCACTTCAGAATGCAATGACAAGATTATTTCCTGTATTTTTTATTTACGCAAACATCTGCAATTTTGACACAGAAAATGAAGTTGATTTGGGAATGCTAGAGGAAATACAAACAATTACTTGGCGACTGAATGAACTATTTCTGCAATAATATTACACTCACTCACCATGTCCTGTTAGTTCTGGTTTAGTTTTCTCCAAGGAAGAGATTACCGTGATTTCTTTACACCGAATGTCACGTGATACAAATGCGTCCAATTATTGGACAAGTTGGCTGCTTAAAAAGAATCCAATGGGTTATGCCGCATATTGAATAGCATATTGAATATAACAAGATAACCCTATAACACCACCTGAGCGCAAACAACGTGTTGACATTCAACCCATTGTTTAACTTGAATGCAGACTATTTTCTAATTGATGAGAAAGTTGATGCTGAGAGAATAATTCATTCTTATGATGAAATTAAGATACAAGTCTGAACAAACTGTAACAGGACCATGTACCTTCAGTCAAACGTACAGACAAACAGAGGCCCATGATGTGGATTAGAAACTGTTTCCATGGTACTGTTTTATATATTTAACTGTTCCATTATCAATATATTGACCCTCGTAAATTGCCAGTCACCTGGCTGGCCGCCGGTAAGCATCTGCCACGCATATCAATACTACGGTACCGTAATATAGAAACAAGAACTACATGTACCTTTAAAACATATAGTCGGCGCAATTTTAGTATACGAAAGCGATCGGTAGCTAGATTTTTATAGTAAACATAAATTTTATTCAGTCGGAAGGCGCCAAGTTTTTCATGGTGAGGGAAAAAAGGAGCCTTGACCGGGATTCAAAGCTATTGTACCTTTTCTTGCAAAGTTGTTTAACCGAATGCTCTCCCGGCTGACCTAACCGGCCACTTATCAAATTTGTCCCCAATAGTAATAAAATATCGTACGCCACATGTGTATCAGGAAAACAAACGTAATCCTTCGTTTTCATATAAGGCCAGCAGTTTTATATTTTCTGTTTTACGTGAGCCATGTTTCTTTTATGTTAGTCTATTCACATATAAATGCTTGTTAATATTATCTTCAATCTTTACAATTCATAGTCTTATTCTAAATTTAATGAAAAATTCCCAGTAGTCTTTATCCTTGGCAAACTCTGATAAGTTAGAACTACTAAAGACAAAACTGAAAATTGCTGACTTGGTTATAATAAAAGGATTCAAGTGTGATATTGCAACAATGCTCAAAGCCAAAAGAGGTTTAAATAAGCCTTAAAACTTATGGCATGTCCTATTCCTTACATTAAAATTTTAGCTTTGGAAATTGTATTAAAATATTTAAAAAAAAACATTGAATCTCTCCAACAATTACATATCTCTGTATAAATTACCAAAGCATTAAAAGCATGAAATATTTTTGACAGGGATCAACATAATCAGAAAGATGCATTGTTTAATGACATTGTTGGTTGGTTGAAAGAAAATGCCTGGGGACTTACATCCCATCAAGCTGATACAACTGAAAATATGTGGCCAGTACTCTTTCAGATTTCAGATGTGGTACCTTGACCCATTTTGGGACAGGCTGCAGCAGAGGGGCATAAACATCCCAGGCGATTTAAAGCGTATACTGGGTATAGGCAGGTCATTTTCTTAGGGAGTATGTAGTAATAGATAGGGCATTAAAAGAATGCAAAAACTATGAAATGATTGAATTAATCAACTTTGAACCTTCAGATAAAGAGGACAGGAGAAGATTGCTGAACAACTTATCAGTTTCTTGTAGTGTTAATGTTTACACATACAGGTATGGTACACAATGTAATAATCTTGGTAACATAAACATTATTTGGAAAATACCAGCCAAAATAAATGAAAGAAAGTCCAGTGAAAACGTGAGAATCGTTAATTTAGTTAGAGACAGTATCATAGCATACTCCACATGAAGAATAAAGAGAGACTTTGTTGAAAGGCACACTTAAAAACAAAAATAATATCAAACAGGGAAAGCCACGTACCAAAAACGCAGCCTCCCCAAAACGAGCCCCACAGCACCCAGAAGTGCACACCACCAACACACACACACACAACACACACATACACACAATCATGTACACACACACACGTACACTACCAACACACACTAGCATACAAAGCACGAGGACAAAACGAACAATTAAAGGAACACAGTGGGGCACCGCCTTGGAACGGTCAGTGGCAAAAACACCACTGGGGAGCTTAAACCGGTTTATGGTGCGCACCCAACCTCACTCTTACCCCCACCATGTTCCAAAGTCACAAAAGTTCAATTTGCAGTAAGCTGTTTTGCGAAATGTGTATCAGTTTCTAACAAACTTTGAGTATACCCCAAATGATTGCAAAGAAGAAGCAGTGGATGACAGACTCATGAAGTACCTTCTAGAAACAGAGGACTGTGAACTTTTGTTTGATATTAGGAAAGACGATGGAAGACGAAGTGATCCAAAATATGAACCGTTCTGGGATGCTCTTGGTAAACTACTTGGAGGCAACTGTACATGAAATAAGACAGAGTAATACACAGTATCTGCCATTTGCCATGTCTGTGGAGGACTTGAGGGATCAAGTGGTACAAAATTTACCGCCATGTACACCCGCACCATCAATTTCCTGGATAAGATTGAATTTTCAGCCAAAGCACCCGTATCAACAGTCTGCAGCAATTTACACTGCAAACTGGAATTTTAAGTATGTTGTACAGCAGCGCCTTTTAAAGAGGCACTCCCTACATGTAACAGTTTATATTCTCGAAACATATATTATGTGTAAAATGAACGTAAAATGATAAATAAAAACAGTTTCAAAGAAGAACCTATGGCGAAAAATGCTTACTTTTACCACAATTAATCAATATAGAGGCTTCCTGTAATGAATTGCCTTGTATTGTACAATAACATCTTTACATAGATTATTGAATGGTTTACGGTACTGCAGTATATTTTAAACCGCTGATTGCTTATAATGACTTGGAGCACAAACTTTTAGGTTAAGTTATATTACTTTAAAGTTTCTATTATTTATATTTTAGAGGCTAATTAGATCGACATCAGTTTTAGGGTGTGTCCCTTTAAGCTCAGCATATTGATTCTGGGTACAACAGTGAGCAATTTCTACTACTAAAATCATTTGCTGTTAAATGGAGAGAATTGTGTATGTTCAAGTCTCAAGATGATAAAGCAATTGTAGGTGTACCGGGCCATCCTGTGTCTACCGGAGTTCGATCACATCACGGGGATATAATTGCCAATGATGGGAAAATAGTGGCATTAGATCATGACTTTCACGCGGCAGGAGTTGTGCCTTCAGTGTGTTTTCTTATTGAAATCCCCGAGTCAGTGCATGATAGTTTTTACAGAGGGACTGTTCATGTGACAGTAAAAGACAAAGTGTTCGAAGCATTCTCCCCTTTGCGACACGGTATAGAGACTGTTAAGATTATAAGGAGACATTACAGTGACACTGATGTTAATGCTGATCTCCCAATTCTTTGTAGATACAAAGATGGTGATCCTGATCACAGAACAACGTATCAGTCTGTACAAGTGCACTGTCTCCCAGAGTTCATTGCCTTAGACTTAGATATGATTGTTGCAGTCAGGACTCCTCCTGCACAAAGCTACCATAACCCTGCAGAGCGTGTGATGAACACTTCAAACTTAGCTTCGCAAAATGTCTCCCTGGATCGACCTAATATGAATACAGAGTTCGAATTGCAGGCAAAGTCACTAAACTCCCTGAAAGCAATAAGAAATGCTGCTACAAGAAACCCATCTTTGAAGAAAGCCTTCACAACATCCATGGAGTCTGTCCTTTCTATTTTAAAAGAACGCTTTGGAAAACTGAAATAGATTTGAGAGACAATCATCGTTCATGATTCTGCTACTCCAGAAGAACTTGAGGATTTGAGCACCCTCATCAAAGGTGTCTCCTTTGTCTATATCAATACTATTGTGTTACAGTTCTGTTTACAAAATGTTTATGAAAACACTTTTAATTCTGAATATTGATTTTACTCCTCCTTATTTCCAAAGCTTAAAAAGTGTTTGTCGAAGACGTAAATCTTACTGTATGATCAATCTCCAGAGAATTCCAAAAAACGTCTTTATGGACCTTCACTTTGTTGAAAGATGGAGAGTATGTGGAGATATTTATGGTACCGAAACAGATGACTCTGCGAGTCCTGGTGCCCATGAAAATGAGCCTAAATCTGATAGAGACAAGCAGTTTAAGAATATCTTGGTTGCAGGTAAGTTGTTGTTTACATCAATACAGGTTAATCAATGTTCAATCAACTGGCATAGTGCTATATTTTTGTGATAATTTTTCAAATACACACATATCTAGAGTCAGTGCCCATACCGCTGCACCACGACACTTACCTTGTATTTGAAAGATTCTGTGCTTCCAATAAAACTTCCATCATGAACAAAGTCTAAAAACAGTGTTTCTAAAAGATGCTTTAAATGATGTAATAATCTTAAATAATATTTATTATTATTTTCATTAAAAACGTGAAAATCAAGTCACGTGTGAAAATCAAATGATCTTTTTTGCAATCACGGCCTTATCAATGCGACCCTCTTCGAAGCACAACAAATAACCAGTTTTGACCGTATTGCATCTCTAAATATGATTTTCTGATGAAGGATGTAAGATAAAATACTTCCTCTATTTAACTTTTATATAAATTCTCATAGCTTTAATTTGAAACTGGTGTCAAACAACTCACACAAAATTAACCTCAAAAAGCTGTCTGGATCATAAAGTAATAACGCTTTTTGTTTACATTACAAAATTATACGCTGCGAGCAGGGTTCGAACCTGCGCGGGCAATGCCCATTGGATTTCAAGTCCAACGCCTTAACCACTCGGCCATCACAGCCATTTATATCATAAATCAAGTATTGTTTATTTACAAATATGTAAGATCGGAAATGAGTCATTATTACATAGTTTTCCATTAATTTATTAATTTGTCAGTCATGTTTATTGATCTAATTGCCATAGGACGTTGTATTTACTGTTCACATTATGTTGACGATAGCATGAGAACAAAAAACAGATGATACAATTTTATTTACTTTGTTTAGATAACAATTAGACGTGATTTTATCTCTGTACTATCGAATACATCGAAATTTATACATTACCTGTAGTTAGATTGGTATAAGATAACAACTCCGTGACGTAACGGTAGCGCGTTTGACTCTCTACAAAAGAAAATTGTGTGTTCGATTCACTTCTGGTTCATTTAACTATTTTAACATTTTCAAATTGCTATCATAATACGACATGACCTCCATAATCCCCGATTTTATTTTCCTATTGACCCTACTTAGGTTACAATTGTTAAAGAGGTGACTAGTGCCAGGTTGTATTGACTTTTTTGTCAGCGATGTTGACGCCTATCTCAGCACTATATACGGCAGCTGTTTAAAGCGGGCAGTTAACTTTAAGTTATTGTTTATAAGAAGAACCAGGCCAAGACAACCATCATCGATAACATATTGTCAACCTTCTTGTATAGGGAGCAAGTGGGGTATCAGGGCTGAAATCTTCGATCAAACTTATTGTGATGACTAGTGAAGGCGTCTAACTATTCGGCTCTATTGAATATTTGAAGTAAAATATTCAAACATTGAAATTTAACGAATGTTGTATCATACGATGTTTTAATCAAGTTTAGCGGTGTGAAAAGGCAGCCTCCATAGCTCAGTGGTTAGAGCACTGGTCTTGTAAACCAGGGGTCGTGAGTTCGATCCTCACTGGGGGCTTTACCTACACATTTTTTCTATAAAATCTAAATATTTGTTTTTGTTGCACAAAAATGCATGTATGTTTAAATGTAATATAAATTTATATATTTAATTGTAAGAAAGACTTTTAAGATGCTCAAAGTTTGATACTCAGTTAATTCTCGTAATGCATATGCACAATAGTCTTTCCCTATGCTAATGTCGTCTCGCCTCAGCGACCCGGTATAACATGAGTACAGCATAAAACTGCTGACAAAACCAAATTGCAATGCTTCAAGTTTGTTCGGTTTATTCAAAGCCAAAGCCGCACACTAAAGATAAACCGATTGTGTATTAAACTTGACAAAAGAAACAAATCTTACAAAAGATAAATTTGTCCTTACGAATTAACAAAAAGAAATCAGTGACACGATAAACCAAACCAAATGTTGCTTGTGTCACATTCTACTTAACAAAAAGTTCAATTTTACACCTATACGTAATGATCTAGTGAAACTTTGTACACATAGTATGTTGTACATTGACATGTAGCACAGGAAGAAAGAACTATGGTGTGCCTAGGTTTTGAATGGTCCACCTTTGCAACGTTCTTCTAGAACAAATAATAGCTTTTAAGTATAAGTACATATTTTTAATCGTTGACTGAAACTACAAAATGGTAAAAATGTTCATGCATAAAATCAACGTTTTGACAATATCGGTCTAGTCAAGTCAACATTCTTCGCAGCACTGTTGACTCCTTGCACAGTCTTAGCCACAGTGCGTCAAGCTTAACTAAATTGTGACCTTATCACATCTCATTTAGTAATCAAAACTTGACCTTTGCTGATGCTTATTACAAACCAAAACGGAAGTGGTTAGTGCATACCGAAATACTTCAATTCGGTTAATGAAACTGACAGGTACGGACAGGACTATGTCAGAGTGTCATACTTTTAAACTCTGCTTCATCTGGTACAACCAGCAACCAACAACTGTTATAGCTTGGGTTCATGCGCGCATAAAGGCTTGTTTAAGGTCTGTAGAGTAAAATGTTTTTTTTGTATATTACGTTTTTGAGCCTAGCGCATGCTCAGATCTCCCGTTTGAGGAAAACAGATTGTTAGCATACTTCCAAAAATACTAGGCGTCTAAAAGCAAAAATTAAAATCTGCTACAGCAGTTTAAACGCAGCCTTAAAATCAAGTCTGAGGAATGTATCTCCACTTAATAATGACATAAATGATATAAATTATTCAATACAAAATGCTTACCCATTTAAATTGAGTTCAAGTATTTTTTCACGCTAGGCTATCAAATACATTACCTGCAAGTTTATCATAGCCAAACAAAACAGGCAAACGCAAAGTACACTACTACCCATCGTAATCTAACAGTAGTAAATGGGCGCATGCTATACAGGTTCTATACAGTGCTCCAACTGTACATGTAGGACACATTATTTCCGTCAACAGATTTGTTAGTAATTTATGTTAATTATACGAAGTCTGAAACAGAAAATTGAAAACTTCTGTGGCATGTAAGTGGCATGTGTGTGTGTGTGTGTGTGTGTGTGTGTGTGTGTGTGTGTGTGTGTGTTGGTGGTGTGCACTTCTGGGTGCTGTGGGGCTCGTTTTGGGGAGGCTGCGTTTTGGGTATGTGGCATTCCCTGTTTGATATTGTTTTTGTTTTTATGCCGGTAAGTTACTTACTTAATTGCCGGCGGTAACTCATTGCATTTTCTGTGAATATGACATTTCAATGAGTATAGGCAAATAAACTGTATATATAACTCCGCTTCGAACTATTTCTTTCAGCGGAGTTTCCTGTGTTTTATTATTTGTTGGTATGTAAGTTTTTTTCAATCTGGAACCGTAACAAATAATACTTCCACTATCTAACTTTAATACAATTTCAATAATCACTCAATATTAAACCTCAAAAAGCTATTTGGATTATAGAGTAACACGCTATTTATTTACAGTGCCAAAGTATGCGCTGCGAGCATGGTTCGGACATGCGCGGGCAATTCCTATTAGATTTCAAGTCCAATACCTAAACCAGCCGGGCATCACAGCTATTTATTTCATATGTAAATTATTTGTTAATTAAAATATGTTAGAAGGAAATAGATCCATTATTAATTAAAGCTTAAGAAATTTACGTGATTTTTGAAGTTGATACTAGAATACCAGGTCTTTCTCATTTATTAATCTGTCGGTCATGTTAATTGAACTAATTACCATGGTTTTCACATACGTTAATATATTGATGATAGTGAGAGAGGTAAAAAAATACAGATGATAAAATTATATTTAGTTTTTTAGATAACAGACTATGGTTTGTACATGCCAATTAAACGTGTTTTTATCTCTATACATGTACCTTCGAATACACTGTAGTCTATGAATAACTTGGATTTTGATTGGTATAAGATATCAACTCCGCGACGTAACGGTTTCGCGTTTGACTCCAGTGTTCGAATCACATCTGGTTCACTTAACAATACTTAAATTTTTAAATTGCTATTTAGCATGTCATAATACGACGTGACCTCCACAATCCCAGATGTTATTTTCCTATTGACCCTACATTGGCTATTATTGTTGAAGTGGTGACCAGTTGGTCAGCGGCTTAGAGGCCTTTATCACACTATATGCGGCAGCTATTTAAAGCGGGCAGTTAACTTGAACAGTGCACACGGCCATAGCAAGAGTTTAACCGGTTGGATATCATTAAGAACGAACCGGTCCGATACCAAGACTAACATCATCTATAAGATATCGTCAAACGTCTTACATTGGATGCCAGGCGGATACCAGGGCTGAAGTCTTCGACCCTCAGTTATTGACAGGAATAGTGATAACAAGGCGTCTACATTTACTTTGAATATTGAATATTTTAACATCATTAAATAGCGACTTTTGAATTAAAATATTTCAAACATGGACATTGAATGGCATATATATCATACGATGTTTTAATCAAGTCTAGCGACTGGTAAAAAAGTGCCTCCATAGCTCAGTGGTTAGAGCACTGGTCTTGTAAACCAGGGGTCGTGAGTTCGATCCTCACTGGGGGCTTTAAGTACAATGTTTTTTCTATAAAATCAATCTAAACATTTACATGTATTTTTATTACAAACGTATGTTGAAATTAATTGCTTAAAACATAATTAAATCGTAAGAAATGTTTTTAAGATGCTCAAAGTTTCGTACTTTGCAAAAGTCTTTCAGAGTCAATTGGACAATGATCATTACACTAAAGCTTATGTTGTCTTGCCTCAGTGACCCGTTTCCGTTTATTTCTATGATTTAAAAAAGTACTCAACATATGAAAAGCAAGGACTAAGTCTGAGTTCCTGAAGCACATGTCATAGTACGGACTTAACCACAATTTTTGGAAACAAATTGTGTAAGCACCCGTTTAGCTCTGCCCGGAGAGAATTCGCACTTGTATCTCTGAAAGCGATGGGGCATGGGTTCGAGTTCCTGTCAGGGTGCATAGTTTTCCTCACCCTGTAATATTTTGGCGCCTACTGACTGCATAAACATTAAACTTGACAAGATGTTTTACTTTCGAAACAAGCTACCACTCCCTTTCATATACTAAAAAGTTCGCCGACCATTTTTTAAAGATTGGATTGGTCCAAAGGGTGCGTCAAACTGGAGCTTAGTCAGCTAACGCCGAAAGACTAGTAACAAAGTTGGCTCTTAACTAAATGAATGTGACGGACTGGTCAATGACACGAAAATATCTGTCTATTGAAATCAAATCAACGGTTTTATGTATTTAATTCAGATAATAGAAAGAAGACGTAAACATTTAATTTTTGGAGCATTTGTAAGTCGGCTCTGTGGCGCAACGGTAGCGCGTCTGACTCCAGATCAGAAGGTTGCGTGTTCGAATCACGTCGGGGTCAAACTTTTTTTCTCAATAAGACTGCCTATTAAGATTTCTTCCTCAGGTTAATAGTATTCTAAAACATCATAATAGCCATGTGCTTTATTAATATACCTTCTCATAAATTATACCAAATTGTGTATACAAAAGTATACGCTGCGAGCAGGGTTCGAACCTGCGCGGGCAATGCCCATTGGATTTCAAGTCCAACGCCTTAACCACTCGGCCATCACAGCATTTCATACCAGTATATGATACATTCAATGTCCATGTTTGAAATATTTTACTTCAAAAGTCGCTATTTAATGATGTTAAAATATTCAATATTCAAAGTAAATGTAGACGCCTTGTTATCACTATCATTCCTGTCAATAATTGAAACAAATGTGCAGTAAAATGCGATCAAAACTCCACATACCATAAGCAAATTACTTGATGTTTTAAAGCTGCTCGCTGTCAGATTATGGTAAAAAAATAAAGTTCTTCAAACTGTATGAAAATAACGTATTTTAGAACATATGGTCATATTATAAGGCTCCAGTATAAATTCTTGTCACATATATCTCTAAATTAAAAAAAAAAATACGCTACCAAATTCAAAAGCGCTTTTGAAATAACCTTAAGTTTCATATTGATAAATAAGTATGTCAAATTTTAGAAAAAAAAAGTTTTTCAACGGTAACTGAGAGCAAGCAGCTTTAAGAAGTTCAGCTATTGTGGAAGTATTTTTTTTATTTATCTCTGTCCGTCGTGTGTGTTGAATGAATCGCCTTGGTACTGTCTTGCCATTGAATTTAGAAACTGATGTAAATATTTGTTTACAAATCTTAAAAAGAAAGATGTATTTAATTTGAAAACAGATATGTTTTGATACTGCCAGTCAGTCAGTAGATGTAATCTCAGATGATACGCTGCCTTTTGTTGTATCTTTCCAAGAACCTAATATTCATGTAGCGTGCAGTTGTCTCTGTACTCGCAGAAAGGTCCTATGAAAGAAAAGTACATTGTCCCGGCAGTCTTTGGCTTCAATCGATTGTATGCTAAACAAATCAAATTAATTTAGGTTGCTGAGCTGAATTAATTGTGAAGCTACATTTGAAAATGATATTTGAAAACGTTCAGTGTATGTATGAGGTTTTGCGTCATCTTCTATCAATATTAATTCGCATAGGTTATTATTAGTTAACAGTAAAATATATTGTATAAAAGCATGCATGGTTAATTAAATAAATCACGAAGGTCGTTTTCCATTGTGGCTTTTATAATATGTACTAATGCAGTGCTTATTCATTGGAATATATTCAGGACAGACAAACGAAAACAATATCAATAACACTATTATGCAGTTGAATGTGATAGTTATGACACAATCTAGACAAAATATTTGAAAGCATTGAATATCGACTCCGTGGCGCAACGGTAGCGCGTCTGACTCCAGATCAGAAGGTTGCGTGTTCGAATCACGTCGGGGTCAAATTTTTTGTTTTATAAAAACTGCCTTAGATTTTGTTTCTTCCTCACGTTAATAGTATTCAAAAACACCAATGCAGCCATGTGCTTAATTAATATCCCTATTCATAAATTAGATTAATGTGTTTTAGCTTCAAACTTAACCTGATGATAAACCCAATCAATGATTTCTTATTTGTAACAGACGAAATAGCTATGTGATCAAGAGTGACGTATTTCTAATCAAGCAGTACATATTCACTTAACTGAAATCCTTAAAGGATTAATCTTACCAAGATAATTATAATTTAGCACATATACATATAATGACAGCTTATATTTTGATACCACTATTGCTAATTGTTATAGTTACAACAGCAGCAGCGAAAATTCATCAGTGACAAATTTGTAAAACGATGTATCCAAAGATGACTTCAATGACGTAATAAATTTATAATTTCCTTTCGGGAATATAAGTAAAATATACCGTAAATGCAGGCGGTATTTAGTCATTTTCAGTGGTAATCTTCTCTTTCGCCATGAGTTAGGAAATTTCTGCATAGATGTTTATCTAATTTTCTACTTGGGTACATTTCCCATAACACCAGGACAGTCTCTATCTTGCTAATATCAATGATAAACGATCCACTTTAAAATAGATTTTTAAAAGCTAGTACAAAGTAACGTGCTGCTACCTTACATTTAATCTACAAAATGATACGTATCCTCTGCTAGAAGGGTTTGAACACCATTGGAATTCACGACCAGCGCCATAACCAATCGGCTATCACAGCTATATTTCGTAAATACCAAAATGTGAATTCTGATAACTTAGAGTCATCGTAAAGAAGACGTTTAAGTTGAAAGACTTCACAATTCAAGTACATGTAATGAAAATGTACAAATAGTAATCCAAAATGATGTGAACAGTGAGCAATTTCTATTACTAAAATCATTTGCTGTTAAATGGAGAGAATTTTGTATGTTCAAGTCTCAAGATAATAAAGCAATTGTAGGTGTACCGGGCCATCCTTTGTCTACAGGAGTTCGACCACATCACGGGGGTATAGTTGCCAATGATGGGAAAGATTGGCATTAGATCATGACTTTCACGCGGCAGGAGTTGTGCCTTCAGTGTGTTTTCTTATTGAAATCCCCGAGTCAGTGCATGATAGTTTTTACAGAGGGACTGTTCGTGTTACAGTAAAAGACAAAATGTTCGAAACATCCTCCCCCCTCTGCGACACAATAAAGATACTGTTAAGATTATAAGATGACATTACAGTGACACTGATGTTAATGCTATCTCCCAATTCTTTGTAGATACACATATGGTGGTCCTGATCACATGACAACGTATCAGTCTGTACGGTTGTGCTGTCTCCTTGAATTCATTGTCTTAGACTTAGATATGATTGTTGCAGTCAGGTCTGTTCCTGCACAAAGCTACCATAACACTGCAGAGCGTGTGATGAGCACTTTAAACTCAGCTTTGCAAAATTCCTGGATCGACCTAAGATGAATGCAGAGTTCGAATTGCAGGCAAAGTCATTAAACTCCCTGAATACAATAAGAAATGCTGCTACAAGAAACCCATCTTTGAAGCAAGCCATCATATCATCCATTTTAAAAGAACGCTTTGGAAAACTGAAATGGACTGGAGAGCCAATCATCGTCCATGATTCTGCAACTACAGAAGAACTTGAGGATTTGAGCAACCTCATTCAGGTCAAGGATCATGCAATGAGACTAAAGGACAGAAAAACCTGGGAACCTCCAAGGTTTCAAGCATTCTTAGGTACCAATGGAAGAAAAAGACACTACATGTTTCAGGTATCATATCTGTGCACAATTACATTAATAAAAAACCTCTCAGGTCCTATTTTACACATGAATTACATAGAAAGTTATGAAGTTTTCAAAATAATATTTCATCAAAGGTGTCATTGTCATATCAATACTATTGTGTAACAGTTCTGTTTACAAAATGATTATGAAAACACTTTTAACTCTGAATATTGTTTTTACTTCTTCCTTGTTTCCACAGCTTAAAAAGTGCTTGTCCGAGACGTAATCTTACTGTATGATCAATCTCCCGAGAATTCCAGAAAACGTCTTTATGGACCTTCACTTTGTTGAAAGATGGAGAGTATGTGGAGTTTGAAGATATTTATGGTACCGAAACAGAGGACTCTGCGCGTCCTGGTGCCTATGAAAATGAGCCTTAATCTGATAGGGACAAGCAGTTTAAGAATATCTTGGCTGCAGATAAGTTATTGTTTACATCAATACAGGTTAATCAATGTTCAGTCCACTGGCATTGTGCTATATTTTTGTGATAATTTTTCAAATACTCTTAGTCTAGATCTGGAGTCTGTGCCCATACCGCTGCACCACGGCACTTACGTTGTATTTGAAAGATTCTGTGCTTCCAATATAACTTCCATCATGAACAAAGTCTTGAAACAGTGTTTCTAAAAGATGCTTTAAATGACGTTATAATCTTAGATAATTTTTATTATTATTTTCATTAAACAAAGTCACGTGTGAAAATCAAATGATCTTTTTGTAATCACGGCCTTGTCCATGCGACCCTCTTCGAAGCACTATTAAAGTCTGCGTCATGGTTGACTTAATACTTGTTGGTGATAGAAACGTAAAAGTTAAAGTTCATGGTAATAAAGTTCATGGTTAATGAACAAATAATCAGTTTTGACCGTATTGCATCTGTAAATATGATCTTCTGATAAAGGGTGTTAGATAAAATACTTCCCCTATTTAACTTTTATACAAATTCTTATAGCTTTAGTTTGAACTTGGTGTCAAACAACTCGCACAAAATAGACCTCAAAACGCTGTTTGGATTATAAAGTAATAAGTAAACGCTTTTTGTTTACATTACAAAATTCTGCGCTGCGAGCAGGGTTCGAAACTGCGCGGGCAATGCCCATTGGATTTCAAGTCCAACGCCTTAACCACTCGGCCATCACAGCCATTTATATCGTAAATCAAGTATTTTTTAATTAAAAATATGTATTTATATATATGTAAGATCGGAAATGAGTCATTATTTTTATTAATTTGTCCGTCATGTTTATTGAACTAATTGCCATGGGACGTTGTATTTACTGTTCACATTATGTTGACGATATGCTTTAGAACAAAATACAGATGACAAAATTTCATTTACTTTGTTTAGATAACAATTAAACGTGATTTAATCTCTGTGCTATCGAATACATCGTTTATACATTACCTGTAGTTAGATTGGTAATAGATAACAACTCCGTGACGAAACGGTGACGTAACGGTAGCGCGTTTGACTCTAGATAAGAAATCTGTGTTTTCGATAAACTTGTGGTTCATTTAACTACATTGTGTATTTCAACATTTTCAAATTGCTATTCACCCTATCATAATACGACGTGACCTCCACAATCCCCGATTTTATTTTCCTCTTGACCCTACTTAGGTTACCATTGTTAAAGAGGTGACTAGTGCCAGGTGGTTTTGACTTTTTTGTCAGCGGTTTTGACGCCAATCTCAGCACGACTAGTATATGCGGCAGCTGGTTTAAAGCGGACAGTTAACTTAAATATTGTTTTTAAGAAAACTGAACCAGACTAAGACAACCATCATCGATAAAATGTTGTCAACCTTCTTGTGAAGGGAGCAAGTTTGGTATCAGGGCTGAAATCTTCGACCCAAGGTTATTGAGATGACTAGTGAAGGCGTCTAACTATTCGGCTCTATTGAATACTTGAAGTAAAATATTCAAACATTGAAATTTAACGAATTTTGTATCATACTATGTTTTAATGAAGTGTAGCGATGTTACAAGACAGCCTCCATAGCTCAGTGGTTAGAGCACTGGTCTTGTAAACCAGGGGTCGTGAGTTCGATCCTCACTGGGGGCTTTACGTACACATTTTTCTATAAAATCTAAATATATTTTTGTTGCACAAATACATGTATGTTGAAAAGTAATTACGTTATTAATTGTAAGAAAGACTTTTAAGATGCCAACAGTTTTATACTCTACAAAAGTCTATCAGAGTTAATTCTCGCATATGCACGATCGTCTTTCCTAATGCTAATGTCGTTTCGCCTCAGCGACCCGGTATTTCATCATGAAAATAACATAATACTGCTAGCATCGCCAAAAATCCCAAATTGCAATGCTTCAAGCTTGTTCGTTTTATTCAAAGCCAAAGTCGAAGACTAAAGATAAACCGATTGTGTATTAAACTTGACAAACGAAACGAACTTAACAAAAGATAAATTTATCCTTACCAATTAACAAAAAGAAATCAATGACACGAAAAGCAAAACCAATATGGCGTGTTCGATTTTAGTTGTATAGAGCATATGAAAAAGAAAAAAATGTGTGTTAATGCTTATGCTTTCATTTAGCAGTAAGCAGACAATTGAGCATCCTTCACATTTCGTAGAAAGGGAGCAATCAGTAAACCATCTCACTTAATTATTTTAGATTAATTAACTACCACCTCTTATTGCAACAAAAGTTCAGTATTACACCTATACTATATCTAGTGAAACTTTGTACACATAGTATATTGTACATGGACATGTAGCACAGGAAGAACGAACTGGTATGTTCATGCATAAAATCATTTTTTTTACAATATCGGTCTAGACAAGTCGACATTCTTCGCAGCAATGTTGACTCCTTGTAAAGTCTTAGCCATACTGCTTTACTAGGTTGTGACCTTATAACATCTCAAATATGATCCTTTCCGACAGCCTTCAGCCTACTCGGAGAGACTTAAGTGCACAATTCAAAGACTGAAGGCCAATGTCAATGAAATGAAAACTGAAAGTTTTTTTGTGTATTACGATTTTTATGAAAATCGTATCTTGAGCCTAGCGCATGCTCAAATCTCCCGTTTTAGGAAAAACAGATTGTTAGCATACTTCCGAAAATACTAGGCTTCACAAAGCAAAATTAAAATCTGCTACAGTAGTCTAAACGCAGCCTAAAATCAAGTTCGAAGAATGTATCTCCAATTAATAATGACATAAATGATATAAATTATTCAATACAAAATGCTTACCCATTCAAATTGAGTTCAAGTATTTTTTCATGCTAGGCTATCAAATACATAACCTGCAAGTTTATCATAGCCAAACAAAACAAACACAGACAAACGCAAAGCACACTACTACACGTCGCAATCTAACAGTAGTAAATGGGCGCATGCTATACAGGTTCTATACAGTGCTCCAACTGTACATGTAGAACACATTATTTCCGTCAATAGATTTGTTAATAATTTATGTTAATTATACGAAGTCTAAAGCAGAAAATTTAAAACTTCTGTGGCATGTAAGTTTTATGTCGGTTACTCATTGCATTTCTGTGAATATGCTTTTTCATTGAGTATAGGCAAATACCCGCTTTGAACGTTTTCTTTCAGCGGAGTTTCCTGTGTTTTATTATTTGTTGGTATGTAAGTCTTTTCAATCTGGAACCGTCACAAATATTACTTCAACTATCTAATTTTAACACAATTTCAATAATCACTCAATATTAAACCTCAAAAAGCTATTTGGATTATATAGTAACACGCTATTTATTTACAGTGCGAAAGTATGCGCTGCGAGCAGGGTTCGGACATGCGCGGGCAATGCCTATTAGATTTCAAGTCCAATACCTATACCAGTCGGGCATCACAGCTATTTATTTCATATGTAAATTATTTTTAATTGAAATATGTTAGAAGGAAAGATCCATTATTATTTAAAGCAGAAGAAATTTACGTGATTTAGGAAGTTGATAAAGTTGATACTAGAATACCAGGTCTTTATCATTTATTAATCTGTCGGTCATGTTAATTGAACTAATTACCATGGTTTTCACATACGTTAATATATTGATGATATTAAGAGAGGTAAAAACATACAGATGATAAAATTTGATTTAGTTTTTTAGATAACAGACCATGGTTTGTACATGCCAATTAAACGTGTTTTTATCTCTATACATGTACTATCGAATACACTGTAGTTTATGAATAGCTTGGATTTTGATTGGTATACGATATCAACTAACGGTAGCGCGTTTGACTCCAGTGTTCGAATCACTTCTGGTTCATTGAACTATTCTTACATTTTAAATTTCAACCTATCATAATACGACGTGACCTCTACAATCTCCGAGTTTATTTTCCTATTGACCCTACACTGGCTACCATTATTTAAGTGGAACTAATGCAAGGTTGTATAGACCTTTCGTGGTTGCTTTTGAGGCCCATATCAACACTATATGCGGTATCTATTTAAAGCGGCAACTAAAGTGATCAGTGTCCACGGCCAGGCCAAGACTGACATCATCTATAAGATAACCTCAGCCTGCTTGCAGGTATCAGGACTGAAGTCTTCAACCCTCAGTTATTGACAGGAATAGTGATAACAAGGCGTCTACATTTACTTCTCGGTTCTATTGAATATTTAAACATCATTAAATAGCGACTTTTGAAGTAAAATATATCAAACATGGACATATCATACGATGTTTAAATCAAGTCTAGCGACTAGTAAAAAAGCCTCCATAGCTCAGTGGTTAGAGCACTGGTCTTGTAAACCAGGGGTCGTGAGTTCGATCCTCACTGGGGGCTTTAAGTACATTTTTTTTTCTATAAAATCAATGTAATCATTTATTTTTATTACACACGTATGTTGAAATTAATTGCTTAAAACATAAATAAATTGTAAGAAATGTTTTTAAGATGCTCAAACTTTCGTACTTTGCAAAAGTCTTTCAGAGTCAATTCGACAATAATCAATACCCTAAAACTTATGTTGTCTTGCCTTAGTGACCCGTTTCCTTTTATTTCTTTGATTTAAAAAAGCACTCAACATATGAAAAGCAAGGACTAAGTCTGAGTTCCTGAAGCACATGTCATGGTACGGACTTAATCACAATTTTTGGAAACAAGTTGTGTAAGCACCCGTTTAGCTCTGCCCGGAGAGAATTCGCACATGTGTCTCTGTAAGCGATGGGCCATGGGTTCGAGTTCCTGTCAGGGTGCATAGTTTTCCTCACCCTGTAATATTTTGGCGCCTACTGACTGCATTACAATTAAACTTGACAAGATGTTTTACTTTCAAAACAAGCTACCACTCCCTTTCATATACTAAAAAGTGCGGGGTCAAACTTTTTTTTTCTCAGTAAGACTGCCTACTAAGATTTCTTCCTCGCGTTAAATAGTATTCTAAAATATCATAAAAGTCATGTGCTTTATTAATATGCCTATTCATAAAATATACCAATGTGTTTTTAGCTTTTCTTAATGATTTCTTATTTGTCACAGACGCAATAGCTATGTGATCAAGAGGGACGTATTTCTTATCAAGTAATGCATATTCACTTAACTCCTCAAAGGATTACTCTTACCAAGATGATTATAATTTAGCACATATACATATAATGAGAGCTTATACTTTGATACCACTATTGCGTATTGTTATATATATATATCAACAGCAGCGAAAATTCATCAGTGACACATTTATAAAACGATGTATCCAACGATGACTTAAATGGCGCAATAAACTTTTAATTTCCTATCGGAAATATAAGTCAAAATATACTGCAGGTTGTATTAAGTCATATTCAGTGATAATCTTCTCTTTCCCCATGAGTTAGGAAATTTCTGCATTGATTTTTGGCCTGGGGAGTGAAAGGCCCCTAGGCCTAAGTTAGCATACCACATTTTAAACACTGCAGACAATTTAACTGTGCTATGTGCGAATAACAACTGTAAACATGCGCTATGGGAAAGTAGTGCAAGACAGACCAGATCAATCTTCTGTTTGAATGTCGCATACGATAAGAACATACAGTATTACAAATAAAAACAGTACATACAACTTCAAACGATTGCAGAAAGGTCTATAGCTTACGGACTGCATTACACATATTTTTCTGTTTTAGAAATTACTGCACTGTAAGCTGATTACGGAAGATAATCATATGCATATCACGGAAAAGCACGGATATTTACGGAAATTTACGGAAACGTACGGAGCACGATAGTTTGATTTTCAAATTTCTGATGTTATTTCATTGAAATCTTTCTTATTTACGAACGATTAGATATATATTTACCTAAAAATAAATTTCTTAAAAAAAATATATATAATTTACGTTCATTCCGAGAAGGAACTCACGTGATCAAAATCACCCGCCATTTATCGAGGACGCTGCATGTCAAGGCCCAGTGAACGGTTTCACCGATTACAACTACAAGGTAACCAAGAATCATTTTTGGTTTTCCCTGTTATACACATTGTACAGTACTGTATTTATATTTCATTGCTGGTATTGCTTTGTTTATTTCTGTTTCAAGGTCTTGTACTTGGTACACAATAATTTTCGATCCACATCAGATATCGCTTGAAGTTGAACAAAGCGCAGATCGAATTATTTTGATTGTTCTCTCAAACATTTGATATTGTTGACCATGTGATTATTTTTCATTAAACGTACGTTTTATAATAAAACAAACTTCCCTGCCATCCATATATTTGTGAATCATTCATTGTGTCATATACCAAATTTCATCCTCTGCACATTTCGACCTGCGCTTTAGATAAGGTTCAGCGTAAATCACGAAGGTCAAAAGTTGTTTTTAGGGGAGTTAATTTAGAGCCCCCAGGCCTGCTTTGATATTATAATGTTCTGCTCTGGTACATTTACCATAACACCAACTAGCTGAAACATCTCTATCTTGCTCAAATCAATAATTAACGATCCACTCTAAAATAGATCTTGAATAGCCAGTACAAAGTAATGCGCTGCTACCTTATATTTAACTTACAAAATCAAACGTATCCTTTGCTAGAAGGGCTTGAACACCATTGGAATTGAAGTCCAGCGCCTTAACCAATCGGCCTCAACAGTTATATTTCATTTATACCAAAATGTGAATCTGATAGCTTAAAGTCATCGTAAAGAAGACGTTTAAAGTGACATTTATGCGTATTTTTTAAAGTAATCTATCTCTCACCGATCTCTTCCTGCTACTCGTACGAAATAAAAAATTTCTAAATATTACTTTTCCTATTTTGACTTGGGTAATCTTTTTAGAATAAAAACTGCATGCAGGAGTTGCTTCCCTTCCATTGCCGGAATCTCTACGAAAAACAACAACAACACACAAGGGGGGTCACACTGTGAAAAAAGGAACTATTATTTTATTAGTCCATTCTTTTCATTTCTAAAGCACCAACTTCAAATACTAATGCGGCATTATCATTAATTTTAACATTTAAATGTACAGCAACCGAAAATTACTTTTATATAATTGCCACCAAAACTACACTATGTGCAGTAAGATGCGCATAATGTCATTTTAAGTTACATGGAATTTATGCAATACTTCACAATTCAAAAACATGTAATGAAAATGTACAAATAGTAATCCAAAATGATGTGGAATTTCATAATAACAAATAACTCAGACTGGACAATAACACGTATCTAGAGGTGACATGTACGTTTTCATAAGAATACTTTATACAGTTAGTAAGTAATGTAAGATAATCGAGATACTGGGGGTTGTCTTCACGGCACAACAGACGTTTGATCAGTGTAGGTTTGGCATTTTATAGTCACATCATTTCCTTTAAAGATTTCGACATTAGCTTTATTAAACATTCAATAAATTTGGCTTCTCAGTGAACTCAACCTTCAAGGTCATATTCTTTGTAACATATCAGGTGAAAATTTGATCATTTTAAAGCTCCTCTGCAAGCCTGTTGAATCAAAAAGGGTGTTAGAAAAGTAATCTTAACTGTTAACAGTTTTGGGGGTAAAAGAATTTGTATGCGCTTTGGAATTACTGCTATGCAACTTATTCAGTTCGGAAATAAATCTCGAACGCCATTTGCGGTATAAATTTAAACACTGCGAGTTTAAACCTATACAAAATTATCGCTGCGAGCAGGGTTCGAACCTGCGCGGGCAATGCCCATTGGATTTCAAGTCCAACGCCTTAACCATTCGGCCATCACAGAATTCTATACAAGTTATACAAACAGAGAAAAACAGTTATGTTTTGATACTGCCAGTCAGACAGTAGATGTAGTGTCAGTTGATACGCTGCATTATGTTGTATCTTTCCAAGAGCCTAATTTTCATGTTGCGTGTAGTTCTCTCTGTACTCGAGGAAAGGTCTTATGAAAGAAAAGTACATAGTCCCGGTAGTCTTTTGACTTCAAAAGTTTTCATTATTTTTAACCGATTGTATGCTAAACAAATCAAAGTTATCTAGATTGCTGAGCGAAACAAAACACAAATTTCCATCTTTTTGTGAGTAATCATTTTCATGGTTAGACCGCCATTTTCTATGTAACTGAATTAATTGTGAAGCTAAATTTGAAAATGAATTCTTTAGCATAGCTTCTAATCAACGTTCAGTTTCATGTTTCATCAATAATTAGCGTACCAGGGTTTTGTTTAATGACCATCAGCTCATCGTAGATTTCAACATGTGTCTAGTTATAAATTCCATATATTTTACTCGTGATGCCTACCTTCTTACTTCCTCATTAGTAAGTATGCACGCATAGCTCTTAAACTTTGGAAATGCCCAATTTAATGATAAAAATATTTTAATTTATATAATGTAATCTTCGCACGTGGAGGAAATGAAGAAATATATACCTTAAGTTTCCTTTTGTATTTAGACCGTGTCATTACTATACTTGACAATTTATTCTTCCTGGAGTCTTCAGATTGGAAAATAAATATAACATTTTGCATTTAGACATTGTTTCAGATATCCATATCAATAGTTAATGACAAAAGCTGACAATAAATCACCTGCTAAAACTGTTTTTCTTGCTTTCTGCAACTTGACCGTTGTATCTGAAATCTTAATACAAATGCTATCAACCTAGCGTAACGTATCTGGAAATATTGTTAGAATTCTTTTATTTGATAAAGCCTAAGAATACATCAAATATGGCATTTTATAAGATAATAATTGTACATATTCATGAGTTTGAGCTAAAAAACTGTCTGTCATGATTTTGCACCCACAAAATAATTCCCTGTATTTAGGGAGCCCTTACAAAAATATTGGCGCCACATTTCCCTGTTGCGTATACAGTACACGATGTAAAAAGAGGGTTAAGGTGAAACCGTCTGCATTCAGTAGGCTTCAACCTTTGCACGGACCGATGACCTAATGTCTGTATGTGTCAATGAAAAAAGTAAGCCACAAATTGGTTTGATAAAATGAATTAGGTATTGCGTCATCTTCTATCAACATTAATTTGCATAGTTTATTATATTCTTACCCTTTTAGTAAACAGTAAAATATATTGTATAAAAGCATGCATGGTTCATTAAATAAATCACGAAGGTCAACTTTAAATTGTCGTTTACCGTTCTCATTATGGCTTTTATAATATGTACTACTGTAGTGCATATTCATTGGAATATATTCAGGGCAGAAACAAACGAAAACAATATCAATTACACTATTATGCAGTTGAATGTGATAATTATGAGAAAATGTAGACATATATTTGAAGCAATTGTATATCGACTCCGTGGCGCAACGGTAGCGCGTCTGACTCCAGATCAGAAGGTTGCGTGTTCGAATCACGTCGGGGTCAAACTTTTTTTTATAAAAACAGCCTTAGCTTTTATTTCTTTCCCGCGTTAATAGTATTCTAAAACATCAATGCAGCCATGTGCTTAATTAGTATCCTACTTCATAAATTATATTAATGTGTTTTGAGTTTCAAACTTAATTAATCTCACCAAAATGATTATAATTTAGCACATATACATATAATGATAGCTCATACTTTTATGCCACTATTGCTTAAGCCACCATTACTTATTATTATATATACAACAACAGCAGTGAAATTTCATCAGTGAAACATTTGTAAAACTATGTATCCAAAGATGACTTTATTGACGTAATAAATTACTAACATAGGTCAAAATAAACTGCAGGCTGTATCAAGTCAAATTCAGTGATAATCTTCTCCTTCGCCATGAGTTAGGAAATTTCTGCATAGATTTTGATATAATGTTCTGCTCGGGTACATTTCCCATAACACCGTCTAATCTTGCTCAAATCAATGATAAACGATCCACTCTAAAAAAGATCTTGAAAAGCCAGTACAAAGTAACGCGCTGCTACCTTACATTTAATCTACAAAATGAAACGTATCCTCTGCTAGAAGGGTTTGAACATGCGCCGACAATGCCCTTGGCATTTAAGTCAGCGCCATTACCAAACGACCATCACCGCTTTATATTCTGTTAATGCCACCTTTCAAAAACCAAAATCGTAAGACGTTTAAGTTACATGGAATTTATGAAAGACTTCACAATTCAAGTACATGTAATGAAAATGTACAAATAGTATTCTAAAATGATATGGAATTTCGTTATAACATATTGATACGACTGGGCAATAAGATATATCTAGAGGAGACATGTACGTTTTCAAAAGAATAATTTATATAGTTATGATAATCGAGATACTGGGGAGTGTTGTTTACGGCACAACATACTTTTGATCAGTGTATGTTTGGCATTTTTTTACACATCATTTGCAAATAAAGATTTCGACATTAGGTTGATTAAACACCTAATAAATTTGATATCTCAATGAACTTCACAGTCAAAGTTATATTCTTTGTAACATACGAGCTGAAATTTTGATCATACGTGTATCACACCACTTAATATGAGCTCCTCTATGGAATGATATTGAGGTAAAAATTACACAATGCCTGCTTACTGTTACAATTTACTCATTGACACTGCTATTGTGCTTATTGGTACAGTCATTATGCATGCTTGCACTTTCATCACGCGTGTTGACAATGATACCATGCTTGCTGGAAGTTACAACTTGTTTGGTGTTTAATCCCTGATGTCTATATGGCTGAATGACAGTGCAATGTAGCGTAATTAAATATTTCAACATGCCGGGACTGTATATAAGCTTTGATATTTCAACATTGCACAGTTATAATGCTCCTAGAACAAAACACACGATGTGACCACACAAAATGAAAGATGCAATAAGCCACTAAGCAAGTTGAAAGTAAGCATAATGTTAATTGCAAATTTGCACATCACATTTTGATACCAGGGGGCGCACGTTCGTAGTTTTCGCGAAAGATCTCCGGCCTATGACGGACTTAAATTAGCTGTTGCCTAAACCGTTTCCCATCAGTTGTGTCCCTTTGTTTCAATTACTCTATTAATTGCAACCTGAACTGGTAAGTTTTATGTAGCTTTCAAGCTTTATTTACAGACAATATTTTTATTATTGGAAGAAATACATCGCCTTTTAAAAATTTCTCGATGTATCTTCTATTCTACTGACAAAATTTAATCGGCATCGTTATTATAAGTGGAATAAAAAATTGACGTAGAAGACGAGTACTAGAACTGGAGAAGATTCTACAAGACCAATACAAGTTATGTTTTGTCTCTGTTGTAAATAGTGTTGTGATTGTAGGTTTATAGGCCACTTCCAACAGCCTTGCTGTTGGGTTATAACCCTTTAGCGACGTGGTTGAGTGTTCGCCTTCAGGTCACAAGGTCCGGGGTTCGAGCCCCAGGAGGGACCTTGGTATTTTCTCACCCAGGATTTACTTTAATGGTGTCAGAAGTGTTTGACGGACTCATTCGGGGAGCATGGAGGGTCAATCTGGAGAGCTGTCTAGCTCTGCAAAGTAAAAGAGGGAGAAGTGTAGTGATTGTAGGTTTATAGGCCACTTCCAACAGCCTTGCTGTTGGGTTATAACCCTTTAGCGACGTGGTTGAGTGTTCGCCTTCAGGTCACAAGGTCCGGGGTTCGAGCCCCAGGATGGACCTTGGTATTTTCTCACCCAGGATTTACTTTAATGGTGTCAGAAGTGTTTGACGGACTCATTCGGGGAGCATGGAGGGTCAATCTGGAGAGCTGTCTAGCTCTGCAAAGTAAAAGAGGGAGAAGTGTAGTGATTGTAGGTTTATAGGCCACTTCCAACAGCCTTGCTGTTGGGTTAACCCTTTAGCGACGTTGTTGAGTGTTCGCCTTCAGATCACGAGGTCCGGGGTTTGAGCCCCAGGATGGACCTTGGTATTTTCTCACCCAGGATTTACTTTAATGGTGTCAGAAGTGTTTGACGGACTCATTCGGGGAGCATGGAGGGTCAATCTGGAGAGCTGTCTAGCTCTGAAAAGTTAAAGAGGGAGAAGTGTAGTGATTGTCGGTTTATAGGCCACTCCAACAGCCTTGCTGTTGTGTTAACCCTTTAGCGACGTTGTTGAGTGTCCGCCTTCAGATCACGAGGTCCGGGGTTTGAGCCCCAGGATGGACCTTGGTATTTTCTCACCCAGGATTTACTTCAATAGGTTTTTTGGGCATAGTAGAGTAGTATACCGCCGGAAGTGCTATTGCGCCAGTCTGCACTAGTCAACTGCAATCATTGCCTTTACACCGTTGGGGAACTCGGAATGGGAGGGGAAATTGCCGTGTTTTTAGCATCCAGCTTTCCCATGCAGGAGTTATGTTATGTGTTGTAACTGAGGGGCAGGAGTGTTAAAGAAGGATTTGACATTATATAAATATAGTGAAAATGAAAGTGGAAATCTATTTGTTTTTTTAACATTATACATATTCGGATATCCACGATAATCTTTCCGGCAAATAATTATTCAAATTACGGAAAAACACGACTAGAACATAGCGCCCCCTGTTATCAAAATGTGACTTATAATTTTGAAATGACATTATGCTTAGTTCTATTTTGCCTAGTGCCTGATAACATTTTCCTTACCGGTTGATCACTTCGTGTATTTTGTTCTTGGATGCATTACAAATTAACCAAGATAACCACAGCATGATGAAATAAACCATTACGCTAGATTGCACTGTCATTCAGTCAAATGAAAATATGAAAAAGGCATCATGGCCTAAACAACATAAAAGTTGATGTGCAAATTTGCAATTAACATTATGCTTACTTTCAACTTGCTTAGTGGCTTATTGCATCTTTCATTTTGTGTGGTCACATCGTGTGTTTTGTTCTAGGAGCATTATAACTGTGCAATGTTGAAATATCAAAGCTTATATACAGTCCCGGCATGTTGAAATATTTAATTACGCTACATTGCACTGTCATTCAGCCATATAGACATCAGGGATTAAACACCAAACAAGTTGTAACTTCCAGCAAGCATGGTATCATTGTCAACAAGCATGATGAAAGTGCAAGAATGCATAATGACTGTACCAATAAGCACAATAACAGTGTCACTGAGTAAATTGTAACAGTAAGCAGGCATTGTGTAATTGTCAACAAGCGTGATGAAAGTTCAAGCATGCATAGTGACTGTACCAATAAGCACAATAGCAGTGTCAATGAGTAAATTGTAACAGTAAGCAGGCATTGTGTAATTTTTACCTCAATATCATTCCATACTCCTCTGCCAGCCTGTTGAATTAACTAGATGGGTGTTCAGAAGAACACTTGTGTCGCCCTCTTACGCTTTGTCAGAATAACCAATAATTTCGTGACAAAATCTAAGTACAAAAAGGGGCATAACTCTGTCAAATATGACCTTGACCAACAACATTTGGCGGCATCATGACACTTATGTCATAAGCAATACAATTTGAAAGTTTGATGAAAAAATCTTAAGAAATGGCAAAGTTATAGCCAACATTAAGTTTTCGTGACAAAATCTAAGTACAAAAAGGGGCATAACTCTGTCAAATATGACCTTGACCTACAAAATTTGGCGGCATCACAACCCTTTTGACATAAGCAATACAATTTGAAAGTTTGATAAAGAATTCTTAAGAAATGGCAAAGTTATAGTAAAATTCTAAGTAAAAAGGGGCATAACTCTGTCAAATATGACCTTGACCTACACAATTTGGCAGCATCACGACCCTTATGTCATAAGCAATGCAATTTGCGTGAGTGTATGTATATGTCCATGGACATAGTGTAAGTCACAAATTGTTTTGATAAACAAATATGAGGTGTTACATCATCTTCTATCAATATTAATTTGCATAAAAACCCATACCCTTTTAGCCAACAGTAAAATATAATCTATAAAATCATAAATGGTTCATTTAAAACATAATGAAGGTCAACCTTTAATAGTCGTTTTCCATTCTCATTGTGGTTTACTGTAGTGCATATTTATTGGAATATATCCAGGACAGAAAGAAACGAAAACCATATCAATGACACTATTATGCGGTTGAATTAGATAATTAGTAGAATATGTACAAAACATGTTCGAAGTAATTGTATATCGACTCCGTGGCGCAACGGTAGCGCGTCTGACTCCAGATCAGAAGGTTGCGTGTTCGAATCACGTCGGGGTCAAACTTTTTTTTCAATGAAACTGGCTAAGAAATTGTTTATTCCTCTAGTTGACAATATCCCATTTTCCCTTTTTCATTCATGGAAAGGGACGTGACATCCATGAAAGCAAGACAGCATCTCATTAAACAATGGAAGGAGCATAAAATATGTGATTTACATGCTATGCCAATTGTTTTCAGCTCTATTGTTAAGCAAAAGCGTTCAAACCTTACATTTACACAAAGGCCACAAAAATCGATATATTTATACACGAGTACTGTCTAGATAGATCTAACATAGAAATAGATATAAAGTCAGTTTCTGTATGCAGATCAAAGCTACTGGATAACACATACTAAGATATGTAGTCTAAACCCAGATTTAATCACAATCAGATATAAAAAATGCACTTTTCATGTACCCTTTAGCTGCAACTGTCAAGACCGTAAATGTTATTATAAAACATGTTGAGGTGTCGGCCAAACTGAAGAATCAACATAATGTTAATATTGATAACTAAAGCAATTGTTGCATAACAGCTGTTCCTCATTCCTAAACTAATATATAAATTTTGATTACATTTTTAGCAAGATATCAGAATAATTTTTAAACACACCCTAGTGATATCTACCTGTTAACAGTATTTGTCAAAACCATAAACTTACACATATTCTGAAAGACCCCTCAATATAATAATAAGAGCAGTTTTAACAAAAAGTAAATGTGAAATGATGAACGATATAAATATGCCTGAAGGAGCTGAACATAACAATTAACATTCCACTCATTCAGGCAAGCAGAAACACAACCCGATCTGCCAAACAAAAACAAAATCAAAAACAATGTCATTCATGGACAGGGGCGTGACAGCCCCGCAAGCAAGAGAATACCTCATAAAACAATTTAAGGGGTTTAACAAACAAAACGATAAACATACACAGAAGAGTATAGCTTTTTATAGGTCATCACAAACTATGCCAGCATGTAAACCTTCCGCTTCTATCTTAGTTAACACAAAAATCTTGCAGGTTCTTATAACATCCTTTAAAGCCATCCTGACATTCCTTATATCAAGAGAGGGACATAGAAACCCGACAGAAACAGAAGCAGACTAAAGGTACTAAAAGTATGTGTTTCTTGTCTTTCGATAATTATTCAGAGACTTGATTTCTCCAGAATTAGATTCGAAAAAAGGTACGAAGCTGCTTAACCAATATTGGATCTAATGCCAAACAAATGTTGCTAATGACTATAATCCAATCGAATGAATTATTATTAAACTGTACGAAGTGCTCTAATGAATTCAGTAGCCTCAAATGATCTTACGCAGCTTGTAAACAAAGCCATCATATAACACTAGAAGTTTAATACCCTTATGTACTAAAGCTATGTGGGAATAATCTTAAAGCTACACCTACCATCAACTTATTTACAAAACCGATGACACCTCTTCTTTATACATCAGTATTGAAAACATTGCAAAAGTGACTCTCGAATACTACGATACTTAAGGCTATAAGTGTACCAGAACGCGGAAGTATTATTGCTTTTATACTTCATTTTTTCCTATATTGTACAAAAAGGAAGCATTGAGAAGCCCTTCCTTGTAAATATCATTATTGTAACTCAGGAATGCGTGACTTGCATTGATTTTGGGCATTTGCTGTGACTCTTCATTTTTTCATTTGGTTGTAATGTCTTATCTTCAGGCGAATTGATCCAACTGTTTTAATACAGGGACAAAAAAGCTAGACATAACCGTAGATCCCATGATGGACCCCTACTGCGCCTTTTAGAAATGAATCCGATGTCACAGTGTTGATTATCATAACAACAACAATTGCAACGCTTTTATTTTATCATCTTTTCACACAAAAGCAATATACAAACATGGAATTATTTGAAGATGTAACAACAACCTTTTGCAAATACCTTTGCTATCATGTCGACGGATTACAGTCGTTATCACAAGCTTCGACATAAATTGAGAGACTTTCATTTCATTTGTACATTATTGCAAAGATATAAAATCTTTACACAATCGAAAACACATTTTGTAACAAGATCACATCTTTTTGAACAGCTGATTCGCGATAGTAATTCGTCATTTCGCACAATATATTTACTGTCCATTTAGTGGTGCGACCTTTTGACGCTTCTCATGTTCGAAAACGGCATGGTATTTTGTCAATTGAGTCCTAAAATCACATTTGTTTTTGTTCGAATAAAACTTCCTACATCTATATTGTTTGTTCTACATGTGTTGCTGGTGACGTGACATACTGGACAATCTCAAAGTAAAAAAACATTTATAGCAATATATGCACTCATAAAGCAAATAGAACATTATGGTGTAAGTTTTATATGAAATTAGATGTATCATTTTGTTCAATGATAAATATGAATAAATCGCTCATCAGGGTTTTGAAATAATATGTGTGTTCATTTTTAAAGGTTAGGGTTTTTTAGTGTCTTACAACAAAGTTATTGTCAGTGCTTCGTACATTATTTTTGCGTGTGATTAATATTAACGATACACATTGTAATCTTCGTGAATTAAGTAAATTAAGTAACCTTAAAAGCCTTTGAATATTCTACCTACTGCGTGTTTGACCTTTTTGATAGCAAATAGTCTCGTAGATCTGCGTTAAAGTAGAAGGACTGTTAACTTACGATGAAGCGGCACGATTATGTTCTCAGTACTGATGCTTCTGTCCGCCTCTGACTTCGCGTCAAATAAAAAGATTCTAACATCACTTGCAAGAATTTGAAAGTATTTCAATAATTGCACATTGCACTTGGGAAGAATAAATCAAGAGGAAACTGTTGTAAATCAAGATGCAAAATGATATGATTTTATCTTGTTATTGACAGATATGATGTTTAAATGTTACCACCCAGTGCAAATCATGATAAATAAGGATCTATTTTCAGTCAAAGTCGAATGATAAGAAGTTATCATTTTCACATGTTAGAATACGAAATATTTCAATGATTATCTATCAAGTTACAGCAAATAAAAATAAGTTGATTGGTTTCGGACACCACTGTGCAGTGAGAAAATATGATATCATCACCTGCCAAACGTTGAGTAGATTATTTCTCGTATCTTTGATTAGAATCTTTTTTTTAATTTCAGCAACTTAGCACTGACAAGTATCAGGGATTTCTTAAATATTTCCTTAGGTATCAAAAAGTACAAAAATAAAAGTGAAATATGTTAAAGTAGGCTTATCTGCACACTAGCCGTTATTCCACCATAAGCTAGTACCGAGTGTATCAAAATTGAATGTGTATTATGTGCCAAGACGGAACTGTGTATTCCTTTTTTTTCATAATCAGCTTACTAAATAGTTACTGTGTTGATAAATGATTGTACACATAATTAAAAACGGTGCAGTAGAGGACTTTTGGCTAATTTGAAAATAATGAAGAAGATTTAATATTTTAACTTACGTTTTCATTAACTTTTTTTAACATATTTGACCCATGCCAGGAAAAGATTGAATGAAATGTTTAACAGTAATATTTACTGACTCGTTATTGATTCAAATTACGACATCGTACGATGTTGTGTTAAACGTTTGTACTACAGTGTAACATCAATATGTAAATGGTTTGGATCTAATTTGTAACATCACTATGAGCCTCATATATTGCATTTCAAGTCAAACCTCATGTATTTATTTATAACATGAAAAGAGTGTAATAAAGATATTTGAATTGACTTAAAAGTTTTGACGGTGGTCATTGAATTGTTAAAATAAGATCTTTAAACATTAGTCATTAAAGATCATTTGCATGATTCAATCATTTGTGAAAGTATTAGCGTGTCTGTAAGAATAATTCCTGCTTTATACAATGATTAATCATTTCCCGCTGCTCCGCCTGATTAGACGCTGCAGCTTTGGACGCGTAATTTGGGTCGGACAGCTTTCCCTTATTTTGAACATGTATTCTGATGTCAACACTTTGAAACATCGGTGCACAATGCACTCGCGTTACATCATTTTACAGGTGGGAAATACACTACGGAAATTAAAGAGCGTGAATGCTGATAAAAATACAACAACAATAGGGATTATGTGACCTGCTTCATACCCCAGGCGTATGTGCTATTATTGCTGGTTGACCATGATCATATTTACATACAAGAAATATCTTTTTAAAAAGTGGGCACACTTAAAAGAACATTTGAAAATATAATGGGATGGGAGTTCATGTGATGTAGCTGTATCGTGTACAAAAGATGTGTATTAGAACGGATGTTACTCCCGGAGGTAAGGGCGCTGGGTTCAGGTCATCCAGTAAAAAGACAAATCAAATTTCTACCTCTGATTTGTACAATCATATTTTATTCAAAGATTTCTAATATAGCAAAACCTACTCTATGTTCAATTCAAAAGTTGACAAAACCGCAGCGTCATACATTTGGAAAATACAACATTTTGTTATAGAATGGGCTGTTTTGCTCTCCAAATTCAGTATCCACTTACCTTACAATGTTCAAAAACAGTATACATTTCAAATATCTACATTGTGAATCTACCGGTTATTTGCTAACTACGCACTGATTATAAGTTATCATAGAAGGCATATTCACTTGTATAGAAGCTAACATAAAAAAACACTTATAATCCAGGTAAAATTTAAGTATAATTGTTTATTTTTTATTTAACATATTTGTATAATTGATATGAGATGATAAAATTTGACTACTAAGGGCGGTTACTAAGACTTGAACTTTACTCCAAATAGTTATTCGGTTTTCAACACGCATTTTCTAGTCTTAAATGATATCTATCTTTGTTGAAGCTTCGATAAATGTGTAAACTTATCTAAACCGAACGGCAAGTTAACATATGGCGATATTTCATGTACAAAATTTTACACCGTGTACACGTCTACAGTGTTTTTTTTTTTCGAACTGGTCAAAATCATATTAGCCAATGTGAGCGTCTGTTTTAAAGCAAGTTTTCGGTCCGAAAACGAGGTTTCAAATTGTACTCGCTTTTTCATTTGCACAGACAGCTTTCTGGTCAAAAGTGAACTTATACTATGTGTCGAAAAATATACAAAATCAAGTTTTATTATCACCCAAGTAAAGAAGTTGAACTTTGGGGAGGTCCCCCTCCCCCCCCCCCAAATTAAAAAAATTTCCCACAAAAAAAAAAAAAAAAAAAACCCCAAAACCCCCCCCCCCCCCCCCCCCCCCCCCCCCCAAAAAAAAAAAAAAAAAAAAAAAAAAAAAAAAAAACCCAAAACAACCACAACAAAAAAAAAACAAAAACCCCCCCCCCCCCCCCCCCCCCCCCCCCCCCCCCCCCCCCCCCCCCCCCCCCCCCCCCCCCCCCCCCCCCCCCCCCCCCTATTTGGGGAATTGATCACCTTTCAATCGTGTTTTCGCATGATTCAAACGACCCCCCCTTTCGTCATCGACTTTCGAGATTCGGTTCGCGTTTCGCAAATAATTTCAGTTTACGTCATCGTGTTTTCGTTTTCGTTCGTCTTTCGTGATCATGTATTCCCGTTTCAGATTATTTCTTCGCGATGGCCCTAACGGAATTCCGTACATACCACTGTTGCGGCGGTATGTTTATGACAAAATAATTTTTGAATAACTAAACATTTTCTTCGTCTGCATAAGTAAATATCTTATTATTACCATTCATTTGTACATCGTGGCAAGGCGTGGCGTATTAGTAATTATCGATATACAATATATGATATTAACTGTTGGCATATGAGTAAATTGCATGATACGAAGGCTGTTAAAACTGTAAATTGTAAGTAACGAGCCGCGTATATCGTGCGTTAAGTACGTCTTATTAGTAAAATATGTAATTATGTTTGCTTTAAACCGTTATTTATATCTACGATAATGAAGATTAATGTAGTCATAAAACGTATTTTTACACTGATATTTCCTCGAGTGTGTGCGGCATTACAGATCAACCGACTGATATGTTATTTCGATTATATCAAAGAGAAACAGAGAAATTTAGCATGTGAAATTCGTGCTAATCTGCAATAAATAAGCTGCAACCTATCAATAGGCGTTGATTTATTATGCAAGTATGCAAGTGAATCAGCCGGCAAATTGAAACATTTGCATGTCTGTTTATAATTAGTGTGACAGTAACTACTCTTATTTTTAAATGTTCAGGTGCATCAACTTCAGATTCTTCTTATTCTATTGCAGTAGACGTTTTTTTGGCTTTTATATCAATTTTGCACGAAATTATCGTACCGTCATCAAGAAAACAGTTAATGGCAGATTTACTAATATTTTACCATATTGGTAATTTATTATTCTTTCTGTTTTCTGTATTTCTGAAGTACTTTTCTTGTTTCCGACATTAAATTTGGCAACTACATAGCCAGCTTCCCGTCTTTATTGTGCCTATGAGGATTTGGACAGATCTGCACTGAATGACCATGATAGCATTTCAAGTTATGATAAATTCGAAGATGTAAAGAAATCATTTCTGCAACCGTTCACAGCGATTTACCGCTTTAATTGCTTTGCACTGAGAGATGATTTTATACAAATATTCCGAATAGTAGGTATTTTTTTTTAATATTTCAATATAACAGTACGTGACTTCCAAATTCTTCATAGTATTCACATTGCAGAACATTAAGAACATCCAAATCTGGTTAACACTTTCATTTAGCTTATTACTAATATGTTCTATCTCATCTAGATTACAGTAAACGTATTCATTGCAGTCATTTTTTGATTTATGTAAATTGATCTTGAGACACCATCAATAATCGAACCAATCACGATTGAGAAAACGGCTTTTCACCGTCTTCCCTGTTGCCTGCAGGATAAAATCCGAGTTTAAAAAGATTAATTTTACAAACTTTATGAAATTAAGAAAGGTCTGTTAATATAGAATTATTTCCTTTTTGAGGCATTAACAAATATGATCAGCTTTTTAACCACATTAGAAACAGCAAATCAAAATCAGGCAACTTTGATTTCAGTCATTGACAAAATAAATAGCTGTCCTTCAAGCTAATATGTTGCTACTAACAAAGTTAAGAATATGGGGGATAGTGCAAGATACAGAACGCGTTCCGTAGTTACCCGATGTACAGCACCGATACCTTGGACCTTGGTTTTAAGTCCCCGAAACACAATTAGTTATGTTAGTGGAAAATTGGGTAATCGAACCTACGTCCTCTGGATTACCAGTCTAGCTCGTTAACAACAAGACCACTGATCCGCTCCTTACTTTAAAATGTCCAAAAACAGTATACATATATCAAAGTCTTGGACACCTTATATCCTTACAACGCACTGTCTGCAATAATTAAAAAAGACATATTCACGTGTGTAGAATACAATTAATTGAAGTTATCATTAACCTGGTAAAATAAATAAAGTAAGTGGATACTGAGTTTGGAGATGAAAACAAGATATGTTTTTTTGTCTCAATGTAAGACGCTGCTATAGTGTCAATTATTTTGGAATTGAACATGTTTCTTTTTTTACAAAAGTAAAGTCTGCTTTACGAGGTATTAGAGAGCATTGAATAAATAAAAGTACAAAACAAATGGTTATGATATATATCTTTTGCACACGTTTCACGTATTCTCGCGCAGCAGCTTTTCTAAGTGTGCAGACTTTCTTTTTCCGCGCAGCTGTATTAAGCTTGCGTTTGAACGTAAGTTGGTTACCTTTCAACCGCTAATGAAATAAAAAGTAGACCTGGATTGAAACATTTACTTTGAAGACACATTTTAATTCAAGAAAAAGGTCAATACTTTTGCGTTTTCAGTCTTTCATGAGTCTAGTTTTATAATACTCGTACGTAAATACATCATATCTATTAACATAACATGTTGTTAACTCCAAACTAATGTTATGAAGTAGAGAAATTATACTTTCTCGACCTGTGGATAGCGGTCAATAATTCGAGTAACATATTTGATAAGAAAAACAATCAACAAGTTAAAACGTTGTAATTCTGATGTACATGTCACGGTACGGACTTGGGGAGAAAGTATGTGTACTATAAAATCTAGCTACCAATCTCTTTCGCATACTCAAAATTGCGCCGACCATCTTTTTTAAAGATTATTCTTGTTATAGACATTTCTTGTTTAATAATAAGATTTTTCAATGAACTATCTGTGGAAAACAACTTCATCCTGCTCATGTGCATTTGTCAGCATTTTAGGAAACACGTTGTTCTGGATGGGGCAGCCTCAAGAAACTGGTTCAGACTTACTGTCAATGATAGGTATAGATCTATAACTGAGCCTTACTTACCTCGCTGATATACGAAGTTGCCAACAACAATGTTGCTGGTTTTGAAGTATACTGCATCTACATTTTTTGTGTCAATAAACAAATGAGGAAAAAAAGTTTGAGAATTTCAAATTTGCGTTATGTTTGTTCCAAAATTTCAATAAACATGTAATAACCAATAGTGAAATGATTGGGAAATATCATTGCCACATAGATCTAATATAACGCTACTGTTTGAACAGACGTTAATTTTCGCAAATCCATGTCAGGTATTCATTCCAGCTATTGTGAATGGTTAACCTTTATTTCAGTATATTGCTAAGTTAATTAGAACATTAAATTTATTCGTAATCGAATGAAAAGATATATAATGTGGTTAAACCATTCAAACGAATACTTGAAGTTAAAGTTAACTCAATGAATAAATCATTCGTAAAACCAGACACTTAATTGTAGATATGAATGATCAGTTTTAATGAATCTCATAAAAAATTTAAATATGCGCAGCATTTCCTATTGGAAACTGCAATTTGTGAAATAATCTAATTGTTAAAGGCATTTTTAAATGATATATTAATTTAGGTGCATCAAAGGATTGCATGAGCGATACTGATATTTTAAGGGTAAAATATATTTATATGTGATGGGAATAATTATGATATATCGGGTTACAAATTAAAATTGTACCAGAATTGATTTGAGATTGGGATTATACAAGGAGCTTGTATATTCGCTGCGGTTTTAACATTATTTTTATCTTCAAGCTGAAGGCTCAGTATTATATTGCTTTTCAATTGATTTGCACGGTACATTTTATTCTTTCACAATATTGCAAATTGATTTAAACTAATCTTTTGTCTATGGTAATACTACGCTAGTTCGAGTAACAATAACTCGAGGACTGGGGATAACTCGAGATCTCTCATCGGTCCCTTGGCAAAATGAAAGGAATGGCTATTGGGTCAGTATATAGATGGGTGACCAAATAGATGAGTCAGTGTTTTCTAGTCATCTCTTTGTTAAAAGTCAATAGCAAACATAATTTAACACGAGCCTTTGAACCGACCGCGCACGTGTTTGCATATGTGGTGGCCTTTCTGTGGGTGGAAACCAGAGAGACCGGTGAAAATCCAAGTGTCCAATCTAGTGACCTACCATTCTCACATACTACTAAGAATGGGGATTGGACACTGGTAGCATTGGTGCGAAGTGAGTGCGCATAACCACTGCGACAACATCATTACTGAAAAAATGTGCCAGTCTTCTGATCAACATAAGTGGAGTGCAATTTACACATATTAGAAGTAACTTTGATTCAAATATGTTTCCTTATTATGTGTGACAAATAAGTGGACAACCCCATTTACTAATGCATTGATCAACTTAAACCTTCGCAACTGCAGATGCTATTTAATTCCAATGAAATCAGTACAAACCAAAAGATCCTCTCTTTAACTTTTCCTAGTGTTTCCTTATTACCTAAATGTTCACCACTATTCCCACAATGCAACTGCTGAGACACAATAGCTACTATCCTCGTTTAAACATTTTCTATACAAAATATTGTTTTTAGGACCAAGAAATCTAATCGCGCAGTCGTACATATCAAATTTAGAAAACTCCTGCCAATCAGATTTCACACCATTTGAACCATAGCCTTTATTCGTCTAAGCTTCGGATCTTTATCCTAAAACTCTGTAACATTTTTCCGAACCTAGTAAACCGATACCCCTAAACTTTTTGCAGATTTACTTTCATCAGAACTTGCACCAGGTACAATAACAGATCTTGTATCAGAACTTGTATAAGGTATCATCTCAAAAATTGTATCATGACATGTACTCAGTGCAACCACAGAACCTATCAAAACATTATTTTTAACCTCTGTTTGACAAGAAGTATGTTCCGCTTGTGTACTACTGGTACGCGCTTAAAAAACAAAGCCAACTGGCCAACTGTCCCTCCGTGTTTTTGAAGTTTAGCAACCAAAAAATTTTAAATTATCAGGCCTGACTATAACATGCCGACCATAGATGTAATGATGAAAAGCTTTATTACATGGATAACGGTTAGAAGTTCTCTTCGTGTTACATGGTTTTGTCGTTCTGTTTTTGTAAAACATTTGCTAAAGTAGCCTATGACTTTTTCTTGACTATTAACCCTTTGGGAAAGGATTGTTAACTGACCTACTAGAGATGCACTTGCACCCAGTATAAACTGATGATAAACAGTAGGAAATGCCGAAATAGGATAATTAATTAATGCTTTCTCCATTTTTTGAAAAGCACAGTTATCACTTCAAATGATTTTCGGCTTTTTTCTGACAACTCATGTAGGAATATGTTTTGCAACAGTTGAAGCCTGGTATACATGGTTAATATCGTGACATGCTAGAGAAATAAAATTTCTGCCATCTTAAGCATTTCTAGACTATGGAACAGTTTTGATGCAAAAATTACATTGAGCCTTCTGACATCCCATCTTGCATTGTTACGTGTGTATTTGTCCATCTGATATTACATGTTTCTTTTTGATATGCTCTATGCTTAAAACTGGAGAAATGATTACTGCTTTGTCTAAAGGCAAGTGCTTTGTGCAATTGTTTGTGCCTACTTAAATTGAGTACTCTCGTGTATGCGTACAACTTTTAGTTGCCTTCCATTCATTGCTTAATGATAATTGCCTACGTTAGACGAAAAGTACAACGCATAATAATCTAAGCCCCCCCCCCCCCCCCCTGTCTATGTGTTCATACGCTTTGTGATTACGTTTACTTTCATTGACTACTGTGTTTGTGTATATATTTATACATAATGCAGTAAGCATAATGACGAATGCAACTTGTAAGAATGAAATGAAAGGGACCTAAACTTATACCCCAAAATGCGACTGCATAAATTAACAAAACGGGCACCAAAATATTGGTACCCTTTTAAACCGTGAACGAGAACTCTTGCGAATATTTCTTTTGCCATTGGTATGAAGTCTGGAGAACTACCCTACCATTATGTTAGTAAACACGTATTTTTGTTTAAGTAAATGTGTACAATCACATTTGACATAACTGATAAATCTATTAGCTAAAATAAATAATCGCTTAATTCGACAGCATGTAAATATTTCGTCGTTTTGAGCTATTTTTGTGTTGGGCACAAGCAAAGGCTGTACGTACAGTTTAGATGTAAGGAGATGTATCTTAAATAGGTGATATAGAGCCGCCCCACCCAGCAAAAAGGTCCCTATCGTAATTTACCTAATCAAAATATGTTGAGCTCCGGGGCTGGGGTGTACTCCTCCTGATTAATAGGAACTTTGGTGTCATCCTGATTAATGGGAGCTGGGATGTATTCCTCATTAATAGGAGCTAGGCTGTGCTCCCCTGAGTAATAGGGGCTGGGAGTAATCCCCTCATTAATATGAGCTTTGGTGTCTCATGATTATGGGGCTAGGGTGTGCTCCCGCTGAGAAAGGGGCTGGGGTGTAATCTCCTCATTAATAGGAGCTGAGATATGCTCCCTTGAGTAATAGGGGCTGGGATGTATTTTCCCGACAACAGAAGCTTTGGTGCCCTCCTCTGATAAATACTAGTGGCCGGGATGAACTTCCTTTGACTGCCACCCCAGGCCCTCTACCCCTCCTGAACGTACCGGCGGCACCATAGACTGGATATCTTCCTTCGTGAAGGTCTGGGTTGTGTTTGATCGGTATTAAGTGTCCCCAACCTCTGGTGACACCCTGGTCTGACCCTATGTGTTTTCCTGGGATTAGGTAAGTGACACTTGAGCAGACCCATGCAGAGGGGTGCCACAGGGATCAGCTTGATGAACATCTGACAAGCAATGTTTGACAGGGGTTGGCCCTCAACAGGCGAATGTGACCAACATGTTGATAAGCCGCGGTAAAACTTGATTCTCCCGGGGTGTCAAATCAACCCCGAGGCGGGGCACCCAAAACCCCGTGTCTCAATCAACCGATCGACCCCTTTGGAGCTGATGTCTCCCCATCCTCCAAAACTGACATGCTACGCCTCAACCCCTGGCTATTTATTTAAGCGAATAGATTAATCGGTTATGTTAAATGTGAATTTATAATACTTTCTAAAAACTATATAGTTACCTGTTTACAACTCACTTCTTTTTTCGTCTGTTACGGCGTGATAGTGGAGTAGTTGCTCCCTTTTTCGTCTGTAATCAGCGTGATAGTGGGGGAGATTGCTCCAAGTTTCAAGTTTTTTTCTGATCAATGCTTATTACAAGCTGTGATCATACAAACATGTACATTTGTTATATCCTAAGTACAATTAACATGTGATATTTTGAGGAAAAATAATACAGATATATCAAAATGTAGATTTTTGTGCGATACCTTTATTAGGTACATACAATTTAGGAGAATGAGTCAATTTTTGAAGTGAGATAAAATAATTTTACGAAAGGAGGCAAGTTTTACCAGTTTAGTTTTGTTTTGGTACACTTAAATCTCTCAATTTAATCAACTGCAGCAGAATTATTCTCGTTCGTGGTTTAAAAGGGTACCAGTATTATTGGTGCCCGTTTTGGTTAATTTATGCAGTCGCAGGGTATAAGTTTTTGGTTCCCTTTCTATTTCATTCTTACAAGTTGCATTCGTCATTATGCTTACTGCTATTTGAATGAATTGAATTGAATTAATGCGTATGTACTTTTCAGTTTAACGTAGGCAATATCATTAAGCAATGAATGGAAGGCAACTAAAAGTTGTACGCTACACGATGCAGTAGTCAATTATAAGTAGGCTAATCAATTGCACAATGGCCTTGCCATTTAGACAAATGCAGTAATCATTTCTCCAGTTTTAAGCAAGAGCATATCAAAAAGAACATGTAATATCAGATGGACAAAACACACGTAACATGCAAGATGGGTGTCGAGGTTCAAGAATTGCACCTCATACTAGACGTTGGCCAGGTTTCAGTTAAATCGATCTTTCTCAGATCAGTGCCAGTACCATATACATTTATCGTATTCCGAAGAAAAGTAATCTTTTTAGGAATTGAACAAAATGTTTTCGAATTCAGTTTTAGATTCGCATTATTCAACCGTTGAAATACTAGTCAAAGAGTCTGAAGCTGCTGTGAGAAAGATTTGGAGTGACAAATGATGTCATCGAGGTAAATGATTTATGTTTTCCTCAGTGAACCAGAGAAACTGATCGCATAAGACGTTTAAATGTTGAATTACAAAGACCAAAAGCAAGGCATTTCCTTTGCCACTGCTCACCAACTGTAATCGAAAATCCTGTCTTGTGTCTATCTTTATCGTCTTTATCTAGCTGCGAATAACCTGTCTTTATGCCAAACCAGACAACTTTGAACCAGCCAATACTTCTATGCTGTCATCAAGTCTAGGTAGGTAATGCCTGTGAATCTTTTATAGCCACCTCATTTAAATAAATAAAATCCTATACTCTTGTGTGATAACAGGGCTAATCCAAGGACATTGAGGACATTTTTCCAATATCATCATTAATTTCCTCTTCGGTCACCTTACGCTTAGCTAAAGAAAATCCATATGAATACTTTTTGTCGAGTTTTGAATCACCCGCGTCAAACGTGTGTAATAACCGCTGAAAGACCCTGTGCATTTATTATGTAACAAGGCATTTTATCATATTTTACTAACATGCTATTATTACTACTTATCAAATCATATCAAATATGCCCTCATAAAATCAAAAGCATCTATGTTTGAAATCCACAGTTCATGTTAAACCTTATGGTCACTTTAACAAACTTCCATAATCGCCTACCCAGAAAAGGTTTGATCTCTCCTGTAACTATACATTGCTAAGCATTGTTGTGACTTCCAGAATTAATGGTTTGTATCATTTGGCTTCAATTTTATGTTTGAATTGTCATTCTAATTTAGTTATTTTCGCACAGACAAGTGTCAAAAGGTATATGATAAAATGGTTACATGTATTAGTATAGTATTTGATCCATAAGCCGGATTGGATCTCATCGAGGTCGAATCATACTCGTGCTACGTACTCATATGATCCGACTCATGACTCGAGCAAATCTGGCATTCTGGATCACGTTACTACACTAATAACATTATTGTGTTCATATTGTTTACAAGTATATTGTCAGTTACCACGGATAATATAAAACGGCTTTCAAAATAACGGCTTTTTTGTATAGAGATCTGGGTATTGTCGTGTGCTAATGGATTGAAATAATTTAGACTATAATTTTTCCTTAAAAGCAGAGTCATTTTCTTAAATGGCCCAATCATATTGTTTGATTTACCCCATAAGGTTTTCTCAGATAGTAACTTACCTTACCCGAGTAAGTATCAGATTTCATTTTCCTTATTTAAGGAATTAACTAATAGTACTAAATGGTTGCGATTTTTCCTTGAAGACAAACGAAAAGGAATATGAGATATGTGCCCTTCGTGCTATTGTTGTCCCTGGTTAAATGTTCTTTAGATTAAGATTATATCTCATCTACCGCAACGTTGCATTTATGTAAATACAGGTGCAAGTTGCCCGATAAATTTAACTATAATTATATCTCAATTGTATGAAAGTCCATAAGTTTATCTGCTTCAGATATCATTTTACTAGATATTGTATTGTACTAATTATAAAAGTCATTTTAACCAAAACTTTCTGGAAATTTACGTAAACATTCCTGATTCCCCTCGGGTATTTTATTTGGCCGTACATTGTATATGCTTCATTATCCTAGTTAAATATAGTTTTCCATTTAAAGGTAAATAGTTGATCTTAAATTGGAAATATTCATTAAAGCTTCATTTTCTTAATTGTATGTGGTCTTAAGTGATTGAAATATCTACGTTGCATTGGAAACCAGTCTTGGTAATAATGGTTTGCTTTTCAGCCTACAACAAGACTTTGTAGACACAGTCTTTCTGCAAGTAAAATAGAGCATTGAGTGCCAATTTCATGAATAGAATTCAGCGATTTAAATAATGATATACAAACATGAATCTTATCAGTTAACTGAACATACACATAACATATACTATTAGATTAGCTTGAACATTAAATATCTACTTGCATAGGCCTTGACTTTGCTACAAATACTTCAAAAGTTGTCAGAATCTCTGATGAGTATTATTAGGTGCATTGTACTAAATTTCATTGGTTCTCGAGATATCATCGAACAATTTTCACTTTCATCTATATGGTCTAAGTACAAAAGGGCCATACTTCAGTCAAATGTTTATGTAACTTACAGATTTAGGGCATGAAGTAATGAAAGTTTTGAAGCACTTAGTGAATTTATTTAGACATAAAACTGACTTGTACGAAAAAACATAACCAGAATAAGATTTTTTTCTATGTGGAAAATGGCATAATACAGTCAAAAGCATATGAATACAGAATATGATGGTATATTCAAGGCAGAAGAAGACACAAAGACTGGTACAAATATCTTAAACCAATGTGGGACGACAACATAGTCGCAGTGTAAGTAAGATACTTTACTTGAAAATAGGAATAATCGACGACAAAAACAGCAATCAGTTTTGACGCAATCTTGCATAACTCCATGACAATCATTTTTTATACTAAATGGTTATGATTTGGTTTATATAACGCATGTTGTTAAACACTTGTACATTTGTCTGCCCGTTGGTAAAGAATGAGTAACGCGAAACAAAATTGAACAAACAGAAGTGTAACTTCCAGCACCAGCCCAAACTTTAGATTGAAATCATAATGATAACTTTGAACATTTTCAACAAAATATCTTATCTTTGTATTATAATTCACGCCCGTTTAATTCTAAACCGAAATGAAAGTCAATCGCTATTTGAAAACGGTAATTTGCACGTGCTTCGCTTAGAACAAGAACAATGGACTCAGTCAGTCAAAAATATTGCATTCATTACTTTCAAATTAAGACATTTCTCTAGTATTATGTATCAAACAACTTGGGTTGTTATTTTTATGATCATTAAAACAATATGTTTCTAAACAATAACGTAAAATAAAGAGCCCTTAAAAGAGCTCATAAATTGATTAATTGATCGCTTTCAGATTTCAACGCCATTGTTTTGATTTCTGGCTCTCACAGTGCACCGGTAGACAAAAACATACATTGAAATAAAACTTTTTGTTTACAGATAGCACGGGAGACAAAGACCCAAGGCCTAATCTAAAAATGTGATATGCGATTTAAATTACAAATGTTGAAACAAAATCCCATGTAAAAGAAAAATTTGGTTAATCTAATATCTCCCATAATTGTAAAGAATAATTTGATTTTGTCCATAAAGAAGACAATTCTTGACATGTAATCAATTGCAAAATGAACGTTTTAATTATTTTACGTGCTTCTGGTCAATGTTTAAGCATTTAATGAAAATAATCTGCTAGTTGTAGGGTACGTCACCTTTAAAAGATTTCAGTTGTGAATCTTTGGATACGTCATAAACTGTATATTCACGATGGCTGAAGTAGGTGACAAACATCCCGTTCATCGATTATCAAAATCAAGAAATATGTTGTATAAGGGTTTGCCACACAAATCCCCTTTTAACGTCCAATTTTCACCTAATTCAACAACCCATTGGAAAGCAAGCTTATTTTCAATGTTTAAAAATTCCCGCAGCACTTCGTGTATATTTTCCACTTTACTTTTCACCAGTTAAATAATCATGGAATTGTCCCCGTATTAGTCGTGGCCAACAGTGTTACAAGTCATTGCAAACAGTTTAAGGCACCCAAGTCGTTTGCTACCAGCAAACATGTTCGAAAGTTCCTAGGAAAGCATTACATGAACAGCCTCTCCGAGGAGGATCCAGTTCTGGATGAGCCTAAACGATTAATATAAGTTATAATAAATTGTTTCTCAATTATATAAATTAGCATTAACTAATACCATAGACATTAGTTTTTGGCATCAGCCTAACAAAGTTTTTCATAAAGCTCTCCGACCAATGCTTCACTGTTAGATCCTTAAAAACTATCTGAAAAATCTATCAGATTTCAATTTCATCGACTTTAGGCTGGCATAACAAAATGCATAAACTTATCGTATGTAAAAAAAATTTTAGTTAACAAATCTTTTATATTATTGAACTTCGACTTACTTGTTTGGCCAAACTAACAACTTAAAAAGCTCTTTTCGCATATGGGCATGCCTTATGCGATCAAGCTTTAACACAATTTAAAACTTTATGAACAGAAGTTGTTATAAATAGTTTGTGCGGCCTAACCAATATATTAAAATCATTCACTTTACAACCTGTATTCTAAACTAACGTTTATTTCCGCAAGATATATAAATAGTTATCATGATTGATTCATACAGAAACAGAATTGTCCAGGTCTATTTAATTTTTGATAAGCTTAACAATTGTCATTTGAAATGCTCTTGAATTGTTCAATCATCGCATTCAGCCTAACAATTTTATGAATAAATGTCAATGGTCCATGAAAAACTGTTTAAGAGACTTTTACGTATCGTTTACCATTTGCAAGCAAACTCAATGCCATTTTTTCCTTGACTAATATCGTTTTCGGTTAGGGGGAGAGAGATTACATTTGATCCGAACTATTTGATTCCTTTTGCTTTTGCTTTAAGTTTGCAAACATTGTAATTAACTATTGGCTTATTCATAGTACACAAGGCCGACCTTGTAACTTTCGCAATTAAATCGGATTTTTTTTCATAGGCTTTAAAAAAAATAGGTGTCACTGAATAATTTCTGTTTTTTGTTAATCATGTTGTTCCTGCAATAGATAGATTATTTGTTCTGGATGACTATATACATTTGCCGTCAAATCGCTGAAGATCCAAATACACACTGAAATTTACTATACATGTGAAATAACAGGTCAGGGATTTTTTAGTACGTTGTTCAATGGGCAATCAACAGCTGAATGACTGCTTGTATTAAATGCTTATTAAATGGCAAGACTATGCGCACAATTGTTAAAAATTCTATTTTCTGTTCTGATTCCTTTTGTTTTTGCTTTTGAATATTCCTACAGCGTTTTATCTTGGACCCTGCCTTTTGTACGTTAATGGAAAGAATAAACTGGAAGCGACATGTATCTTTTTTTTTTTGAGTTTCTGTTATTCAGGGTTGTTTTTATTACGCAATATGGTATGTATAACCGAACTCATCTGTACAAACATTCAAAAAAACATGTTTAAGCATATTTAATGCATTTATTTGGTTATCACTGTAATTAACGGGTTAGAATTTATCTGAATATTGTACAAAGGTGTTGTACTTGATCAAGCAAAGCTTTTATTACCTTTGACTAACCCTCTCAAGATTTACATAGTCTGCAAGTTCATTAAAAGGTGATTACATTTGGTTTGAAAGGCCTTTTTCTGTTGGTCATTTTTATTACACCAATAAGCGTTTATTTTTGGTAGCCGGCTTTTATTTTGAATGCAATGAGACAAACTGCTAGTAATCAATTTATTAGTTTTTTAGATATTTGTAGTTTAAGGTTGTTCTTATATAATTCCTTTTGAAACACCGGCTCGTCTTTTGTATAAACTTCAGGAAAAACATGTTCTTAAGCATATTCAATGCATTTCTTTTGTTTAGTGTTCTTTACGGTGAAAAATGACCCGAATTTGAACAAAAGTGCTAAAAGAGAAGCTCTTCTTCATTTGAACAATACCCTCTCCAAATCTCACAGTCTCAAGTTCATTAAATAGTTGGGATTACTTTGAATTAAAGTATCTTTTGAACGAGTTACATTTTTACTTTTACAAGTTTAATATACTTGTATTTGAATTCATCAAGTTAATTTTTCATCGCTAAATCATTTACTGCTACATGTCAATTTCATAGTGCCAAGCATTTTTAAGTATTGATTAGCGTTATACATTTGTTTTAATGATGTCACTAAACCGTTTTTGAATTTCACAGTTTTTTAAGGAAAGGAATAGGCCAATATAAATGTGTGCTTTTGCTTTTGACAGAAACATATTTTTATTCTTATGCAATAAGCACAGATCAATCTCACTTCACTTAAGATCGTTGTACAGTTCAAAATTACTAAATAGGCTTGTGCCATGATCACTAATTTTTTTGAAGATTTGCAGATTTTAGATAATGTCATAGAGGCCCTGGTATTTTTAAACTAAATAACTCAGTTTTATCAGACAAATATTTAAAACAGGAAATACGGCACAATATCAAAGACATTACAGAACTCATTGCGGATTCGAATCCACTGGTCCTTTCTGGACTGTTAAAAGGTAGTTAATTAGAATGTTACTATTCATGTAGCACTAATAAAAAGAAAAATGATATGAAAGAAGAAAATGATTTGATTAGATATATTGATGAACTAGAATTATATATTGCACATGGTTCCTCTAATGATGTATCAGCTGAAAATGTAAATGAAGCAAAATGAAAGCTAGGAAAAAATAACAGATAAAAGAACTGATGGAATATATTTACGTTCAAGAACCAAACATATTGTATGTTTTGAAAAATACTCAAAATATTTCTCAAATTTAGAAAAGAAGAAAAGTGAAATGAAAACTATTTCAAGAGGTTAAACGTTGATAATGAAGCTATTACAGAATCTATATATTTAAAAAAAGAAATGTTATCATAAATTATATAAAACGAATCAAATAGGTTTAGACGAAATTGACTTCTACCTAATGTCATCAGTTCCAAAGTAAAATAGAGAAACGACACTTGTGGGAATTTTAATGAATACGAGTGTGCAGATGCGTTATTATTAGATATGCAAAATAGCAAGATGTTTTCTACGAACAATGGCACCGTTAAACATTGACTATAAAATTGCTAAAAAGCAGTCGCAAATAGAATCAAAAAGATTTTACCAAAGGTTATACATCATCCGCAAACAGAGTTTATGAAAAATAATTATATAGGTGAAAATATATGGTTAGTTTATGACAAACTATTACAACAATGGACAGATACCGGAAAACAAAGCACAACAAAAGTGGAATAACCAGTTTACCGACCTTGAATTGGAATCAGAATATAAAATACCCTTTATTTGTACAATAGACTCAAAATAAATAATAGTTCAGTATAAAACTTAATGCAAATAATTGTAACAAATAAGTATTTATATACATGTAGCATTCAAACATCAGAATTATGTGATTTTTGTTGTATGTGTAATGAATCGGTCATTCATCTTTTCTGGGAGTGCATTTTAAGACAACAGTTCTGGTCAGAAGTAAACAAGTGAAAGAAGCTCGACATAACTTTGTCCTTTCTAGTAATATCCTTAGGGTTAACTAACAACAACGTAAAACGTAATGCCTTTAACGTTTTAATTATAGTGTGTAAATATTACATATACAACTGTAAATTAGACTAATATATCCCTACTTAGGTATATTTCAGTTACTTCCTAAGGTTAGAAACTACATTGAATATCAGGTAGCACTTATGGAGAACAAAGTTAACCAACATGTATTAAAATGATCACTTCTGAACTTTCACATACATTAACTAAAATTCCGAAGCTCCGCAGCCAGTTTATCAGGCTTTACTTTATGTTTTGATTTTTCATTAACTCGAATAGCAACAAAGTTGTTATATATTTGTGACGTCAATCATAATACATGTATTGTAACACACATTTTCTGTAATATGATATGCATGCTAGCATAAAGCAACACACCTGGTAGTACTTTCCACGTGAATATTGTTAGGGATTCTGAGTATTAAAATAGCCATTGAACTCTTAGGTTGTTCCGTTATTTGTCCATATTAACAATAGCATTAGCCAGAAACAAATTCTTAACTAAGGTAATGGCGATAATGCCAGTTTCATATTTATATTTACTTTTAAAATACCTAATTCTAACAAAATAACTAGAAATGGATCTGAACAGATTAAATGAGGTGTTAATGGAACACGTAGGGATTGAAGATGAAATTGTAGAAAAGGTAAGTACATAGCAGATGATGCTTCATTTCTTATGTTAAAGGTTTAAGTAAATGAAACATCGTTGTGTCTAACATGTCCAAAAGTGAGAAAAGTCATTCAAAAAGATTACATTACATGTATTGACGAATAAATGAAAGGTATCAGATTATTGAGAAGATCTCGCTTAACACCAAAAGAAAATATACATTCAAGTCTGCCCAGTGAAAGAAACTATTATTACAAAACATTTCAAAGCAATTCATGCCTAACGTCTGAGCTCTACGTGCTTACTGTGCGATGTGTTTTATTTGTCATTTGTCGTTATAGGAGCGGTGGTGTAGAGGTTAAGGTGTCTGCCGCTCACCCCGGAGGTCGCAAGCCCCAATGGGGTTACGACCGTACCTCCTCATATGACACCATACTGGTTTTTCTAGGAAGCAGACTCGAAAGTGACTCGATAAGCTTATAGCTTTCTTCACAATCGAGCTTAGATAAATCAGTATAAACTATATCATGTTTTATGTCCGCATTTTTGTTTTACCAGCTTGTTGTCACTGTTATATTCAGTTCAATATTTGTTTACCTGCATCAGGACGTTCTATGATCGATGGTGACAATCTCCTTTATCAATTTAAAAACTGACTTTTCACGTTAGGGCTAGACAAAGGTCTAAACTTTGGTTTAAACAGGCAAATTAATCGATTTCAGTTTCAAGCCTTAAGAAGAAATACCAGCCTTAGACAGATAGGTCAAGAGCTTGGCATTCTGGTCCAGGAAAGGTCTTCACTTACAGAACGTGTACAAGTTCTCGAGAGAAAGCTTGCTGCTACAGAAGAACAAAATCATGAAATTGAGAGCGAAAATCAACGTCTTCAGCGTGAAATTTCTACTCTCAGGGAAAGACTTGACAAGGTTCAAGCATTAGCTACAAATCAGACTAATGAAAGCTTTCTGATTAAATCTAATATCTATCAATGATTTCGATTAATACAAATATACTTTGGCAAAGTAAAGTAGGACTTAGTTTAGATGTGATAATTCGTAAATTTCACAGGCATGGTAATGCATTAAATAATCATTGCATTTGTAAACAGATCGCATTAATGAAACAAATTTTGGGTGCTTTAAGTTATGAAAAGGCCCTAGATTTCTATATTAATTTTGAACCGTCTGTCAAAATATCCATCCCAACCAAAAATGATACAGCAACACTTTATTCACATTATTTTAAAGATTAGATATCATCGCATTAGTTACTCATTACCATCCTTGAATATCTGACAAAAATAAATATGAATATGCAGAAAGACGAAGAGCAGAGCAAATAGAGAAGAAAAGAATTGAAGACTACGAGAATTGTATTGAAACTCTGCAGCGCGATAAACAACTTCTGGAATCTAAGCTTGATGAAGCCATAGACAATCATGTAAGTCTTTTAAACTGATACTACCGCTAAAATTGAAATCATAATTTCAAATAAGACGTTAATAGAATCTAACAGATTTAAGATTTCCATTTTTTAAAATATGACTAACCAAACAAATTTTTTTTTTTTTTTAAATTAATGTATATGAATCTGTATAATGCATGTCGTTCTTTTCCAATCAATTTAGAGAAAATCTGACTATCCTCATTAAAAACTAAAATCCTGTCATTCCTGTTAGGTATATTTACATTTACAGTTGTCTATAAAAATATATCATATCTTTCTTACACGTTTTCGAAGCTTCAAAGCATATACTGTCTTTTCAACAAATTTTTTTTGATATCATTAATATATTTGATATGGCCATTTCGAAAGGTAAAACGCTTTTCGATATTTTCAATTTATGCGTCTTTTCTTGTTTTCAGAAAGAGTCATGTGCTATAGTATACACATGGTTATTTCCTCTTGAACAGAGTTTCTTTCAATGTCTGTCGTTCCCGTTCAATATATTTACTATAATAATATATATCGTATACCTGTCATCCCAAATACTTAATCCTGATTAGCCGATAGCGCTCACGTGCCGGGTCTGCAAAAGTATGTGTCACCTGGAAATATGTGTAACCGCACAATTTAGCATTTCTGATTTTTCGTATAATTTTCACTACTCTTTGTGAGTATACGATATAATGATATACACTAACTTGGTCCACGGTAATATCATTTTAAGCCAGGTCGCAAAACTTGTATTATCAAAATTACGTCTATAATTGTATTATATGTCGTATAAGTATGCACTTATTACTATTATGATACATCCTTATAAAGATCTCCATTATATTTCTATACCAACTGATCGACATCTACTTTATACATGTACTTTCAATGTGTTCTAGCCCATAAATTCTCCGTTTCAACAGTATCTAGAATTATTATTAACTTTCAAAACTTGAGTTTACATTTGATTAAATCTATATCAAAATATGAAACATATTGGAATGGAATAAAAAGCCAGGTACACTTGTATTCAATTACATCGAGATTCTAGATACATGATAAAAGAGGACTGTATACATCCCCAGAAAAATTTGTTCAGAGACGGGAAGCCGAGTTAGATATGGAAAGGATTCGCCGAAGAGAACTCCCGTCTTAAAGAAGAAATACATCAGGAAAATGCGGAAAGAAGGATCATCTGTGTTAAACTGCAGTCTGATGTGACCGCTAAAGAAAGAATCTTTAAAGAGGTTACATTTTATTCGTTTATACTAAGATATATATTTAATCGCGATTGCACAAATACTTACAACTTATACTAATCGCTCTCGAGATTCACTCCAGATGGTATCAATGTCAGAGGGTGGAATTGTGTGTGCCTTTCCTAAGGACACTACCACTGCTTGGGCACCGGTGGGGAGCAAATCCCACTACTAAGTTGCGCCACAATTACAATTTAGATAATTATATGAATTATTAAAAAAATAATATACATTGTACTTTTGGAATTTCATACTTAGTTTTGGAAAAAACATTTTTCGAAACTTCGGGAAAGCGAACATTAACTTTTAACGTTTGGACTGATCAGTTGTTTTCCTGTATTCTCAATTTGCTGCTAAGATTGTGGTCGTGAATGATATACGTTTATTTACTCATAATTTGATTTTATCATACAACGATGTCAACACCTTCTGACACAATTATTTCATATCCGTTATTACTTGTTTTGGCAGCTATTGCAAGGTGTATAAATTTGCTATATCCGCTTTGATATTACCATATGCTTTCCTCATGCCTGTTTAGGTGATAAAATATATTATATTAAGTATGTCATAAATCGTAAACATATGCTGGCATTATAGTAATTTTGAAAATGATTTACATACTAATATAGAAGGCCATATTGAAAATATGATGCAATATGGAATTGTCTGTATAAATGTCATAATATGTTACCTTTTCAAAATAAAGAATTTATCATTATTATTATTATATTATTATTATTATTATTATTATTAAAAGATTACAATTGTAGAAGTGTAAACGTTTAGTACATGATCTAGGTGTCAATCCGATAAGGACACTCGCAGCGCATTTTACCATGCATAGTTGATAAAATATCGAACGACTATATGATATTACTTGATAATGATGTCTGAGTGTGTAAGCGGGTCTGGGGGGTTTTCAAGCTGCGTTATTTACTCATTAGAGAAGAGAAACATTAGACTGATGATAGCTCTTACTAGACCTGTAACTTTACATAGTCAGTATTTTTTTATTTTAAATAAAATATATTTATGAGAAGGTATCTGTCAAAGAAAACTTAACTTATATAACATATAAAGAACATAGTCAACAGAGTTGTTTCCCCTACAAGTTTGTGCTACAATTTACTTCCTGTATTATGAAGTACATGTATACAACTTTGCCTTTCGGTCTATTTCTGCAAGCCAAATTTATTAAGATTACTTTAAATGAAGTAAATATGAACTATTTCTCAGAGCAAATATACCTTACTTGAAAATATGTTATGTTGATTTTAAACGGGGCTACACCGATTAAGAGGTTTCAAAGGTTTAAAAAATTAAAAAGATTGAGCAAGAAAATTCAACATTCTTTCGGAGAGAGCGGCTGAGATACTTATTGTTAAATCTGTTCGTTTCGAAAATTAACGTAAAATCAAATATACAAAAGAGCTGATAGCATGGCTGTTGCATGATGTGTTGGGTTCTTAAAGTCGACGGTTCTTTGATTCACATTAGTGGATTCAATACTATTTAGAAAATAATGAAAAGAGGTCCAACGCGATTGGTATAACATACAAATTTGTTAACTTTTTATTTTCCACTCAGTTAGAGCTCAACAAGGGTGATATATGCTGACTGTCGCTTCGATCTGATCTTGCATGGTCAGTATGTTCAATACATACTGCATACAGAAATATTTTTCAGTATCAAATGATAAGATGCGAGCAGTGTTATGCATTTATTTGTACGATCATTTTATGTATTTTACCATTATTTACGACCACTTTGCATTTGTTGTGTCTGCTACGGTAAAATGCGCTGCGTAGTATCATAATGCGTTGCGAGGTATCTTAATGCGTTGCGAGGTATCTTAATGCGTGGCAAGGAATCTTAATGCGTGGCGAGGTATGTTAATGTGTCGAGGTAACTAAATGCGTGGCGAGGTATCTTAATGCGTGGGTATCTTAATTTGTGGCGAGGTATCTTAATGCGTGGCGAGGTATCTGCATGCGTGGCGAGGTATCTTAATGCGTGGCGAGGTATCTGCATGCGTGGAGAGGTACTATCTTAATGCGTGGCGAAGTATCATAATGCGTAGCGAGGTATCATAATGCGTGGCGAGGTATGTTAATGCGTGGCGAGGTATCTAAATACGTGGCGAGGTATCTTAATGCGTGGCGAGGTATCAGTATGCGTGGTGAGGTATCATAATGCGTGGCGAGGTGGTATCTTGACTGGATCGAAACCATGATGAATCATACGTTAGGAAAAGTAATGTTGTACATTTTAAAGCAAGACTGAGGGAAGAGTTAGACATATCTATAAAGGACGTTTCAGCCTACAATCCTAAAACTTGCTGTACTGGTTGTTCATAATCAGTGAATGACCCCTACTGAGTTTGAGATCAGTAGGTCAAAGGTCACAGTGATCCGGAATTGGTCGGTTGGTAGAGAACGGTTTCCGGACGATAACTTAAGAAAGGTTTGGCCTACAATCCTCAAAGTTAGTCAGCAGATTTGTCATCACCAGCAAATGATCACTTTTGATTTTAAGATTAGTAGGTCAAAGTCAAAGTGACCCGGATTTTAAAACGGTTTACTGACAATAACTCAAGATCGCGTGGGCCTAGCATCTTGAAATATACATCGGTATACGCATACATTTGGCATAGCCTTTCCTGTCATTACCTTTACTACAGTCGTAAGCCGTTACATTCTAAATTGAATAACTAGCGTGACTATCAACTTTACCTGTCCTAGGGTTTTCACCTGTTTCTCGTTATTCCTTTATTATGCAAATTATCTTATTTGTATCGCTATTCAATTATTTCGGCCAATCATATCAACGTATTAGTTGATGCAATATATTTGAAAAGTCTTCATGTTTTTACAACCTTTCCATCTAGTAATATAGAAAAGAATATCAAAGATTGTTAATAAAGGAATTAGTTTGGTTACAGGTAATGCATTTTCCATATTTTGTATTGCATATAATGCATTTAACCAATTTATTAGTATTTTACACTTTTGAGTAAATGATTATTTCCAGCTGTTCAGTAGTTCAAGGTACATATTCTTTGTCGGCCATATCTATTTATAATTGTTAAAAATAATAATATTTATGAGTTTATGGTATATTTTTTTTATAATATGCATAGTTTAACCAACCTTTCTAGTACATGTACACTGTACTAATGTAGAATAATATAAATTTATTGTAAATTAAGGAATTGTTTTGGTTACAGGTGCAACTGGCTGAATATTTAACCAACAGAAAAACACAAAAATTATACAACTGAGATAACCAGTCTCCCCACCTCAGAGTGACGTTTGGCGCCTCTGTAACAAATGGAGCCCAAAGAGACAGTAGGCTGTGACAGCATTACAAGGTTTGTTCGCATTATTATTTTTAATTGCTCACTGAAATTCGAGGACAAATTTCAACATAGTGGGGAAGAATGTCACTCGGATTAAATTATGACAAATGGCGGACTGTGTGCAGATGGCCAGTTAGCTCAGTCGCTAGAGCATTTGCCCTGTATGCTAATGATCCTGGGTCCGAGTCCCTATCAAGCTGTACATTTTGCTTCACTCTATGACAACTGATTTCATTGCAAAGACAGACCGTCATCTTTTTGTCCGGAACATAACTATGAAAGTTTTCAAGGGAATTTATTTAAACTTTACATTACATACAAAGGAAGTGCAGTGTACAAGAATCTAACCAATTTATAAGTATTTTACACATTTATATATGTACAATCATTTTACACGAACATATTACAGTAAGGTGTGAATTTGCTACAACCTTTAGATGGTCTTCTTTTTGTTTTTACTGTAATGGCTACCGCTCAAAACTGAACATATATTTGCAATGGACCACCTTTCTATCTTACGCAACTCGAAGCAGAAGACTGCTAGCACTAAGTATTTGAATATTCAACGCTAAAAATAGTTATTTTATCGAAAGATGCGTTAAAAAATATAACCATGTGATCACGGATGACCTTTTGTTCAGATATGGACATAACGGGATCTTTTCATTCATATAGTCCTTTTATGATAACTTGAAAGTTGCGTCACATGATGTTTACATTTGCTGGTATAATGAAAACACCAAAACAGGTAAGACAGCTTTTTGTCAATGCAATAAGTATTTGTTTTCCACACAGTTAATATAAAACTAGTCATTGGCTTAGTGGTAACGGCAGTGAAATTGCATCTTTTTATGACAAGGTCGTTGGTTCGAATCCCAGAATGTTTGGGTTTCTTTTTTTGTCTTTTGTTTTCTAAATCCCGTTTAAATTCTTTGATATTCAAGAGTTAACCCATTTCATGGAAATATTAACATCTGTTCTGCAGTGAAATTGCATCTTTTTATGACAAGGTCGTTGGTTCGAATCCCAGAATGTTTGGGTTTGGCTTTTTTTTTGTCTTTTGTTTTCTAAATCCCGTTTAAATTCTTTTGATATTCAAGAGTTAACCCATTTCATGGAAATATTAACATCTGTTCTCGTAAAGTTCTAAATAGGAAAGCGAGCAATGCATTAAAATTAATTAATTCATTTGTATAGGGTATGAAATATCTACATACAAAATCTGGCAAAACGAGTTCTGTATTGACGAAAGGTTTACATATTAGACATGATATAAATGAAAAATAAAGTATCCAAAATAAGAAGAAAAGAAAACAAAAAGATTCATGAAAAATTAAATTCACTTTGATTCGAACCTAAACCGTCAAAACTACGAACAAATTGTCTACGCACTAACCAATCGAGCTATTTAGGCAATTATTATTTTTCCGCGATTTGTTAACTATTTATGTGATAACAAGTACTGAGATAACCGTTATACCTGATTTACCTGTCAAGTTGAACCTAATCCTATGACGCGCTATCAAGTTATCAAGGACTATACCTTTACCTCGACAAATACAGCAGTAATTCCCGGATCTTATTTTGAGAAAGGATACACCTTTACGCGCAAACCTACAAAATAGGTACATGAAATGGAGCTAGGGGACAATTATTCAACTGTTTTTAGCGTTTAATCTTTGTATTTAACGAGAGGCCTTGCGGGGGCAATAATGTAGAGAGAATATAATAGGTAATCACGTTAGGATTAAGACTTATTTTTCTCTCTGGGGAAAAGTGTGATATATTCTCTCTCTCTCGTAACTGTTGCAACTATTATTAGTAATCCTTTAAAGTTTCTGACATAGTTAATAGGTGAACACTGAATTGTAAATATTTGAATTATTTATGCAGACATACTGGGAAAAAAGATGTCAGATGACCAATGATTTACCTGCTGGAGATGAAGACCAAAGTGTAATCCAAAAGGTAAAGTTGTGCTTCTTTTATATTACATGTAGATAACTTAATGTAAGACTCAGACATCAGCTCTATAAAATATTTTTTTTTTTCTGAATTTAAGGGTGTTTTTTACAATTTAAGACATCTGCTTAAATATGATGCATGTAAGTTACTTAGGAATTCAATGTGTTGAGAAAAAGTCAAAGAGACACCAGCAGATACAGAGAATCTTGGTACCAGACCCTAGCTTTTTACAAATACACTCCTTGGCTTTTCTTTAACGTGCCCGGTGTATAGAACCGATGCCGCGAGACTACCTCTAGAACGTTTATAATCAGTTCATCTCTAAATACTGAAAAGCATTTCATGTACTACAGCGAGAACTTTCGGATTGTTAGTCCAGAGAGTCAACCTGTCGGCGACTGCGCCACCGCCGTCATAGCTTTGTTGATCATTGGATAAAGATCTTGTATCCAAAATGAGTGATCATGCAAGTTCATCGACACTTGTTACTTTTGATCAGTAATTTAAACAGAATATGTGTTTTACATTTTTGTACTTGGAATGCTTCGGTGAAATTTTGTGCGAGACACAAGTTTGATTAAAACATTGAGATCTCAGAACTTAGGTTTCTTTTATTTATATTTTCCGGTGACTGAAACAGAGGTATTCCAAATGATTATACTTACCAGTTGTGAGGAGACAGGGAGCATGTACAAGGCTCTGTGAGGTTTACCTGCCAGTGAATTGACCAGAAGCTTGGCCATCTTGACATCAATGCAGTCACGGGACACAAACATGGCATATATGTTGCAGGTAGTCGAAGTTAATTTGACAACGAAAACGGAAAACAGATTAAATAACAAGGTTATATGTGCAGTGATTTAATGCTGTATACATGACCAGGCGTTCTCAAATTTATAAGTAACCTTTGTTCTATAGTCGCCATGACAACAGTGGGGCATCTATACTTCTTACCCTTACAGCTTTAAATGTTTTTCTAGGAAACTCTTTCACGCTTCTATCTTTTTTCAAATGAAAAAAACTACTACATTACATAGAATTTGAATTACATAGAATTATAGTAAAGCTTTCTTAACATTCAAGACGTCGCATTTTTAGCTCGACTGAGCGGAGGAAAAGGAGGGTTATTGCGGATACCCTTGCATTTGCGTTGCATAAGTTTTGTATTTGGTTAAAACTTTTACATGCAAGCTACTATCTTTGACATTTATCAGTAACTACGTATCTGATTGATTTGACACCGTTACTTATGTGTTCAGATTTAACATACGAGCAAGTTAGATAACTCTTGACATAACTTAATTGAAATTATGGGCCTTTTTGGACTGAGACATTCTGGTTAAAGTTTTATATACAGGCTGTACTTATATTTAAGTGTCGTGTGCATGTAACTGTTTTACACATATCTCATTTAGCATCCATAGAAATGATAGTCTTCAAGGGCAGGAAGATGGTATAAGTTTTCAAATTATGGCCCCTGTTGGACTTAGACATTTTGATTTAAGTTTTACTTTCAAGCTACTACCATGCACATATCTACGATTAGTTTGAAACTTCATAAAACTCTACAGGGGTATCAGAAAGTCAAGTAAGATAACTATTGACCAAATTTGATTCAAATCATAGCCCTTGTTCAACTTTGAAATTTTACTTAAAGTTTAAAATTCAAACTTATATATGTCTCATTTCTCAATAACCCATGGTTTGAATTATTTAAACCTTCAGTTTATAATACGCCTTCAAAGTGATCAGACGCTCTTGATTTAATGTAATGCAACATTATCAATGTTTTAACTTAGAAATGTGTGTTAAAGTTTTTTCATTCATGCTTATTAAGCTCATATATCAGTGATTAACTATTTGATTCAATTGAAACTACAATAGAATGTTTATCAAACACTTGATAACAAGAAATGATCATAGAGTTGTAGGATTTCAACTTTAATAATTCAGTTTTAACAATTAAAATTCTTTTTATTCAGAAATGTTTAACTGTACTGTACTTCGAAGTAGTTCAAAGAGTCTCTTACAGCTTATGTGGAAACTAAATCACAAAATATGTGTCTGCCGCTCATCCTGGAGGTTGCGGGTTCGAGCCCCACCAAGGTCACGACCGTACCTCCTCATATGACACCAGTACTGGTTTTTCCAGGAAGCGGACTCGAGAGTGACTCGATAAGCTCAAGGCTTTCTTCACAATCGAGCTAAACTAAATTAGTATAAACTATAAACTATAAACTAAATCACAAAATACTATTTAGTATGTACATGATCAGTATAGATAATTGGTTATTGTGTGAAAGTCTCCAACACCGCATCAAATTACAGCATATTTCTTTTCTTGATTTTTATAAGAGTCAACCATCTTTCTTTTCTTCATGTTTATTACAGTTTGTCTGAAGATACAAGCAAATCTATTTTTAAAAGCAATTTGACCATGTCAAGTAAAAATCTAAAATATAACTTATATGTCGTTTGGGGTCTAAAGCGTCCAACGTTTAATAACGTCATAAATTATGTCATTAACGTAATTGCAATTAGTAGGTGTTTCGGTAAGCTACTAGTCAGGATATTTTTGGCGAGATTCTTTTATCAAATGTAACAACACAAAGAAGCAACAATATACAAAATCGTTGTGTTGCTCCCACAAGTCATTTCCTTTGTTAAGATTGATTGATAAAGTAAATATGTGATGATTTCATTTTTCGGATATATATATTGATGTAGGATGCCAAACCTTCATTTTGACAAAATTGCAAGAAATACATGTTTAAAGTAAAGAGTTACGAAGTCTGTATCGGAAGCTTTTGAACCCCTTCGTATAAATAAATTGAGTGAGATATTGTTGAGATTCTAAGCTAGGTATTAACTGGAAGCTAATTATAAGTTTTACTGTCACAAAGTATGATGTTAGTTACTTATCGGACGCTGAAAATGAAATTAGTGCATAATTATGAAATATGTACAAGTTTATGGATATGAAAGGGGAGCTTTGTCTATTGGTGACATAGTATCTGGTGAAAAAAGGGAAACGAATGTGATTAGGAATTTAAGCGAGGGAACAATTTAGGCACCGGGAAAAATTAATTTATTTGTTTTTATTTTTTTTTGTTATCAGGTAATGTATTTGAATAAAGCATTTAAATCACCCTTCACCGTCCTTATACCTATGCAAAATTGTGATGTTTATGAAAAACACATGAAAAACCTAGATGTAACGGTTTAATTATCCGCCATAGATATCTTCCGTGGATAAAGATATATATCATATGTATGCTCTTTGCAAAATTGTTGAATTTTTTTTTCAATAAAATGTTTCTGATCTTAATACTAATAACTGCACATTTATAACAATATTCTAGCATATACGGATATCTTGGGGTAGTATATGGGTGTCTTTGGGTAAATAGTCGACCAGAAAGATCAGTTTTGAAGTCAATTATGCCCCCAAAGGGTGACATATTAAAAACGCACTGGCCGTGCGTCCGTCCGTCTGTGCGTCCGTCCTTGCATTTTTTCGTGTCCGGGCTGTAACTTTGTCATATATCGATGAATTTTTAAAAAACTTGGCACAAACGTTCAGCACGATATGTCGCGTGCAAAACCCGTGTCCCTACCTCAAAGGTCAAGGTCATGCTAAGAGTTTGAAAGTAATAGAATTCTGTTTATATGCACACATTCGTGTCCGGACTGTAACATTTTCATGTATTGATTGAATATAAAATAACTTGGCACACATGATCAGCACATCAAGAAGATGTGTCGCGTGCAAGACCCACGTTCCTACCTCAAAGGTCAAGGTTACGCTTTGAGTTTAAAGGTAATGGAAAACTATATGCATGGTTACTCTCTCATGCATGGGAGAATTTTAAAATTACATGTCACAATTGTTGAGCACATGGGGAGGGCACAGACTGCGAGACACCTCTTTCGGGGGAATTCGTCACTTACAAGGGACAGCTCTTGTTTATTAATGTAATTTTACTATTTCAAAAAAGATGTTGTTATGTTCGCTATAGATTAGTGTTGTTCTATTTTTTTGCTGTATTAAATAATATTTTGAAACAATCTTTTAAAAAAAGAAGAATTGTTGTAGCATTTATTACCCTTCCGGCAACATGCATTCCATAAAGTTATTGTCTTGTACCACAAACTTTCTTCATTTTTCCTGTGTGAATCGGATTCATTGTGGTCGTCGTTCATCTGTATAACTGCCCAAACTATCATACCGTTTCTACTGGAATAGTACAAGCTTAGCTATTTAATGCAATGCTAAAATCTGTTGAACAAATTGTCATGAATTCCAGCCTTTGTTTGAAGATATTCAGGACTATGTTTAAACTTGGTACTCTTGAATGTGGTTTATAGTTCCTACCTTAGTGTGGGTTTTCTTACTAAATATGGAAAATTTCCTTATATTTTTTTTCAAATTAAGCTTTTTAGTTGAACAACGAAGTTATTCTCGTCCTATTATAAAAAGTTCATACACATAGCACATATTAACTCATAGCAGGTGTCAGCATAGGATGTTAAAATACATCTAGATATTTAAGATGATTGCACACGACATATATTTCACAACGTATATTGCGTTATGAAAGTTGTTCAATCAATGAGTCTGTCTTGTATGAGTCGATAAAATGTGCGGCATATCTCATGTTCCAGAAAGGACTTGGGAGTATGATGGGTCCAGAGACGCCAAACAAAAGGACACCCTGTCACTGGACTTGTGTATAAATCGGGTGCAGATAGGACAACTTGAATACAGTACTTCATACATTTTATTAAGGAGATATGTTAGATTTATGTTTTCAAATGTTTGAAAAACGGAAACCAAACCAAACACAAACAATATCAAAGGTATCAAATTCCAGCATAGCCTTGAACATTTTTCGGTAAAGAATTAAACCATTGAACTGTCTGCATGGAATAAAACTTCCTAACGTTTTCTGGGCTGGGCCAGAACCTATTCCATTAGAAACATTTTTCATCATTCCTGGACACACTGAAATTTGTGAAACGGAAAGGACGATGCTTACAATGAATCAGATTCTTTAAGGAAAATTGAAGATGAACGAAGTCTTTTAAGCTCTCAGTTTATACCAATTATACACCGTCTCCCTTGGTCTAGTGGTTTAGGCATCCACCTTGGGAGCGGAAGGTCGAAAGTTCGAATCCCAGCAGGCTTCCATTATGATATGACCGGTTGATGAGCCGCCAGCTAGTTAAATTATGGTTACCGTATGCCTACCTGCCTGGTGTCTAGCATTAAAGGATAAGATTCGGGAGGTAAATGTGTTCAGAAAGGAGATGTCTCGCAAGTCAGATATGGCTGGCCCTTTAACTAGGGGTGTCACTATAATAAACATACACTTTACCTTTACCTTTATAAAAACGGTCATACTGTTTCTTTTGATCTTGACGTGTACTGTATTGGGTATCTGCTGTAATATAGTGAATCAGTCTTCGAAAAGTATCTCAGAAGAGAAGCGAAATTTTAAGTCAACTCAAATCGAAACATCAAGAATTGTAACAGGTGCCACGAAGTTACGTAACATTGTTACCTATACCGAAAATAACATTTGTTTTGAAAAGTGTGAAATTACTTAAATAAAAAAATAAATCGTATTAATTTCAAAAGTGATTTCTTTGGGCAGACAATTTTCCCAAATACACCCATAGACTACAAAAAGACTACCTAATACGTCAATCAAAAACACTTTTATCACAAATAGTGTACAGTGTTGCAAACAGCTGGAGAACATGTACATTTGTATATGCATGTATATGATATGTTTATTTATGCGAGGAATTTTCTAATCTTTACCGGATAAGTGATTTAACCGTTGCATCTATCTTACGCACAATACGACGTAGGTATAAGGTCAATAAGGATTGGTAATCTAAATGCCTTTATTCAAATACATTACCTGATACCAAAATAAGTAAACAAAAATGATATTTTGCGGCGCCTTTGATGTCGTGCATCAATTCGTTTCATGCTGTCCTCTTTGTATATAGTCTATGGAATAGCATCGATTGTTTAAAATGTGGTTTTTTTATGCATATACATTGTCCCAAGCAGGTAAAGCTCTCCTTTTATATCTATTGACTTATGCATATTTCGAAATTATGCACCAATTTGATTTTCAACGTTTGATAAGTAATTAGCGTCCTAATGTTGTGATAGTACAAACTTCAATAAAATTCCAGTCATATCTAGTTTAGAATCTTAACAAATGTCTAATACAATTTATTTATATGAAGTTGTTCAACAACTCCCGATACAGACGTATTTACTTTTTTAGTTTCAACTTGTTTTTCTTGAAACTTTGTCTAAGTGAAGGGTTTGACATATTACACCAATAGATATTCAAAAAATGAAATTATCATAATATGTTCGTACTTTACCCACTACACTAGATAGTTATTGTAACAAAAGGAATGGTTTCAGGGCACAACTAAACTAGTTTGAAAATATTTGCTTCTTTGTGTTGTTTCAACGAAAATAATCTCACCAAAATCAAATTAGTCAGACCAGTTAAATTCAAACACTTATCAATTGCAATTACGTTGATGACATAATTTATGACGTCATTAAACGTTATGACATTAAACATCACACACTTTACCAGCAACTATAATTCTTATTTTAATTATATTAAATAACACTTCTAAAGTCTGACATACGTTGCATATTTTAGATTGTCTTTAGTCTAAGATTGCCTTGTGCCTTCAGACACACTGACATGAAAATCTAGAACAAAAAGAAAAGCAAACATTAATGAAAATCAAGAAAATCAATATTCTGTAATTTGATTTAGTTTTAAAGGCTTTAACACAATAACTAATCATCTATACTGATTATGTTAATGATTAATAGAATTGTGTGATCTAGTTTCCACGCATGCTCTCTTGACTCTTCGAACCACTTTGATAACACATTTTTTACAAATTTGATGTACGCGAAAAAAACCGATATACAGTAAATTCAGTCAAGAGTTATCTCACTTGCACGTCTGATATCCCCCTCTCCTCCCCACACTTTCCCCTTCAACACATTACTTTAGCAAAGTTTCAAATCAATCCCATACATAGTTGCTGAGATATGTCAATGGTAGTAGCTTTCATGTTAAAGTTTTAACCAAATGTGCAACGCCAATGCAAGGGTTAACCGCAATAGCCCTCTCTATTCTCCGAAAGGTCGAGTTAAAAATGCGACGTGGAGTAAATATTTATTTTACCCCCGAACACAAAGTGTAAGGGGGTATACTGGATTCATCTTGTCTTTCTGTCTATTCGTCCGTCCGTCCGTACGTCCGTCCGTCCGTCTGTTGACGAAATCTTGTTGAAGCTGAATCTCCAAAACCCCTGGTCAAAATTTAATGATACTTTACACAAATGATAAGTTCTATGCTTAGTTGTGCATGGTTTATATTTTGGGTCACTAGGTCAAATGTCAAGGTAACAAGAGGTCGAGTTAGCTAGATAGTGTGGACGTTTAGTCTCCAAAACCCAGGTCAGAATGTAATCTATCGGGTCACTATATCAAAGTTCAAGGTCACAAGGGCTCGAGATATTTAAATATTGTGGAGTCTGAATCTCCAAATTCCTTGGTCAAAACATAATGATACTTCATATACATGATAATTACCATCCCTTGTTGTGCATAGTCCATGTTTCGGGTTTTTAGTTAAAGGTAAAGGTCACACGGTTCGAGACAGTAAAATCTTGTGCGCCCTTTATTTCCAAAATCCATGGTCAGAATTTAACGGTATTTCACTGAAACGATAATCACCATGGCCCCTAGTTGTGCATAGTCTGTGTTTTCGGTAACGGGGTCAAAGGTCAATGTCACAGGTGCTTGCGATATTAAAATCTTGTTTGCTCTTAATCTCCAAAATCCCTGGTCAGAATTTAATGATACTTCGCAAAAGTGATAAATACCATGTTTAGATGTGTACTATTTAAGTTTTTTTGAAACTAGGTCAAGGTCACAGGGTCTCATGATAATAAAACCCTTTGCACTCTTAATCTCCAAAACCGCTTATCAGAATTTGTGATACTTCACAAAAGTGATAAGCGCCATGCTTAGTTGTGCATGGTCGAAAAACTAAAGCATACAATGTTACATAAATTTTATGTATTATGTATGTGCGGTGTTTGGGGAGGTGGTATTCATCACCTTCAGTGATAGCTCTAGTTAAAATTCTATTTAATGTAGTAGTTTGTTTTTTGAAAAAAGAAGATATAGAGGATAATTGTTGGTTTCGGTGTAAGATCACGGTATAATTTCACTAAGTGGGCACCAAAAGTAATAATTTCACGAGTGGCGCAGCCACGAGTGGAAAATACAAATTTTGGTGTTCACAGGTGAAATTAACGTGATATCACACCGAAACCAACAATTTTTCTATTTATTTTATGGTTAAAACTCTACTTTTATTGAGTTTGTTTTTATAAAATATCGAAAATCGCTGAAAACGTCTTTATACATAGCGCAAATGACGTCATTTAAACGACGTCATCGTCGCATGGTTTCAGCATTAATTACGCTCGGTAAACGTTGTGACGCTATTCCGGGTTTAAGATTGCAAAACAGTGGAAAAAAAGAATGGTAATCCACTGTTTCAAAACTGTGGATTATCACTTTTATTTCACTGAGAAAACTTTAATTCACTGGAAAACCATAGGAGCTCGAGGTCGGGATTATGCTTTTCCGGCTTTGTTTTGTCTTTTTACATTTATTTAAGAACCAGGCTAACAAAATATGATCTTATTTTCCCGGATCTTACTTTCATATTTTACTGCTGAAGTACACGGTAGACTGAAAAAGAAAAGGGTGCACACGCCATGTTATCAACACAAACTGCTAAGAGTTACGTCCTCAAAAGCTGGTTTTCCGTCTACCATGTGACGCAACATGGAACCGGAACCTATACATGTAAACATAGTCTGGTGGCAATTTAAAAACTGGCGGAACAGTTTATTGTTTAATGTCGCAGTCTGGACTATTATCTTGCCATACCTTTGAACAAACTGAGCACATGTCCATGAGTGTTGCAGAAAAAATAAAATAAAATATTTTAAAAAAGGGACGCCCTCTTTGCCTTTGTGTTGGATAACATGGCGGATGTCCTCCTTTTCTTTTATTCAGTCTACTGGGTACTTCAGCGGTAAAATATGAAAGTTAATCCGGGAAAATAGTCTTTTTGTTGTTTGGTTCTTAATAAATGTAAAATAACAAAACCCGGCAGCACCCACCTCAGCCCTATTGGAAACATGAAATAAAGAAGCATGATAGTGCCTTGAAACTGTAAAGGTAAGATGAATAGATATCCTACTCTTGTTATAGCGAATATAGAACATGGTTTCACAAGTATTCAGAACTAATCGCGTTACCATGGAAACAGTTTTCAGAAATGTGGTTGTATCCATAGAAATAAACTTTAAAATGGCTGCACAAAGATGCAAACTATTTCGTTTTTATTGAGTCAAAATGTAAAGATAAAGCGAGTTCAGATACCAATATTTTGTTACAAAAGCGAATATGGTATTTATGTTGCGGACGAAGGATATGCAAATGCTTACATATTACATGCAACTTAATCGGCAATTTTAAAGCAATTATTATTTTCTTAAAGTGACATTATGCGTATCTGTGCATATAGTGTATTTTTGGTGACAGTTTTATAAAAGCAGTTTTCGGTTGATGTGCATTTAAATGTGTTAAACTAATGATAATGCCGCATATGAAGTATTTGAAGTTGGTCCTTTATATATAAAGAAAATTGGACTAATAAAATAATAGTTCCATTTCCTTTCTTGGCAGTGATCTCCCTTGTGTTATTGTTTTTGGTACATATTTCGGCATGGCTCCGCATGCAGTTGGCTGTTTTAATTGACTCTCCCAGTCAAAATAGGAAAAGTAATATTTAGAAAGTTATTATTATTTTGTACTGGTACAGTAGCAGGAAGAGTTTGGCGTATTGGGTTAAAAGCTATTATTTCCTCTACCCTTTTTACACACATCTATTTCAGCTAGATTTTTACTTGAAAAAAATGTGCATATTTCACAAAGTGAATTTAGATACTACAATACCAAAAAAAATCTAAAGAAAGCATTTCTTACAGTCTAAACTCTGTTTCTATGGCTTCTAAATCTATATTTTGTTTTACTTAAAAGAGACATTCCCTTAAACTGGTGTCAAATTAAATACCTCCGAGCATAAATAATAGAGTATTCTAAAGTATTATTAGGTACGCAAAGTTAAACAAAGAAACGACCAAGGTCAAAATATAACCAAGAACATCTAACATTTAACATAAACGACTTACTTTATTTATGCTGATGTCAAATTATTTACGCAGCTTCCAAAATATACAATGTGTTGACCTTTGACGTCACATGGATATGTGCACCAGAATTCGTGGGTCGAGCAAAAAGTTGCATTGCAACAGAAGTGTCCCATATGATATTTAAGAATCTCGTTTAAAACTATATTTCTTTTTAATCAATATCAAATGATTAAAAACCATATTCTTCCAGTAACAGCTATTTCAATAATAAAAAATGTTCAGACTCACCTTTGGAGTACATGAAGCAACACTGAAGGTATAAGAACACCAAATTTTCGTAATGGATATCAACGGAAAACATCAACTGGAACATATTTACAGTTTGGTTTACTCAAGTTGTTTGATTTAATGAGAGCGAGGGGACAGAAAATACCACGAATTCTGGACCTACCGTGATGGGCCAAACACCATACATTATTTATGTTTCGAGAATATGATCTTAGGGAGTGCCCCTTTAAAACTCTAGCAGCCTCATTTCTGAAGCTGTCCAATTCAATTTTTGGAGCTATGCATATTGGCCAGGATAGATATAGAAGTTCTAGAGCTACTGCCACTGAAGGAGCAAACATTGCCATATCTAATTTTAACATTTCTTAAAAATTCATGATTTGAACGATTTGAACAATCATTACCAAATGTTAATTGAATGTGATCGACCACAAACGCTCAAATAAGTGATCGAACCTATCGTTAAACAATTAAATGTCCATGATGTATTAAAATTTGTTATATCTGGCATTGTTTACACCCTGGCGGTTACAATTCTTCAGCAACCATGAGCAAACTTGGTCGCGATGTGTATGGTTGCATGATCTTCGTTGAGATCGATAACGAACCTAATCAGAGAAGAAATTTGGGCACGTCATGGGAACCCCTGCGCTATTGCGCTATACATGTACAGTAAACTCCGTTTATATCGACTCCGGATATAAAGAAACTTCGGATATAACGAACAGTTTGTTTGGGCCTGATTTTTCCCTTCTTTGTTTAATGTAAAAATATACGGTTATATCGTACTCCAGTTATAAGGAAACTTCGGATATAAGGAACTATATTTTCTGGCCCAACAATGAAAAATGTACAGTAAAGAAATCGTATATATCGAACTGCAAATATGTTCAGAAGAGTTTAAAATTCGAAAAAAGTTTATTTTTCATTTGCCGTCTGTATTGTATTTTTCATAGCGCACTTGTTGCTATTATTCATAAAGATAAATCATTACACATGTGTCTAGTTAAATGAGAATACAAACATAATTGCTAGTACGATATTCAAGTGATTTACGTAAATAATTGTGTGCGTTTCTTAAGAAGCATGCAGATCCCATTTTGGGAAAAAATACCTTGTTAAATATTTCGGGTTATGGGAAGTGATCGAAAATCAGCTTTCTTCAATTGTATTTGTTTGAGTATTGCCAATTGAAACATGAACCGTCTTTTTCATGTTTAATCAATCATTGAAATATTTTACTTAGGTTTACGGATATAGAAAAAAGGATAGATCTTAATAAGTCTTCAACAGGAAGTAAGAAATTCAAAAGCAACTATAAGTTGATGGTTCGGATTTTATTACATTTGCCTATACAATACTTGTTCGATATATATTTTACTTCGGTATATATACATCGTATATAAGGAACTTGTTCGGTATACGGATACAAGGAACTCTGGATGTAAGGAAAACATTTGATAGGTCCCGAGGAGTTCGTTATAAGCGGAGTTTACTGTATAAGCTTGTTTTATACAGACTTACACTTTTAGACAACATTGAAAAACCACATTGGATACGTTTTTACCAGGTTTGAAAATATTCAGTTTGCTCTCGTTTGCTTACAAGCCCTGTTTGAATTAGTGTTTTCAGACAGGATGACCCCACTGCGCGTGACTCCTGTATGTGGACCAATGAAAGTCTTAACCATTGTTTAACCGGTATCAAAATCCGTTTGTTTTTATAATTGCCAATAGCAACGTTCAAGTAAATTCCTCAAAGGTCATTTCTAATCAAAACCTGGTACACTGCATATATGTGTATATGAATGTTTTAAACAACAACTTCTTCTATCCATGGAGTCAGTTTTAAAATAATTTCTCCCCAGACAAGATTTCTTAAGGTGATATAAAATGTTTCGAACAACCCCGAGATTTAAGACAGTCATGAAAACGTTAAAATTGTTACATTCGCCGAAAGTGAACATCATTCAAGGTAAAATATTTGTTACATTAAGCATTCGGCTTTTATGGTCATCACTACATTAGGTGTGTGTTACATTTGAGGTTTTAACCGTTCCCAGAACACAACAATAGGTAGAGCGAAGCTTTAGTTCTTACAATCACTCATACTTCTTCATGTTACGTAATGAGTTTGCTTTACACTCGTCGTTGAAATTCATAGTAACGCCAGAAAAGCTAAAAACAAAAATGGGAAAAAGTATTAAGTAGGCCTTGAATTTTTATACTGTAGATGTTGTAGATAACAGTTTAATTTTTTGGACAGCAGAACCCGTACTACATCTTCGCAAATAGGTCAACCAAATACACAGTAAATCTATACTTGGATATTTAAGGTCGCGATTGAAGAGTGACAAATCTTTTAAATGAAATAGCAATGCCTGTTTCTAAAGGACTTCGTTACGTACGAATGAAACGACAAAAATAGGTTTACTTGACAAAGGACGCGCAGACTTGTTGAATTGTTTGACGACCGGCATGGTAAATTGGCGTCCGTAAAATTCTTTTTCTCCCAGTTTCCTTTAAATATTTAGAGATGTAATACAGATTTTTTAAATGCTACTATTAGATTGCCTTATAGGTGAATGTTAAACAGCGCACTAGAACACCAGGAATCATGTACAACAATACGATATTAACTCGTCGACAAAATTTACTACTGAATTTTTGGTTTTAAAAACAATATACATGTATGTTGAAGCAAACATGCTTTCTTTTTTATGTTGGAATTTTAATTGCTTGGCCAAAACTAGACCGACAACCCGCCACATCATAGGTAGACTAAAATCCGAGTTTTTGACAACTAAAACAATATATAAGTTTAGAAATGTTCTTATGTCTCAATTTTTTTTCCTTCACTCTCTACGAAAGGAAATAAGGAAATAAACAAAGGTAGCTGGACAGATATACTGAGTTGTACAAGATACTTGATTGGTTGGATAACTCATTTGCTTTGCTTATTGAAGCCTTGCCAGACTCGAGGTAGATATGCATGTCGTATCGCCTAGTGTAGATCATGATCAGCCCGTACACACGAGATGTCTGACATTTGTCTGATTTGCTCCCTGTGTCGATATTTTATGATGGTAGTTTCCCTGTTGTATTTGTCATATGTGTTTTTACTTATAATGTGTTATTGTTGTTGTTGTTGTTGTTGTCCATAACGATCGTGTTAATGAGGAACGAGAAAATATAGGTAATTAATGATAACAAGGTTTATTGATTACGAGGTTCACATATAGTTTTGGTATCTTAAGATTCATATTGATTTTATGGAGAAATATGTTGAATGATAAAACGAGTGAGTGAGTGAGTGAGTGAGTGAGTGAGTGAGTGAGTGAGTGATATTTTTTTTTAATTTTTACATCTACAATGCAGACGCATGTAGGAATTTATTTAGTGAATTATGGATGTGTGCATGAGTATGAGTAAATGAGTGAATGAGTGAATGAGTGTGTGAATGAGTGAATTGATGGTGATATTTTTTTGTATTTTTATAATTTTTTTTTTACTTTTTACATCTACAATGCAGACGCATGTAGGAATTTATTTAGTGAATTATGAATGTGTGCATGAGTATGAGTAAATGAGTGAATGAGTGAATGAGTGTGTGAATGAGTGAATTGATGGTGATATTTTTTTTTTTATTTTTCTTCTACAACGCTAACGCGTTCATGTAGGAATATATATGAATGAATGATGAGTCAATGATAGATTTGTAGTGAGTGAGTGAGTTGATGGGTGGATGGATGGATGGATGGATGGTGGATGGATGGAATGAATGAATGAATGAATGAATGAATGAATGAATGAATGAATGAATGAATGAATGAATGAATATGACACTTTATCGTTGTTGTTTTTTTCACTATATGTTTTTACCTTCGTGCATAATGTTCTTGCTGAATGAGTGGTGGTCGTTTTTTAACACAGACACCAGTGTAAATTACAAAAAATTGATTGATTGGAATTAGTAGTTCTATTTTCACAAGAGAAAAAATACAAGTTTGCTATTAAGACGCTCAATGGGGTTGTACATCTTCTGGTCAACACAGTATGGGTTATCTTTCTTGGTGAACAAAGTGAACTACGTGTGTACAGTCAGGTGAGTCTACACTAGGCAAATTGCAAAATATCTTTTCTTAAGAAGGTTAAAAAATCTAATACTGTAGATTTTACAAGGCTCAATGTAGACAAATTGTTACCAAAGTACTGATTAGGTACCACTTTATACATTGCTTCAGGTCCAGCTACACTAGTCTAGCTATTCTTCAAGATTTTAGAGAGATCTATGTTAGGTGTTGTTTGTTTTTTTCATGCGATTAAAGAAATATAGAAATAAACAGGAGGTTTCTACCATACAACGGGGGGAGTCGGTCTTTGTGCTAAATTTAGAAGATTGGAATGTCGACCACCTTGTCGACAATCCAAACGCCGCGGTCATCTTCGTTCTCGGAAAGGCAGGAGGGGCCGTGGATGGACCCAAATGACGACTCGGCAGATGGTTCGTTGAAGCTTTTGTCGGAGTATTCGCTAGGTTGCATGGCAGATGGAGCTCGGAGTCTGCTCTTGGAGCGGCTAATGATGTCCCGGTTCCACTCAGCATTGGCCTGCTTTTGTCTTATACTGACGTGTGCCTTCTGCCGGAACTGGTAGTCGCTTTGTGCCCTTTTATCCTTGTATTTGACCCTGAATTATAAAAGATGCAAGATGAAATGAACTTCATATTCTTCGCGTTTGTTAGAGTGCCAGGATCATTTTGAATGTAGTGATAAAGAAAAATAGATTTACTGAGAACCATGTTCTATTCACTCTAAGACCATGTTGACAAATGCCTTTCTTTTGTACTCATTCGTTTCTCCATGAAAAAAGAGTTGCCAGAAAGCCTTTAATTTTTTGCAATATCTATGAAAGATTATACGCTATATTCCTAATATTTAACCTATCGATTTAAAAAGCAAAGTTAGGAATAAAATAACAACAAATAAAATGGCAAAGTTCTTGGTAAAGTGAGAGCTGCTTGTAAGTGTGCTCCTGAGACCTTAAACCATTTAAACTTAGATCGATGTTGCTGTAAACGTGCATTTCTGTGTGCACTTCACTCAGTATATTATACTCAGAAGGAAAAGGGTTACATTTCTAGTAGACCTAACCAGCACACTCGCACTCGCACATGTAAATGTAAACGTACAACGTACAACTGCCTAATTTCGGGGGTGATCTCAAACGATTCTAGTATCATAGGAAATCTTGGTTACGTTCATTATTAAAAAGTCTTCATCATTATGTAATACCATTCGCTATTATACTAATAATAGTTATTACTGTCGTGTGCTGTAAAACTAATACAAGGTTAAAATATACACCATTATCTTAATCATCATGAAGAGATTCATCCTTGCAATAAATTAATCAATAATCAGTTTCATCAAAATCGTCGTTTTCATGAGAGTCATTGTCTACATCAGTTGTAACATTATGAAAATAAAACAAATAATGTCTCAAACACAGGTTTTCAATGGTTCCGGGAAAAAATCTAGAATTAGAAAAAAAATCTTCAAGTGACCTTGACAAGAAAACCACAACAGTGATATGACCAAAAAAATATGAGAATTTAAAAATACATTGACATTGACACCCCGCCCCCTCAAAGAAAATCTTTTATTAATATTAAAGAAAAAACATATATATATAATGACAATGACCTTGAACACGGCACCCAGAAAATATTCTCTTTTTTTCAGAACAATTTTAGAATTTAAAAAATCTTTTTTAGTGACAATGACATTGACCCCCGAAAATAACTTTTTTAGAACAATTTAAAAACAATCGTTTTCAATAACAGTGACCTTGACATAGAATCTCGTTACCTAAATGCAATGCAAATCTCCACATAAGCTACCTACACACTGATTTTCATTGTAATTCGTCACTCCGAGTATAGCCTGAGTTATCGATTGGAATCTTATCTTCTATTTTAGTAACAGTGACACGGACTTTGATTTTAGTGACCCAAAATGCAATTCCAAGCTTCCTCTCAACACAGTCTTCCTACACACCAAGTTTGATTGCAATGGTCACTCCTACCTCGAGTTATTGAGCGGAAACCACGATTGTGATGAAACTGATTAAAGTATTGATTCATTTAATTGCAAGGATGAATCTCTTCATGGTGATTATGATGACGGTGTATATGTTCAATCTTGTATTAGTTCTACAGAATACGAATAGTAATGATTATAATGAAATAATAGTGTTATTATATAATGATGAAGACTTTTTAATAATAAACGTAACCAAGATTTCATATGATACTAGAATCGTTTGAGATCACCCCCGAAATTAGGCAGGTGTACGTTGAACGTTTACATTTACGTGTGCGAGTGCGAGTGCGCTGGTCAGGTCTATTAGTATAATAGCGAATGGTATTACATAATGATGAAGACTTTTTAATAATGAACGTAACCAAGATTTCATATGATACTAGAATCGTTTGAGATCACCCCCGAAATTAGGCAGTTGTACGTTGTACGTTTACATTTACGTGTGCGAGTGCGAGTGCGCTGGTCAGGTCTATTAACAGTATTGGTCATGTACGATAGCATAGATAACATGAACATCATGATGACGTTATATCGCTCACCTGAGGTTAAACAGAATATCCGTAACAAGGAATGAGCTCTAAATGAGCTCTAGATGAGCTCTAAATGTGATATAATTCCCTGTCTGATGTAATTAATTTCCTTACATTCAGAGTAAGATTGCTTTGACTGTTTTTATTATGCACTTTTATGATTTCAACAATTTACATCGATCTCGATAGGGTGTCTTGCACATAACAGTTGAACTTGTGTGAAATCATTTCAGGCATCGGGTTATTTAAAGATTTTTTGTAGTTTTGTAATTCATCACTTGTTATGTGTCCTGAGCCACATGTTGGTCTTTTTGTGGCTTAGATTAAGAACAATACTGAACATTAAGTTTTATTTTTAAAAAGAGTAGTTACTGTGTTGCATTTAAAATATACAGTACATTTAGGATACTGTGTGAGTGACGTAACTGATATACGTAACAGAGTAGAGCAAAGAAGCATTTTGTAAAAAGAAGAAATATATTGAAACATTATTTAATAATCAATAAAACTTACTTTTTCTTTTCGAATTCTCTAGCAGCGTTCTTTCTTTGTGCCAAATTTTCCGCTCTCCTGCAGACAGCATTCTGGTATCTTTCACGGCGTATCTGAATTTAAGGGGTTTTCATATGAAAAGTCACGATGCTTTAAATTCTGCTACAGTAAACTGTTGCTGGATATAGCTCTATATAGACGATACGTATACCAGTGGGTCAGTTTTATTACATGACATCAGCTATGGACAATTCAAATGGCACATCTATTGACCTGTAATTTGTGTTAGAAGAGGGCCATAATGGCCCTATATCGCTCACATGAAAACCATTGCTTCAAAGACGAAAAATAGGTCAAAAGGTCAGAGAAAGCTCATTCACGAATCACGAATTTAAATCGTGAAATATTGAAGTTGAAATGTCATCACCGGTCTTTAGCAGTTTTTACAGATTACAAAATTCATATTCACCCTCCCTCAAGTGCGAAATTTGCGATTTATATGCTTAGTAGAGGTACACTTGCAAGCCAAGATCATAGTTACGTTGAAGGTTTTCGGTAAACAACTCTGTAATCTGGAAAAAAATGAGTTTGCTTAAAGGAAGCCACTGAATGTTTTACTTACAGGTCCAGGGGTCTGCTTGATGGGTGGCAGAAGCGGCTTTGCAAAGCTCGGTCTGTTGTCGACCTCAATGGTAAATGCTTCACCTCCTCTTGTCGATTTATGCTCGTATTCCACTGCAATATACATGTCTTAACAGTGTCTAGAACAGTCACGTGTTTCAAATATGGCATAGATTCACCAATACAGTAAACTCCGTATATAACGGACCCATTTAGACCTTTAAGTGTACATGTATATCAGAAGTTTGTTATATCCATTAAGTATTTTCATATTAAACTTTATAAAGAAGGAAAAAAACATCGGGCCCAGAAAATTTGTTCGTTAAAACCGGAATTTCGCTATATCAGGAGTCGTTATATACGGAGTTCACTGTAAATTCAACCAATGGTTTTAATAACGTAACAGTGAGGTGAATTTATTTTTATCATAGTGTCATCACTTTTTAAAGAACCAGTCATTTCATACTTTAATGAGACACAGTCTGTAAAAACACATTCACATCCCAAATCATATATTAATATACCAGATGTTGGAAAGAAAGAGTGATGCGACACACCAACAGGTCATATCAGAACGGAATCTTGCTGGACCTCCATTACTAAGTATTTAGTACAATTCCACAGCGTGTGCAATCGAACTATTATTAAAACATTCAAACTAAAAGATGAACTGAAATAAAGTTGAATGCTGTAATTTTCATTTCTTTTAGTTAAAGGCTGGTAAATTCAATTACTGCACGTCAAGCATCAGATCTTACCATCAACTGTGTTCATTAACACTTTGGCGTTAAATATGAAGACCTGTTCGTGGGGTTGTTATGTCAATAAAATGCGACATTGCTTTTCATTTGATCCGCACGAAAATTGGAATCGTTTACACCAAAAAGAAAGGAACGAACTATATTTTATTATACTATAACAGAATAAAGTTTTAAACATATTTTTTTATGTTACTTTGCTCCTACAAAGTATTCAGTGGCGTGACCAAGACTGTGCTAAGACTGTCATACCTAGTCGTTGAGGTGGAGAGGCCCTGGCAGCAATCGCTTTTCTCTTCTTGTCTCTTCTCTTTTCCTTGCGCTTAGCTAGCCATGTGGCTATGAATCCAAACACACACGGGAGCTTTCTGCGATTAGTTGCGTTTCCTGTAGCTACTTCTTCTATCTTTTCTTCTGCATCTGCCGGTTCTTCCTTTATCACCTCTTCTTTAACCTTCGTCTTATTTTTCTTCCTCTGACGATCAAATATAAAAATGTACCTCGCTAAAACCAAGCATTCATGTTTGCAAAATGTATGATTTTTTAAGACAGAATTTACTTATGTTCACGTTGTTTATTATAAAGATAAAAAAAACAGAATTTAGGAAGGCCGTATTTTCTTATTACTGTTACACACGAAAAATGTGTAAAATATATATTTGTCAACCCTTAATTGCAGGATATTGTTCAGAGCGAGCTGTAATTTTGCTTCTTCATAAATATCAATCAAATAACTATTCATATATTACCTTCTTTTTCTCCTTTGTTTTGGTTTCCTTCTTTTTCCCTTTCCCATCGGTACCGACGTTCGCCTTAGAATCTGCACCTTCTTTGTCATCTTCTTGTCCATCTGCATCTTGTTTCTTCTTTGGTTTCTTCTTTGGTTTGCTGGCCTTCTTTATCTCTTTTCCATCGGTACCGGCATTCATGTTGGAATCTATACCTGCTTTTTCAGTTACTTTTCCATCTACATAATGCTTCTCCTTTGGTTTGCTGGCCTTCTTTATCCCTTTTCCATCGGTACCGGCTTTCACGTTGGAATCTGAATCTGCTTTGTCATTTACTTGGCCGTCTTCGTCATGCTTCTCCTTTGGTTTGGTGGTCTTCTTTTTCTCTTTCCCATCGGTAACTACGTTCATCATGGACTCCGAACCTGCTTTACCGTCTACCTGACCATCTATATTATGTTTCTTTTTTGTGTCGTCATAGGGCATGGCACGAGTGTTCATTTTCCGGCCTTTCTTATCATTCTTTTCTTTCTCCTGTTTACTCTCAAAATTTACTTCTTTAACCTCACACAATGCTGCTATTGAGTCATTGACTTTAGCTTCTCTGGTCACAGTCCCATCTTTGACATGATTTGAAAATGTTATTTCAACCTCACGGAAAGATTGTTTAATTTGTGGTTTCCTTTTTGCAACTGCAGTTGCAGATTTATATGGAAAGAATTTCACATTAGTTTTGTTATTATTCAATATAAGTTGTTGATTTATTGCGTTGTCATTTTTACCTGTGGTGGGAGGAATGATTCCCTCGATCTTGTTGACGCTTGAAGGTTGCACCTTTATAAATTTTGGCCCTGGTGGCTCATTTCCATCCATTTCGGATGTTTAGAGGCCAAGTGCCGCCTTGTGTTGTGTAGTGATAGCGCCGTCGTCAAGTGGCGTTGTTACGTTAACTGAGCTTTAGTATGACGTCATAGACGTCCAAGTGTATTGTGGGAATTTATCTCCGAATAATAAAAGATATTGTTATAGGTTTCGATTAATTTTACATTATTTTCTGTACGAAAAGGCAACATATAGAAATTTAACAAATCAACTACAGAAACATGCTGCATAAAGATTAATTCATTATGTGACAATTAGTATAAAAATGTGTCGGATTTTGTTTGTGTGAAAACTGTTGTGTTTCTCGTTATCGTAAATATCAGCCAAACTAGCTAAGCAGACACAGATGCATATAGTTTGGTTATAATCATTACAATATTCATTGTTGTAGGAGAATAAATCAATTATTTAAAAGTTTAAGCATTTACACTTGCAATGTATGCATCAATTTAACCATGTTTTTGTTTGTCTTCAGAATCTAAACTATTCAGGCCAGGAAAAAAACAATAATAAAACCTTACCTAGAGAATTGTCATGTTCTTAACTACACTATCGTATTTTGCCGATAGACTTTACCTTCCTATTTAGCATGAATTGTTTTTACTTTTGCAAAATTTTGTTTCGTGAACTAGACGTGTATGACTTTTACGCTAAAACTAATCAAAAATGGCCTAGTGTTTATAAAGAAATAAAACCCAACAAGTTGATCTTTTATTTTAAAGGTTGACTATTGTTTTGGATAATGCTTCCAGAATTATACATAAACATGCTTGTGTTTATATATTATAAATAAAGTAACAGTTAGTTTCCTGGTTATTTTTTTTTTTTTTGCGTGAAATATGGGGATATTTTACCCGCCTCGACATAATATTACCCTCGCCTATCCGCTCGGGTAATATAAGTCTAGGCGGGTAATATTGTAATAACCCGGAACTTACCATTTAGTAATAACTTCAAATCTTGTCAGTTTGTTCTTTTCATCCTAACTGTAAAATTACTATCACTTTTCATAAGACTGTATTTTCATGGAAAATTATTTTGGATGCAAATAACGAGTCATAAAATTGTACAAATATGTGTTGATCAAGTTAATCATACCAACCAGCAACATATCATACAGATTCATGCTCGTTTTAATCTATCTAGAACTTGTTTACATTCCGATTGTCATCTGTTTTCACTATTTCATGTATAATCCGGAATAAGGTCATTTTAAAGCTTCAATTTTTATGTTTCCAATGTAAATTTATCTAGTACTGGTTATTATCACAATATAAAGGTATGTCATCCATTTATTCTTGTTAGAACTCTGAATAGTTCACAGCACATTGTTGGTATGACTACACTAAATCTTTTTCCGTAGACTTACTGAGTGTGTAACATTTAAGCACGGGCCGCCTACCAAAACATTCGTTGAGTAGTTACACTCCAATAAATCTGTAGAACCACCTTAGTCACACTCAAAAATGCCCTTTTTTATTTATATAATGTTATACTTTATAGCCGCAAATTGCACCAGTAGGAATATTTTCATCTGACGCATTTCACTGGTTTCGGGATCTGATTTATTCATGTAACATATGGCTTCATGTAAATTGAGGAGACAGGCGGACAGACTGAGCTAAAATGACGATCACAATAATTATTTTGACTATATTATGTGAAATATATACATGTAAGCGATAAATATTTCCCCTACAGAAAAGTGATGTTCAAGGATTTCTTTTTCTTCGAAACGTTTTTTTTGTTTAAAGAGGGCAGCTCACAAAGTTCTTATTCTATCTGTCATTAAGGGCATGTGCCACCCCCCCTCCAATATAAAAATGCATTTCGGTCTAAACTGCAATATGAAAGATACATTTCGGTCTACATCCAGTTCATGTCCAGTTTCTTTTCTTCTTTTACCGGATATTATTTGATGATTCAGGTGTCTTCATAACAGAAATGTTAGCGAGTGTTTGGACTTGATAAGAAACTAACAAAAATCACATAGAAAAACTATTGAGACAAAAGGGACAAGTAGATGGAATTCTACTAGACAGCTATATTGATGCGTTGTATTGGTTGCTTTACATGTATTAATCTGTAAAGCTGGTAGGCTGAGTCCTGTCCTACTAAAGCTGCTGTGCATCAATGTTTTTCTTGTTTTAATTGTTATGTTATATGATAAGATTTATTTTAAAACATTAAAGGTGTCGATAATAGCCGGAATGGTGTCGATAATAAACGCACGCAACATGCCTGTTGCTAATTGGCTAGATGTTGTAATTTAGGGAGTACAATGGAATAGCCCCCAAAATTGACCAATGAGATGTTGTTCTATTATTAGTGCTGTTCAAGAGTACCTTCTCGTCTGAAACAGTAAAGATATGTTAACCACAAGTTTTAAAGTGTCGATAATACCCCGAATTGCTCTACTTATATACAGTAGACCGAGATCGAGCTTTTATCACCTGAACAACTACATACACTTGGTAGTTGGGTGTTTATCAATATGACTCTGATTTTGTAAATTTTAGTATCCTGGAGTCATCACTTCTCGAGCACTTAAGCGACCAAACGTTAATAACTAATAAACAAGCGAAGACTTACCTTTTCTTTCTTCATGCCTTACTTCGATAACATCTTCCGCAAAATATACAAAATATATGAAATGATAAACACATTCTAAATTGTAAACATTCAGTTCCAATATGGCAGTGTCATTTGACCCCAGAACGAAAGGTTGTATTGCGTTCTCGATCACTTCCGAGAATTGTAATTTATGACGTTATTTGGTGGACTGCCGTAAAAAGCTTGGTATGGAAGCGTAGGGGGTCATGTAGCAACAAATGAAATTCAACAAATCCAACTACGAATGATTCTTTTTTCTTGAAACATAGATCATAAAATAATAACAACAACAGATGTGACAAGGTTAGCGAACACATTAACCCATCCACGACTACCTCAATTGTCATTTGCATTTATCATTAGCAAAGTAATTGAAAGTGTAATTGAAACAGACCCACATTATTCATGTACGATCTATTTACCATTGATTTGAATGATAAAAGAGTAATGAAAGTAAATTTTCTATGTAGATTTTCATTTTATGAAAAAAAATATTTTGTATTTCAAAGCCTGCAAAAAATGAAAATAAGATTTAGTGTGCATAGCACCTTCGGGCTTCAATAGTTCTTGTTTTGCGCGCGAGATTTTCCACTTCCGGTTGTGCCTCGTTTTGAAATATGACGTAGTACTCAGCTAAATTTAGTATTGTTTGTTATAAATACTTTTCGACGATTAAGGTCAGATTGAAAGTGAGGATTGAAAATGCATTTGTGAAAATTGTTAAAAACTCATTGTTGTATATAAACAACAAAAGTCTTACCTTAATACGAAGCATATCTAAAGATAGTTTGGATTTTGGTCGGATATACCGAAGTGCGTCAGGTAAGGATTTCCTTCTGTCAAAACGCGTCATAATATCGGAAGGTCACGCGAATTTCGGAAGTGCTCGAGAAGAGATGTCGCTCGAGAACTCGATGCTTTGAACACATCTGCAATGGTTGGTGCATGATCAGAATTCCTAAGCTTCTGCATCAGTGAATGATATGTTTTCTAGCAGAATGAATTTATGTAAGGTAGTGTGTAACACCAACTCTACGCCAAGTCTTTGTTTTGTTTAGATCTAGCATTCCAATTTTCTTAATTCCGACTCATTTTTGCAGGACCAACTGGTTGATTACCAAGATGGTGTTGTACTTAGAAACTAGATGCCACGAAAAATAGGTCTGAATCCCGACTTAATCCACGCGGACACTTACATGTAGTGCTCTGCATACAGTATACTGGACCACGTTCATGAATGGCAACCTTTCGGGAACCACCACTGCTGTCTTCGGTACATGTTTTTGTTTGACGCTTATTATCAACTTTCAATTTTACATTTCCTTAACTGAAATAACTAGTAAACAGGTAGTTTGTTAGCCGTTCGGCACTTCTATCTGTGAGACGTGAAGAGAAAATGAGCCATTCAGGTGCAAACGTCAAGTATATACAGTAAAGTAATTTGTCATGCAAGATTTGACGTGAAGCCTGGTGCAGGGGTTAACACACTGGACAGGTAATCCAGAGAACCGCGGTTCGAATCCCGGCAGTGGTGTTCGATTTTTCATGATATCCTAAATGATATTGAAAAAACTAGATTTTATATTCTAAACAATTGTGCAAAAAGTACGTTATCTTATTTAATTAAGAAATGATAACTGTCTCTCTGTATTTTATCATTCAGTAAAATATAGATCTAGTCAGTTGCGCTGTGTAGTAATTAAATTACGAGTGCGTATTCGAACAACTGACTTATTTTTATTGAAGTAAATAAAGAACATGTATATGGAACAATATATCCTTCGATTCTTATACATCATTTTCCTTGAAAACTATCCCGAACTTTATTGAACACATAGCAGTCATCATGATAACTTTCAAATGCTAAATGTGATAGGACACGCTTATTAACGTGGGTTGCGTCATTTACAGCACGTTGTCTTTGGAATAAAAGGTGTTTTTTATCATAAAATAATTTATACCTAACATTTACAGTTTTTTCCCTAAATGTTTATATAAGAAAATCAGCTGCCTGTGATTTTTTTGCATTTGCAACTCTTAATATAAGTTATGAATTGTACTTGTATTTTCAATTTCAGGTTATGGAACTGTGGATTTTACTTGGATAGAATGGATAGTGAACAACCTTTCAAAGATGCTACTCATAAAATTGAGTTTGAACAACATTTCATAGATTTTATGACAATTGAGTTTTAAGAAAGTGTACATATTTATAAACTCTTAATCAGTTGAAATAAATAAATGAATAAATTGAATCTGTAAAAAATGACAATAAAGCTTTGGTCTTAATCAAACGCTCTTCCATGACTCTCATCCTGAAATGAATAGTGAAGTTCAGCCACATCTTAATACTGGACTGTGGTGACCCAAGACCAACTTGCAATTTCATCAATTACATTTTCTTGTTTACTTGTAAGATGTTTTGTTGTTTTCTTTTGCTGAAATTAACATGTTTAATTCATATTGATTGTTTAATCGGTCAATAGCTATGCATTGCTTATGTCTATTGTATTGATATACCGACATGAAATAAAATTTGATTTTATTTAATTTTTAACAAATCGATTTATATAAGAGCCAGAGGGCGGGTTTTTATTTATAGGCCCGTATAATAAAAAAAAAAGAAAAACTAAATTAGGTTGCCCCCCCCCCACGTGATAATAAAAAAAAAAAAAAAAAAAAAAAAAAAACGTTAGGCCAGCGATAATAAAAAAAAAAAAAAAAAAAAAACCCAAAAGTTATCCCGGGCCACGTGATATAAAAAAAGAAAAAGAAACTAAACGCTATCACGTGGCCCGCGATAATAAAAAGAAAAACGAAAACTAAAGTTATCACGTGGCCACGTGATAAAAAAAAGAAAAAACTAAACGTTATCGCGTGGCCACGCGATAATAAAAAGAAAAGACGAAAAACTAAAAGTTATCGCGTTTTGTTTTTCGATTTTTCTTTTTTTATTATCGCGTGGCCACGTGATAACGTTTAGTTTTTCGTTTTTTTTTTCCTTTTTTATTATCACGTGGCCACGTGATAACGTTTAGTTTCTCGTTTTTTTTTTTTATTATCACGTGGCCACGCGATAACTTTAGTTTTTCGTTTTTTCTTTTTTTATTATCACGTGGCCACGCGATAACATTAGTTTTTCGTTTTTTTTTTTTTTATTATCACGTGGCCACGTGATAACGTTTAGTTTTTCGTTTTTTCTTTTTTTATTATCACGTGGCCACGTGATAACGTTCAGTTTTTCGTTTTTTTTTTTTATTATCACGTGGCCACGCGATAACGTTTAGTTTTTCGTTTTTTCTTTTTTTATTATCACGTGGCCACGTGATAATATAAAAAAATTCCCACATGTCACCTCTGTGCTTCCGTATATATACGATCTGCAGAAAATGTGAAAATTCAGAAATAAAAAGAGGAAAAGTAGCTTTTTAAATCATTGTTTAATGTCACTTAAAAAAAAAAAAAAAATAATGCTGTGACCAATATAAACATTGTAAAAGTAGTCTGGCAAACAGTTGGAGAACTTAAAATATTTGATGTCCTCGAACTTTATCATAGGGAGACTCTGGTTCAAATATGTCCGTCCATCTGTCCGTAAACTTTCCCTTGATAACACTCTACTGGTCACAATTTTCATTTGAATTTCATGAAACTTGCTCAGAAGGTCGCCTGCAACCTGAGATAATCCCTTATGTATTGGAGTCAGTGGGTCAAAGTTCAAGGGAGTTTCCAAGATAACATTCTACAGGTCAATATTTTCATTCAACTTCCTCTAACAGAAAGTTGTCTGTAACATGAAAATGGTCCCTATTCTTTTGGGGTCAAAGGTTAAGGTTGCAGTGACCTGATACTGCACACTCTACAGGCTACGATTTTAGTTCAACTTTCATTAATCTTGCTTAGACGAAACATTCAGTTAGAAGAAACTGCAGTGTGACGAAAACACACTCGTTGATAAATCCCCATTCTAGGCAGTGCCTTATTTCATATTAGGTCCGCAAGTTCTCTACACAAATTGGCTGGTTCCAAGTCCCATCGATTTAGTGAAGTCATACCTAAATGTTACTTCCTGCTCGGAGGTTCCATTTCTACACTGCATTATGGGACTGTTTACTTCCGTTGCCTAGGGTAACTTAATATCGTTGTCAGCATCCTTATCTAAGATTATGTATAAGACATCATCTAGTTACAGATTTAACCCTTTGGTACATATTTTTCATTGAATATCATTGGTTTATTGTATAAGTAGCCATTTTGAAGAATTCAGCAAGTTTCTCTTTGTAGAACTAACTATGTGACCAAGTTTTGGTACTTGGTCACTGTGACCAATTTTGGGTCACTGTGACCAAATTGGTCAATAACCTTTCAATTTTGGTACATTTGCCATTTTAACCACTTTTGACCACCTTTTCTTGGTCATTTATCTCTGCTATTATAAAAGGGCTTGGTTTGTGACCAATTCAATTCATTTCGTTCTGAGAACTTAACCTGAGAGCTCATTTATTTGATATGTACAGTCTTTACAGAGATTTTTCTCCATCTTTCATCAGCATGAGTTTCAATAGTGTAAGCACATTTTAATTAAAACTGTATGTATTTTGGAATTGATTTAGAAGCTTTATAGTACTTTTAATCTAGAGTAACATTTTTAATGAATTTAATATCTGTCTTTATGAAAACTGAATGTTTACCAAGGACTCATGCACTTTTATCTACTGAAGTTATGGAAAGCCTCAGTGGTCTTACTGCAATACATATGTGATCAATATTTTACAAGCTATTAAATGCTGAACCGCTTCTTACTTTGTTAGTTTTAGCTATAGTACAGTGATTAATAGTCTTAAACAAGTATTTATAGTTTAAATATGGAAAGCTAATGTTGTCCTCTATGTTCATATCAATTTTGAGGTGAATTCTAATATTGCTTGATATCTTGTGATCAACTAGTTTTTTCTCAAGAACTAGTAAAGTGATCAATGTAAACTTGTTATAATTATTTTACGGTAAATTTCAATGGTTTATAGTTGCATGTTGAGATTTATACATGAATTAAACTTCATCAACCGTTGCTGCAGTGTTGCTAGTCTTTGACTTGATATACCAGAAGGAGATTAAACTTCTCAATCGGCCAAGTCCTCCCAAAAGTTTTAGTGAGAAATTATAAAAGGCCACATCTAGACAGCCCCAGTGCGTTACAATATATCCCCATAAATCACTTCAAAAACCAAATAAAGTATGATATATCTAAAATTGTGAAAGATGGGTTTAAGCCTAAAGGAATTTTCTGAAATAAACTTGAAAACATGAATATATCCACCTATTCTTGACTGTACTATAAACAATCAGACGTTTTGTTATTATAAGTGAAAGAGTTAGCCCAAACTAACTCTTGCGTACTAGATCGTGATATATGCGGATTTAACAAGTGCTGGAAAATCTCATCTTACACCCTTATTGTAAGATGACTCTCGTACTCTTAATGACGTCAAAACGAGCTTCTTTTATGAATGAATGCGTAAATGCCTACACTACTACAAGAAAAGAATGTTAGTCATTAGTTTTATTTTATTTCTGCTCTGGCTGCATCTGCGAATTGGAATATCCGGCTCTCGGCAGACCCTGGTTACCGCCCCCGAGCCAGATATTCCCATCCGAACCTGCAGCCAGAGAAAGATTCTTATGTTTGACGGGCATACGGCGATCGGTCTTTATGTAATAGAATTAACACCGTATTTAACATTAAGTCTCAGTCTGTCTTTATATTCGTTATGAGAAAACAATGACGCCGAGAGAGCTTCAGTCTTAAATCTACATAGTTACAATATCATGATATTGTATAGTGCTACGCTTTATTTTGCCGTGGTAGCCAACCAACAACAACCGTAGTTGGCAAACTGGGTTGCAAACTAAATGTTTTGTTCTGGATCGTGGTCGCACTTTTGTAGTAAATACCTTTTTAGGATAAAGTGCGTACATGTATTGAATGACATGCGTTATACATGTAACTAAATTTCGTGTGTTTTCAGCACACCAGCGTAATAGGTTTTATATGTGTATGTAGCTATTTTGGTTCGTTAGCTATCCACAGATGGACTGGTTTTTCTTATTACCAAACTTGTATTGCACATAAGGCAATTAAGGCACTTCCAACTTTTGTCATAGATCCGACAGAATACAACCGTGACTTTAATGTGTGTAACTATGCAGGAATATTTACAATTTCATCGTAAACTCTCAACAGCCTTTATATGAGCAGTATCTATTTCTTATATATAACATCAAAAATGTTAGTATCTCCTCAATTAATAAAAAATTATGCACTTCCATTAACATTGACATTTCAACTTTGGTATTTTCCTTGTTTAATTGTTTAACCTTCTTTACAATTTCTAAGACACTTCAACATCATTACATGTATTGTAATATCTCGCGAGATTCAAGAGGCAAATTCAAATATTTGAATGAAATCTGTATTGTCAGACGTCACAAGAAGTTTGCTTTTGTTTTTATTGAAATGACAATACCTGTTTCTAAAGGATTTCGTTACATACGAAGGAAATGACAAAAATAGGTTTACGCCGACTTGATGAATTGTTTGACGACCGGCAGGGTAAATGGGCGTCCGTGAATTTTTTTTTTTTTCAATTTCCTTTAATACAGATTTTCTAAATGCTTCTATTAGAATGCATTACAGGTGAATGTTAAACACCAGGAATCATGTACAACAATACGATATTAACTCGTCGACAAAATTTACTGCTGAATTTTTGGTTTTAAAAACAATATACATGTATGTTGAAGCAAACATGCTTTCTTTGTTATGTTGGAATTTTAATTGCTTGGCCAAAACTAGACCGACAACCCGCCACATCATAGGTAGACTAAAATCCGAGTTTTTGAAAACTAAAACAATATATAAGTTTAGAAGTGTTCTTATGTCTCAATTTGTTTCCTTCACTAGCGTTAGTTTGGTCTCTACGAAAGGAAATAAGGAAATAAACACAGGTAGCTGGACAGATATACTGAGTTGTACAAGATACTTATTTGGTTGGATAATTCATTTGCTTTGCTTATTGAAGCCTTGCCAGACTCGAGGTAGATATGCATGTCGTATCGCCTAGTGTAGATCATGATCAGCCCGTACACACGAGATGTCTGACATTTGTCTGATTTGCTCCCTGTGTCGATATTTTATGATGGTAGCTTCCCTGTTGTATTTGTCAGATGTTTTTTTTTAAATTTATATTGTGTTGTTGCTGTTGTTGGTGTGTGTGAGTGAGTGAGTGAGTGAGTGAGTGAGTGAGTGAGTGAGTGAGTGAGTGAGTGAGTGAGTGAGTGGGGTGGGTGGGTGGGTGGGTGGCTGGGTGCGTGGGTGGGTGAGTGAGTGAGTGAGTGAGTGAGTGAGTGAGTGATATTTTTTTTTACTTTTTACATCTACAATGCAGACGCATGTAGGAATTTATTTAATGAATTATGGATGTATGCATGAGTATGAGTGAATGAGTGTGTGAATGAGTGAATCGATGGTGATATTTTTTTGTATTTTTATAATTTTTTTTACTTTTTACATCTACAATGCAGACGCATGTAGGAATTTATTTAGTGAATTATGGATGTATGCATGAGTATGAGTGAATGAGTGTGTGAATGAGTGAATTGATGGAGATATTTTTTTGAAATTTTACTTCTACAACGCTAAAGCGTTCATGTAGGAATGTATACGAATGAATGATGAGTCAATGATAGATTTGTAGTGAGTGAGTGAGTTGATGGGTGGATGGATGGATGGATGGATGGATGGATGGATGGATGGGTGGGTGGATGGGTGGATGAATGAATGAATGAATGAATGGATATGACACTTTATCGCTGTTGTTTTTTTTCACTTTCTGTTTTTACCTTCGTGCATAATATTCTTGCTGAATGATTGGTGGTCGTTTCTTAACACAGACACCAGTGTAAATTACAAAAAAATGATTGATTGGAATTAGTAGTTCTATTTTCACAAGATAAAAAATACAAGTTTGCTACTAAGACGCTCAATGGGGTTGTACATCTTCTGGTCAACACAGTATGAGTTATCTTTCTTGGTAAACAAAGTGAACTACGTGTGTACAGTCAGGTGAGTCTACACTAGGCAAATTGCAAAATATCTTTTCTTAAGAAGGTTAAAAAATCTAATACTGTAGATTTTACAAGGCTCAATGTAGACGAATTGTTACCAAAGTACTGATTAGGTACCACTTTATACATTGCTTCTGGTCCAGCTACACTAGTCTAGCTATTCTTCAAGATTTGAGAGAGATCTATGTTAGGTGTTCTTTTTTCATGCGATTAAAGAAATATAGAAATAAACGGGAGGTTTCTACCATACAACGGGGGCAGTCGGTCTTTTTGCTAAATTTAGAAGATTGGAATGTCGACCACCTTGTCGACAATCCAAACACCGCGGTCATCTTCGTTCTCGGAAAAGCAGGAGGGGCCGTGGATGGACCCAAATGACGACACGCCAGATGGTTCGTTGAAGCTTTTGTCGGAGTATTCGCTAGGTTGCATGGCAGATGGAGCTCGGAGTCTGCTCTTGGAGCGGCTAATGATGTCCCGGTTCCACTCAGCATTGGCCTGCTTTTGTCTTATACCGACGTGTGCCTTCTGTCGGAATTGGTAGTCGCTCTGTGCCCTATTATCTTTGTATTTGACCCTGAATTACAAAAGATGCAAGATAAAACGAGCTTAATTTTATCCACGATTGCCAGGATCATTTTGAATGTAGTGATAAAGAAAAATAAATTTACTGAGAAACCATGTTCAATTCTCTCTAATACAGTGTTGACATATATGCCTTTCTTTCGTACTCAATCGTTTCTTCACTAAAAATAGTTGCCAGAAAGCCTTAAATCTTTTGCAATATCTATGAAAAATAATACGCGATATTTCTTATACAATGTATGTAAATTTATCGATTTAAAAAGCAAATTTAGGAATGTTTTTGGAACAAATAAAGTTGCAAAGTATTTGGTAAAGTAAGAGCAACTGTTAATTGTGCTCCAGGGACTTTAAAGCATTTAAACTTAGAAAAACACGTGTAGAGCAACATCGATCTGTTTGCACTTCACTCAGTATATTATACTCAGTAGGACAAAGGTTACATTTCAATTGACAGAATTGATTATGTAAAATAGCATAGATAACATGAAAATCATGAAGACTTTATACGCTCATCTGAGGTTAAAGTGAATACCCATAACAAGGAATGAGCTCTAAATGAGCTCTAGATGAGCTCTAAATGTGATATAATTCCCTGTCTGATGTAATTTATTTCCTTAAATCCTAAGAAAGTCTGCTTTGACTCTTTTTATCATGCACTTTTATGATTTCAACAATTTACATCGATCTCGATCGGTCTTTCCACATAAAAGTTGAACTTCTGTCAAATGATTTCAGGCATCGGGTTATTTAAATATTTTTGTAGTTTTGTTGTTTATCAATTGTTATGTGTCCTGAGTCACATGTTGGACTTTTTGTTGCTTAGATTAAGAACAATACTGAACATTAAGTTTTATTTTCAAAAAGAGTAGTTACTGTGTTGCATTTAAAATATACAGTACATTTAGGATACTGTGCGAGTGACGTAACTGATATACGTAACAGAGTAGAGCAAAGAATCATTTTGTAAAAAGAAGAAATATATTGAAACATTACTCAATAATCAATAAAACTTACTTTTTCTTTTCAAATTCTCTAGCAGCGTTCTTTCTTTGTGCCAAATTTTCCGCTCTCCTGCAGACAGCATTCTGGTATCTTTCACGGCGTATCTGAATTTAAGGGGTTTTCATATGAAAAGTCACAATGCTTTAAAGTTTGCTACAGTAAGCTGTTGCTGGATATAGCTCTATATAGACGATACGTATACCAGAAGGTCAGTTTTATTACATGACATCAGCTATGGACAATTCAAATTGCACATCTATTGACCTGTAATTTGTGTTAGAAGAGGGCCATAATGGCCCTATATCGCTTACATGAAAACCATTGCTTCAAAGACGGAAAATAGGTCAAAAGGTCAGAGAAAGGTCATTCACGAATCACGAATTGAATTCAATTTAAATCGTGAAATATTGAAGTTGAAATGCCATCACCGGTCTTTCGCAGTTTTTACAGATTACAAAATTCATATTCACTCTCCCTCAAGTGCAAAATTTGCGATTTATATGCTTAGTAGAGGTACACTTGCAAGCCAAGATCATAGTTACGTTGAAGGTTTTCGGTAAACAACTCTGTAATCTGGAAAAATTTGAGTTTGCTTCAATGAAGCCACTGAATGTTTTACTTACAGGTCCAGGGGTCTGCTTGATGGGTGGCAGAAGCGGCTTTGCAAAGCTCGGTCTGTTGTCGACCTCAATGGTAAATGCTTCACCTCCTCTTGTCGATTTATGCTCGTATTCCACTGCAATATACATGTCTTAACAGTGTCTAGAACAGTCACGTGTTTCAAATATGGCACAGATTCACTAATACAGTAAACTCCGTATATAACGGACCCATTTAGACCTTTAAGTGTATATCTGAAGTTTGTTATATCCATTAAGTATTTTCATATTAAAATTTATAAAGAAGGAAAAAAACATCGGGCCCAGAAAATGTGTTCGTTAAAACCGGAATTTCGCTATATCAGGAGTCGTTATATACGGAGTTCACTGTAAATTCAACCAATGGTTTTAATAACGTAACAGTGAAGTGAAGTTATTTTTATCATAGTGTCGTCACTTTTTAAAGAACCAGTCATTGCATACTTTAATGAGACACAGTCTGTAAAAACACATTCACATCCCAAATTATATATTAATATACCAGATGTTGGAAAGAAAGAGTGATGCGACACACCAACAGGTCATATCAGAACGGAATCTTGCTGGACCTCTTGCTCTCTTTACAAAAACATAAAGGGGGGGGGGGGGGTTAAGCATTTACTAAAGGATGACCATTACTAAGTATTTAGTACAATTCCACAGCGTGTGCAATCGAACTATTATTAAAACATTCAAACTAAAAGATGAACTGAAATAAAGTTGAATGCTGTAATTTTCATTTCTTTTAGTTGAAGGCTGGTAAATTCAATTACTGCACGTCAAGCATCAGATCTTACCATCAACTGTGTTCATTAACACTTTGGCGTTAAATATGAAGACCTGTTCGTGGGGTTGTTATGTCAATAAAATGCGACATTGCTTTTCATTTGATCCGCACGAAAATTGGAATCGTTTACACCAAAAAGAAAGGAACGAACTATATTTTATTATACTATAACAGAATAAAGTTTTAAACATATTTTTTTATGTTACTTTGCTCCTACAAAGTATTCAGTGGCGTGACCAAGACTGTGCTAAGACTGTCATACCTAGTCGTTGAGGTGGAGAGGCCCTGGCAGCAATCGCTTTTCTCTTCTTGTCTCTTCTCTTTTCCTTGCGCTTAGCTAGCCATGTGGCTATGAATCCAAACACACACGGGAGCTTTCTGCGATTAGTTGCGTTTCCTGTAGCTACTTCTTCTATCTTTTCTTCTGCATCTGCCGGTTCTTCCTTTATCACCTCTGTCTTATTTTTCTTCCTCTGACGATCAAATATAAAAATGTACCTCGCTAAAACCAAGCATTCATGTTTGCAAAATGTATGATTTTTTAAGACAGAATTTACATATGTTCACGTTGTTTATTATAAAGATAAAAAAAAAACAGAAGTTAGGAAGGCCGTATTTTCTTATTACTGTTACACACGAAAAATGTGTAAAATATATATTTGTCAACCCTTAATTGCAGGAAATTGTTCAGAGCGAGCTGTAATTTTGCTTCTTCATGAATATCAATCAAATAACTATTCATATATTACCTTCTTTTTCTCCTTTGTTTTGGTTTCCTTCTTTTTCCTTTCCCATCGGTACCGACGTTCGCCTTAGAATCTGCACCTTCTTTGTCATCTTCTTGTCCATCTGCATCTTGTTTCTTTTTTTGTTTCTTCTTTGGTTTGCTAGCCTTCTTTATCTCTTTTCCATCGGTACCGGCATTCATGTTGGAATCTACACCTGCTTTTTCATTTACTTGTCCATCTACATAATGCTTCTCCTTTGGTTTGCTGGCATTCTTTATCCCTTTTCCATCGGTACCGGCTTTCACGTTGGAATCTGAATCTGCTTTGTCATTTACTTGGCCTTCTTCGTCATGCTTCTCCTTTGGTTTGGTGGTCTTCTTTTTCTCTTTCCCATCGGTAACTACGTTCATCATGGACTCCGAACCTGCTTTACCGTCTACCTGACCATCTATATTATGTTTCTTTTTTGTGTCGTCATAGGGCATGGCACGAGTTTTCATTTTCCGGCCTTTCTTATCATTCTTTTCTTTCTCCTGTTTACTCTCAAAATTTACTTCTTTAACCTCACACAATGCTGCTATTGAGTCATTGAATTTAGCTTCTCTGGTCACAGTCCCATCTTTGACATGATTTGAAAATGTTATTTCAACCTCACGGAAAGATTGTTTAATTTGTGGTTTCCTTTTTGCAACTGCAGTTGCAGATTTATATGGAAAGAATTTCACATTAGTTTTGTTATTATTCAATATAAGTTGTTGATTTATTGCGTTGTCATTTTTACCTGTGGTGGGAGGAATGATTCCCTCGATCTTGTTGACGCTTGAAGGTTGCACCTTTATAAATTTTGGCCCTGGTGGCTCATTTCCATCCATTTCGGATGTTTAGAGGCCAAGTGCCGCCTTGTGTTGTGTAGTGATAGCGCCGTCGTCAAGTGGCGTTGTTACGTTAACTGAGCTTTAGTATGACGTCATAGACGTCCAAGTGTATTGTGGGAATTTATCTCCGAATAATAAAAGATATTGTTATAGGTTTCGATTAATTTTACATTATTTTCTGTACGAAAAGGCAACATATAGAAATTTAACAAATCAACTACAGAAACATGCTGCATAAAGATTAATTCATTATGTGACAATTAGTATAAAAATGTGTCGGATTTTGTTTGTGTGAAAACTGTTGTGTTTCTCGTAATCGTAAATATCAGCCAAACTAGCTAAGCAGACACAGATGCATATAGTTTGGTTATAATCATTACAATATTCATTGTTGTAGGAGAATAAATCAATTATTTAAAAGTTTAAGCATTTACACTTGCAATGTATGCATCCCTTTAACCATGTTTTTGTTTAAAACGTCTTCAGAATCTAAACTATTCAGGCCAGGAAAAAAACAATAATAAAACCTTACCTAGAGAATTGTCATGTTCTTAACTACATCGTATTTTGCCGATAGACTTTACCTTCCTATTTAGCATGAATTGTTTTTACTTTTGCAAAATTTTGTTTCGCGAACTAGACGTGTATGATTTTTACGCCAAAACTAATTAAAAATGGCCTAGTGTTTATAAAGAAATAAAACCCAACAAGTTGATCTTTTATTTTAAAGGTTGACTATTGTTTTGGATAAATGCTTCCAGAATTATACATAAACATGCTTCTGTTTATATATTATAAATAAAGTAACAGTTAGTGTCCTGGTTATTTTTTTTGGCGTGATATATGGGGATATATTACCCGCCTCGACATAATATTACCCTCGCCTATCGGCTCGGGTAATATAAGTCAAGGCGGGTAATACTGTAATAACCCGGAACTTACCATTTAGTAATAACTTCAAATCTTGTCAGTTTGTTCTTTTCATCCTAACTGTAAAATTACTATCACTTTTCATAAGACTGTATTTTCATGGAAAATTATTTTGGATGCAAATAACAAGTTATAAAATTGTACAAATATGTGTTGATCAAGTTAATAATACCAACCAGCAACATATCATATATATTCATGCTCGTTTTAATCTATCTTGAACTTGTTTACATTCCGATTGTCATCTGTTTTCACTACTTCATGTATAATCCGGAATAAGGTCATTTTGAAGCTTCAATGTTTATGTTTCCAATGTAAATCTATCTAGTACTGGTTATTATCACACTATAAAGGTATGTCATCCATTTATTCTTGTTAGAACTCTGAATAGTTTCTAGATTTTCACAGCACATTGTTGGTATGACTACACTAAATCATTTTCCGTAGACTTACTGTATAACATTTAAGCACGGTCCGCATACCAAAACATTCGTTGAGTAGTTACACCCCAATAAATCTGTAGAACCACCTTAGTCACACCCAAAAATGCCCTTTTTTATTTATATAATGTTATACTTTATAGCCGAAAATTGCACCAGTAGGACATCACCCCCCTTGTCAGTAGGATTTTTGTTTACATTCTGTCAAAAAAAATCAATATTTTCAGATAACCATAGAACACCGTAAAATTATTCAGAAAATTAATAATTTTAAACTATTTTTTGTTATGCTCAACCATTGTATTTTCGATTTTAATTCTAGAAAACTTTAGTGCTACTAAAGACTGTTCCACCTAATTTTGGACCACTGGTTGCTTGTCGCCATTGCATGTATTTTTGCTCTTTATAGCATATTTGTATCTGGAAATTTAATATCTCCAGGCATCTTTTTTATTTTTCCATTATGTTTTACTATAACGATAAAATCCGCATTTTTATAATTTTCTCCATAAGGTGTAATGCAAAGTGACGTCGCGTTGATTTCCAAGATGGCGGCGTCCATAGCTGACGTTACCAGGGACGTACTCAAAATTACCAACATCGAAAGAGACAAATTTTTGCGGTGCATATCTGTTATTTAATAAATGTATATATGCCGACCTGAACAAATCCGTATCGACTGTTCAACAATTTCGGCATACCAAACTTGCTTTAAATCACCGGCATCGTATTCGACATTTCGTCATTTTGTAAGGGCCCTAAACTTTTAATTGTAGGCCTACTGTAGACATTGTACATGTGAATCCGGATCATAGAAAAACATAGAATAAAGTATCTATTGCCGAAAAACGACAAATATCAAATTCTTAGTTACCCACCGATATAGAAAATATATGACATGTAGGTATAGAAAATAAGATCCTCGCACTCAGGTGCGGACAAAGATTTCAGCTGTTGAAAGAAGGGGGAGGGGGGCTTTCTTTGTGAGTCCAGCATAACATTATGAGATCACTACAATATATTTTCAAAAAAATGAAAATTATTTATAAAACTATTCTTTTATGAATACAACTTTAAAAACAGAATGAATCCCTAAAAACAAAAATAATATCAAACAGGGAATGTCACGTACCAAAAACGCAGCCTAAACCGCGCGTCATAGAATAGACACGGCAAGACTGTCACTCCCGTAACAGGTGATGTTTCAAGTACATCTATACAGACCACGGACATACAGGCGCACGCACACATGTCAAATATTATTTATTTCTTAGAATATTATTTTATACAATAATAATAAGTCATTTTAAAGCCTTCGCACATTATATAAAACTGACATTTATATCAGACACATAGATCTACATTTGTATCACTTTTCGCTTAATTCTAAAGTAAAATACCCCACTTTGTTGCGTATTTTTTTACCCGATCTGTCAATAAAACCTACTTAGCCGTTATGCTTAAAACCTAAAGCACATAATATTAACATGAATTTGAAATCGATACATCAACTCAAACTGTTGATGAAGACATCCGGTGTATCCCATTTACAGTACATGTACATTTCATGTATTGCGTCCAGGCGGACAATGCATTTCGAAATGATTTTTCCCATTAGAGAACTGGTTTTAATATCTGGTTAGCTGGCAATATTTCTGTAAAAATGGAAAACATTGCCCCTATACAGATTTCTAGACCCTGACAAAGTACATTTTATTAATGAAAAAAACCCACTAAATATGTAGATCAATGCGCTGTTTTTACGCAGCAATCGAATCTTGGCTTACTATAAATCTGGGATCAATTCAAATTACAAGTAAAATGAATGTTACGAAATCCGAAAGTACAGTACTTATAGTAATATAGACTAGCATGATGATACGAGTTGTAGTTGTCGTGACTATGAGTAAACGAAACAGTTCTTGATAATCATCTTTGTCTACCGTGTAAGCTTCATTCACGACCAAAACCCTATACATTCTCGTGTAAGCTTTATCTTCGACCAAATGCCTATGCAGTACTACTAGATTTGTGTTATTTCAATTTATTAAGCTACCAGTATGCATAAGGGGATGCGCACAAATGCACGCTCCAACGTCGGATCCACTCGTGTCGCCTAGATTTGTTATCATACTACTACGTCATCTAATAAATACGTCACGAGCAAGTTTCGGAGAATTGAAATTTATGATCGTTTTAAGATCAATAGAACAAGTTCATTACTGCCTGAAGGAAAATAAAGGATTTAGAATGGATTATGGAGTGTTCAGGGTTATAGATCTACTGTGACATGCATGTCGGGCCACTGTTTAAATGAATACGTGTTTCACTTGCATGTTATGCTACTTCACCTGAAATTCAACAACTTTAAAGATTTTTCAGTAGTGCTGTCATGACTCATGGACTGGAGTAGACGGAATGTCAGTACGACATTAGCCTACAGTATGCAAAACGTCATTTGAAAGCAGTAATTATTAGGTAAATGTTTTTAATTATAGATCTAGTCTATATCTAATTAGATTTTCAACATTTTTGTACATTTAAGCGTTACTTTTGTTATTGTATTAGCTAATTATTAATAACCATGTATCTGATTGTGATACTGAAATGTCCCCCGAACAATTTAGTGAAAAACACGTGACTTTTGGCGTAACATCTCTGGAACGGAAAAGTAAACGTCAATGGCGTCCAATGTAAACAATGGCGAGTCTCCATAGAAAAATAAAAATCGGCATCTTTACAAAATGACGTGATTGTTTCAAAAACGCTTAAAATTCCTGAGGGTGTCTTTTTTGTAGATCACAAAACAGGTAAAATTTATGCGAAAACCGCTCAGATTTTTTCAGTTCAGGTCAAAGTTTGGGGTCCAAAGTGTAATGGAACAGACTTTAATCATTTTAAACCAATCAGAGACCACAGATATGTAATAGGGGATTTATCCGGGCGCGAAGCGCCGGGGAAATCCCCGAGACGGTAACGCCTGTGAGTCTATTCTGCATTCACTAAGAAAGCTTTTTTCGCGAGATCCGGTTCCGCTTTATGTGTTTTGAGCAGACGGGTTTTTATTCTCAGAATACCGGTGTAACAGTACATCCGAAATTACTAAGAATCGATAACCAACTGTTTTCCTCTTTTTTTATCTTTAGAACATGAGTAACAAAACAGTGATAACGTAAAGGCAAGGTAGTTAAAAAGAGTGTTTCACAGTTACATAGCGGCGCGAAGCGCCGGCGTTTAACTGTCTTGCAGATAAAGCAAGTGCTCCTATACGTCATCGCACGTGAATAATGACCTTGAGTAGACGGGTTTTTTATTTTTCAATGTCCGATGTAACAATGCAACTGAAATTACCGAGAATCGATAACCAACTTGGTTCTTTTTTGTGCACTGAAGTACTTCCTGTTGTCTGTTTATTTCTGTTGATCAATAACAACATAGCTATTTATTTGATAAAATTGGAAAGAAAACATTACTTATACAGTAGACCGAGATCGAGCTTTTATCACCTGAACAACTACATACACTTGGTAATTGGGTGTTTATCAATATGACTCTGATTTTGTAAATTTTAGTATCCTGGAGTCATCACTTCTCGAGCACTTAAGCGACCAAACGTTCATAACTAATAAACAAGCAAAGACTTACCTTTTCTTTCTTCATGCCTTACTTCGATAACATCTTCCGCAAAATATACAAAATATATGAAATGATAAACACATTCTAAATTGTAAACATTCAGTTCCAATATGGCAGTGTCATTTGACCCCAGAACGAAAGGTCGTATTGCGTTCTCGATCACATTTATGACGTCATTTGGTGGACTGCCGTAAAAAGCATGGTATGGAAGCGTAGGGGGGTCATGTAGCAACAAATGAAATTCAGCAAATCCAACTACGAATAATTATTTTATGTTTTCGAGTGAATTATAGAGTTTTCTCAGTGAAATAAAAGTGATAATCCACAGTTTTGAAACAGTGGATTACCATTTTTATTTTTCACTGTTTTTGCAATCTTCTACCCGGATTTACGTCAAAAAGTATACCGAGCGTAATTAATGCTGGAAACCATGCGACGATGACGTCGTTAAAATGACGTCATTTGCGCTATGTTTTTTGATGACGTTTCCCGCGATTTTCGTTATTTTATAGAAACAAACTCAATAAAAGTAGAGTTTTAACCATAAAATAAACAGAAAAATTGTTGGTATCGGTGTAATATCACGTTAATTTCACTCGTGAACACCAAAAGTTGTCATTTTCACTCGTGGCTGCGCCACTCGTGAAAATATCACTTTTGGTGCCCACTCGGTGAAATTATAACGTGATCTTACACCGAAACCAACAATTATCCTCTATTTCTTTTTTCTTGAAACATATCATAAAATAATAACAACAACAGATGTGACAAGGTTAGCGAACACATTAACCCATCCACGACTACCTCAATTGTCATTTGCATTTATCATTAGCAAAGTAATTGAAAGTGTTAGCAGACCCACATTATTCATGTACGATCTATTTACCATTGATTTGAATGATAAAAGAGTAATGAAAGTAAATTTTCTATGGAGATTTTCATTTTATGAAAAAAAATATTTTGTATTTCAAAGCCTGCAAAAAATGAAAATAAGATTTAGTGTACATAGCACCTTTGGGCTTCCATAGCTCTTGTTTTGCGCGCGAGAATTTCCACTTCCGGTTGTGCCTCGTTTTGAAATATGACGTAGTACTCAGCAGAATTTAGTATTGTTTGTTACAAATACTTTTTCGAGAACTCGATGCTTTGAACACATCTGCAATGGTTGGTGCATGATCAGAATTCCTAAGCTTCTGCATCAGTGTATGATATGTTTTCTAGCAGAATGAATTTTATGTAAGGTGGTGTGTAACACCAACTCTACGCCAAGTCT
>JAFMSR010000005.1:23245518-23662674 GCA_022818135.1 Saxidomus purpurata | reverse complement strand
TTCTTATATATAACATCAAAAATGTTAGTATCTCCTCCATTAATAAAAAATTATGCACTTCCATTAACATTGGCATTTCAACTTTGGTATTTTCCTTGTTTTAATTTTCTAACCTTCTTTACAATTTCTAAGACACTTCAACATCATTACATGTATTGTGAGATCTCGCGAGATTCAAGAGGCAAATTCAAATATTTGAATGAAATCTGTATTGTCAGACGTCACAAGAAGTTTGCTTTTGTTTTTATTGAAATAACAATACCTGTTTCTAAAACAGTTCGTTACATACGAAGGAAATGACAAAAATAGGTTTACTTGACAAAGGAAGCGCCGATTTGATGAATTTGCGACCGGCAGGGTAAATGGGCGTCCGTGAATTTCTTTTTTCCAATTTCCTTTAAATATTAAAGGTCCATTACTAACACCAAATCGAATTTTCTTTTAAATCTGGAATTGTAACAGGGAAATACAGTTTGAAACTGGCTTCTAAAACTTTACAATAGCCGTCAAGAATTTCCTGTTTGAAATACTGCTGCAGAAAAACGAGTGAATGTTTATGTATTTCCTTAGATTGGCCTGGGTGGTCTTTTTGTCCTACTTTCGCTTTACTGAATGTTGTGAACAGTCAGATATATACTTTGCACATCATTGGAAGTAAAGTTCTTTAATTATTATTCAAAATAGGCATCCTTATTTATGTACAACCTATTTACAGCCTCTATCTGGGAGACTTCTGGAAAATTAGATATTTGAAAACTGGAAAACCGACTTTCGTTTTCGAAAAGGCAAAATATATTTTATTAATTCTTTTCTTAAACTCAAATTTTCAACACAATATGGTCACTTTTAATGTAATATGTCATATTTTTCCTTCTGAGAAGACGCCCGTTACGAATCCGGATTTAAAAGAAAATTTGATTCGGTATTAGTAATGGACCTTTAAGAGATGTAATACAGATTTTCTAAATGCTTCTATTAGAATGCATTACAGGTAACTGTTAAACAGCGCACTAAAACAACAGGAATCATGTACAACAATACGATATTAACTCGTCGACAAAATTTACTACTGAATTTTTGGTTTTAAAAACAATAAACATGTATGTTGAAGCAAGTATGGAATCCATTTTATATTGAAATTTTAATTGCTTGGCCAAATCAAGACCGACAACCCGCCACATCATAGGTAGACTAAAATCCGAGGTTTTCAAAACTAATACAATATATAAGCTTAAAAGAGTTCTTATGTCTCAAACAATTTTCCTTCACCAGCGTTAGTGTGGTCTCTACGAAATGAAATAAGGAAATCAACACAGGTAGCTGGACAGATATACTGAGTTGTACAAGATACTTGATTAGTTGGATAATTCATTTGCTTTGCTTATTGGAGCCTTGCCAGACTCGAGGTAGATATACATGTCGTATCGCCTAGTGTAGATCATGATCAGCCCGTACACACGAGATGTCTGACATTTGTCTGATTTGCTCCCTGTGTCGATATTTTATGATGGTAGTTTCCCTGTTGTATTTGTCATATTTTTTTAAGTTATATTGTGTTGTTGTTGTTGTTCATAACGATCGTGATAATGAGGAACGAGAAAATATAGGTAATTAATGATTATAAGATTTATTGAGTGAGTGAGTGAGTGAGTGAGTGAGTGAGTGAGTGAGTGAGTGAGTGAGTGAGTGAGTGAGTGATATTTTTTTTTACTTTTTACATCTACAATGCAGACGCATGTAGGAATTTATTTAATGAATTATGAATGTGTGCATGAGTAATGAGTGAATGAGTGTGTGAATAAGTGAATTGATGGTGACATTTTTTGTATTTTTTTATATTTTTTTTTACTTTTTACATCTACAATGCAGACGCATGTAGGAACTTATTTAGTGAATTATGAATGTGTGCATAAGTATAAGTGAATGAGTCTGTGAATGAGTGAATTGATGGTGATATTTTTTTTTAAATTTTTACTTCTACAACGCTAACGCGTTCATGTAGGAATGTATATGAATGATGAGTCAATGATAGATTTGTAGTGAGTGAGTGAGTTGATGGGTGGGTGGTTGGTTGGTTGGACGGACGGACGAACGAACGAACAAACGAATGAATGAACGAACGAATGAAACCCAAAATAGACATATATATGACTTTTTTATCGTTTTGTTTTCACTATCTGTTTTTACCTTCGTGCATAATGTTCTTGCTGAATGATTGTTGGTCTTTTTTTCAACACAGACACCAGTGTTAATTACCAAGAATTGATTGACTGGAATTAGTAATTCTGTTTTCACAAGAGAAAAAATACAAGTTTGCTATTAAGACGCTCAATGGGGTTGCCCATCTTCTGGTCAACACAGTATGGGTTTTCTGTCTTGGTGAACAAAGTGAACTACGTGTGTACAGTCAGGCGAGTCTACACTAGGCAAATTGCAAAATATCTTTTCTTAAGACGGTTAAAAAATCTAATACTGTAGATTTTACAAGGCTCAATGTAGACAAATTCACTTGTCCAAATTGTTACCAATGTACTGATAAGGTACCACTTTATACATTGCTTCTGGTCCAGCTACACTAGTCTAACTATATTTTAAGATTTTAGAGAAATCTATTTTAGGTGGGTTTTTTTCATGCGATTAAAGAAATATAGAATTAAACAGAAGGTTTCTACCATACAACGGGGGGAGTCGGTCTTTGTGCTAAATTTAGAAGATTGGAATGTCGACCACCTTGTCGACAATCCAAACACCGCGGTCATCTTCGTTCTCGGAAAAGCAGGAGGGGCCGTGGATGGACCCAAATGACGACTCGGCAGATGGTTCGTTGAAGCTTTTGTCAGAGTATTCGCTAGGTTGCATGGCAGATGGAGCTCGGAGTCTGCTCTTGGAGCGGCTAATGATGTTCCTGTTCCACTCAGCATTGGCCTGCTTTTGTCTTATACCGACGTGTGCCTTCTGTCGGAATTGGTAGTCGCTCTGTGCCCTATTATCTTTGTATTTGACCCTGAATTACAAAAGATGCAAGATAAAACGAGCTTAATTTTATCCACGATTGCCAGGATCATTTTGAATGTAGTGATAAAGAAAAATAAATTTACTGAGAAACCATGTTCAATTCACTCTAATACAGTGTTGACATATATGCCTTTCTTTCGTACTCAATCGTTTCTTCACTAAAAATAGTTGCCAGAAAGCCTTAAATCTTTTGCAATATCTATGAAAAATAATACGCTATATTTCTTATACAATGTATGTAAATTTATCGATTTAAAAAGCAAATTTAGGAATGTTTTTGGAACAAATAAAGTTGCAAAGTATTTGGTAATGTAAGAGCAACTGTTAATTGTGCTCCAGGGACTTTAAAGCATTCAAAGTTTAAAAAAAACACGTGTAGAGCAACATCGATCTGTTTGCACTTCACTCAGTATATTATACTCAGTAGGACAAAGGTTACATTTCAATTGACAGAATTGGTTATGTAAAATAGCATAGATAACATGAAAATCATGAAGACTTTATACGCTCATCTGAGGTTAAAGTGAATATCCATAACAAGGAATGAGCTCTAAATGAGCTCTAGATGAGCTCTAAATGTGATATAATTCCCTGTCTGATGTAACTAATTTCCTTAAATCCTAAGAAAGTCTGCTTTGACTCTTTTTACCATGCACTTTTATGTTTAACAATTTACATCGATCTCGATCGGTCTTTCCACATAAAAGTTGAACTTGTGTCAAATGATTTCAGGCATCGGGTTATTTAAAGATTTATGTAGTTTTGTTGTTTATCAATTGTTATGTGTCCTGAGTCACATGTTGGACTTTTTGTGGCTTAGATTAAGAACAATACTGAGCATTAAGTTTTATTTTCAAAAAGAGTAGTGACTGTGTTGCATTTAAAATATACAGTACATTTAGGATACTGTGCGAGTGACGTAACTGATATACGTAACAGAGTAGAGCAAAGAAGCTTTTTGTAAAAAGAAGAAATATATTGAAACATTATTAAATAATCAATAAAACTTACTTTTTCTTTTCAAATTCTCTAGCAGCGTTCTTTCTTTGTGCCAAATTTTCCGCTCTCCTGCAGACAGCATTCTGGTATCTTTCACGGCGTATCTGAATTTAAGGGGTTTTCATATGAAAAGTCACGATGCTTTAAATTTTGCTACAGTAAGCTGTTGCTGGATATAGCTCTATATATACGATACGTATACCAGAAGGTCAGTTTTATTACATGACATCAGCTATGGACAATTCAAATGGCACATCTATTGACCTGTAATTTGTGTTAGAAGAGGGCCATAATGGCCCTATATCGCTTACATGAAAACCATTGCTTCAAAGACGGAAAATAGGTCAAAAGGTCAGAGAAAGGTCATTCACGAATCACGAATTTAAATCGTGAAATATTGAAGTTGAAATGCCATCACCGGTCTTTCGCAGTTTTTACAGATTACAAAATTCATATTCACTCTCCCTCAAGTGCAAAATTTGCGATTTATATGCTTAGTAGAGGTACACTTGCAAGCCAAGATCATAGTTACGTTGAAGGTTTTCGGTAAACAACTCTGTAATCTGGAAAAAATTGAGTTTGCTTCAAGAAAGCCACTGAATGTTTTACTTACAGGTCCAGGGGTCTGCTTGATGGGTGGCAGAAGCGGCTTTGCAAAGCTCGGTCTGTTGTCGACCTCAATGGTAAATGCTTCACCTCCTCTTGTTGACTTATGCTCGTATTCCACTGCAATATACATGTCTTAACAGTGTCTAGAACAGTCACGTGTTTCAAATATGGCACAGATTCACCAATACAGTAAACTCCGTATATAACGGTCCCATTTAGACCTTTAAGTGTATATCCGAAGTTTGTTATATCCATTAAGTATTTTCATATTAAACTTTATAAAGAAGGAAAAAAACATCGGGCCCAGAAAATTTGTTCGTTAAATCCGGAATTTCGCTATATCAGGAGTCGTTATATACGGAGTTCACTGTAAATTCAACCAATGGTTTTAATAACGTAACAGTGAAGTTAATTTTTTTTGCATAGTATCCCCCCTTTTTGAAGAAAACAGTCATTTCATACTTTAATGAGAAACAGTCTGTAAAAACACATTCACATCCCAAATCATATATTAATATACCAGACGTTGGAAAGATAGAGTGAAGCGACACACCAACGGTTCATATCAGAAAGGAACCTTACTGGACCTCTTGCTCCCTTTACAGAAACATAAACCACTACACCTGGGGGAGGTTGGGGGGGGGGGGGGGGGTCAGCATTTACTAAAGGATGACCATTACTAAGTATTTAGTACAATTCCACAGCGTGTGCAATCGAACTATTATTAAAACATTCAAACTAAAAGATGAACTGAAATAAAGTTGAATCATGCTGTAATATTCATTTCTTTTAGTTAAAGGCTGGTAAATTCAATAAATGTTTGTTTGAAATTTTCGTCACCTTTTTCAGGTTTTACATCATTTTTCCAAGAAAATTGATTCACGTCAAGCATCAGATCTTACCATCAACTGTGTTTATAAAGCCTTTGGCATTAAAAACGAAGACCTGTTCGTGGGGTTGTTATGTCCATAAAATGCGACATTGCTTTTCATTTGATCCGCACGAAAATTGGAATCGTTTACACCAAATAGAAAGGAACGAACCATATACTACTATACTATAACAGAATAAAGTGTTCAACATATTTATTTTATGTTACTTTGCTCCTACAAAGTATTCAGTGGCGTGACCAAGACTGTTCTAAGATTGTCATACCTAGTCGTTGAGGAGGAGAGGCCCTGGCAGCAATCGCTTTTCTCTTCTTGTCTCTTCTCTTTTCCTTGCGCTTAGCTAGCCATGTGGCTATGAATCCAAACACACACGGGAGCTTTCTGCGATTATTTGCGTTTCCTGTAGCTACTTCTTCTATTTTTTCTTCTGCATCTGCCGGTTCTTCCTTTATCACCTCTTCTTTAACCTTCGTCTTATTTTTCTTGCTCTGACGATCAAATACAAAAATCTACCTCGCTAAAACCAAGCATTCATGTTTGCAAAATGTATGATTTTTTAAGACAGAATTTACATATGTTCACGTTGTTTATTATAAAGATAAAAAAACAGAATTTAGGAAGGCCGTATTTTCTTATTACTGTTACACACGAAAAATGTGTAAACTATATATTTGTCAACCCTTAATTGCAGGATATCGTTCAGAGCGAGTTGTAATTTTGCTTCTTCATAAATATCAATCAAATAACTATTCATATATTACCTTCTTTTTCTCCTTTGTTTTGGTCTCCTTCTTTTTCCCTTTCCCATCCGTACCGACGTTCGCCTTAGAATCTGCACCGGCTTTGCCATCTTCTTGTCCATCTGCATCTTGTTTCTTCTTTGGTTTGCTGGCCTTCTTTATCTCTTTTCCATCGGTACCGGCATTCATGTTGGAATCTACACCTGCTTTGTCATTTACTTGTCCATCTACATAATGCTTCTCCTTTGGTTTGCTAGCCTTCTTTATCCCTTTTCCATCGGTACCGGCTTTCACGTTGGAATCTGAACCTGCTTTATCATTTACTTGGCCGTCTTCGTCATGCTTCTCCTTTGGTTTGGTGGTCTTCTTTTCCTCTTTCCCATCGGTAACTACGTTCACCACGGACTCCGAACCTGCTTTACCGTCTACCTGACCATCTATATTATGTTTCTTTTTTGTGTCGTCATAGGGCATGGCACGAGTTTTCATTTTCCGGCCTTTCTTATCATTCTTTTCTTTCTCCTGTTTACTCTCAAAATTTACTTCTTTAACCTCACACAATGCTGCTATTGAGTCATTGACTTTAGCTTCTCTGGTCACAGTCCCATCTTTGACATGATTTGAAAATGTTATTTCAACCTCACGGAAAGATTGTTTAATTTGTGGTTTCCTTTTTGCAACTGCAGTTGCAGATTTGTATGGAAAGAATTTCACATTAGTTTTGTTATTATTCAATATAAGTTGTTGATTAATTGCGTTGTCATTTTTACCTGTGGTGGGGGGAATGATTCCCTCGATCTTGTTGACGCTTGAAGGTTGCACCTTTATAAATTTTGGCCCAGGTGGCTCATTTCCATCCATTTCGGATGTTTAGAGGCCAAGTGCCGCCTTGTGTTGTGTAGTGATAGCGCCGTCGTCAAGTGGCGTTGTTACGTTAACTGATCTTTAGTATGACGTCATAGACGTCCAAGTGCATTATGGGAATTTAGCCCCGAATAATCAACGATATTGTTATAGGTTTCGATTAGTTTTACATTATTTTCTGTACGAATAAGGCAGCATATAGAAACTTAAAAAAATAACTACAGAAATATGCTGCACAAAGATTAATTTATTATGTGACAATTGGTAATAAAATGTTTTGGATTTTTTTATGTAAAAACTGTTGTGTTTCTTGTTATCGTAAATATTAGTCAAACTAGCTAAGCAGACACAGATTCATATAGTTTGGTTATAATCATTGCAATATTCATTGTTGTAGGAGAATAAATCAATGATTTAAAAGTTTTGTATTTACACTTGTATACATCCCTTTAAAGGTCCAGTACTAAGGAAAGCGAAAATTCAAATATACTTTAAAAAACACAGAAATCAGTTGTTTGTAATAAAAAATGAATGTTGGTATGTAGAAATTCTAAATAAACCACAGTACATGTACACTTATTTTACTATGCATTATGAAGAAAGTTAAAATGACCTGGGTAGTCATTTTGTCAAATCACTGAGATTTCAATACAATACACATACTTTTCTTCGTGTTCCAAACACTTTCTGTAAATTTTAACCTGATAATCTTCATTATTTAGTGTCTTGCATAAGGTAATGTACTTGCCATTGAAATAACTGTCACTTGATTTTCGCTTAGTAGTGGACCTTTAACCATGTTTTTGCTTGTCTTCAGAATCTAAACTACAGAATTGTCATGTGGTTTTAACTACATTGCATTTTACCGATTGGCTTTTACCTTCCTATTCAGCAGGAATTATTTTTACTTTTGCAAAATTTGGTTTCGTGAACTAGATATGTAAATCTTCACGCCAAAACTAATCAAAGAAGGCCTAGTGTATATAAAGAAATAAAAACCAACAAGTTGATCTTTTATTTTAAAGGTTGACTATTGTTTTGGATAAAGTGAATCTAACATGTTCATGAGTTGTAGATAAGGAAATCTCACCAGAGGGTTGAGATACGTCCAAAAACGAGGCTCTGTCGAGTTTTTTGGACGTATCTTTACCCAAGGGTTGGATTTCCTTATCCACAACTCAATGGACACGGTAGATTTATTTTCTCACCATTTAAATCGCATTTTCACAAAAGTAAGAAGGAATAAGTGCAAAAACAGGATGGGGATAAAAAATGAAAATCAACCTTTTCTCGAAATTTACTTCGAAACGGCTATAGAGCGGGGTCGGGTATTTCCGAACATTTAAGCGACTATTGCACATATTCGTTAATACCCGCAAGAACCTTTTAAAACGAACTAAGGTATTGAGGTTTTAAATGTACGCCATCTTTTGCGTATATTTTCGATTATTTTCAGCCAGTAGAACATAGAGTAATGTACGTGTGAAAATGTTACGTTAACCCGTCTATTTCCGAACACGCCGACCTTACCGAACACGACCTGCGGCTATTTCCGAACACTTTTAATATTGTAAAAAACGTTAAATATACATCTATATTTATTGTCTAAAAGTGACTTTCATACAGTACTATAACTGTTTTTGCTTTGGAGGTTGAGCGTTGTCTTTGAATGGCCATATGTAAAGGGTACTCGATAAATACCGAAAGTTTCGATACTGACAAGCTCAACCACCTCTTCAAGGGGTGTTTGGTTACATTTCAGGCTCTTTCTTGCACCTTTTTGACGAAGCATTCTGTTCTAAACATTGTCATATTCCGAAATTTCCAAACTGTAGGCTTATACTCCGAAATTGCAGCGTTTTCAACGTTGCATATTATTAGTATACGCGACTTGAAATATATCTATCAACGCGTGAACATAGATCTAAGTCTTCTGCTTTAGTAAGACATAGAAAAATTCAAGAAAAGTTCAAGATTGTAACTCCTAAAATAGTCAGCGAACAATATGAAGATTGACTTCAACGTAAAGTAATATAGTCTATAATAGTATAGGCCTATAGTTTTTTGCGCAATTCTTAAAATTGCTAAGGCTATCGCTACATATTTGTAAATTTGTTAATTCTTTTTTTCAATAATTATAGTCCCGGCCCACCTTAGGGTTTGTCACTGGTGAACTTGTCCAGACCCTAGTTATCTTTCTAGTAGGACTTAATTAAACCACACACTTTTCAATTTCGATAGAAAATAAGTTAAACCTTTGTTCGATATTTCTAGATGGCTAAACGGCTATGAAAATGAATACCAACAACCCTATGTTTATTTAAAAAATAATTTTACAGTCATTTTTCGATTTTTATGTCTGCTTACAATCAACGTAAAAATAGTCCGGCAGCGATGTGAGATAAGCGATGTGAGATTATTAGTTTCTTACATGAGCACGAGGTTCAGATCGAAATATCCGTCACTGAGGGTAACTGTATCGTATATTTTCCGGGGACAGGCTATTTCGATATAAAATAAGAGTGCCTTCTAACTTTGCATGACCGATTCCTAACACAATGGCTAATATACCGAGAACCTGATGGCAGAAATCATGCCGGATAATCAGTCATGACGTCCAGGTTGATTGGGATGAGTTCCGACGGGAAGTCACGGTTGTCCCTTACCGATGATAAGCCTTTCATCTTTCTTAAAGCTGTAAATATCTCGCAAATAGGAGCCTTTATCAAAATATTTACGCGTGCCATGTACTTCCTACCATGTCCGGCCGAGAGAGCATTTGGTATCAAATATAACGTCTAGGCGCCTTTTCTGGTCTAGCTATGCTCCTCAACTATGGCGAGCTTGACCTTTTGGTAGCTCAAATTCAGCATAACTAATTATGCTCCAACATGGATGCAACTCTGACGTAGGTCTAATTTCAAAAATACACTACTCCAAGTTAGAGGGATTGCTCTAAGTAAAATCTGTTTCATAAATGCTGACAATACAAACTTGTGTTAGTATTCTTTTTTTGTATTAAAAGATAGCATATAATAATTTCATCAGCTTTAAAGTCTCGTTTAAATTCCCCCAAACCATTTTTTTCGGCTGGGGACTTAACCTACTGTCCCCTACCGGGCCTAGGCATATGCAATGTCGGGTATCATCGACCCTCTTCTATTATCGACCCCCTCTCTTAATTGATACTTAAACACATTAATTCCTATAATTCATGTGATCATGTCATTCACTATCACGAATACATCACAAATTTTATTCCCGCGCCATTTTGAATGTTTACACAAAGCGTTACTGCATGAGATAAATTTTAGTGCCCATCACTACATTCGGTGCACGACAATTCGCCGAAAGACACTCGATAGAATACGACATTAAACAGAAAGGACAGGTGGTAGAATGCGACATGTTAAAGAAAGAACAATTGATAGAAATGTTTTACTGTCGAATATTGTCGAAAACTTTCGACGAATGGTCGAAAACTCTGAGAATTGAAAACGAAAGTAAGCGGTAATAAAATGTATACCGGAAGTACTCTAGACGTTGAACTTGATTCATTACAAAATCAAAATTTAATCAAATTTATTTTAATCAATCAACAGTCACACTGTAGGTCACATGCACTTTTCTCAAAATCGTCTCAACACCAAAGTTTATGATAGTTCACTACTAGTATTTGAAGTTATACGCCACACCCTTCAAGTTTAATAATTTTATTGCATAAAAAGAAATCAACAACAGTTCACTCATTTTTCATACTCGTGCATAACTTTCATACTCACCATAGAAATCGTGCATAAAATGTGACTAGTTTATGAAAGATTAAATGGTCAAATCGCGCGAACATATTTTAAGAGGTAAAAAGGAAATCAAATAGACCACCGATCAATCATAACAAAAGGATAATAATCTGCTGCGACACTTAGTCGAAATAAAATACACATCATTATTCGGACAAGTGTCGCAGGTTAAAATATTTTTCGACCTTGTGTCGTACTCTATCAATTGCCTATTCGACAACATGTCTATTCTTTTAATTGTCGTATTCTTTCAAGTGTCTTTCGACGAATGGTCGTAGATCCCACTACATTGTCCGATAAGGTAGGTACCTTTCTGTGAATCGGATTTAGCTTTTTTTATGAATGCAATCAGTTTAATTTTGCATTTAATCCAACTATACACATAGTGAACCCGTTTCTGGCAGTCATTTTTATAGTATCTTGCAACTCCTTGAAAGGTCACGTGGGGGTCGATAATAGCAGATGAAAAAATAAACTTCTGCTATTATCGACCCCCCCACACACACACACTAATTAATTATAATTATTTTTTGATATTTTTGTTGACTCGAGAAAAACACTAAATGTACATATTTAGCTGATCTAGTACACACAACTGTAATATTCTACTTTCGAGACGAATGTGTGTCAGAAAGGCCCGCTTCCAAAAAAATTAAGGACCAGTACCAAAAAGGCCCAAAACTAGAAAGGCCCAAATCCAGAAAGGCCCATCCGAATAGGACTAGTATGTTCTATGTTAATAATTTGTTTGTACCTTAGGATAATAAAGTTTAAGAGATTAGAAGAACATATGTGCACTGACCAATTATTACATAAAACCAAAAGTAAAGGGAGAAAAACAGTAGCGCAGTAGTAAACATTAGAGTGCATAAAAATATATATCAACAGTGAAATTTATGATGATAACACAAATTATTTACAAATTTTATTTATGAAAATAAAAACAGACTTATGATTATAAAAATCAACAAAATGTTTAAAAAATAGACATAATTAACAGACATAACAGTCTGGTATATTATAATGGTATTAATAAAAAAATCATAAAGTAATTATAAGTGCTAATTGGTTACTTGATGCCAATTAACCCAATTATTATAAAGGTATTTATCAAATGTATTCATTAAGTAATTACCAGTGCTAATTGGTTACTTTGATGCAGTCCCACTTGTGATAAAGGTATTTACATGTAACAAATGTGTTCAATAAATAGACTAATAATGGACATTAACATGGTTTAAAAAATCATCTACATTTGATTAAAACACAACAATAAAGGGTAGTCCAACGATGGGCCTTCCTGGTACCATTTATGTTGGCCTATCACTAAATATTTAGTACCTTTGATAAATGGGCTTTTTTGGGCGGTCCTTTTAGGACCGGTCCTTTCTGGAAGTTTGTCTTTTTCGAGACTATAGGCATAGCATAAACTATTTCCGTGAAATGTCAATTTCGTTATCATCTACTTCCTATTCCTGATAGTGTCGTTGTCATCTACTTTTACAAGCACCCAAAATATTCTTATCATGCAGTATTGCTCAAGATTGTTACTCTAATAATTATGTTAAAATAATGTAAAATGAAGTTCAATAAGAATATAACCCTTTCAAGTAATGTTATACACTTACCCTGGTCATAATTTTTAAAAGGATGTAGGGGGGTCGATAATAGCCGAAGGGGGTCGATAATAGCAGACACATATCACAAGAAAGAATACTACATCATACCTAACTATGTCAAGTAACAAGTGTTTTCATTGGTCAGAATCAACCAATGATAGTTTGTCTGTAATTTGAGTGTCACTTAGGCACTGAAAGTGAAAGTAAGTATACATACGGCACAATATCGTACTAAAGGGTCGATAATACCCGACATTGCTCTAGCATAATGTAGTAGATCTACTTAATTTTTTGCTTAAATTCCCCAAAGCATTTTGCCGTGGGCTTCGTCCCCCGGGTCCCCTATCAAGCTCTGCCCTAGATGGCACCCGGACCCATCGCCCATTTAGTGAATCCACATCTGCCATACCCTTCCTACGCGCCTGGGTTTGGCGGGAACGAGGCTCTGCCGTCACTTTCCCATACATAACATCTAAAGAATGTTTGTTTTTATATCAAAATGCATCATTTCGGTAAGTTTGTTTTTAAATATCTATTTCAAAATGCAAGACGGTATGCAAGAAAAAGTTTCTTCCATGAGATACTTGGTTCAGATGGAAATATCCGTCACTTCGGGTAACGGTTTAGAGCCTCGTTCCCGCCAAACAGCTACCCTCAGTGACAGATATTTCGATCTGAACCTCGTGCTCATAATTATAAGAAACTAATATTCTGAACCAAGTATCTCATGGTAGAAACTTTTTCTTGCATGCCGTCTTGTACTTTAAAATAGATATTTAAATACAAACTTATCGAAATGATGCATTTTAATATCAAAACAAACGTTATTAAGATGTTGTGTTTGGGAAAGTGACGTCACATTGTTTATAACGTTACGTCACAAGTAATTCACGCGAGTCGTCTTACATGGGGGGTGTAAGATGATATTTTCCAGCACTGGTAAAATCTGCAGATATCCCCCATCTGGTATGCAAGAAAAGTTTATCTCACATGGGTAAATGCGCGGAAATATGTATCATAGGTGAGAAAAATATATGATTAAAAGTCTGTCCCATCCCACTGTGGGACCTCAACTTTGACCTACACTAAAAAAAATCGAATGTTTCTTGAAAATTAAATACCCGTTTTGTGATCTAGAAAAAAGTCACCCTCGAGAATTTCAATCGTTTGTGTATCCATGTGGCAGAAAAAGTGTCACAGCCAGGGCCAATACACGCCACAAATTTACTATAGGTTTGTATAGGAGCGCTGTCATTAACTCGCGATAACATTTTAACTAATAAAGTTATTTTAAAATCACAAACGGGATGATAAAATATAACATTTCCCCTTTATAATGAATATTTTTTTATTTTTCTGAGACTTTATTTGTTTGGTCTTTTTTAACTTAAAAACTCTACCCGTCGTTTTACTATATAATATATAGTAAAACGCCCAAAATGTCACAATTTTAAGTGAAAATTTTGCAGCTTATCTTCAATTTGTTCAAAAACTATAACACTTATTTTAGAATCACAAACGGGATTGAATAAAACAATCATTCTCCGTTTAAGTGATATATTTTATATAAAAATAAAGAAAGAAGAGAATGGTCTTTTTTAAGGCTTTGTTTGACAGGTATATAATTTCATTTTTACGATCGGAGCTCGGTTGCTTCCGTAATGCTGGCCGAACACTTCCGAATGATTGATCTAACTGCTTCAGGCCATCGATAAGTTTTATGGCCGGACATTACGTAACATTTTCCCTGATCTTTAAAACATTGTATATTGGATTTTGTTTTACATTAAAATGCAAACTGGGTTAGAATCTTCAGTTTTTTGTTCATAAAAAGGCAAAACCTTTCATTGAAACCGGATATACATGATATCGTCTTTATAGCGAGGATCCATGAAATTTTCAGTATAATTATCAATAATATTATTTAGCTTTTGATGTTAATTTGCAACACATAAAAGATTCACTATGCATGCATTTTTATTTCGAAACACTTGCACGGGTACTTTATATTTTGTTTTACATTTCTCTTTGTCTCGAGTGAAAGGCAAGAATTCGCTCCGCTGAAATTGGTTTCATTTTATAGGTGTCAACATAGAGTTTCTTCCAGACCAAACCAGGTAGTCTTATTACTCGTATCTTTTGTCTTTTATTTCTTCCCGAAGAAATAAGCTGATTATTACATTAACAAAAAGAGAAGAAAAAAGAAACACGCAAGGTTTGATCTGTGTGCAGAGTATTAAATGACAAAATCTGTAAAATGTAACAGGTATTATTCTACTGCAGAAATGGAAAAGTTTTTTTCCTACAATAAATCATCATTTCTTCTAAAATGTTAATTACATTTTCAAGCCATGTGATGAAAAATCACATACTTTTTTAAGGCATTCAACATCAAGCGTTTACTAAAGTATGTAAAATCTATTTGATATTCTGAAAGGAAACTGTTCTATTTCTCAAATTAAAAAAGCCTACCGAAATCAAATGTCAGTCTTTATCAGATCAGGAATAACACTGATTAGGAATTTAAGATCGCAAAATAAAACAAGTTGACGTACTATTTACCGGGGACATGTAGGTCCATCTATTTACGTTTCTAAAGCACACCATACTTTTGCAACAGACTTGCCGTGTGCGTCTGTACTTGAAAATAACAGGTCTACAATTTTAAACAAATCTCACGAGCAAACATTACGTACGTGTAAAGGGTTTAGCCGATTATGAAAAATCAAGTGCACACTAGATTCATTCTCATTATTATGTCAAAATTCACGAATTTTGTAGCTTTTGGATTATTCTGTGACTATTTTTAAGACTGATGATGTGACTGTAATGAAATAGTGCTCACTAGTTAAAACATTACTATTATTATTATTATTATTATTAATTGCAAGTAATGTGAATGATAATGCTGAAATTTCTTTATCTTCTGGTAGAAATGATAAAAATTAAAACATAAGATTTTCACAAAAGTTACCCGTCAAGTTCAGTATCTCCCTTAGGCAATATTCCAGTACAATCGATAATCAATGATTTATGACCCTGACCGTTATTTACGGATATTACCGAACCGTAGTTGTTTCCGTAAACTCCTAATCCCCAAAACTTATCGATTGCCTGCTGATATACGCTTGACACTTTTTCTGCCGTATGTCAGTTGACTCGTTTTCTCATATCGCTGCTGGGAAAACGCTATTGTTTACATGGACGCCATTTTGGAGATTTTTCGGGAAACCTTGCACTTTTTCCTTGAATTTATTAGGAGGTGTATCAAAACTTTCGAAAAATTAATTGAAACACTAAATCAAGCAAAATGAACGATTTACCGTGGAATTTTGGACTAGAAACAGACTCAATGATCATATTACCTCAAAACAAATGAAATATAAATCGTTACTTACGTTATACATATATTTATTTTCCGTAATATCACAATCCAAGAAGACTGTCATGTTTATGTTCAACACGATCCTCGCATATTCAAACTGTTTACACAGAGTCTCAGTCTAATATGAGTGACGACGTCTTGTCAGGCGAAGTACGGGACATGTGAATGAAACACATGTAGGTATTTCAGATAATTTCACTATGTTCCAAAAGCATATCGCGGTATGACTCTGAATATTTTCTATAGAAACTCCCGTTTTTCACAGATCTAAAGCCATCCATATCTCGACAAATACTTAAATCCTATTCCTAAGTCCTCAACATAATGTAACTCATGTAGCAGTGTGTATTTAAGGTAGGACGACTGTAAAAATTTCCCGCCATAATTTCGAAGATCGGTAAATGTCGGTAAACTTCCGTAGTTTCCGGAGATTTTTTTTACATGTGATTTATTTTGTTATTACGAAATAATATTTCATTAAGTTACTAATTTCTTAAATTATATTGAATTTAACTACTATTATTCGCTTGAATAATCAAATTATGTTGAAAAATAAAATAAAAATCAAACCGGAAGTGATAAGTGCGAATCGAAAGTAATTTGTTTTCGCGAAAACAACAAAGATGAATCGTGATAAAAAAGGACGTTTTTTACGAAGCAAGCAAACTGTATGGCGAAGGAAGCATATCAAGAACAATCACATGTATTGTGTAAACCAGGAAACAGAAACTACGGCTTCCAAATGAATGTGAACCGTGAAAATTTGGAAGAAGATAATTTGGTGAAGTGACAGGTTCTTCTGTCAGACCTTATCATGCTTATGTTTCCTAATTGTTTGATATCGTTTACGGCTTCTAATGAATGTTGACCTTGGAAATTTAGAAGGAAATAATTTGGTGGAGTGAAAATTATACTGTCTTCTGTCTTTATTGATGTTGTCAAAGTGTGGACTTGGGCCAGTGCCATTAACTTACCAGCTTACTTACCAGTTAAACGTGAACCATCTAAACAGGGATGCCGATGGATGCCATGGTTCGCATTGAACACCAAACTTGGAACTGGTATGGTGTATTTGTAAATAATTGCATTTTGAATAAGGAAATACAATCTGTACTCATTGCCGCTTTCAGCAATAGATAGATCATTATGTACATGCACACATAGTTGTAATTATTATTATTATTCTCGGCTTCGCACTAGCCCAACAAATTGTGCGCCAGGGCGAAATATTGAGGCTAGGCTTCGCACATCTGGGTACTGATAAATTATTTACATTCGGGAAAGGTGATTCCTTGGTTGTCATCGCTGGACCAAGATCTTCCATTATTTTGAAACAATCCGATTTGTTTTTATAACAATTCTGTGTCGTTAAAAGCTTTTTGTTTTGTTTGAAATAAATTTAAACTTGCATATGAGTCAACGGTAAAGACAGAGTTTTCACATAATGTAATGGCTTGAGGAAAATTGCTTCAGTTTGTGAATCTCCCAACAAAAGATATGATGGCTCACAGTTTCACTCCATTTGCAGTAGCAAATAACTTGGAATTCAACAATACTAAAACATTAAACTTGCCAACCTTTACATCCACTTATCTTCACTGGTGTGTTAAAAAAGCCTACAGCTGAAAATATTGTTGGGCCAGAACTAAGTCTAATGCATTTTAGAATGTTACACACCCGTGGTGATGAAGATACAATACGAGATATTTTCACTGCTAAGAATTCAGAAGGTTTACCCAGAGTCTCAAATGCAAAGAAAGTGCTGGAAGAAATTATTCCCGAAAACTCTCAATATTTTGGGAAAAAAAGTAATTAGACAGATTAATGTTGCATGCATATGAAATGAATGTTGTAATAGTAATTTCATATGTGATTGTGAATTACACTTGTATATTTCTGTGAGATTTTTCATTTTTTCAATTCGGTGATGTCCATTGTATAAGCTGGAACACATATTCAGTGTTGAACTGTCTATCAGTAAGAAAAGTAACACAAATATGATTTGCATTTTGCTTCAGGTAGGGTCCTGTTTAAGTCTTTCCACAGGGATTGTTGTACAATTGAATATGAACCAAAAATGTCCAATTTGATAATAATAAAGTTTTTGACATTTGTTTGTTTTTTTGCTGTTGTAAGTGAAGAGGTCAAGGTCACCTGAAGGTCAGGGTCACTATATATTAGGTCAGTGTGAAGGTCTTGTCACTAGGATTGCTATGTGTGAATATGAACTAAATCCATCCTGTAATAGAAAAGTTATGGCCAATATTTAACTTTTGCACGCTCACGCAGACGCGCATGAGCCAAGCCTGTGACAATACATCCTTCATTTTTCTTAGAAAAATTGACATGCTAACAATTGTTTTATTCTAGCTGAATAATAATTCTGGCATTTGTTTATAATAATTAGACACAAAAAATTCTGAAATCACTAAACATGTGATAATATGTACTTGAATTTTGAAAACTGCATATAAATTTCTATTTTGCTTGTGTCAAGGTGGCCTTGCAGGGGTATGAATCAACTTCAGTGATATATGTAGTTTCATAATACTGTTTTATTGCAGTTTAAAACTTGTTCTGGTATTCATTTGTAATAGTTACACATTAAATATGATACAATTATTTAACAAATGCTTAAATTTGGAACTTACGAAAACCTTAGGGGTGACATAATTGGAATAAAATGGTTGAAATATCTGACACAGACGTTAGTTTTTCTTATTTTTTTCAAAAACTAGACGGGCAAATTGTTTTTTTGTTTGTTTTTTTAATTGCAAATAGGTTATTTAATAAAAATAAATCATAAATACTGACTGAGTATTCATATTATTGACTCGAGACTCGTTTAATTTTACACAACCTCTTTTTTTCTCAGCTGGGACCGCTTCCATTTTATGCTGGGTTGCCATGGATAATTGGCAATTGTAGATTGTTGGTTTACAAGAATGTCTTATAATGTTTGATTTATAATTCTGTCACTATTACTTGTTTTATAGACACCAAAATTGTTACAGAATCTACAAATGTGAGAGAATTATAGAGCTTTAATCTACCCTAGGGGTCAAATTATTTGAAGAGAAAGCGGAATATGGGGTCTTGAAGAAAAAATTCAAATATTTTTTTTTTATGATGGTAAGCCTACCTGAAATTTTGCAAATAAATCAGTGACATGATATAGATAATGAAAATAATATGTCAAATTAGATTTGGAAAGGTGTCCATTACAGTTGCACTACCTTAACCTTACTGTGCTCGTGACATATTTATCTGATGACGTAGTTATTTTACGTCACTATATAATCTTTAGCATATTGAGCAAGTAAGCAATTAAGGGGTGCGCTCAGCATTCACATCATAGTTCGAAAAGCTTAACTCTTAAAAATGTTCTGTACAGATCTTTTGTGGACTGACATCTAAAAATAAGCTAGCATATACAGGAATTGTTGATTATTAAATAAAGAAGGAAAAGGCATGTGGTGCGTTAGAAGATTCGTTTAGTTGATACGTTTCCTTTTCAGAATTATTTCAATATCGTGTACTTTAATAAATAGTGACGAATGCCCCCGATAGAGGTGTCTCACAGTCTGTGTCCTCTCCATGTGCTCAATAAATGTGCTATGTAATTTTAAAATCCTTCCATGCATGACAGAGTTACCATGCATACAGTATTCCATTACTTTTAAACACAAAGTTTGATTTGACCTTTAAGGTAGAGACATGGGTCTTGCACGTGACACATCGGCGTGATGTGCTTAACATTTGTGCCAAGTTATTTTTAAATCCTTCAATGCATGACAAAGTTACAGTCCGGACACGCATGTGTAAGTGGGGACGCACAGACGGACGGTGCGATTTTAATATGCCACCCTTCGGTGGCATAAAAGTTATCTGAGCGAAATATGCCGAGAATCACTCCTGTTAAGGTTCATTGATGATATCGTGTGAGTAGTTGCTGAGAAATAGCGCGAACAAAATATGCACAGACACATGGAAAGACAGATAGACGGACGGGCAATTTGACTCCAGTATACCACTAAAACTTCCTTTATAGGGTAAAGGTTATATAGATCTCTATCACATATAAAGAAGTAGTTATTTGTGAGTGATTATACGGACAGGCTCGCAATTGAGGTAGGGGACAGAACCCACATATTATTTCTTCATTAATTTCAAACCTATAAACTCAAACATTGACAAGACTTATAGTAACATTTTCCTGTGTAATATTTTGAGCCTGTTTTCATAAAACATGTTTTAATCTTTAAGAAAAAAAACCCAGTTTATATCCCCGGCAATCGGCGGTCTTTTCACAATTCTGAAGAAGTATCATTGTTGCTCGGGCGGGGCCCGATTAACGTATGTGTTCAATTATAAACGATAAAGAAAGAAAAACCAGAAACACCGCTATATCCGTACGATGTCCGTACGATTTATAAAATTTTTGCAATCAAAATATAACTTTCAAAACTTGGATATGTAGCGAAAGTAACGATCATAACATAATTGTTGTTTCAATGAATTCTCTTCAAGTTCCGTACGGTCTGCACATGCGTTCGTACGACGCTCGTACGGTGCACGTACGGTGTCCGCACGGTGTGCGAACGGCAAGAATTAACTAGTTCAGCGATATCTGAAAATTTCTCTTTTTTTACTATAATCGTCAAGGATGTCGTATCGAGCCCGTACGACGAACGTAACAACCTGCGGGCCTCGTGCGGTCATCGCAAGGTCCCCACCCGGTGTCCGTTGTATCGTACGAACATCTTACGTTGAACGTGCTACTCTCCTATGACAGTCGTGCGAGCATCGGCAAGCTTTTACGGGCCTTGCGGTGTTCCAAATCCGCAGGGACATCGTACGATGCCCGTTTAAGCTCTATCGGGGCCCTTGCGAGCTGCTCCAGACATCAAACAATTCTATGAGCTCGGTGAAACATTTTCACCAAGTTCCCGAGTCTTCTTCGAGTTAAAAAAAGTCTTTACGATGCTCGCAAGAGTCTACGATGTCCGTACGTTTGATTTTGCAAAATTTCGAAGTACGAAGCTTAGTAGAGTTAATGTGACCACGGTTTAACGCATCCTATCATGCCACATCAAAAGAATGCATGGGTCACTATGTCTGTAGATGATTAATTTAGACCGTGTTTGCAAACAAAACGCAGTATTATAGGTAAAATTCGCTATTTGTGTGCATTTCGTGTGATTTTATGGCTGATTGTTGTGGATTTCACGCATGAATGAATTCGTAACGGGTATCAATGTGACAGGTTTTATGAATGCTACAATACTTTAGTAATTGTTTTCTGCTTTGAAATGTTATAAAGAAGAAAATTAATGACGATCTCATTTGAAACAGTTACGAATATCGAATTGGACCTATACAATATTTTTATTGATAAGGTAAATATATAATTACTCGGATATGCAGAAGCCGATAGTCCGTTTTTGTACTGTTGGCGGTGTTTTTTAATGGTCGTAACTTAAACATTTTTTTAAGTTTTATAAAAGACCCCTAATTGAAAGCTGATAAAACAAGCAATGTATTCAGTACTTTAAATTTTAGTTAAAATTCAAAATAAAAAAAATCGCGAACGCATGTTGAGGATTCTGTCTGCCAGTGTAATTAGCGCATTGTTAATTTTGAGTAAGCCCCTGACGCGGGCGCCGCCATATTGAAACAGTGACGTTATCACGTCTGCATTACGCTCTATGGGAAAATATGAAAAATACGATTTATGACATCAACATCAAATAAAAAGCAAAAACAAAAAATATGTCCAGAGATATCGTTGTTCTACTTTGAAAAGTGCTAGCAAATATTTGTGTAAAATGGCTCAGCAATCGAGGTCTCAAAATTAGGTGGGACAGACTTTAATAATGTAACAGTTAGTTTCCTGTTTATTTCTTATGTGAATATTATAATAAATTTAGTATGTGTCGCAATTACATGTATATATATATAAATATATATCTAAAATTGTGAAAGATTGAAACTTTCTCCACATATTCAAGTGTATGTTTATTAATTATGTTTAGTTTGTTTTGTTAAGGCACTGTTCGCCATCATATCTTTATTATTAGGTCCTCATGAGCTTTTCAGCCTAAAGGAATTTTCTGAATAAACTTGAAAACTTGAATATATCCACCTATTGTTGACTGTATTATAAACAATCAGACGCTTTGTTATTATAAGTGAAAGAGTTAGCCCGGACTAATTCTTGCATACTAGATCGTGATATCTGCGGATTTAACAAGTGCTGGAAATCTTACACCCTTATTGTAAGATGACTCTCGTACTCTTAATGATGTCAACACGAGCTTCTTTTATGAATGAATGCGTAAATGCCTACACTAGGCCTACTACAAGAAAAGAATGTTAGTCATTAGTTTTATTTTATTTCTGCTATTATAAGTGAAATGCGATATGCAAGAAAAAGAGTCCATCACTGGCTGCATCTGCGAATGGGAATATCCGGCTCTCGGCAGACCCTGGTTACCGCCCCCGAGCAAGATATTCCCATCCGAACCTGCAGCCAGAGAAAGATTCTTATGTTTGACGGGCATACGGCGATCGGTCTTTATGTAACAGGATTAACACCGTATTTAACATTAAGTCCCAGTCTGTCTTTATATTCGTTATGAGAAAACAATGACGCCGAGAGAGCTTCAGTCTTAAATCTACATAGTTACAATATCATGATATTGTATAGTGCTACGCTTTATTTTGCCGTGGTAGCCAACCAACAACAACCGTAGTTGGCAAACTGGGTTGTAAACTAAATGTTTTGTTCTGGATCGTGGACGCACTTTTGTAGTAAATACCTTTTTAGGATAAAGTGCGTACATGTATTGAATGACATGCGTTATACATGTAACTAAATTTCGTGTGTTTTCAGCACACCAGCGTAATAGTTTTTATATGTGTATGTAGCTATTTTGGTTCGTTAGCTATCAACAGATGGACTGGTTTTTCTTATTACCAAACTTGTATTGCACGTAAGGCAATTAAGCTACTACCAACTTTTGTCATAGATCCGACTTGACCAATACAACCGTGACTTTAATGTGTGTAACTATGCAGGAATATTTACAATTTCATCGTAAACTCTCAACTCTGCAGTATTTATTTCTTATATAACATAAATTGCATGTCAAAAATGTTAGTATCTCCTCCATTAATAAAAAATTATGCACTTCCATTAACATTGGCATTTCAACTTTGGTATTTTCCTTGTTTTAATTTTCTAACCTTCTTTACAATTTCTAAGACACTTCAACATCATAACATGTATTGTGAGATCTCGCGAGATTCAAGAGGCAAATTCAAATATTTGAATGAAATCTGTATTGTCAGACGTCACAAGAAGTTTGCTTTTGTTTTTATTGAAATAACAATACCTGTTTCTAAAAGAGTTCGTTACATACGAAGGAAATGACAAAAATAGGTTTACTTGACAAAGGAAGCGCCGATTTGATGAATTTGCGACCGGCAGGGTAAATGGGCGTCCGTGAATTTCTTTTTTCCAATTTCCTTTAAATATTGAAGGTCCATTACTAACACCAAATCGAATTTTCTTTTAAATCTGGAATTGTAACAGGGAAAAACAGTTTGAAACTGGCTTCTAAAACTTTACAATAGCCGTCAAGAATTTCCCTGTTTGAAATACTGCTGCAGAAAAACGAGTGAATGTTTATGTATTTCCTTAGATTGGCTTGGGTGGTCTTTTTGTCCTACTTTCGCTTTACTGAATGTTGTGAACAGTCAGATATATACTTTGCACATCATTGGAAGTAAAGTTCTTTAATTATTATTCAAAATAGGCATGCTTATTTATGTACAACCTATTTACAGCCTCTATCTGGGAGACTTCTGGAAAATTAGATATTTGAAAACTGGAAAACCGACTTTCGTTTCCGAAAAGGCAAAATATATTTTATTAATTCTTTTCTTAAACTCAAATTTTCAACACAATATGGTCACATTTAATGCAATATGTCATATTTTTCCTTCTGAGAAGACGCCCGTTACGAATCCGGATTTAAAAGAAAATTTGATTTGGTATTAGTAATGGACCTTTAAGAGATGTAATACAGATTTTCTAAATGCTTCTATTAGAATGCATTACAGGTAACTGTTAAACAGCGCACTAGAACAACAGGAATCATGTACAACAATACGATATTAACTCGTCGACAAAATTTACTACTGAATTTTTGGTTTTAAAAACAATAAACATGTATGTTGAAGCAAGTATGGAATCCTTTTTATATTGAAATTTTAATTGCTTGGCCAAATCAAGACCGACAACCCGCCACATCATAGGTAGACTAAAATCCGAGGTTTTCAAAACTAATACAATATATAAGCTTAAAAGAGTTCTTATGTCTCAAACAATTTTCCTTCACGTGCGTTAGTGTGGTCTCTACGAAATGAAATAAGGAAATCAACACAGGTAGCTGGACAGATATACTGAGTTGTACAAGATACTTGATTAGTTGGATAATTCATTTGCTTTGCTTATTGGAGCCTTGCCAGACTCGAGGTAGATATACATGTCGTATCGCCTAGTGTAGATCATGATCAGCCCGTACACACGAGATGTCTGACATTTGTCTGATTTGCTCCCTGTGTCGATATTTTATGATGGTAGTTTCCCTGTTGTATTTGTCATATGTTTTTTAAGTTATATTGTGTTGTTGTTGTTGTTCATAACGATCGTGATAATGAGGAACGAGAAAATATAGGTAATTAATGATTATAAGATTTATTGAGTGAGTGAGTGAGTGAGTGAGTGAGTGATATTTTTTTTTACTTTTTACATCTACAATGCAGACGCATGTAGGAATTTATTTAATGAATTATGAATGTGTGCATGAGTAATGAGTGAATGAGTGTGTGAATAAGTGAATTGATGGTGACATTTTTTTGTATTTTTTTATTTATTTTTTTTACTTTTTACATCTACAATGCAGACGCATGTAGGAACTTATTTAGTGAATTATGAATGTGTGCATAAGTATAAGTGAATGAGTCTGTGAATGAGTGAATTGATGGTGATATTTTTTTTTAATTTTTACTTCTACAACGCTAACGCGTTCATGTAGGAATGTATATGAATGATGAGTCAATGATAGATTTGTAGTGAGTGAGTGAGTTGATGGGTGGGTGGTTGGTTGGTTGGACGGACGGACGGACGAACGAACGAACAAACGAATGAATGAACGAACGAATGAAACCCAAAATAGACATATATATGACTTTTTTATCGTTTTGTTTTCACTATCTGTTTTTACCTTCGTGCATAATGTTCTTGCTGAATGATTGTTGGTCTTTTTTTCAACACAGAAACCAGTGTTAATTACCAAGAATTGATTGACTGGAATTAGTAATTCTGTTTTCACAAGAGAAAAAATACAAGTTTGCTATTAAGACGCTCAATGGGGTTGCCCATCTTCTGGTCAACACAGTATGGGTTATCTGTCTTGGTGAACAAAGTGAACTACGTGTGTACAGTCAGGCGAGTCTACACTAGGCAAATTGCAAAATATCTTTTCTTAAGACGGTTAAAAAATCTAATACTATAGATTTTACAAGGTTCAATGTAGACAAATTCACTTGTCCAAATTGTTACCAATGTATTGATTAGGTACCACTTTTTACATTGCTTCTGGTCCAGCTACACTAGTCTAGCTATATTTTAAGATTTTAGAGAAATCTATTTTAGGTGGGTTTTTTTCATGCGATTAAAGAAATATAGAATTAAACAGAAGGTTTCTACCATACAACGGGGGGAGTCGGTTTTTGTGCTAAATTTAGAAGATTGGAATGTCGACCACCTTGTCGACAATCCAAACACCGCGGTCATCTTCGTTCTCGGAATAGCAGGAGGGGCCGTGGATGGACCCAAATGATGACTCGGCAGATGGTTCGTTGAAGCTTTTGTCGGAGTATTCGCTAGGTTGCATGGCAGATGGAGCTCGGAGTCTGCTCTTGGAGCGGCTAATGATGTTCCTGTTCCACTCAGCATTGGCCTGCTTTTGTCTTATACCGACGTGTGCCTTCTGTCGGAATTGGTAGTCGCTCTGTGCCCTATTGTCTTTGTATTTGACCCTGAATTACAAAAGATGCAAGATAAAACGAGCTTAATTTTATCCACGATTGCCAGGATCATTTTGAATGTAGTGATAAAGAAAAATAAATTTACTGAGAAACCATGTTCAATTCACTCTAATACAGTGTTGACATATATGCCTTTCTTTCGTACTCAATCGTTTCTTCACTAAAAATAGTTGCCAGAAAGCCTTAAATCTTTTGCAATATCTATGAAAAATAATACGCTATATTTCTTATACAATGTATGTAAATTTATCGATTTAAAAAGCAAATTTAGGAATGTTTTTGGAACAAATAAAGTTGCAAAGTATTTGGTAAAGTAAGAGCAACTGTTAATTGTGCTCCAGGGACTTTAAATCATTCAAACTTAGAAAAACACGTGTAGAGCAACATCGATCTGTTTGCACTTCACTCAGTATATTATACTCAGTAGGACAAAGGTTACATTTCAATTGACAGAATTGGTTATGTAAAATAGCATAGATAACATGAAAATCATGAAGACTTTATACGCTCATCTGAAGTTAAAGTGAATATCCATAACAAGGAATTAGCTCTAAATGAGCTCTAGATGAGCTCTAAATGTGATATAATTCCCTGTCTGATGTAACTAATTTCCTTAAATCCTAAGAAAGTCTGCTTTGACTCTTTTTATCATGCACTTTTATGATTTCAACAATTTACATCGATCTCGATCGGTCTTTCCACATAAACGTTGAACTTCTGTCAAATGATTTCAGGCATCGGGTTATTTAAAGATTTTTGTAGTTTTGTTGTTTATCAATTGTTATGTGTCCTGAGTCACATGTTAGACTTTTTGTGGCTTAGATTAAGAACAATACTGAACATTAAGTTTTATTTTCAAAAAGAGTAGTTACTGTGTTGCATTTAAAATATACAGTACATTTAGGATACTGTGCGAGTGACGTAACTGATATACGTAACAGAGTAGAGCAAAGAAGCATTTTGTAAAAAGAAGAAATATATTGAAACATTACTCAATAATCAATAAAACTTACTTTTTCTTTTCAAATTCTCTAGCAGCGTTCTTTCTTTGTGCCAAATTTTCCGCTCTCCTGCAGACAGCATTCTGGTATCTTACACGGCGTATCTGAATTTAAGGGGTTTTCATATGAAAAGTCACGATGCTTTAAATTTTGCTACAGTATGCTGTTGCTGGATATAGCTCTATATAGACGATACGTATACCAGAAGGTCAGTTTTATTACATGACATCAGCTATGGACAATTCAAATGGCACATCTATTGACCTGTAATTTGTGTTAGAAGAGGGCCATAATGGCCCTATATCGCTTACATGAAAACCATTGCTTCAAAGACGGAAAATAGGTCAAAAGGTCAGAGAAAGGTCATTCACGAATCACGAATTTAAATCGTGAAATATTGAAGTTGAAATGCCATCACCGGTCTTTCGCAGTTTTTACAGATTACAAAATTCATATTCACTCTCCCTCAAGTGCAAAATTTGCTATTTATATGCTTAGTAGAGGTACACTTGCAAGCCAAGATCATAGTTACGTTGAAGGTTTTCGGTAAACAACTCTGTAATCTGGAAAAATTTGAGTTTGCTTCAATGAAGCCACTGAATGTTTTACTTACAGGTCCAGGGGTCTGCTTGATGGGTGGCAGAAGCGGCTTTGCAAAGCTCGGTCTGTTGTCGACCTCAATGGTGAATGCTTCACCTCCTGTTGTCGACTTATGCTCGTATTCCACTGCAATATACATGTCTTAACAGTGTCTAGAACAGTCACGTGTTTCAAATATGGCATAGATTCACCAATACAGTAAACTCCGTATATAACGGTCCCATTTAGACCTTTAAATGTATATCCTAAGTCTGTTATATCCATTAAGTATTTTCATATTAAACTTTATAAAGAAGGAAAAAAACATCGGGCCCAGAAAATTTGTTCGTTAAATCCGGAATTTCGCTATATCAGGAGTCGTTATATACGGAGTTTACTGTATATTCAACCAATGGCTTCAATAACGTAACAGTGAAGTGAAGTTAATTTTTATCATAGTGTGATCACTTTTTAAAGAACCAGTCATTGCATACTTTAATGAGACACAGTCTGTAAAAACACAGTTGCGTGACCAAGACTGTGCTAAGACTGTCATACCTAGTCGTTGAGGTGGAGAGGCCCTGGCAGCAATCGCTTTTCTCTTCTTGTCTCTTCTCTTTTCCTTGCGCTTAGCTAGCCATGTGGCTATGAATCCAAACACACACGGGAGCTTTCTGCGATTAGTTGCGTTTCCTGTAGCTACTTCTTCTGTCTTTTCTTCTGCATCTGCCGGTTCTTCCTTTATCACCTCTTCTTTAACATTCGTCTTATTTTTCTTGCTCTGACGATCAAATATAAAAATCTACCTCGCTAAAACCAAGCATTCATTAGTAGTTTTAGTAGTAGTTTTATTCGGTAAAAGCGTACATGACATGGCAATGACATAATGATGCATAATGATACAATATATATAACAATAATCAAATTATTAAGGAGACTAGAAATATGACATGACATAAATATACGACAAAATATAAATATATGAGCCATGTAGTGCCCACCAATACCAGGGATAACACAAAAAAGAGGAAAGGATTCCTCTTATTTCCATTGTGGTCCCTGACATTGGAGGCATGACACAGAAAGTCATGTTAATTTGTATGAAATTCAAATCAATTCTTATATTATTCAATAAGGCAATTGCAATAATTTAGTTGAGATCACAATATATCACAGTCCAAGTTTGTATCACATTAAAATCACAGTCCAAGTTTGTATCACATCAATGAATCATGAAATAGTGCATCACAGAAATTGTCAGTCAAACTGTAAAAATTTAATAAAAAAAATTATTAACGTTAAATGTGCAAGCTAAAAATGGGTAAATTACTAAAGGACAATCACAACATAATGTGTGTTGTGCTTAAACTTAAGAATATATAAAATCTGGGACTCTATTAAGACTTTTAAAAGATTCAAATACTATTGAAAATTAAACTAAAATTAACTGGCCATTAAATGGGCTTTGATGGCATGCTTGAAGGTGTGGGAAGATTGAATATCTCTAAGATTTTGAGGAAGTCCGTTCCATAGTGCAATACCATTAAAAGCAAAAGATTTTCTACCAAAGCTTCCTACCTTTGGTAAAGAAAATCGTCCTGTGTCACTAAAAGAATAGCTTACACTGGAATCTGATGATGAAAGTGCAGACACTCTGGACCTGGTACAGCGGTCATGGACCTGATTAAGGGGTACAAAATGCTCCTTAAGGTATTTTGGGGCTGTGTCAGACTTTATTTTATGGACATGGCAAAGAGTTATCTGATCAACTCTTTTGGAGACCGGTAACCAGTTAAGAACCTTAAATTGCTCTAGCCCAACATGTGACCTGCTGTCCTTATTCAAAACAAAACGAACCAATTTATTCTGGGTTGTTTGGAGCCTTTTCTTCCAATACTGAGTCAAACTTGGGTACCAAAAAGAACAAACATAATCAAAATGGCACTGAATTAAGGACATGACGAAGAGTTTTCTAGTGTGGAGATCCAAGAATTGACTTTTCCTATACAAGTATTTCAGCCGGGCATTTGCTTTCGTAACCACTGACCGTGCAATTTCTTCACAGGAAAGGTTCTGGTCCAAAGTTGCACCGAGATATTTAACTGAGCTGGTAGCCTGGATATTTGTACCATTACATGAAATATTTAAATTACTTTTTGACCTTAACCTTGCTTTTGAACCAAACAGAATAGACTCTGTTTTACCAAGATGAAGTGAAAGCTTGTTATCGACAAGCCATTCACTTACATGCTCCATCTCAAGTGATAAAAGAGATTCAATGTCGGAAGTACTTTTACCACACACAAGGATCCCAGAGTCGTCGGCATACAATAATAGTTTGTTTCTGACGACAGCCGACAAATCATTAACATAAATTAAAAATAAAAGGGGGCCCAATATTGATCCTTGAGGTACCCCACAAGTGACGAGAGCCTGGCTGGAATAAACACCAGATACCTGAACTAACTGTTGTCTATCTGAAGGATAATATTGAAACAATCGGACAGCATCAGAACTGAGGCCAATTGCGTTCAGTTTCATTAATAAAATACTATGATTGACCGTGTCGAACGCCTTCTGCAAATCAAGGAGAACCATTCCCACCATGTTACCTTTATCCATTTGAAATTTTACAAAATCAGATAAATGGATAAGACAAGTGTCTGTAGAAAAACCGCGTCTAAAACCAGACTGAAAACTGTATAAAATCTTGTTTTTACTCAAATAACCTTCCATTTGATCATAGATGGCCCTTTCAAAAATCTTCGAAAAAACACACAAAATAGACACAGGCCGATAATTACCGACTTCAGTTTTATCACTTTTCTTGTAAAGAGGGATAACCCGTGCGTTCTTAAGATCATCGGGAACAGAACCCTGAATAATGGAGAGATTGACAATATGAGTCAAAGGACAGGCTATAACTGTTGCACTGTCCCTTAAGAACCTACTGGGGATACCATCTAACCCAGTGGCCTTATTAGCACTGAGCCTATTAAGGTAATTGAGAATTTTGTTCTCAGAAACAATTGAAAATGAAAAGCTATCTGGAAAAATACCTTTAGATAAATAAAATTTTCTTACAAAAGATTTATCATATTTAAAACAACTTCTTGGTAATTTTTCAACTAATTTTTCAGCAACAGTAGTATAAAAACTGTTAAATTTTTCAGCAACATTTAAAAAAAATCAAAGCTGATTTCTCCATTAATTTTTAAACCAATGTTACTAGAAGAACTAACACCTTTTTTCGATGGTAAACCAAGCTGTTTTAAAGATTTCCAAAGAGATTTGGAGTCAGATTTATTGTTTTCAATTCATGTTTGCAAAATGTATGATTTTTTAAGACAGAATTTACTTATGTTCACGTTGTTTATTATAAAGATAAAAAAGAACAGAATTTAGGAAGGCCGTATTTTCTTATTACTGTTACACACGAAAAATGTGTAAAATATAAATTTGTCAACCCTTAATTGCAGGATATTGTTCAGAGCGAGCTGTAATTTTGCTTTTCATAAATATCAATCAAATAACTATTCATATATTACCTTCTTTTTCTCCTTTGTTTTGGTTTCCTTCTTTTTCCCTTTCCCAGCGGTACCGACGTTCGCCTTAGAATCTGCACCTTCTTTGCCATCTTCTTGTCCATCTGCATCTTGTTTCTTCTTTGGTTTCTTCTTTGGTTTGCTAGCCTTCTTTATCTCTTTTTCATCGGTACCGGCATTTATGTTGGAATCTACACCTGCTTTGTCATTTACTTGTCCATCTACATAATGCTTCTCCTTTGGTTTGCTGGCCTTCTTTTTCCCTTTTCCATCGGTACCGGCTTTCACGTTGGAATCTGAATCTGCTTTGTCATTTACATGGCCGTCTTCGTCATGCTTCTCCTTTGGTTTGGTGGTCTTATTTTTCTCTTTCCTATCGGTAACTACGTTCATCATGGACTCCGAACCTGCTTTACCGTCTACCTGACCATCTATGTTATGTTTCTTTTTTGTGTCGTCATAGGGCATGGCACGAGTTTTCATTTTCCGGCCTTTCTTATCATTCTTTTCTTTCTCCTGTTTACTCTCAAAATTTACTTCTTTAACCTCACACCATGCTGCTATTGAGTCATTGACTTTAGCTTCTCTGGTCACAGTCCCATCTTTGACATGATTTGAAAATGTTATTTCAACCTCACGGAAAGATTGTTTAATTTGTGGTTTCCTTTTTGCAACTGCAGTTGCAGATTTATATGGAAAGAATTTCACATTAGTTTTGTTATTATTCAATATAAGTTGTTGATTTATTGCGTTGTCATTTTTACCTGTGGTGGGAGGAATGATTCCCTCGATCTTGTTGACGCTTGAAGTTTGCACCTTTATAAATTTTGGCCCAGGTGGCTCATTTCCATCCATTTCGGATGTTTAGAGGCCAAGTGCCGCCTTATGTTGTGTAGTGATAGCGCCGTCGTCAAGTGGCGTTGTTACGTTAACTGAGCTTTAGTATGACGTCATAGACGTCCAAGTGTATTGTGGGAATTTATCTCCGAATAATAAAAGATATTGTTATAGGTTTCGATTAATTTTACATTTTTTTCTGTACGAAAAGGCAACATATAGAAATTTAACAAATCAACTACAGAAACATGCTGCATAAAGATTAATTCATTATGTGACAATTAGTATAAAAATGTGTCGGATTTTGTTTGTGTGAAAACTGTTGTGTTTCTCGTTATCGTAAATATCAGTCAAACTAGCTAAGCAGACACAGATGCATATAGTTTGGTTATAATCATTACAATTTTCATTGTTGTAAGAGAATAAATCAATCATTTAAAAGTTTTAGCATTTACACTTGCAATGTATGCATCCCTTTAACCATGTTTTTGTTTGTCTTCAGAATCTAAACTATTCAGGAAAAAAACAATAATAAAACCTTACCTAGAGAATTGTCATGTTCTTAACTACATCGTATTTTGCCGATAGATTTTACCTTCCTATTTAGCATGAATTGTTTTTACTTTTGCTAAATTTTGTTTCGTGAACTAGACGTGTATGGTTTTTACGCTAAAACTATTCAAAAATGGCCTAGTGTTTATAAAGAAATAAAAACCAACAAGTTGATCTTTTATTTTAAAGGTTGACTATTGTTTTGGATAAATGCTTCCAGAATTATACATAAACATGCTTGTGTTTATATATTATAAATAAAGTCACAGTTAGTTTCCTGGTTATTTTTTTTTTGGCGTGATATATGGGGATATGATACCCGCCTCGACATAATATTACCCTCGCCTACCGGCTCGGGTAAAATAAGTCAAGGCGGGTAATATTGTAATAACCCGGAACTTACCATTTAGTAATAACTTCAAATCTTGTCAGTTTGTTCTTTTCATCCTAACTGTAAAATTACTATCACTTTTCATAAGACTGTATTTTCATGGAAAATTATTTTAGATGAAAATAACAAGTCATAAAATTATACAAATATGTGTTGATCAAGTTAATAATACCAACCAGCAACATATCATACAGATGCATGCTCGTTTTAATCTATCTTGAACTTGTTTACATTCCGACTGTCATCTGTTTTCACTATTTCATGTATAATCCGGAATAAGGTCATTTTGAAGCTTCAATGTTTATGTTTCCCATGTAAATCTATCTAGTACTGGTTATTATCACAATATAAAGGTATGTCATCCATTTATTCTTGTTAGAACTCTGAATAGTTCACCGCACATTGTTGGTAAGACTACACTAAATCTTTTTCCGTAGACTTACTGTATAACATTTAAGCACGGTCCGCATACCAAAACATTCGTTGAGTAGTTACACCCCAATAAATCTGTAGAACCACCTTAGTCACACCCAAAAATGCCTTTTTTTATATTTATATAATGTTATACTTTATAGCCCCTCGTCAGTAGGATTTTTTGTTTACATTCTGTCAAAAAAATCAATATTTTCAGATAACCATAGAACACCGTAAAATTATTCAGAAAATTAATAATTTAAAACTAATTTTTTGTTATGCTCAACCATTGTACTTTCGATTTTAATTCTAGGAAACTTTAGTGCTACTTATCATTTTAAACCAATCAGAGACCACAGATATCTAATAGGTCCGCAAGTTCCCTACACAAATTGGCTGGTTCCAAGTCCCATCGATTTAGTGAGGTCATACCTAAATGTTACTTCCTGCTAGGAGGTTCCATTTTTACACTGCATTATGGGACTGTTTACTTCCGTTACCTAGGGTAACTTAATATCGTTGTCAGCATCCTTATCTAAGATTATGTATAAGTCATCATCTACCTTTGGTACATATTTTTCATTGAATATCATTGGTTTATTGTATAAGTAGCCATTTTGAAGAATTCAGCAAGTTTCTCTTTGTAGAACTAACTTTGTGACCAATTTTGGGTCACTGTGACCAAATTGGTCAATAACCTTTCAAGTTTGGTACATTTACCATTTTAACCACTTTTGACCACCTTTTCTTGGTCATTTATCTCTGCTATTATAAAGGGGCTTGGTTTGTGACCAATTCAATTCATTCCGTTCTGAGAACTTAACCTGAAAGCTCATTTAGTTGATACAGTCTTTACAGAGATTTTTCTCCATCTTTCAACAGCATGAATTTCAATAGTGTAAGCACATTTGAATTAAAACTGAAGTATTTTGGAATTGATTTAGAAGCTTTATAGTACTTTTAATCTAGAGTAACATTTTTAATGAATTTAATATGTCTTTATGAAAACTGAATGTTTACCAAGGACTCATGCACTTTTATCTACTGAAGTTATGGAAAGCTTCAGTGGTCTTAGTGCAATACATATGTGATCAATATTTTACAAGCTATTAAATGCTGAACCGCTTCTTACTTTGTTAGTTTGAGCTATAGTACAGTGATTAACAGTCTTAAACAAGTATTTATAGTTTAAGTATGGAAAGCTAATGTTGTCCCCTATGTTCATATCAATTTTGAGGTGAATTCTAATATTGCTTGATATCTTGTGATCAACTAGAGTTTTTTCTCAAGAACTAGTAAAGTGATCAATGTAAACTTGTTATAATTATTTTCCGGAACATTTCAATGGTTTATAGTTGCATGTTGAGATGTATACATGAATTCATCAACCGTTGCTGCAGTGTTGCTAGTCTTTTACTTAATATACCAGAAGGAGATTAAACTTCTCAATCGGCCAAGTCCTCACAAAAGGTTTAGTGATAAATTGTTAAAGGCAACACCTAGACAAAAACCAAATAACATATGATATATCTAAAATTGTGAAAGATGGGTTTAAGCGTAAAGCAATTTTCTGAAATAAACTTGAAAACATGAATATATCCACCTATTCTTGACTGTACTATAAACAATCAGACGTTTTGTTATTATAAGTGAAAGAGTTAGCCCAAACTAATTCTTGCATACTAGATCGTGATATCTGCGGATTTAACAAGTGCTGGAAATGTTACACCCTTATTGTAAGATGACTCTCGTATTCTTAATGACGTCAAAACGAGCTTCTTTTATGAATGAATGCGTAAATGCCTACTCTACTACAAGAAAAGAATGTTAGTCATTAGTTTTATTTTATTTCTGCTATTATAAGTAAAATGCGATATGCAAGAAAAAGAGTCCATCACTGGCTGCATCTGCGAATGGGAATATACGGCTCTCGGCAGACCCTGGTCACCGCCCCCGAGCCAGATATTCCCATCCGAACCTGCAGCCAGTGAAAGATTCTTATGTTTGACGGGAATACGGCGATCGGTCTTTATGTAATAGGATTAACACCGTATTTAAATATTAAGTCTCAGTATGTCTTTATATTCGTTATGAGAAAACAATGACGCCGAGAGAGCTTCAGTCTTAAATCTACATAGTTACAATATCATGATACTGTATAGTGCTACGCTTTATTTTGCCGTGGTAGCCAACCAACAACAACCGTAGTTGGCAAATTGGTTTGTAAACTAAATGATTTGTTCTGGATCGTGGTCGCACTTTTGTAGTAAATACCTTTTAAGGATAAAGTGCGTACATGTACTGATTGACATGCGTTATACATGTAACTAAATTTCAATGGTTTTCAGCACACCAGCGTAATAGTTTTTATATGTGTATGTAGCTATTTTGGTTCGTTAGCTATCAACAGATGGACTGGTTTTTCTTATTACCAAACTTGTATTGCACGTAAGGCAATTAAGGCACTACCAACTTTTGTCATATATCCGACTGGTCCAATACAACCGTTACTTTAATGTGTGAAACTATGCAGGAATGTTTACAATTTCATCGTAAACTCTCAACAGCCTTTATATCTGCAGTATTTATTTCTTATATATAACATAAATTGCATGTCAAAAATGTTAGTATCTCCTCCATTAATAAAAAATTATGCACTTCCATTAACATTGGCATTTCAACTTTGGTATTTTCCTTGTTTAATTTTTTAACCTTCTTTACAATTTCTAAGACACTTCAACATCATTACATGTATTGTGAGATCTCGCGAGATTCAAGAGGCAAATTCAAATATTTGAATGAAATCTGTATTGTCAGACGTCACAAGAAGTTTGCTTTTGTTTTTATTGAAATAGCAATACCTGTTTCTAAAGGATTTCGTTACATACGAAGGAAATGACAAAAATAGGTTTACTTGACAAAGGAAGCGCCGACTTGATGAATTGTTTGACGGCTGGCAGGGAATTTCTTTTTTTTTCAATTTCCTTTAATACAGATTTTCTAAATGCTTCTATTAGAATGCATTACAGGTAAATGTTAAACAGCGCACTAGAACACCAGGATTCATGTACAACAATACGATATTAACTCGTCGACAAAATTTACTACTGAATTTTTAGTTTTAAAAACAGTATACATGTATGTTGAAGTAAACATGCTTTCTTTATTATGTTGAAATTTTAATTGCTTGGCCAAAACAAGACCGACAACCCGCCACATCATAGGTAGAGTAAAATCCGAGCTTTTCAAAACTAATACAATATTAAAGTTTAGAAGCGTTCTTATGCCTCAAACAATTTTTCATTCACGTGCGTTAGTGTGGTCTCTACGAACGGACATAAGGAAATAATTACAGGTAGCTGGACAGATATACTGAGTTGTACAAGATATTTGATTGGTTGGATAATTCAGTTGCTTTGCTTATTGAAGCCTTGCCAGACTCGAGGTAGATATACATGTCGTATCGCCTAGTGTAGATCATGATCAGCCCGTACACACGAGATGTCTGACATTTGTCTGATTTGCTCCCTGTGTCGATATTTTATGATGGTAGTTCCCCTGTTGTGTTTGTCATATGTGTTTTTACTTATAATGTGTTATTGTTGTTGTTGTTGTTGTTGTTGTTCATAACGATCGTAATAATGAGGAACGAGAAAATATAGGTAATTAATGATTACAAGGTTTATTGATTACGAGATTTTTGGTATCATGAGATTCATGTTGATTATATGGAGAAATATGATGAATATGATCAAACGAGTGAGTGAGTGAGTGAGTGAGTGAGTGAGTGAGTGAGTGAGTGAGTGATATTTTTTTTACATTTTACATCTACAATGCAGACGCATGTAGGAATTTATTTAATGAATTATGAATGTGTGCATGAGTATGAGTGAATGAGTGTGTAAATGAGTGAATTGATGGTGATATTTTTTGTATTTTTATATTTTTTTTTACTTTTTACATCTACAATGCAGACGCATGTAGGAATTTATTTAGTGAATTATGGATGTATGCATAAGTATGAGTAAATGAGTGTGTGAATGAGTGAAATGATGGTGATATTTTTTTTTAATTTTACTTCTACAACGCTAAAGCGTTCATGTAGGAATGTATATGAATGAATGATGAGTCAATGATAGATTTGTAGTGAGTGAGTGAGTTGATGGGTGGATGGATGGATGGATGGATGGATGAATGAATGAATGAATGAATGAATGAATGTGTAAATTACAAAAAATTGATTAATTGGAATTAGTAGTTCTATTTTCACAAGAGAAAAAATACAAGTTTGCTACTAAGACGCTCAATGGGGTTGTACATCTTCTGGTCAACACAATATGGGTTATCTTTCTTAGTGAACAAAGTGAACTACGTGTGTACAGTCAGGTGAGTCTACACTAGGCAAATTGCAAAATATCTTTTCTTAAGAAGGTTAAAAAATCTAATACTGTAGATTTTACAAGGCTCAATGTAGACAAATTCACTTGGCCAAATTGTTACCAAAGTACTGATTAGGTACCACTTTATACATTGCTTCTGGTCCAGCTACACTAGTCTAGCTATTCTTCAAGATTTTTGAGAGATCTATGTTAAGTGTTTTTTTTCATGCGATTAAAGAAATATAGAAATAAACGGGAGGTTTCTACCATACAACGGGGGGAGTCGGTCTTTGTGCTAAATTTAGAAGATTGGAATGTCGACCACCTTGTCGACAATCCAAACACCGCGGTCATCTTCGTTCTCGGAAAAGCAGGAGGGGCCGTGGATGGACCCAAATGACGACTCGGCAGATGGTTCGTTGAAGCTTTTGTCGGAGTATTCGCTTGGTTGCATGGCAGATGGAGCTCGGAGTCTGCTCTTGGAGCGGCTAATGATGTCCCGGTTCCACTCAGCATTGGCCTGCTTTTGTCTTATACTGACGTGTGCCTTCTGCCGGAACTGGTAGTCGCTTTGTGCCCTTTTATCCTTGTATTTGACCCTGTATTACAAAAGATGCAAGATAAAATGAGCTTCATATTCTCCGCGTTTGTTAGAGTGCCAGGATTATTTTGAATGTAGTGATAAAGAAAAATAAATTTACTGAGAACCATGTTCTATTCACTCTAAAACAATGTTGACAAATGCCTTTCTTTCGTACTCATTCCTTTCTTCATGAAAAAATAGTTGCCAGAAAGCCTTTAATTTTTTGCAATATCTATGAAAAATTATACGCTATATTCCTAATATTTAACCTATCGATTTAAAAAGCAAAGTTAGGAATGTTTTTGGAACAAATAAAATGGCAAAGTTCTTGGTAAAGTGAGAGCTGCTTGTAAGTGTGCTCCTGAGACTTTAAAGCATTTAAACTTAGATCGATGTTGCTGTAAACGTGTATTTCTGTGTGCACTTCACTCAGTTTATCATACTCAGAAGGAAAAGGATTACATTTATATTAACAGTATTGGTCATGTAAGATAGCATAGATAACATGAACATCATGATGACGTTATATCGCTCACCTGAGGTTAAACAGAATATCCGTAACAAGGAATGAGCTGTAAATGAGCTCTAGATGAGCTCTAAATATAATTCCCTGTCTGATGTAATTAATTTCATTACATTCTGAGTAAGATTGCTTAGACTGTTTTATCTGTTTATGATTTCAACAATTTACATCGATCTCGATAGGGTGTCATCCACATAACAGTTGAACTTGTGTGAAATCATTTCAGGCATCGGGTTATTTAAAGATTTTTGTAGTTTTTAGTTCATCACTTGTTATGTGTCCTGAGCCACATGTTGGTCTTTTTGTGGCTTAGATTAAGAACAATACTGAACATTAAGTTTTATTTTCAAAAAGAGTAGTTACTGTGTTGCATTTAAAATATACAGTACATTTAGGATACTGTGTGAGTGACGTAACTGATATACGTAACAGAGTAGAGCAAAGAAGCATTTTGTAAAAAGAAGAAATATATTGAAACATTATTTAATCAATAAACTTACTTTTTCTTTTCAAATTCTCTTGCAGCGTTCTTTCTTTGTGCCAAATTTTCCGCTCTCCTGCAAACAGCATTCTGGTATCTTTCACGGCGTATCTGAATTTAAGGGGGTTTCATATGAAAAGTCACGATGCTTTTAATTCTGCTACAGTAAACTGTTGCTGGATATAGCTCTTTATAGACGAATATATGACCAGTGGGTTAATTTTATTCCATGACATAAGCTATGGACGATTCTAATTGCACATCTATTGACCGGTCATTTGTATAACAAGAGGGCCATGATGGCCCTATATCGCTCACCTGAAAACCATTGCTTCAAAGACGAAAAATAGGTCAAAAGGTCAGAGAAGGGTCATTCAAAGAAAATATTGTTATTAATTTGCAAAAACTGTACGTATATGCCAAATCTCATTTCTGTTGTTTCAAAAAAAGAAAGTAAGACAAAAGGTCAAGGGTCAAGGTCATCCAAGATTAGTACTGAATTATGTTTGCAAAACTGTGCAAATTGGTCTAAATTTCTTTGCTGTAGCTTCAAAAACATCAAAATTGGTCAAAAGTTGATGGTCATACGTAAGGTTACAATGCATGGATATGCGTGATCAACTTTAACCATAGGGTGATGATCTGAATAAAGATGGCTGGGGACCAATATACAATGTGAAGTTTACTTTATTTCACTATATAATGTGTAGGACTTTAATGTATGTCTAAGTAAATTTTAACCGCAGTGCATGATCTAAACAAACTTGCTAAAGAGCCTTAAGACAACGCAATTAACCGTGAAAAAAACTATGTTTCAAAAAAATTGACATTGTTATTATAAATATAAAACTTAAGGCTTGAATAAAAAAATACCAAAAATCTAGGTAGAATGCAGAAATCATCAGGTCAGTTACCGGCACCGCTACAATGTATATTCAAATGTCAAAAGCGTTTTGGGAACGTTTTAAATCTTGTGTTTTTCGGAATTTAGAGAGTACGTGACAAAATTAATACTGGAGCCCTTTATACACCAATCAAAATACGTTAACATACAGTTTGAAGAAATTACCTTTCCAAAATCTGAGAGGCAACAGCTTTAAGACAACGTTAACCAAAAACCTAAGCCTACCATGGTCAAATGACTGTTTTAAATTACCTGTAATTCCTTTGGTAAAGCTAATCAGACATTCCTATTTTAAAGTTATGTCATGTCATATGTGTTTTGGGAACAGTCAAATCTTCTGTTTTCTGGTATCTGGGACGACTTTTGAACTGTTACCCGACGCCAATAAAGCAACAGCTGAAAAAACCTCCCCCGATGCTGAGGGACAATTGTTTTGATTGTTTCCAAATACCAACATAAAAACTATTATGCCGCATTCCCGTCAAATGTTCTGTGTCCCAGACTCGGGTGCGAAAACAGTCAAAATGCCAAATCACTCGTTATCATATAGAGCATAAGGTAATCCTGTTCTTTATTTTGTACTTGTGTTTCAGTCGATTTATACCTTGAACATTGCATCTTGGACGTTAAGTCGCGCAACCTTAAAATCATAGAGTTGAAACCGTGAATTCGTGAAATCACGAATTTAAATCGTGAAATATTGAAGTTGAAATGTCATCACCGGTCTTTCGCAGATTTTTACAGATAACTAAATTCATATTCACGTTCCCTCAAGTGGGAAAGTTGCGATTTACATGCTTAGTAGATCTACACTTGCAAGCAAAGATCGTAGTTACATTGAAGGTTTTCCTATGGTTTTCGTTATCTATACAACTCTGTAATCTGGAAAAAAATGAATTTGCTTCAAGGAAGCCAATAAATGTTTTACTTACAGGTCCGGGGGTCTGCTTGATGGGAGGCAGAAGCGGCTTTGCAAAGCTCGGTCTGTTGTCGACCTCAATGGTGAATGCTTCACCTCCTCTTGTCGACTTATGCTCGTATTCCACTGCAATAAACACGTGTATTACAGTGTCTAGAACAGTCACGTGTTTTAAATATGGCATAGATTCACCAATACAGTAAACTCCGTATATAACGAATCCATTTAGACATTTAAATGAATATCCGAAGTAAGTTCTATCCATAAAGTATCTTCATATAAGATAAAGAAGAAAAAACATCGGGCCCAGAAAATTTGTTCGTTAAAACCGGAATTTCGCTATATCAGGAGTCGTTATATACGGAGTTTACTGTAAATTCAACCAATGGTTTCAATAACGTAACAGTGAAGTTAATTTTTATCATAGTGTGATCACTTTTTAAAGAGCCAGTCATTTCATACTTGAATGAGACACACTCTGTAAAAACACATTCACACTCCAAATCATATATTAATATACCAGACGTTGGAAAGATCGAGTGAAGCGACACACCAACGGTTCATATCAGAACAGACCCTTGCTGGACCTTTTGCTCTGTTTGCAGAAGCATAAACCAATACACCCAGGGGAAACAGTCAACATTTACTAAGAGATGACCGATTACTAAGTATGTGGTACAATTCTACAGCGTGTGCAATCGATCTATTATTAGTGAGTTCAAACTAAATGATGAACTGAAATAAAGTGGAATGCTGTAGCTTTTATTTCTTTAGTTTAAGGCTGGTAAATTTAACAAATGGTTGTTTGAAATTTTTGTCACCTTTTTCAGGTTTTACACCATTTTCCCAAGAAAATTGATTCACGTCAAGCATCAGATCTTACCATGAACTGTGTTTATAAAGACTTTGGCGTTAAATACGAAGACCTGTTCGTGGGGTTGTTGTGTCAATAAAATGCGACAATGGTTTTCATTTGATCCGCACCAAAAATTGGAATTGTTTACACCAAAATGAAAGGAACGAACTATATACTATTATACTATAACAGAATAAAGTGTTAAACATAATTTTTTTATGTCACTTTGCTCCTACAAAGTATTCAGTGTCGTTACCAAGACTGTGCTAAGATTGCCATACCTAGTCGTTGAACAGGAGAGGCCCTGGCAGCAATCGCCTTTCTCTTCTTGTCTCTTCTCTTTTCCTTTCGCTTAGCTAGCCATGTGGCTATGAATCCAAACACACACGGGAGCTTTCTGCGATTATTCGCGTTTCCTGTAGCTACTTCGTCCATTTTTTCTTCTGTATCTGCCGGTTCTTCCTTTATCACCTCTTCTTTAACCTTCGTCTTATTTTTCTTGCTCTGACGATCAAATATAAAGATCTACCTCGCTTAAACCAAGCATTCATGTTTGCAAAATGTATGAATTTTTAAGACAGACTTTTCTTATGTTCACGTTGTATATTATAAAGATAAAAAGCAGAATTTAGGAAAGCCGTATTTTCTTATTACTTGTTACACACGAAAAATGTGTAAAATATATATTTGTCAACCCTTAATTGCAGGATATTGTTCAGAGCGAGCTGTAATTTTGCTTCTTCATAAATATCAATCAAATAACTATTCACATATTACCTTCTTTTTCTCTTTTGTTTTGGTCTCCTTCTTTTTCCCTTTCCCATCGGTACCGACGTTCACCTTAGAATCTGCACTTGCTTTGTCAACTTCTTGTCCATCTGCATCTTGTTTCTTCTTTGGTTTGCTGGCCTTCTTTATCTCTTTTCCATCGGTACCGGCATTCATGTTGGAATCTACACCTGCTTTGTCATTTACTTGTCCATCTACATAATGCTTCTCCTTTGGTTTGCTGGCCTTCTTTATCCCTTTTCCATCGGTACCGGTTTTCACGTTGGAATCTGAACCTGCTTTGTCATTTACTTGGCCGTCTTCGTCATGCTTCTCCTTTGGTTTGATGGTCTTCTTTTTCTCTTTCCCATCGGTAACTACGTTCACCATGGACTCCGAACCTGCTTTACTGTCTACCTGACCATCTATATTATGTTTCTTTTTCGTGTCGTCATAGGACATGCCACGAGTTTTCATTTTCCGGCCTTTCTTATCATTCTTTTCTTTCTCCTGTTTCCTCTCGACATTTACTTCTTTAACTTCACATAATGCTGCTATTGAGTCATTGACTTTAGCTTCTCTGACCACAGCCCCATCTTTGACATGATTTGAAAATGTTATTTCAACCTCACGGAAAGATTGTTCAATTTGTGTTTTCCTTTTTGCAACTGCAGTTGCAGATTTATATGGAAAGAATTTCACATTAGGTTTGTTATTATTCAAATAAGTGTGATCAATTGCGTTATCATTTTTACCTGTGGTGGGAGGAATGATTCCCTCGATCTTGTTGACATTGGTAGTTGCAGTTTTATATGGAAAGAATTTCACATTAGGTTTGTTATTATTCAATATAAGTTGTTGATTAATTGCGTTATCATTTTTACCTGTGGTGGGAGGAATGATTCCCTCGATCTTGTTGACGCTTGAAGGTTGCACCTGTATAATTCTTTTCCCAGGTGGCTCATTTCCATCCATTTCGGATGTTTAGAGGTCAATTGCCGCCTTGTGTTGTGTAGTGATAGCGCCGTCGTCAAGTGGCGTTGTTACGTCAACTGATCTTTAGTATGACGTCATAGACGTCCAAGTGTATTATGGGAATTTATCTCCGAATAATCAACGATATTGTTATAGGTTTCGATTAGTTTTACATTATTTTCTGTACGAAAAAGGCAGCATATAGAAATTAAAAAAATAACTACAGAAATATGCTGCACAAAGATTAGTTTATTACATGTATGTGATAATTGGTATTAAAATGTGTTGGATTTTTTCTTATGAAAACCGTTGTGTTTCTTGTTATTGTAAATATTAGTCAAACTAGCTAAGCAGACACAGAGTCATATAGTTTGATTATAATAATTGCAATATTCATTGTTGTAGGAGAATTAATCAATGATTTAAAAGTTGTAGCACTATGTTTTTACTTTGTTCTTCAGAATCTAAACAATTTAGGCTAGGAAAAATAACCAATAATGAAACCTTACCTACAGAATTGTCATGGTTTTAACTACTGTAACATTGCATTTTACCGATAGGTTTTTACCTTCCTATTGAGCAGAATTATTTTTACTTTGGCAAAATTTTGTTTCGTGAACTAAATGTGTATGATGTTTATGTAAAAACTGAAGCGGTGCGGAACTGATAGAAGAAGGCCTAAGTGTGTATATATACACCGCTTCTTGACTGTACTACAAACAATCAGATGTTGAAAGAGTTAACCCATACTAAATCGTGCATACTAGATCGGGATATTCAAGGTTTTTACCATTGCTGGAAAATCCCATCTTACACCCTCATTTTAAGATGACTCTTGTGCTCTTAATGACGTCAAAACGAACTTCTTTTATGAATGAATGCGTAAGTGCTATATTTGACGGACATACGAAGATCGGTCTTTATGTAATAAGGTGAATACCGTATTAAACATTTAGTCATAGTCTGTCTTTATATTCGTTATGAGAAAACAATGACGTTGACGAGAGTCTTAAATGTACATACAGTTAGTTACAATATCATGATATTGTATAGTGCTACGCTTTATTTCGCCGTGGTAAGCAACCAACAACAACCATAGTTAGCAAACTCTGCTATAAAGTAAATGTTTTGTTCAAGGTCGTGGACGCACTTTGTAGTAAATACCCTTTAAGGATAATGTGCGTACATGTATTGAATGAATTTTTCTAATTTCAAAGTGCGTTATAACTAAATTTCGTGTGTTTTCAGCACACCGGCGTAATAGGTCATATAACTAAATTTCGGTGTTTTCAGCACACCGGCGTAATTTAGGTCTTATAACTAAATTTCGTGTGTTTTCAGCACACTGGCGTAATAGGTCTTATAACTGAATTTCGTGTGTTTTCGCACACCGGCGTAAAAGGTCTTATAACTGAATTTCGTGTGTTTTCAGCACACCGGCGTAATAGGTCTTATAACTGAATTTCGTGTGTTTTCAGCACACCGGCGTAATAGGTCTTATAACTAAATTTCGTGTGTTTTCAGCACACCGGCGTAATAGGTCTTATAACTGAATTTCGTGTGTTTTCAGCACACCGGCGTAATAGGTCTTATAACTGAATTTCGTGTGTTTTCAGCACACCGGCGTAATAGGTCTTATAACTGAATTTCGTGTGTTTTCAGCACACCGGCGTAATAGGTCTTATAACTGAATTTCGTGTGTTTTCAGCACACCGGCGTTATAGGTCTTATAACTGAATTTCGTGTGTTTTCAGCACACCGGCGTTATAGGTCTTATAACTGAATTTCGTGTGTTTTCAGCACACCGGCGTAATAGGTCTTATAACTCAATTTCGTGTGTTTTCAGCACACCGGCATAATAGATCTTATAACTGAATTTCGTGTGTTTTCAGCACACCGGCGTAATAGGTCTTATAACTAAATTTCGTGTGTTTTCAGCACGCCGTAGTAGTAGGTTTTATATGTTTATGTAGCTATTTTGGTTCGTTAGCTATTAACAGATGGACTGGTTTTTCTTATTACCAAACTTGTATTGCACGTCAGGCAATTAAGTCACTGCCAACTTTTCAGTATCATACATGTGTAGATCAGACTGGACCAATACAACCGTGACTTGAAAGTGCGTAACTATACAGAAATATTAACAATTTCGTCGTAAACTCTCAATAGTCTTATTTCTGCCGTATTTATTTCTTATATATCAAATGAAATACATGTCAAAAATGTTAGTATCTCCTCAAATAATAAAAAAATTATGCACTTCCATTAACATTGACATTTCAACTTTGGTATTTTCCTTGTTTAATTTTTTAATATTTTCAATTTAACTTGTAAAAGGCATTAGTTAAGACACTTCAACATCAGTACATGTATTGTGAAATCTTAGATCATCAAGAGGCAAATTCAAATATTTGAATGAAATCTGTATTGTCAGACGTCACAAGAAGTTTGCTTTTGTTCTCATTGTAACACAACGCTTGAGGTGCTCTTAGTCCGTCTGCTTCGGCCAAAAGAAGTTCTGTTTCATTTCCGGCCTCGGCAATGGTGTAAATTTGGTCCGTGTCTTTACAACATACTAATAGGTTATGATGATCATCTAAAGTTACACCTTTGGTACGTAGATGATTAAAATAATTATATTCGAGGACTTTGGATTGTGGCCATGTTCCTTCTGGCACTACGTGCTCGTTTACATAAGGTACTATATCTGTGTCACTTCCGTCGATATAGCTAGTCGCCGTTGAAATAATCAACTGCCCGGTGTCCTCGTGAACAGATATTTCAGAAAAGAAATTACACTTTGTCTCAACCTGGAATAAAATGTTTGAATCTAGATCTACTGCACGAATAAACGACGCATCTTTTGTAGAGCAATTAACTATGAAGGTGCCATCGTGATGTTTAATACCCCAACACGATCCATCACCTGTTTCAAGCACCTTGACAACTTCCGGTTCCGGTTTCATTTCGGCTATGCTGATTTTACTTTTCAAAGGCGAGGTTACAGCAAGAGCGTTTTGGCTTATGTATGTTAGGTCAAAAAGTCCGTCTGGTACAACTAATTTAGCGGTTAACTTGAACTGGGAATTGAAAACTTTAATATTTGCATTGTTTCTATCTGCTAGTGCAATGCCCCCTGTCGAGAGAATGGCACATCCGGTGATATTGCAAACTTGCCTGTCATCCTTCAGACGGATGTTAAATTTTGTTTCACCTTTCTTTTCAAAGTTAAGCTCGTATAATTGTTCAGCATCTCTCTTTGCGGAGTCAAAATCTGCGTTCATTTTTAAGCCAAATCTTGTGTTTGTAAATTGTCTGTGTTCCTTCTTTTTCAGCGCCGCATTTACAGACTGGTCAGCCATTTTCATTTTGATGTATTTATAGATATTGTCATATGTGTCGTTACGGAGAATTTCTTTTAAAAAATAAACCTCAGCGCGTAGTTCTTCACATGCAATTTTTGCTTTTTGACGTTTCTTCTCAATATCCTTTTTACATTTATCGAAGACAATCTCCAGTCTTCTTATCGCGCGTACTTCCATAAGATTTAACCAGTTCAAAATGTCTCTCTTCTTTACTTTTAAGTCGTGAAGAAATGACTCCCGAGACTTCTTTAGTTCCTTTACATCGTGCTGCAGCTTTCGATCATATTCTTTGAAATCTGTTATTTGGGTTTCAAGTTTTCTAAACGGTGGACTTAGTGTTTCAAAGTGTTTTACTTCTTCTGGAATGAATTTGACATTCGAAAGACATACCCTGTGATCGTTTTGTTTACACAATTCGCAGCATAAGTGCGAGTGCTGTACACAAAAGAATTTTATTAGTTGTTCTGAATGTATGGTACAATATTCTGTAAAGTTATAGACTGGAACTATTTCCTCGTCCTCCTCCGACTTTTCGTCTGTCGATTCATTTTCGTCTGCGGCATTAGGGGCATCATCACTTCTAGCGTTTGACTGACTCTTTGAAATACTTTCTATTAGCTTCGCTCTGTAACGTTCATATCCATTTATCACTTCCGACGAAAGAATTCCAATGTTAAACTGGTCATTTATCCTACTAGTTCCATTGATTACACGGCCTTTGTTGTCTTCAACTATCACATGATCTCTGTTTAGGAGTTGATGGTTTTCAGTAACAACAAGTCTTCTGTGTGGTTTCAGACAAGCTGTGCATAAGAACTCTTCGCATGTTTTACAGAAGACGACAGCATCACGTGCAGGCGTGTCGTCTGCTACTGAATACTGGTGATTCAGACGACATAATCCACAGCTAGCAGTTTCTATATTAAAAGACACTCGTTTACGTTCCATTTGTCTCCGGTAGAGATTTTCACTCTGAATAAGACTTGTCTTACCGCAACGCAGACGACAGCAGTAAATAAATTATAAATTATATTGAATATACTAATCTTATAATCTTACATGTTTTGTCAAAGTGTTTGACTTATAATATCAATATATATATATATAAACAATGCGTAAATATTTCGTTAATATCACAAAGAATTATTGACTCAATCAGTCAAATCAGATATACCCTACGTTAAACAATAAAAGGGGCATGACAGTGTGAAATATGTGTTCACTCAAAACTTTGCGCTTTTGTTTTTAAGGTATCGAATAACGATTTAATTATTAAATACCCGAACCTCATTGATTAGTCAATATTATCAGTATTATACTTAACGCTTTAATTCTCTCAGTACTCAGCGTATATATTCGTACTTCTAAAACAATATATCATTACCAAAAAATACGAGTTAGAACATGGAGTTGGCAAATAATTAATTAATTTAAGGGCGACAATTGCTTGTACATGTATAAGAAAGGAAAGGACATATCAAACTGAAACATCATGATTGTGATTCCTTTAAAGTCAATGTGATAAATTTCCCTTTCTTTCGATATTTTATAGATACTAACAGTATTATAAATGTGGCCCTCATTTGTATTAACTATGTTTCACATTACATGCTGTTACTGTTACATGAACACGTGTATTACAAATGTACACACCATTAAACGTAGTTTATAATGTTTTTATGTCTATAATCAAGCTGTTCTATTAAATGATAACCGCAATTTTATATATGATACTAGTAACCTATGGCGGACTCTAAAACAGACGATAACAAATGTAAAACATGTATAAGGTGGTTTAAACAAACTATAGCTGTTACATACGGAACATTTTAAACATGCATGTGCAAGTAATGATAGCAGCCACCTTAATGAAACGGACATTTACCTTAAGCAGTCAATTCCAGTTAATTTGCTATCTACTTCAATTGGCTATTCATTGACTACCACTGTGGTCCGATAACACTATTCAAAATGCCTATAATAATGATAGAATTGTCGTACATTCTCAGACGAACTGCTCAAAGCGTGGCCTCATTTCGATTCAAAAGGTTGTTTTATGTGACTGTTTTGAGACTCTATGTTCGAATCTTCTGTCAGCCACCAAAGAAATGCGAGCGTCTGCGGACGTGACATAAAAGACTTACACTCAAAAACACCACTGTGTGGAGATAACTTTATCTACTTCACCCATGTTCTGAAAATAGCAGTTGTAGTTCGAACGCAATTTGAGCCGTGTTATGTGAAACCAAGCCTTTCATTTTTACTATTTTTTAGCCTACCACCGTTTCGGCACTGTATTGATTCAGACTACCCCTTGAGATTTTTTTTATCAAAACCCATTGCTGTGCTTACCCCACTCAGAGAGTACGGACGGCACTGTATTTATCAACAGTTTCATCCCAAAAGTTATTACTCCATCTGATCTTTGTAAGAGGTAGACGATGTTGGTATTTAAACAACATATGTGGTAGTAGACGACGTTGAAATGTAAACACAGACGTGTCAGCAGAAGATGTTGGTTTTGGCACAGCAGTCAAGACAGTCGACGACGTTGGGTTTTACACAGCAGTCGTGACAGTATCGAAACAGCAGCATCAACAGCAGTATTTAAACAGCAGTTGTGAACGCATGCGACGTTGTTATTCACACAACGTTCGTGACAGCAGACGAAGTTAGTATTTAAACAGCAGACGTGACAGCAGACGACGTCAGTATTTAAACAGCAGTATTGACAGCAGACGACATCGGTATTTAAACAGCAGACTTGACAGCAGACGTCGTCAGTATTTAAACAGCAGTCGTGACAGCAGGCGACGTTGGTATTTAAACAGCAGTCGTGACAGCAGACGACGTCAGTATTTAAACAGCAGTCGTGACAGCAGGCGACGTCAGTATTTAAACAGCAGTCGTGACAGCAGGCGATGTCGGTATTTAAACAGCAGTCGTGACAGCAGACGACGTCGGTATTTAAACAGCAGTAATGACAGCAGGCGACGTTGGTATTTAAACAGCAGTCGTGACAGCAGGCGACGTTGGTTTTTAAACAGCAGTCGTGACAGCGGACTACGTCGATATTTAAACAGCAGTCGTGACAGCAGACGGCGTAAGTATTTAAACAGCAGTAATGACAGCAGGCGACGTTGGTATTTAAACAGCAGTCGTGACAGCAGGCGACGTTGGTTGTTAAACAGCAGTCCTGACAGCGTACTACGTCGGTATTTAAACAACAGTCGTGACAGCAGACGACGTCAGTATTTAAACAGCAGTCGTGACAGCAGGCGTTGTCGGTATTTAAACAGCAGTCGTGACAGCAGACGGCGTCGGTATTTAAACAGCAGTCGTGACAGCAGGCGACGTTGGTTTTTGAACAGCAGTCGTGACAGCAGACGACGTCAGTATTTAAACAGCAGTAATGACAGCAGGCGACGTTGGTATTTAAACAGCAGTCGTGACAGCAGACGACGTCGGTATTTATACAGCAGTCGTGACAGCAGACGTCGTTGGTATTTAAACAGCAGTCGTGACAGCAGGCGAGATTTGTTTTTAAACAGCAAACGTGACAGAAGACGACGTTGGTTTTTACACAGCGGTCGTTACAGCAGACGACTTTGGTTTTCTCACAGCAGTCGTGACAAAAGATGACTTTGGTAATTAAATAGCAGAAGTAACCGCAGGCGACGTTGGTATTTTAACAGCAGTCGTGACAGCAAACGGCGTTGGTTTTTACACAACGGTGTTTAAAATTATCAGCAACCTACTCACCCGTGTATCAGCTGAATGAACATGTTCGAACTATGTTGTTAAACAAACCATCCTATCACTGTCTAACCTATATACAGTTTTTATTTACTTTAAACGGTGTCATAAAACCTCAATATAAACAAATTTGATTATTTCACAATATTAGGATCTGCGGTTATGACTTCGGAATGCTTCTGTAGAAGCCGCTCTAGCAGTTTCTGTAAACTTAATGAAGTCTTTTTGATAGGAGAACAGATAAGGTAAGTTAGCTTTATTTTAAGTGTTATTATAATTATAAACTCATTCATAATAACCTCAACGCAAATATGATCATATATACTCGTTAAGATCCCCTACCCACTTAGTTTAGATGTATTGCATTGCTGGATATACATGTAAATACGTAAACTGTACGCCTCTAACAAGGATCAATTAAACGACAAAAAATCATCAAAAAGGTTGGTCAGTATTAGTGAACGACCCTTCCCTGAAGGGAATTCTCTTTAATTAAGACAGTCATAATATCATCAACCGAAATTTAAGGGTTTATGTATGTACCAAAACATAGTACAGAAATACATAAACATAGGAGACCTTTATTACTTCGTGCTTCACAAAATGTAGCATCTAAACTACATAAACTCGAACAGATGCTTAAAAACACTCGAATTCGGTAATAAAATCCGTCAGACATATTTACACTATGTTCCATGACCAGTGGTCCCAAAGGATGTCGGTTGAGATGGGTTCTTTTTTGGAAAAGGATTTGCTAGACTTTTTTCCAGGACAGTTCCTGGGATTGGCCTGTATTTGACTCCCATCCTTCTTATAAAACTACCTTTTGTTTAACATTAATAGTTAGGTTAGCAGTGGTGCTGTTCATTCTACAGTATCACAATAAGCTAATTCGGTGAATTTATATCCCCCGCAGAATGACGCAAATCCACTTTTCTGAATTTCCAATTATTAGAGAGTATTAAGTATAGCTTTTATTGTGCCACACATACAGTAAACTCCGTATATATCGACTCCGGATATAACGTAACTCCGGCTATAACGAACAGTTTTCTCTGGCCCGATTTTTCCCTTCTTATAAAATATACGGATATTACGTACTCCGGTAATTCGGATATAAGGAACATTTTTTTCTGGCCCAACAATGAAAAATGTACAGAAATGTTATCGTATATATCTATGTAGCTATATTTGGAGTATTCTACCTTTGGATATTAGACAGATTCATTCATTAAATTATTTTAAATATAATTTACGCAAGTTTATACTAAATATGCAATCTTCATAAATGAGTCACGTAGATTTTTCGTACGAATGTTTATTGTATTAACTATTATTTAAGTTTACAAAAATTACCAGTGTTCAGGTTATTTAGTTATACGGTCATGTATGTTGAAGTAAAGAATGTGTATAAATTTTGAGGTAGAAAAATCAAAAGCAACATAGTTGATGTTTCGGATTTTATTACATTTGACTTCAAAATACTTGCTCGTTATACATTTTAGTTCGATATAAAATATCGTATATAAGGAACTTGTTCGATATACGGATATAAGGTACTCCGGATATAAGGAACACATGTATTCTTATTCTGAAAGAGTTTCACCACTGCATTGAGGCATCATCTCTGAGTGATTTTTTTCTGCAAGTTGCAGTCATAGGGAACTTAAATGTTGAAAGTTAAATTAAACAAGCACTATTAGTTTTGTAAGACGAGCATTCTGAAGTTTCTATACAAAATATGTAAGAAAAGAAAGCCCTATTTAGTACTTTTTTCAGTTATTTTAGACTACATAATTGATTACTTGTGCCTCTAACAAGCATTTTCACAAAAAAGAAGTAACAGAAATTAAAAGATTTTTTTAAATTGGCTTCATCTATTGAAGAATAAACAGTTGAAAGATCTCAGACGACATGTATAAAGGATGGATGTCTTCACCTTTGTTTTTACTTCCTTAATTATGAATGTGTTTTGAAAACAATTATCTTGCCTTCTTTATCAACTTACATCTTTAATCGTAGTTCCGATAAAACAAATACATTGTGACAGTTCGTTTATTTATCACTTTTTATCAAGTGTGTTTTCCAAACATAGGCAAAGGTGCGACACAGACATGGACGATATCAAGTTTATGATGTAACTTTGTTTTATCTTGCTTTTGTGCAAGTATGTTCGGGGCTTAAACTCCGAAAAGAAGAATGGGCGGGAACCAGCCAATGTACAAAGCACAATTTTTATTTACAAACAAATAACAAAACAGAAATGGGTTTTCCCACATTAAAATCATCATTGGTTAAAATCGTAAACAAACGTCACAACTTCTTCGTGTATTTTAACAAGCATACCTGATGACAAAACAATGTAATTTGATCTGTTTATCAATTTACTAGACTGGTTAATAGTTTTCAATATTACACTAATGCTATATTTCATGCACTATTGCCAGTATATTTTATATGACTGGGACAGTTTTATCCTGAAATCGACGCATAGTAGACTGGCTCTAGAACAAAGCGGTGAAATAATAATTAGTAAAAGGGATATTTCAGGGCCTGGTGACCAGGCTACCTCTAATATTACTAAACCGATTTTTAAAATATGCAGTCACACATATCTATCTATACATCTACAAAATTGCAATGCAGAAGTAATTAAGATGTGTCAATTAGATACACCTAATTGATTTAATCACTATTTTAAAAGATCTTCCAACATTGATAACTTTAACACTGCTATATTCTCTAAAATTATGCGTATATACGTGTACATATGGATTGTGGTGCCTAGGCGCACACTTTTTCTTTTCTGTTCATGCAGGGGACATTACGTGCTCTGCTGTTTGGTCTGAAATATCAAATATGCATTTTGTTTAGGTGGAAAGCTTCAATTTTTCATGCATATCAGCTCATTTATGTTCCATGTTTCGCCTGAAACGAATGTCCCATCTGTCGAGTAGTTGGCTGGTAGTCTTCACCTTTTTAAAGTCTCGTCCACTATACTTGACATTTTCTTTACAAGTGATTTTACTGAGTAGCTTGTCACCTTTAGCTCATTGTTTGGCCAATTTGGCTGCCACGTCGTTACCAAATGTGAGTATCCACTGAAAGGGCAATACTTGAAAGTTTTCTTATTTCTTACCCTATAAGACAAATGTTTATTGTGATTGAACTCTATATATCTGTATAAGTTTCATTTAGTCCACTCCCGTTTAAACAACGGTTCATAACGGGGCCTTATCACGAGGTGTGGGTTTCGTGAACAATACGCATGCAACTAAATAAGAAACAGACTGCACTAAGAAAAGAAATGGTATTACAATTCTAACTGTCCTGGAGAACGATATTTAATACAGGAAATGTGAGTATGGTCCTTTTAACACAGTTTTCGGCATATCGTTTAACATTTTTCATATATACATGTATATATATATAATCATATATACTTGTAAATTGTATACCCAAAAACTATGCAAGAGACAAACAAACAAATGCCACAAAGGCACCTTCGCAAGTACAGATGTTCTACTCAGGTGTCGTCCGTGCAGTCAATGACCGTGTCGGTAAGTATCGCAGTTTCATTGGCCGCCGTTCCCTGACTATCGTCTGAATATACCGCCCTTCAATAGAAGGCAAATATCAGATGCAAAAAATAAACCAAAGTCCTTTCTCCGAAATGCTGTCGTTTGTCTGGATCTTCATAAACTGAGATGTGTCACCATCACGATGCAGATATAGGACCAACTTCCGGCCTTGACACCAGTATAAACCTTCGGTAACCAAACGCTGAACCCATGCCGTGGTAAACGTGCTTTTGCCTGTGTAACCTGATAACTATTGATAAGTTTTAAAATAACCCGTGTTTGGCCATGCTGTTTCTAAAAATAGAAACATACACTACGCAATAATGTGGCAATGACGAGGTTGCTTCGTAATATAGCTTGAAAACAGGTTCAAGGATTTATCAGCTCAAAACTGGTGGTTATTCAAGGTCTTTTTTCTGTGATAATTGTGCGTTTTTCAAGGCAATAACAACTGTAAGATATTCATTTCTTACTTGTGCTCCGTGTTTGAATAAATCTTGAAAATGAGGACTATCAACAATATTGTATACAAAGCGGCACTGCAGTATATTTACGACCAATTATTGTGCAACGAAAGCAACTGTATATATTATCATATGGAATTTCTGAATAAACTGAAAGTTCTTCATATCGGGGAGCAGCTTCGGTAGGTCTGATTTTACCTATTTTTGTGTTACAGTTTTGGTATAATAATTACCGTACGAAACTATTCGATGTATTTTCGAATAATTCACTGTCAGAATAAAGTTAAATATCTCGACTATTTATTCAACGTATCTAGTAACTCGTATTTTATTTATGGCCTTAATTGCCTTAATGAGATTAAGTTAATGATTATTTTCTTAGCCTATAATACAACTTTCTCCTTCAGCTTCTTGTTCGCATGTATGTCACCGCGTCTTTCCGAGTTCTTCCATTATTTTTCTAGCTGGTCGTACTTTTCTACTGTATTTTACTCAGAAATCGTACCATGTCTATAGCTTACCGTGTTCTGTAGGTGTCGTTTTTGACGTGTTCCTCTGAAAACCATGCAGCACAAGATGGTTCATATACAACCTACCCTCGCCAACTCCACCCCTCTATAGATATGTTGGATACTAGGTCAATGACGAAGAGAAGATACTGCCTTCCTTCAAAATCTTTATACTTTTAACATTTAGTTTAGCACTTCTGTTTTATACGTAAGACTTAATCAACTGCAACATTGTACCTCTAGACCATTTCCCTCTAATTTGACCAGGAGACCATCTGTTTATACCTTTTCAAATGCTCCCTGGAGATTGATCTAAGTTACTATGGCGACCGTCTTTTCTTGGAATGCATGTACATGTTGCTTGGTCTTCTTTTGAACAATACTTCCTAAAACTGATGCACTGGTGGTCTAGAAGTTATCTCAGTACCACTTAATTCGCCGTTAAAACATGATTTTAATGGTCTTTCCAGCTAGCGGCGGCTTCAGGAGTGTTTAGGTGTTGTGGTCATGGTCACATCACTCAATAATTTTGGTTTTTCTTCAGCTGTTTACGTTGTCATACAACCTTCACGAAGTTATAATAAATAAAACACTTTTCAAAACTGTCATATACATGCCGTATAAAGACTTTGCGGGACGTGCTGTAAAATTATATCTAAGCTGAAATTAGTATTATAACATTGCGTCATGCCTATCTCTCAAATAATTTGTTCAATACGTCAATGTGTTGTTGTTGTTGTTGTTGTTGTTGTTGTTTTATTAAAAGAAGAACTTGAGTGGAACTTTCTTTTCTTAAGTACAGCCCTTTTCAGTACAACTTTACTTTGTGCAACAAACCATTGACATGAGACATTACCAAATCAGAAAAAAACACCATTCAACATCTAAATTTTAAAGAACATTCACTGTACATAACAAATGAAAAAATAAAAATACTCTGCATGAATATTCATTTCTTTATCTTGAATGACATAACATTTCAGTATGTAATTTCGATAAAAGGTATCTAATTCAGATGTTGAGAAGTGATTTATTTTGACACAATAAGACACTGTTATATTATTTAATGGAGAAGATAATTATGTGTTATTGTTTATATTACTTAAATAATGAGTTAAAAATAAATGTTATTTGTAGCCTACTGAGAAATCCCTGATTGGCGGGTGCATTTTCCGTCATCTGCTGAATATTATGCGTTTTAATATTAAGTGGACACTCATTGTCACTGATTTAGGACAATACATGTATCCAAGGACGTTGAAATTTATTTATCTTGTATCATTTATACATATGCTCTTTCATTATCGGATAACAATTGGCTTACACCCTCTTACGTGTATTTAGACGAAATCGCAACCGTAAACAGTCCGGTTTTCTTCGTTAGATTTTGTTTTTAGGCCGGTATACGTTCGGCTTTTTCCGTCATAGATTACGTTTCCCTATTTGAAACAAAGTGATATCAGAAAAGCATGTCACATGAGTATAGTTTCGTCAGCTTCTGAATATATCACGCGGCTTTTTATATTTCATCAGTTGTGAATATTAAATTCGGACACTTAAATATGAAATAATTTTATAAATAAAGATAGAAAAAGTAATATGTGCCGTTGTGGAATTGAACTGAAAGTGGCCCAGTTGTATAAATAAGTTTGGTGTATATAATGCCGTCATGGGACCGGCTAAGTTTTAAATTAGTTAATGTTCTAAGGAATATCAACTGGGATATAGAATTAGTAAAAGAATTTGAAATGGCAAACTTTGTAGGAAATATTGAACACTTTGAAATCATGGAGATAATACTGATCGGCGAAAAACTAAGGTATGTAAAAACAGACGGAAACTATGTAATGAATAGAACAAGAGCTGTCAGTAGGACACGCGTCCAACTTTTATAAGTGCTCGCCAATAAATCAAAAACTTTGGCAATAAATGACAAAGGAAGGATCTGTATAAGCAAGGGCCACAATTAGCGATATATTAATTAAAGAGTTATCCAGCTTAATTTTTTGATATCCCTTAATACTACAGTAAAGTTTTGAATTAATACTTTAAGTGGTTAATGATGTGTGTGCATGACAGTGCCAGTTGCACACAAAACTTTAAGTACGAATTTCCGTAAGTACAAATAAAAAAATTTAAAACATTTTCACAGAGTTATCTTATCTTGCTTACAGATAGGTGTCATGATGGTACATTAGTATTTAAGGTTCAAAGTAATATATCAAATGGTTAAGTCAACAAGTGGACAAAAATGAAAATTTTGAGTTTCTAAGTCAAAAAGGGCCATCATTCAAATGAAATCTTTGACAGAGGTACCTTCTCCTGTCTACTTTTGGGGATCATGATAGTTAACATGTATTACAACTTTCAAAGTAATATAACAGTTCAGTCAAAAAGTGGAATGGTAAGAAAAAATTAACTGGGATTCTAAGTCGATAAAGGGCCTAAATATTTTTTTTAAATCCTTGACAGAGTTACCTTCTCTAACCCAAAGATGGGGGTATTGATAAAAATGAGTTTCTCAGCAGTATCTCATAGGGTTAAGTCAATAAGTGGATTTTACCCATATTCAATGTATTTTCTAAGTCGAAAAAGGGCCTTAATTCTGACAAAAACCTTCATAGAGTTATGAATTATTGTCTTTAGTTGAAAGTATTGATGGTTATTAAGTATGGTAATTTTCAAAGCAATATATGTAATGGTTTTGAAATAAACTGAGGTGGTACGAAAATCTTAACCAAGCTCAATGCACTTTCTAAGTCGAAAAAGTTCCATAAATCTGAAAAATCCCTTGACAGAGTTATGTTCACTTGTCTGTTGATGAAAGGATATGATTGTAAACAGTATGTCATTATCATATAAGTATGATAATTTTCAAAGCAATACCTCTAATGGTTTTGAAATAAAGTGAGATGGGTACGAAAAACTTAACCAAGGTGTGACACCACTGCAGACGCCGAGGCGAGTAGGATAGCTCCCCCTTTCTTCGAAAAGTCGAGCAAAAATGTAACAAAGAATTTATTTAACGAATTTCTCAGTATACCAACAAGTCGTTCATATTGTGTAATTACTCGTTTCTCTGTTAATCGCTAACGTGTTACCAGAACATGCAGTCAACTCATTATCAAATCCAATTTCCACAATACAAAACAAGCAAAATAGCTAGGCAGAGAAATGCAATGAGAGGATAAACTCATTTCCAAATTTAAGTCAAATTTTTAGAGAATTGTTTTATCATGGGATAATGTTAAGCTCTTCTTTGCTTATGTCAACGTTTGAGTTGGGGTTTGTTATGGTGGCTTTCGGTAAGGCTTCATTGATGAAAAGTTTAACAAATACTATCTTTTAGAAAAGATATTCGGTGCGACTTTGAGTGTATGAAAGATAATGGCAGCTACACTTCATAGTAAAAGTCCCTGTCGAGTTTCTTTTTAACGAAGTTAGACGGCGCCAAATGTCACAGGGTGAGAAAAATGGGCACCGTGACCGAAACTCGAACCTGGGTCCCTTGGCCGTTTACACAATTTTCACAAATTGTGATTGAGTCAGTACCGTGATATGTACATCAGGAAAACAAACTTTATCCTTGTTTTTCTTATCACATACGTTGTATATAACTCAAAATAGTAACAGTTTTTCACTGGTCGAAAAAGTATACTGACGCGACGTCACAAGTTGGAGCTTAAAAGCGTAACGCTAAAAAACGCTGTTTTTCATATGACGTTAGGAAAGAGTGAGCGCTTGCTCATTCTCAATATTATATTATAAACTTTCTATTATTGATTTTACAAATAACAAGAAAACACAAGTATTTCTTAACCATTACTGAATTATTATAATTTCACAATCAAAGTTTTCCGAGCTTATAATTTTAAAAGTTCGTAATCAAAACTATAATTATACATAATAGATACACATGTCAACGAGTACCTAGTTTCTAACAACATTTCAGGCACAACATAACACAGACACTCATTTTTCTGCAGGAATGTTTTTAGTAACTTCTTCATGTAAAAAACATTTCGCCGGGTTTTGTAGCCTCTCTTGTCAGAATGAGTTTTCGGTGTTTCCGCGTTTAGTTTATTTCCTTATACTCAAATGCTTCCCAGTTCACGGTTGGTGCATTTTCTTCAATTGACAATTCGTTTTCGTGAAAAATATCTTTAGAAAGCCACAGTTTGAGCACTCTCTTCCAAGACATGACTTACATAGCAGCCATTTTGGTCTATTTACATAATGTGTCTTGACACATATCGTACATATTTTCATATATCCTACATTCGTCACACGGCACGTGCTTCTTGCGAAATCCAGCATGTACGAAATACTGATGTCATTTCAAGGTGATATCGGCAACAGCATGTCACGCGATCCTTTGCCCTTGCTTCACGAACGAAATAAGGCAGGGCCTTTCTGGCTCTTTAGGAAAAGGCCCCTGGCCCTAATTGTGGAAAAAAACGCGGCGTTTTTCTGATCAAATTGGGAATTTATGTATGAGTTTAATATCTTTTACCTTGAGGCCAAAAAATCTGTGTTTAGGGCAACGGTCCCAAACATTTTAGGTAGGGGAGGGAAAGTTTTTTTTTTTAAATCGAGAAAAATTCTATAGGTTGGAAAAAAATCTGTGTTTAGGACAACGGTCCCAAGAATGCTATGTAGTGTAGGGACAGATTTAAAAATGAAAAAAATTGAATTTATTTTTTTTCATTTTTATTTTTTTGGAATTGGGAAAAATGAAGGTTATTTTCGATTGGGAACGGGGCCGATATTCGGCCCCTAGTGGTAGGGAGAAAAAGCCCTGACATTATACGTTGGTAAATATGAACTATTTACGTACTAAAATTATAAAACCGCCAATGAAAGACTGAAATCGCAAGATAATTGTATTGCCTTTTTCCATACGGTATTATCCAATTGAAAGGTGCCTTACATAGTACCATTTCAATCCAAAAAAATACATTCTTCTTGTTACTTCATTTGCGGTTTAAGGCTTACCAACTTCCGCTAAAGGCGAGCTTATTACGACTGCGCCGAATTCGAAAAACTTGCGTTTGTATTGAGCAGAATCCATCGTATAAGAATACAAAAAATGTATACCAAGATGATGTTTATGTTCCAGGGAGGCTCTGTATGAAGCTAGTCTTATAAAGAACCGGAAGTACCATCTGCGTACATACCGATCTTGCATTGTGGGTAAAGAGCTGATCGACTGGTTGGTCAAAAATAAACACTGCGATACGAGGGAGGCAGCCATTGATGGCTTAAAAATCCTGCAACAACATTCACTTTTTCATCATGGTAAGATGTCAGTAGTTGGTCAGCGGGAAATTATTTAACGCCCGTTTCAAAACTATTTCAGTTGTCAACAGACCAGCAGATGTATACATTTAGAATAATCAACATAATATTGTGTGGGTTTAGGTATGGGAAAACATGTGCTTTTGAATGCATTTTTTGAATATTCATTGAACTATTAATAACATATCATGCTCACACATGTAAATAGTAGAAAAGAACAAAATAATTTTAAAAATGAATGTCTTAACTACTTTGCAAGATGCTACATGCGACTTTTCGAAGAAAGGGGGAGCTATCATGGAAATGATTATATTATAGTTTGTGACGACCATGAGATTAAGGACGAGATTCTGTTTTATCGTTTCCGACGGGACGACGACACTTTCATAGAAGACAAAGATCTGTCTCTCTTCTATAGAGCACTGGAACTCTATAATGGGTACGGGTACTTTTATTTGAAAATATGAATATTGTGTTATATTTGTTTGTTGAACTCAGTGACTTGAATTGGGAAGTAAAATTATAAAAACCGAAATTAGACCGATACTGCTACATTGCCTTACAACCATACAAACAGCAAAATGATATTTTTTAAAACTACAAATGCGTTTCCGAGTTTCAACAGTGTTAAATAATATGTATGTTTCTTTCATTTTGATGAAATGACTCATTTATAAATACTTGCATGTCTTTGTGTAGTTGTTTGGGGATATTGATTTAGTAAAATCTCACCGTGATTTCCGAGTAATATCGCCGTACTCTATTCTCAATATGAATATGATCAACTTGGAATAGTTTCCAAGCAAACGCGTTGTATCATTCCTTTTTGATGTTGATCATATTTGCTTTAAAATTCACATACAATATTCAGACTGTCGACAAGAACAAACGGCATAATACGTAGTTACCAACAAGACGGGGAACTGTACCGGAATGCCTTCCAAGGATCTGAGTTCGTAGACTACCTCCTCCGGGAAGGGACGGTCTATAGCAGAGAGGAGGCAGTTATCCTAGGCCGCCGGCTGCTAGAAAATGACACCATCAGGCATGGTAATGAGGTTATTTGTTACAAGTATGAGATATAAATTAATTTGAAGTCGATTGAAATTAACCGGTTTGACGATTGTCGCGCAAAGATAATACATCGAATCCATCAAAGAATAGTTATGTTTGATAAGTTTTAAGATTTTGGACACTTAATTTGAAAGTTATTTGTGAAATGAAAAAACATGTACAATGTATGTGCAAGTAATGTAATTTGATAGGTATATTTTATTTCACATAGCCTTAAAATTTCCTCAAACAGTCCATGTACTTTTGTATTTCTTTGACATTCATAGTACAATGTACATGTATATCATTTAGAACTAATTGCGTTTATTGCCTCATTTTAACGATTGTTTATTTTCCAGTACCATATCTATGATGAGCCACTAAATAAATCATTATTGAGATAGAAAATGCTGGAAATTGATATAAAACTGTAAATAATGTGTCTGAAATAATTCCTACTTGTCTCACCAGTCCCTAAAGGACTCCAAACGGATTTCATTGCAAATATTGATATTGAACATTCTTGAATGACTTCAGTCACAGACGACTTTCATTTCCGAGATGACAAGCGTCTATTGTACCAGTTCACTTTGGATTTCTCTCGGCGCCGCCATCTTGAAGAAGTATTCAACTATGTGCCACGTGGTCACGGTAGAAAACCACGTGATTTGCAAATTGAAAGACGATCTGAAAAGAAAAGGCAGTTCCAGTTTCATTCACCACGAAGTAAGATATATCATCCTTTATTTAGTAAAACTTTTCAATAGATATAAAGCCATATGAACGCGCGACAGAACGGGTGAACACATGAATATATTAAAATCTAACTAATTATCAACAAAGACTAAAACTTCATTCATCAGCATGCTTGGCATGTACACATTAAATTAGACACAAAATATACTTTTATGCAACGAACACAAAGGACCAACAGAACATGCGTGTTACAGGCTTAATTTCTTTTTAGCATCGCCTGTTCACTCACCTGAACTACAGAAACGGCAACCAACGGATGGAAATTTAGATCCCCTACCAGTAGACGATGCTGGCTTTGGAAACTCGAATAATAACGGAGATGACCGACTTAGAAGTATGTCGGGTGATTCCGGAAATGGCACGGACTGTAGTGAAAACGCCGTAGAACAGTTTGGCACAACTAGATCAGGTGTGTTATTTATCTTTTTACATGTTCAACAAAACAACTAAAATCAATCGTTTCAGTACTGGTTTTGTTTTAATTGGGCGTGACTTGCTTATATAGATACTAGTACTTTGATGTGATGTTGCAAACACTTCTATAAAATCATAATTCTACAGTAATTCTGTTATGAATAGGCAGGCAGTTTACCTCCGCATTGTTCATATGAAGGAGTACTTCTACATTCCAATCATCCTTAAAAAAGCTCTGTCTTGTCATATTTAGTCAGGTCGGCAGCGTGACTCGAACCATTGACACTCGGGTCAGTGTGAAGTTTAAAAATAACGAAATCGTTACTGTAAGTGGAAAATTTCTTGATACTAGTAACAGCAAATAATTCTTTTTCTTTATGTGTTAATTTGTTTACAGTTTTGCTTCGACATGCGTCAGTGGATGAACTCGAGTCTCCGGACACACCATACATAAAACATACTATTAAGGTAAGTCAAATCATTGAGATATAAAATTAATACTGATTAAATGTCTGACATATAACGTAATAAAACATATATCAAAGGTAGTTGCTAGAGTTACATCAGCTTATATTTTCGGGTATTACATGTGTTATCAGGGTTGCAAATTGTATTCAAGAAACCTTCAGTAAATAGCCTTCATTAAACAATCTTAGCTAGTAAATGTATAATCAAGGGAGGCTATCCAAGTAATCTTTTTAACTTCTGGTAATGTAATTTACATTGTTGTTTAAAAAGAAAAAAACTACTAAAATTTCATACAAGTAACAACGTCATCAGTACTTTGTAAAACCTAGATTTTACTTTCCATTATAGATACAAAGTGATCCAGTGGGCTATGGTTTTGTTATACGGGGTACGAGCCCTACCTACATCCAAGCTGTAGATCCGATGGGCCCAGCTGCCGTTGCTGGTTTGAAGGTGAGATTCGTACATAACATATAGAAACTAGAATGTAATCTTAGTAAGGTCTATCATACGCTTTTGTTATATAGAACAATTTATGATTCACCATTGATAACTTGAGAAATGCACGTAGATCAATTTTTAAGTATGCAATGTTCTAAAAAGATTATTACGATATAAAACTATATAGAGTTTACATATGTGTACTTGATATGTCGGATTTATCTGTAAATTTTAATCTGATTATCTGTTATTTGACGTGCTTGTACCCGGTTGTAACTGGTTATATTAACCACAGGTTCGCCAGTATCTACATTCAGTGAATGGCCAGTACGTGCTGAGGAGTGACCATAAATCTGTTGGAAAGCTCATCATGCAGAGTATTTCTCAGGTCACGCTTGTTGTCATGACACATAAACGTGACGCAGGAATGTGACTTCATAATCCGTATAATATGTGCGCATAACGGAAGGCCAACCGTGTGCGTTATATGGCTAACAAGATGCCGGCAAATAGCTACATAAAGGTCCAGGTGAAAAACACTAACCAAAGGCTACAGAGTCATGTATGTTAAAGTCATGAAGCTTGAAAACACTGCAGAATCATAAAATTTCAAGTCATATAGTTTGGAAAAGGTACTATATTTATATAGTCATATATTGAACTTGGACACTGTCACAGTCTGTGTCACGGACCTGTGATTCTACTAATCTGAGCCTCCGTCTCCCGTCGATGGAACAGTATATATTTCTATTTGATACTTGAGCAAGGAACTTTTTTAAGTTCAGCTTGGAGTGAAAGGACAACACAAAGGCCCTTTTTTGTAGTGGTGGGGATAGGCAAGGACATTGCCTACTCCTGTAGCTTCTTGTAAAAGGATAACGTATTGTGAATAACTCTTTCGTGCATGCTAGCTAGATCTAATTACTGCCGTAGTGATTCTGAAAACTGAGATGAAATGTTAAAGGTACTATGTTACAGCCACAATAAATATGTCATATTAAATTTGTTTGCATGGTATACGTAACAAGATTGGACATGTAAATGTTTTATTTCATAGAGACAGTTAACTATTATTCCAAGCTCCTGTTGTTTTGTTTTTATGAAACTTGCAAAATAAAAATAAAAATAACAGATGTTGGTGTCTTCCATCCATTGATAAAAGTTATATAAAAATTGCGTGCTTACATTTTGAAAGGTGTTGGTGTTGGCCCCTTGTCCAAGTAGCAATGCTGAATTCCATTATCGGAACACTTTTGCTTACTTCATCCAAACGCACTACTCATTCCTTGTCTTGTACTCTAAAACACGATGAAAATTAGTAAAATGCAAACAGCTGTACACAGTCATCTTATGGTATAATGTTATTAATTGATTGAATTCATACTGGGGTGAAGTGCTGGCTGAAGCCCCGTGACATGGTCAATATCAATTCACTTAATTAATGACAATTTTATAGATTAGTTGTATAACATCAAAGTTTTGCAATGTGTCTTTAATTCTTCTTTATCGTTAAAAAAAGGTTTCCGTTTTGTCAAAATGTTTTAAACAAGCTTGGCGTCCAGAATTACAGAAACCGGGTCCCGTAATGGCCGAGTTTAGATTCTCAAATCTGATTGGTCTAAACCTGGACGAGATTTTCCTTACTGGTTTATAATTTTCCCCGCACTGGCCAAGATTGGGTATTTATCAGTGAAGATTTAGCCATTAAGGCAGCACATACATCTTGTTCAAAAAAGTCTATGTGCGTCATAGACTGTGACATTTTTTTCTATCACACATGAGAAGTTACAGCCAAATCACAAAATACAAGCTAAAGATAATTCTTAACTCGGGTTTGAGCCCTAAGTGCGACTTTGACCTCCAAGGAAGTTCGCAGGATATGGTGCATGACACCTCTTTTGGTGTGTAAAACAACTGTGGGGAAAATAGTGCAAAATCGGTCATTTCATCTTGTAGAACAGCCTGTTATATGACCCTGTGTCAAGATTTGAGGCTCCCAAGTGTGACATTAGCCTTCAAAGAAACTGTCCAGGTGTGTATGAGTGTTAATTGATCAAAACTCTTGCTAAAAACGATTAAAACTGATTTCTTTAAAGCAAATTTCCTCGATTCATTTCAATATGGCTGCCAACAGTCTGCCACGATTCAGATATTCGGATACCACAGATATATTTCTTGGATGCAAAATCTCGCCAAAGTCTCGTAACTCACGACAAAAAGATTGAATTTTAGTACGAAAATACGAGAGTTGTGTTTATAGGTCTGTGATTTCGGAAATAATGGTTAAATGATTCCTACATAAACAGTTTCTATAATGCTGCCGTTACAATGTATATCGTCATTGAAGGTAAGTCGTGCTCTACATTTATTAAAGCTTAATTGGTCTAACACTGCTGCGCTTCATCTTTACTGGGCATAAATCATTAACGATGAACATTCTCTGTTTCGGTCAGACACTACACGAATTGTAAGCATTTACTAACAATGTTCTAAGAAATATTCAACTACACTATCAGCTGAAGCAGTTTCATCCCTTTATTAGATTTCCTCTTCTGAAGCGTTTGAGATAAAATCACGGAGATAAGTGTGAAAAACAAGAGACAAGGGTTAGTATTATTGTGTCTTCTCTTGCTTCAAATGTCAAATGTTACGACCCCAATCTTTTGTTGTTGATATTGCTGGTTCAAACAAACATCAAGTAATATAAAGTGTTCATCTTTACTGGGCTCCTTGCTACTTTTGGTGGCTTGAATCATTTAAGTCACTATCAGCTGTAGCAGTCAAAGATCCAAGCAACTTCACGAAGATAATGAAAATACAGTGTCAGGGAAAGCTTTTGTGACAGCTTTATGTCTACTGCATCTTTGTTTCTAATAATTGCTTCAAAGACATCTATAAAACAATGTTTAAATGCTTACCTTGAATATTTAGTATCAAAGTTGTTTCTTCAAGAAATATGGTCATATGTTGCTAAGATGTACTTCTCAATTTAAAAAGCAAAGTTAGTAATGTATTGGACCAATGATCGTTTCTTCGTTAAACATCTTATTATAAAATAGAGCTTCTTGTAAATCATACTGGGACATTAATGAATCATTGCAGTGATATTCCTAGGATGAACCTTTACCAAAAGTAGTGTAAAAATTCAGATCAATGCAAAAGTAAAACGAAGAAACTATTGAAGCCAAAGATTATAATCAAATTTGGCACCATTGATCACGGTTAAGGACTTAAAATTGTTTATTAATAATGGCTGATTAAAAGAAATGTGGTGGACTGTTTATACTATAATAATCTCTTAGAAATTTAAAAAATCTTGTTTTCTGAAACTACAGGTCAGAATTGAATTTTATATACCAAATATGATCACTTTAAGATAACTTTAAGTTTCCCTATTAAAATTACTAAAACTAAGACTGCAAAATGGATTATGTATGATTGCCCAGGGGTAAAATCCTTGTCATTGATATGATGATTACAGTACAAGCTATAATATGGATTGAATATAATAATGGTGATATTAAAGGATTAAGACTTACTTGGTCTCTGTGGGTGAAGTGAGATATATTCTCTAGTAATTGTTGAGTTCTAACAGTAATCTTTAAAAGTGACAAAAAGAGTAAACACCTGAACACTGAATTGGAAAATTTTTCATTCTTTATGCAGACATAGAGTGTGAAAGAAGATGTCAGAATACCACTGATTTACCTGTTGGAGCTGAAGACCCAAATGTGGACCAAAGGTAAATATGTGCTTCATTTATAAATACATGTGTTACAGAAAACTTAATGTCAGCATTAGAGTATGTTGTTCAATGTGTGTTACTGCTGTTCAATGCTTCATTATTCTTATTGTAAAAGTCATCATTGTTATTAGCTTAGATAGTTGGCATGTAACATTGCCTTATGGACTTGTGCAAACATTTCATCATAATTACAGTTTCTCCTCATTTTAACAGATTAATGTATTCATCAACCAAACTGTTGTTACTTATAAAAACTTTTTATGAAAGTCATTTTCTACGAAATTTGTCTATAACTGTATAAGACAGGATGACTATGTACAGTGATACAATGATCAATTTGGTCTTACCATTTTTGACACAGGTTTATACAAAGTTTTCTGTTCGTTAAATTTAAAGTGTTAAGGTAGAATTTTCATTTAAGGACCATTTTATTTAAATCAGTTGTTGCAAAACATCAATATAATGCAATTACTGACAGACATAAAGACTAAAATCAAGCTAGTATTTGGTTTTGATAAAAAGGGGGGTTGATAAATGGAACAAATTACCAGATGAAATAATCAGACCCTCAATTAGCGCCTTTGAAAACAGACTGCACAAGGAATGGGAGGGGGGACAAGAGAAATTTTATCCCATCTGGTTAGCTTTACAAAATGACCAAAAGGGTGGATATTGAGAAAATTACTGATGTTTTCTCATTGTTTTAATAGTAGATTTTTGTGTTTTAATCTTCATTATGACATGTATTAATTTAAAACTTTGCTGTAGTATTCAAGAATATCAAACAATTTTGATAATTCTTTACTTAATATCTTGCTACTTGTGGCCCATGTTTATATAGATCCTTGTATTGCCTTTTACCAACAAACTTTTGTTTTATTGGCAAGCACTAAAAAAGTCAAGCGTGCTGTCCTACTGACAGCTCTTGTTTACATTGTTTTCTGAAGCTTTCATTTATGCATTTTTGTAGACATTCGATAAAACCAAATGAATAAACTCTAGATTCTAAAGGTCACAGCTCCACTGAAGTAAACATGTTTATAGGCCTTTGCAGATTTTGGCAACTTTTATTTACATAATGTGAACACTCACCAGGATTCACATCATGTACTCTGGACTTCTGTTTCTTTAATTTCTATTTTCAGGTGAAACGAAACAGAGGTATTTCCCAGTTACATACCAGTGTACAGGGTGGTCTTGAGTGAATAGTTTTCTTGCCATTGACCAGGGTCTGGATCGTCTTGACATCATTGCAGTCACAGGGAACATACACGCTGCAGATGTTGCAGGTAATGTGTAGTTAATTTGACAATGAAAACATAATCAGATTAAGTGACAAGGTCATTTGTGTAACCATTTAATGTTGTACTGTATGTGCTGTCAAACTTTTAAATAAAAACCATTCAAAGATGGCCTAAAAGCTGTTCCTAGCTTAGAGGCGGCCTTGATTCACATGTGCATGGACACAACTTATGACTGTACATTTGTGTTTTAGTTTGCATATACATGTACATTGTATTAACTGTTTACATATACATTGTATCAACTGTTTGTAGTTATGTATCTTTTATGTGACAATTGTAGTACTGCAGGGATTCGAGCATTAAATGATCTAATTAATTAATTAAAAAATAATCAGTTCATAAGATTGACTAATTAAGCGCAGCCATGCCATGCCATGCCAAGCCTCACTTTGACTCGCCCATCCTCACATGCCACACCCAGCCAAACCCTGCCTAGCCAAGCCCAGCCCACTCGCCCTTGCCAGCCCAGCATAGCCTAGCCTAGACTCGACCCAGCCGCAATCCAGCCACAACCTAGCAAGCACAGCCAAGCCTTACCTTGCCTCGCCCAGCCTAACCTAACCGCGCCTCACCCAGCCACACCTAAGCTAAAAAACACTTAAAGGACTTGATTTTCATGTTTCATGAAAGTTTCCCATTGAGACCTGAGGAAATTAAATGGCTCCAGATGGAAAATACACCTCTATAAAAGTAACATAGGAGCATTTCTGTGCTATATATACATGAATTGTGACAGCGTTTGGTGGGGATTATTTCCCTCCCTAAATATAATTCCTGCCAAGCTTCAATAAAATCAGAGTAACCAGTACCAAGATATGGCTCCCAGTAGAAAAGTGTGTCTAAGGGAAGAACAACACCAAAACAATATCCCTTCTCCACCTATGGCGATGGATAATTAGAATAAAATAGTTGCTGGTCATAGTGTGTGATGTATGATATCAAAACGTTAAAGGATGTCATAAACTATGTCATCAACATAACTGCAATTAGAAGGTGTTTCATTTAGCTACTGGTAAGGTTATTTTTGGTAAGATTCTTTTGTAACCACACAAAGAAGCAACAATATACAAAATCATTGAGTTGCACCTCAAGACATTCCTTTTGTTTCTATGGAGATGATAAAGTACGAATTGTGATAGGGTAATTTCATTTTTTGAATATCATTAAATTTTGGTGTAGGATGTCTTCACGGTTCATTTTGACAAAATTTCAAGAAAAACAACCTGAAACTAAAAAGGTTTTGACGTCCTTATCGGAACATTTTGAACACCCCGTGTTTGACTTAATTGTATCAGATATGGTAGATTCTAAGCAAGATATTTGTTAATTTTAATTACAAGATTTTTTCTATCACAAAATCACTGAAAATCAAATTGGTGCGAAACAGTGAAATACTTTTAAGTTAATGGATATAAAAGAGCACTTAACCTGCTGTTGCAAAAAAACAACAGGTAACACATGGAAACAAATAAGGTGATTTCTTAGACTGTATACAAATAGGTACATGAAACAATACATTGTTTGTTTACTTTTTGGTATGAGGTAATGTATTGGAATAAGACATTTAGATCACCCTCCATCTTACCTACACCCAGTTGTGCTTTTTATGAAAAGCGCATGAAAATGCTAGATACAATGGTTAAATTACTTATCTGCCGTAGATACAATGGTTAAATTACTTATCTGCCGTAGATACAATGGTTAAATTACTTATCTGCCGTAGATACAATTGTTAAATTACTTATCTGCCATAGATACAATGGTTAAATTACTTATCTGCCGTAGATACAATGGTTAAATTACTTATCTGCCGTAGATACAATGGTTAAATTACTCATCTGCCATAGATACAGTGGTTAAATTACTTATCTGCCGTAGATACAATTGTTAAATTACTTACCGTAGACATCTTCATTTAATAAAGATACATACTCCATTTCTTTTTTTCTTTTTTTTTAATATCTGTTTCATTTTATTAGATACCATGAAATAGTTCTACTGAATTTACCAATATATGAGGCATGTTTTTTTGTTTTGTTTGAGGCCCCAGTTATTGGGTTATCCCGTTTATTTTTCAAAGAAAAATATATATATACATACATTCATAGCATCTTCAAGTTATTTCGAAGTATAACATTCTAATCCAAAAAGAAAAAAAGGTGTTACCAAGCAACACAGTTTATGAATACGTTATCCATTCTATTATCTGCTCTTAGCTACTAAAAGCATGGGGTCTATTAATATTTCATATATCCTACGTATTATCAAGCATACTCCATTTCTTTGCAACAATGTAGATGTGTATGTGATAAAATGTTTCTGATTTGACATCTAAATATTTAAAAAAAAACTGTACATTTATAACAATATGTTGGCATTCTTTGGGTAGCCTATGGGTATCTCTGGTAAATAAACACCCCAAGAAAAAAATTGAAGTCAATGTAATTTGTTTTTGTCAATGTAATTTTACGCTTTTAAAAACAGATTGTTATTTTTGGTAGGTTTTTATTTTTTTAAATCTTTTTAAGAACCAATCATTTTTCTAAAAATAAATGATTCAGCATTTATGACTGCTTGTACCATGAACTTCCAGCAAAGTGCATTCCATATAAGGCCCTGTCCTCAAGGAGAGAGTTTATAAAAAAGTTATTAGCTTTCTACTCTATCCTGCATGTACCAATTATGTTCATATTTTGTAAAATGTTTTGAAATTGATAAAAAAAATTGTTTAAACTAAGGGCAGCGCCAATATAGTTATTGTCTTCTATCACTTGCTATCTTCATTTTTCCTGGATGAATCGGATTCATTATGATTTGTCATTTATTTGATCAAATCATTGATCAAACTATAAATTAAATAATAACAGGTTTCTACATGGAAATGTTCCGGACAGTGCTTGAAATAGTTCAGACCTTGAGATTGAAAGAATTTTCAACAGCTCCCAGGCTACTCCATAAAATATAACAGGCCCTGCTAAAATATGTGGAAGAAATAGCCGTGAATTCCATCCTTTGAAGATTTTCTTGACTATGTTGGAATTTAGTACTCTGGAATGTTATCTCAAGTTATGTGCTTCTGAGTGGGTTTTCTTGCTAGATACGGAAAATATAGCTTAATATGCCATGCAAATTTGTCGTGGATTTTGATAGATATTTGCATATGAAGAGTGCATTTGACATTTAATTACAGGCTTTAAATTGAACAATGAAGTTACTCTTGTCCTAAAATAGAACCTTCATACACATTGCACATAGTTACTCATAGCAGGTGTCAGCATTAGATGTTAAAATACATCTAGATATTTTAGATGATTGCACACCACATATATTTCACTAATGCATATGGCTTTATGAAAGTGGTTCAATCAATGAGTCTGTCCTGCATGAGGTTATGAAATGTGCGGCATACCTCATGATCCAGAAAGGACTTGGGAAGTATGATGGGTCCAGAGACACCAAACAAAAAGAGACTTAGTCTATTACTGGACTCGTGTATAATCCGGGAGAAGATAGGACACCTTGAGTACTTTCAAATGTCTTCATTTGATTAAATAGATAGGTTAGGTATATAAATTCAAAATTTAAAAAAACAAAGGTCAGCTATATATTTATTCAAATTAAAAAAAAACAAAGAGAAAAATATCAAAGGTATCAAATTCCAGCATAGCCCCGAACATCTTTTGGTATAAGCTTGAACCATTTAACTATCTGCGTGGATTAATTTCATTCTGGTCAAAAATATTTAAAAGGTAGAATTGAATCTAACTTTCTAGTAAGCATTTCTGGGCTGGGCCAGATCCATTTCCATGAGAAACATTTTCTATCACAACACGAAATATTTGCCAGGACACAGTGGAATTCATGTAATGAAAAACTACGTAGCGATGATTACTGGACAAAATTTCAGGAAAATTGAAGACACTTGTAAAATACACTAACTTTCTTACTCTGTGCATACCGGTAGTCAAGCCGGTAGACTTCAACGAATGAAAATTAATATGTCAGTTCAAACCTTTAAAAAGAGAAGAAATCATACTGACTTTAATAAAGGATCCTTTGTGGACCAACTATTTAACGGAAGACAACCATAGGCTACCCAAAGACACACCCAAAAACACCAAAACAAGTGTTTCAATTTATTTTTTATTTAGATGTCAAATCAGAAACATTTTATCAAAATACATCTCCAATTTTGCTGGAACTGGAGTAAAGTATGTAACTTTATCAAAGGAAGGTTATAATATACGCTAGATAAGTAATTTAGCCATTGCATCTAGCATTCACATGACTGTGCTTTTCGCTTGATTTTACATTAAGGAAAACTTTAAAATGGTACTTGTCTAAAACCACAGTAGTGGACCTCTACAAAGAGTGTTCAAATAAGAACCTCCCACTTAAAATTTACCCTTTCTGCTTTTGTTTATGTTGCTTTATAGCCAATGATAGACAGGTGAGCGATATACGGCGATCTTTGCCCTCCTAGTATAAAAAGCACTCTTGGGTATAGATATAAGGGTATTGTAAATGCATTATTGCAAATACATGTAATGGGAGAATAAGGGAGAAAGCATTTGCAAATAATAGAGGAAAGTGGTTTCGGGAAGATCGCGTTATAATTTCACCGGTGGGCACCAAAGTGATATTTTCACTGAGTGGCGCAGCCACGAGTGAAAATAACAATTTTTGGGTCACGAGTGAAATAACGTGATATTACACCGATACCAACAATTTCCTGTTTATTTTAGGTTAAAACTCTACTTTTATTTAGTTTCCTTCTGTATTTTTTTTGTAAATGACGAAAACGCGGGAAACGTCATCAGAAAAAATAGCACAAAGACGTCATTTTAACGACGTCATCGTCGCATGGTTTTCAGCATTAATTACGCTCGGTATACTTTTTGATGTTAAGCCGGGTAAAGATTGCAAAACATTGAAAAAAAAAATGGAACCACGTTCAACGTGGATTCACTTTATCACTGAGAAAACCTAAATCACTTGAAAACATAAAATAAATCTTATAAATCTTATAGTTAGCTTTCAGTTATGTCTAGACCTACCTTAGAATCTAACAAATATCGAATACAATTTACTCAAACAAGGGGCGTTAAAAAGTTCTGATACAGACGTCATAACCTTTTTAGTTTTAAGTTGTTTTCTTGAAATTTTGTCAAAATGAACCGTGAAGACATCTTACACCAAAATTTAATGATATTCAAAAATGAAATTACCATATTACATTCGTACTTTATCATTTCCATAGTAACAAAAGGAATGTCTTGAGGTGCAACTCAATGATTTTGTATATTGTTGCTTCTTTGTGTGGTTACAAAAGAATCTTACCAAAAATAACCTTACCAGTAGCTAAATGAAACACCTTCTTAAATTGCAGTTATGTTGATGACATAGTTTATGACATCCTTTAACGTTTTGATATCATACATCACACACTATGCCAGCAACCATTTTATTCTTTTTATCCATCACCATAGTTGGAGAAGGGGTATTGTTTTGGTGCTGTTCTTCCTTTGTCACACTTTTCTACTGGGAGCCATATCTTGGTACTGTTTATTCCGATTTTATTGAAGCTTGGCAGGAATGTACATTTAGGGAGGGGAACGATCCCCACCAAATGATGTCACAATCTATGTATATATAGCAGAGTTATGTTCCTTTGTTACTTTTATAGAGGCATATTTTCCATCAGGAGCCATTTAATTTCCTCAGGTCTCAACGGGTAAATTTCATGAAACATAAAAATTATATCCTTCTAATTTGTAGAATAACAAAAACTTTAAAATTCTATTTCTCTGAAACCAGTTATCAAAATTGAATTGCAAGTGTGCTAAAATAATCTTATGATTTTGTAATATCCTGGCTGTTAATTACCCCTATACTCCCTACCCCCAACCCACTCCCGCCCACTGGGGGATGGGGGCCAGATATTTAGATTTTTACTCTTTTTGTCTGAAAAGGGTTGTCAGAATTTATTTATGTTCGGCACAAGTACAACATTTGTAATGTAATCAATTTCCTACTCTGTAGTTGAAAAATAAGAAAATAGTTGAAATTTCTTGTCTTCTTAAACTAGCTATTGCTGATTTTATTTAACTTACAACAATAAAGTTCCTCTAAGCTCACCTAGCTTTGCCAGGGTGAGCTTTTCTAATGGATGATTGTCAACATTTTGATTCAAATGACATCTTCTCTGAAACCCCTGGCCCAATGTAGATGAAACTATGCAGGGATGTTTCTTGCAAGAAGCTCTACCAAAAGTTTTCAAAGAATTTCATTCCATGCAGAACTCTAGTTGCAATGGCAAAAATAGGAAAAACTTTTAAAATCTTCTTCTTTGAAACCACAAGGCCTATAGCTTAGATAGTTAGCATGTAGCATTGTCTGGTAGACCTCTACCAAGATTGTTCAAGTTATGAGCCCCGGGTCACTTGATTTTGCATAGGTTTATATAGGAAAAACTTTAAAAGGCCACAAGGCCCACAGACAGAGCTTAGATATTTGAAATGTTACTAAGCATTGTGTAGTGAACCTCTACGAATTATGTTGAAATCATGACCCCCTTGTATTATTGGCAATTGATATACAGGTGAGCTATATAGGGCCATCTTGGCCCTCTTGTTACTGTAACTTGCTGGGGAAAATGATCCCCTCAGAGAAGAGGCCTCAATGGGATGTGAAACTTCTTTTCAGAATTTGATTATGTTTGGCACAACTAAGTAGTCTCTAAGAATGGAAAAATAGAAACTGGATTTGCCTCATTCGGTAGGGGATATAAATTCACTGAAGATGCTTGTTTTAATTACTTTTCTCAACCCTAGAAAACTCCGATGTTGTATTTCAGATTTTCATTCTGACATGGGCAAATAGCTTATATCTACTCATAGATTGTCTGGTACCTTCAGAGACACTTTTCATGAATATCAAGAAATGAAAGAAGATAAACCTTTACCAAAATCAGTAAAATTTGATTAAATGTTGAAGGCTTTCACACTATAAGAAATTATCTATACTTATCATATACTTAATAAATAATATTTTGTGATCAAGTTTCAACACAGTTAGCCACTGATCTCGCTCTAGACTTCGCAGAAAGTCTGTTTGAAGGTGTTTGAAGTCTGATCATAAACGTGGCAGGCTGGACGTTACATGTATTATTTCGATTTCTGTATATGCATTTTCACCTGGTAAGTAGAATTACAAAATGTACATAAAATTCCTTCAATACTTATCAGTTATGCTCCGGACAAGACATCAGGAAAGATATAGTTATGGTTTGTGTATACTTCATTTCCTCCCAGTTTGCTCTATCACTGTATGAAGTTCCAAGTACAAATGTACATGCTTTTGCATGTTGCCCGGCTAGAAAAATCAATAAAAGGAGATGAATAAAAAATATGACAATGTAGTGTTATGGTTCAACACAATGTATTCAAAAGTTCTGTAAATTTAAAATAGTATGATGAAGATTGTAGCAAAGGACTTAAACTTTGAATTTGAAACAGTTTCACAAGTTTTCCTCATTTTGAAAGGCTGATCAATGTTAATCTAATTTTGTAGGTGTATGTGCTGTGCAAGGAGAAAAGGAAAGTATCAGTCAGGTTTATTTTGGGACTGACAAACAAAGCAATCTCTTGTGCCAAGTTGAAACTGGGCAAGATGGGATGTTAAGGAGATGGTTTCCAGATGGTTAGCAGAACAGTACAGGTGCAGGCAGTTGGTGACACGACAGCCTTCCAAGGACCAGGAATGATCTGTGACCTTAATGGTAACAACATTTCATAGGTTATAACTATTTCTTTCTTCCTAAAATGTGGCACATACATATGAGTATATAGTCATCTGCTTGAGGATTGCACCAATGACATGATCCTTTGGAGTTTTATATGTCCGTCATGAAGGGCTGTATTATGGGATCTCAGCCAAGTTAAAGGACTAGCCAAATTGCTATTTGGCAAATTTAGAGTTTTCTGGTCATTAGCTGAAATTGTTCGTAATTAATCTTCACCAAACTTGTTGTAAATGTTTGTATTTGCCTAATATCTCGGTCAAGTGAAATAACAAGCAAAATAGCCCTAGTCTTTAACTGCCAAATTAATGCTATCTTTCAACTATCTGACTCTGATGTAAACTTTGTGTGAACGTTTAATCCGCACAATATCTCGGCCAAGTTTGATAGCCAGTTAGACTGTCTTAAGTTACTGAAGAGTTATCATAGGCCATAAGTCTCAACAAGTTGTTCTAACACTCTAAATTATGTGACAGCTTGACACTCTTGCTTTCATTTAGAAATGAAATCACTCAGTAATCAATAGACCACTAAGGTAATATAGTCAAAGACAATAACTCTGCTTACCATGTGCAGTTATAAACAAAATAACATGTGCACAACTTGTCGTGCTCCTTAACATTCCTGTACAAGTGTGAAATCTTTATCTGTTGAAATAGGCATCCTTAATTACTAAATCTGTCAGTTAACAGCGCAAACTTTACATATTTTGTTTTCCAGTTACAGTAATTGAGTGTTAAAGCAATGAAACACTAATTACACTGATTTCCTTACAATGGTGTCTTTGTATTTTCAGATAGTGTAACATCACTGAGGCCAACTGGACTGACAGTTAAAGTGCCAGTTGAAACAAAGATCGGACAAACTGAATATATTATTTAATTTTTATTTGTCAAAATCGAAAATATTATTATTATGCTGTGTTTAATAGGAAGTGGTATGTGCAAAAAAGATGCACTTTTCTAAGTATACAGTTGAGAGATTGTATATAACTTTAATGAAAGTTCTCATTTTACTTTGTCCTAAGATAACCAGTTTGACACCATATTGCTCAGGGCATTTTCAAGACTTGCTTTTTAGCTCAACTGGCTTTGTCAGGGTGGGCTTTTAGGATGGATGATTGTCCGTCGTCCTTGTTTCGAACATGCCCAGTAGACATTAGGGGGTTAGGGTTTGAGTACAACTCAGCATTATAAAGTTGTTTCAGTTCATTCTATCAATAAGGGATCAAAAATGGTTTTGTGGGGTTAAAAAATTGTATTGTGGGGTTAAAAAGATCAAAGAAAGATGAAAGGTAACATATCACAAAGTCCGTCTGGTGAGTCTGTCCGTCGTCCGTCAACATTTTGATTCAAATAACATCTTCTCTGAAACTACTGGACCAATGATGTTGAAACTATGCAGACTTGTTCCTTGGGGATCACTTAGTTTTACATAGGCTTATAAAGGAAAACTTTAACAATATTTTTCTCTGAAATCACAAGGCCGAAGCTTAGATATTTAGCATGTAGCATTGCCTGGTAGACCTCTATAAAGTTTGTTCAAATCATGGATCTTGGATCAAAATTGGCCACACCAACCAGGCAAGTGTACTTATATTCAGGTGAGCGGTATAGGACCATAATGGCCCTCTTGTTAGCCATCAGGATCCCTCACTGACTGTAGTACGTCATCCGTGTGTCCATCTATCATTTCCCTCAAAGGGCATCTTTGAAACTTAATGTTGATGAAACATGACAGGGATATTCCTTGTGTGAAGCTCTAAGCATGTAGCCTTGTCTAGAGGGCTGTACTAAGAGCGTTGAAATAAAAAAAACCCTATCATACTGGACTAAAACACTGTGTTAAATAGAAAGTGGAATGCGCATGAAAGATAAATTCTAATTTTCAAAGATAGTATACAGTTATCACTCCATATTTCACATTACTTGTTATACCTCAAAGGTGGGCATATCAAAATCGCACCATCAACCACGTTTGGTCTGAAATCAACGCCTGGTGGTCTTAATTTGCACCTCTACCAGGATTGTTTACTAATTATGAGCCTAGGGTCAAAATTGACCCCCCCTTTGGGATCACTTGTTAGCTCAGCTGGCACAAAGTGTCAGAGTGAGCTATTAGGTTAGGATCACATTTTGTCTGGTACGTCCGGATACATTTTCCTTCAAACGATATCTCCCTCAACCCACTAGGCCAATGTTGATATAACTTGGCTGGGACTTTCCTTGCATGAGACTCTACCAAATTTGTTTAAAAAAATCTCATTCCATGCCATGGCAACGGAAAGGAAAAACTTTTAAAGTCTTCTCGAGAATATGAAGCCCCAGAGCTTAGATACCAAGATTGTTCAAACTATGACCCCCACGTCAAATTAACCACACCTGGGGGTCACTTCCTTCTACATAGGCGTATGTAGGAAACACTTTTAAAAAAAACTTCTTCTCTGAAAGCCTAGAGCTTAGATATTTAGCATGTGGGATTTCCTAGTTGACCTCTACCATTTTGATTGTTAAATTTATGAACCCAAGGTCAAATTTTACCGCGCCCGTGGGTCACTTGTAAGCTCACCTGGCACAAAGCTCCTGGCTAAGCTATTTGGATCACTTAACGTTCGGGGTGTGCCGTCCGTCCGTCTGTCCTTCCACTATTTCTTTCAAACGACATCTCGGCCTATGTTGATGAAACTTTGCAGGGATGTTTCTTGCATGGTGCTCTATCAAAGTTGTTCAAAGAATTCCATTTTATGCAGGACACTGGTTGCTATGGCAACAAAAAGGAAGCGGTGGTGTAGAGAATAAGGTGTCAGCCGCTCATCCCGGAAGTTGCGGGTTCGAGCCCCACTGAGGTCACGACCGTACTTCCTCATATGACACCAGTACTGGTTTTTCTAGGAAGCGGATTCAAGAGTGACTCGATAAGCTGCTAACTTTCTTTTAAATCGAGCTAAAATAGATAGGTATAAACTAACAAAAAGGAAACTCTGGTTGCTATGGCAAAAAAATAGGAAAAAATTAAAAAATCTTCTTCTCTGAAACAAAAAGGCCAGTACATCATAGATATTTAGCATGTGGCATTGTCTAGTGGACCTCTGTCAAGATTGTTCAAAATATGACCCCAGGTTCAAAATTGACCCTGCCCGGTAGTCACTTTGTTTTACAAAGGGTTATATAGAAAAAACTTTGAAAATCTTCTTCTCTGAAACCACAAGGCCTAAGACTGAGATATTTAGCATGAAGCATTGCCTTGTTGTCCTTTGCTAAGATTTTCAAATCATGACTACTAAGTCAAAATTAACCATTTCCGGGAGGGGAGGTGGTCACTTGAATTCACATAGGCTTATATAGGGAAAATTTTTTTAAAAAAAAACAAGGCCCACTTGCAGAGCTTAGATTTGAAATGTTACTAAGTATTGTGTGGTGGACCTCTATGAATTGTGTTAAAATCATGACACCTTGTATTATAGCCAATGATAGTCAGGTGAGCGATATAGTCTTGTTTTTATGTATGCTTATGTGAAAAATAAACTTTTGGAAAAAAATCTTCTCCAAAGCCACAAGGCCTAGAGCTTAGATATTTAGATATGTGGCATTGCCAAGTGGACATCTACTGAAATTCTTCAAATTATGACCCCTGGTGCAAAATTGACCGCGGGTTGGTTTTATACAATAGAGGAATAAGGTTAAAAATCTTTTAAATTATTTCTGAAACCACAAGTTTTTGGCATGTATCATTGCCTTGTGGACCTCTACCAAGAATGCTCAAATCATGTCCCCCAGGACAAAATTGCCCCTCTGAAGTTTCTGCTATTGATGACCTTGTATTATAGCCAATGGGTACCATATGAGTGATAATGGCCATAATGGCCCTCTGTTAACAAAACAGGCAACTTGGAAATAAGAAGATAAATATAATGCTAATAGACTGTCCACCATGATAAACTCTCACAGGATCAAAGACCAGAGAATATTTCAAAATACTAGAAATTGTCATCAAGTCTGTATTAATGCAAGGGAAGTAACCCAATTTTGTTTCATAAACTCGGTTTATTTGGCTTTCAAATAAGTATGATATCCTATAAGTATGTACTTTCATCTGTTTAATTTTTAGTTGCCAACCAAAAGAGATCATTAGGGACTAAATGTTTGATTGTTTCTGCCCGCATGTATTCCTGGCTGGAACGTCTAAATGCATGTACCATTTTCAAATAAAATCACGCGGTTGTTGCACAGAACACAAAAGTGTGGTAGGTTAGCTTTAAAGTCAAGGTCACACTATGTTATGTGGAGCATTATACCAATACAGTAACATGCATACACTGATTTTGAAATAATTTCATACAATTGTTGCCTATAACCAACGGTGTGTCATGTGTATATAGTACATAATGCTATTATTATTCTTGCATATCGGATCAGCATTTCCGGTGATTTTGCCCATGCCAGAAAAACCGGTCTGGCACCCCTCCGATGCTTATGACGTAACGTTAAAAATATTGTAACGCCAATTTCCCAAACACAACGGCGGAAATTTTTTCATAATAATTCATCATTTTGATAAGTTGGCATTTAGAAATATCTACTTTAAAGTACAAGACGGTATGCAAGAAAAAGTTTCCATCATGAGCACTTGGCTCAGATGGAAATGTCCGTCACCTCGGGTAACTGTTTTACGGGAACTCGGCAGGGCCTCGTTTTCGCCTAAACAGTCACTCTCGGTAACGGATATTTCGATCTGAACCTCGTGCTCATGACAGAAACTATTAGTCCTGGTGTTGATGTAATGGATGACTGTAAAGCAGTAAACTTCTATGTATAGTACATATTACGTATTAGGATGACACGAGGGTTGACTGCAATACTTTGTTATATAAAGTAAAGAAAGACTTGCACCTTTTTTCCAGTCAACCCTCAAATATTGTATGGAATAATTATCTGTTTCATAATCTTCAAAGTTGACATATAAAACCCATAGCATAGGTAATTTAAAAACCATATAACAGTTAGTTTCATGAGCCCAAACCAAAAGCAAAGTCAACGAGCCCATCCCAAGTTTTGAAAGTGGCTGGGTAGCCAGATCTGTTTTATTATTGTTATATTTTAATCATAGTCTGCTTGTCGTATGATATTTATTTTATTCAAAATAAATAAATCCTTGAAACAACGGTTATTGTCCAACAAACTCGTAAAAAGTGGATATTTAGCTGAGAGAGAAGCGGACAGGTTTACCGAAAACCGGAAACCACGACTATTATAATAATTGCTGCTGCGTTTCTTGTCGATGCTGCTGCTGCTGCTGCTACAACAGCCAGAAAACTCATTCTAATGAAGTAACCAACAGAAACATCGACAGTTCCAATTTCAAAACTGTTGCAAATGAATAGATGCTGAATTTTAAGTTCTGTCTACCTATTTGGTAGCTGCCATTTAACAGTGATTGTTGTACGTTTTGTAATAAAACGAGCATTTACTGGTATTTTGCTCCCCAGGGGAGAGTATATAGTCACCGCTTTGTCCGTCCGTCACACCTCTGCCCTAAGAATAACTCCAGGAATTTCAACTTGAAACAGATAGATATTATTGAGAGGAAGCAGAGAGCGTAAAACTCACATGTTAGTTTTGGCAGTATTGTCTGTCTCTACCTTTAGCTTCTCGGGCATGTCACTGATATCATTCCCGTTAAAAGTGTATACCTTTCCCCGTAAATTTGCAAGCACGGTTGCACAACTTTCTTCAGTGTTTGGACTCGGTGACGAAACTGGTCAAGATATACGAGGCAAAACAATCCGAACTGATGCTAAACTGTAAAACAACTCACGGGTTTGAATAAAGAAATAGCTATACACGGGTGAAAAAATTCCAATCGATTGCAACTTCAATGTTCCCCAAATCATAGTTGTCTGACTCCTCCCTTCCCCGACCCCTATGCCAATACATACATGTACAAGTAAGAAAATGTGTATTGAAATTTGTTTACGTATTAGCCGGTGGCGCGTGCGTCTAAACTACGGCGGGAATACACCCCGACTTCGCGCAACAAACTGAATTGATTTTGTCGCTTAGGGATTCGGGTGGGGAAGATGGGATATTAGCACTGACCACCTGGAATTCAAAATATAGCATTGGCTTACAGTCTACTTTAGTACCTTCGTTCGTGGGAGTTAGTGTAAGTTACACGTATTTCAGATTTATCTATATATCTCTGGCTACTGCCAACCCCTCTCGCCTTATAGGCAGGACTGAAGTGGACGTCGGAAATGTTACGTATATAGTGAAATATTAAGAAACCTGGCAGTAAGTTTTGTCAGGTTATAAAGTGAAACTAGAAGAAAGTATCCATTCAAAGGTTAAAATGGTAGCATAATTGAGAACAGAAAGAAAATTAAAAGATAAAAACATTGATCATTTGCCTAATACTGCCACAACCTGCTTGAACTTGCCAAGGTCAGGTAGAGTAGCAATGTTACATGGGAGCTGGTTCCAAAGGGTGATACTATGTGGGAAAAATGAGTACGCCTACTTGTGGTAATCAGAGGTAACTTTTATCTGCCTTAGGGACAGTGGGTGCATGTGCCTACGTAGGGTACTGACGGAACTTTCAGCGCAATCTTTTTTGATTTCTAGTATTCTTAAGAACATAAAAAGACAAAACAAAGCCGGAAAAAGCATGATCCCGACCTTGAGCTCAGATACTAAAATTGTTCAAAGAATTCCATTCCATGCAGAACACTGGTTGCTATAGCAAAAAATAGGAATAACTTTAAAAATCTTCTCCTCTGAAACCACAAGGCCTAGTGGACCTCTACCAAAATTGTTCAAATAATGACCCCAGGATCAAAATTGCCTCCGCCCCGGGGGTCACTTTGTTTTACATAGGCTATATGGGAAAAACTTTAAAAATCTTGTTTTCTGAAACCACATTAAGGCCTAGACCTTAGTATTTGGCATGTAGCATTGTCTAGTGGACCTCTACCAGGATTGTTCAAATTATGAGCCCCGGGTCAAAATTGACACCGCCCGGGGGTCACTTGTTTTTACATAGGCTTATATGAGAAAAACTTAAAAATCTTCTTCTCTGAAACCACTGAGGGCCTAGAGTCGATATATTTGGCATGTAGCATAACCTAGTGGATCTCTACCAAGTTTGTTCAAATCATGACCACTGGGTCAAAACAGACCCAGCCTGGGGGGTCTCTTGATTTTTACATAGTAAAAACATTAAACATCTTCTTCTCTGAAACCACAAGACCTAGAACTTAGATATGTAGCATGTGGCATTGTCTAGTGGACCTTTACCAAAATTGTTCAAATCATGACCCCGGGTTGAAAATTAACCCTTCCTGGGAGGGGGGTCACTTGATTTCACATAGGCTTATATAGTGGACCTCTATGAATTATGTTAAAGTCATGACCCCTTGTATTATTGGCAATTGATATACAGGTGAGCATTATAGGGCAATCTTTGCCCTCTTGTTCAAATTACCTGAAGTTCATGCAGACAATTCGTACAACTAAGCGTCAGACTAATCTTCCTCTGAATTTGCCTGAATTCTGGTCAATTTTAAAAGAGGGCCAATCACATGACATGACATATCTTATCTTTATATTGAGTAAACGGGTCCTATAAAGCTAAACTGTGAACCATTGACCGTTATACAAAGTCAAAAACAGGTTTACAGAAAATAAAGTGACCATTTACTAACTTGACCTAGACTTCATTCTATCCAATTTTCTTGATGACCAGGATCAAAATGTACCCTTTAAGAGTATTCACACAGTTTTTCAATGATTTGACCTTGTGACATAGTTTTTGACCGCATTTGACTTAGTTTCAGTTCCATTATAATAGTAATCTAAACATTCTGCCCAATTTACATGATCGAGTACAAAATGCAGCCTCTATTGCTGTAAAAAAGACTTTTCTATGGTTTGACCTTGTGACGTAGTTTTTTTATGATATTTGGGTGCAAAAGGCTTTTCTATGATCGGATTTAGTGACCAGCTTTTTTAACCCAGATTACCAATATAATCTGCACTCATTCAAGATTTTATAGACATTCATTCTGACCAAGTTTCACGATGATTCAATGTATTGTTTGCACCGCTAATTGCTGACGACAGACACAGGGTGATCAAAATAGCTCACCCTAAGCATTTGCTCAAGTAAGCTATAAATAGTGCAAATATATTTATCTACACTATAGAAAATTATGTATGAACAGGAGATGTCCCTCACAAGTGACGAATGCCCCTGAAAAAGGTGTCTCACAGTCTGTGTCCTCTCCATGTGCTCAATAATTGTGTTATGTTATTTTAAAATCCTTCCGTGCATGACAGAGTTACCATGCATACAGTATTCCATAACTTTTAAACACTAAGTGTGACCATGACCTTTGACGTAGGGACATGGTTCTTGCACATAACACATTGTCTTGATGTGCTGAACATGTGTGCCAAGTTATTTTAAAATGAATCATTGATGACAAAGTTACAGTCCGGACACAAATGTGTGCATATATGCAGGATTCCATTACGTATAAACTTTAAGTGTGACCTTGACCTTTGAGGTAGGGACATGGGTCTTGCACGCGACACATCAGCTTGATGTGCTGAACATTTGTGCCAAGTTATTTTTAAATCAATCAATGCATGACAAATTTATAGTCCGGACACAAATGTGTGCATATATACAGGATTCCATTGTGACCTTGACCTTTGAGGTAGGGACGTGGGTCTTGCACGCGACACGTCGTCTTGATGTACTAGACATTTGCGCCAAGTTATTTTAAAATCCTTCGATGCATGACGAAGTTACAGTCCGGACACGAATGTGTGCATATATATAGAGGATTCCATTACCAAGTGTGACCTTGACCTTTGAGGTAGGCACATGGGTCTTGCACGGGACACACCGTCTTGATGTGCTGAACATTTGTGCCAAGTTATTTCAAAATCTTCCAAAGCATGACAAAGTTACAGCCCGGACACGAAGAAATGTAAGGCCGGACGGACAGACGGATGGTGCAATTTTAATATGCCACCCTTCGGGGGACATAAAAATCAAAGTACAATAGCTCGATAAAAATAATCAGGGTGTAACATGCAAACAATACACATTAATAAGCCTGGTAATAATCTGAAGTGATTCCTGTAAATGTACATTATTTAAATTCCAACTTTGGTTGCTAAGAAATAGCATGGGCAAACATCTCTATGTACACAGAAATATATCCTGCGTGACTGCAACTTGCCATGGCTATACCCAAATATGCTTGCTACTTAACATTTCTGTAAGGTTTCACAGAATTCAAACTTATGGTTGCTTAAAAATAGCATGGACAAACATCTCTATATACACTTCACATGTATAAACAAGAGGGCCAAGATGGCCCTATATCGCTCACCTGAGACCTGCTTATGACCATATGTGACCAAACTTCAACCCTAAACTATATATCATAAACACAAACATTCTGTTTGACCTTGACAAGACAAACCTTCTGACCAATTAGTAATATAATGTACATGACGATTGGCTATAAATGTAACTTCTGGAGTACCAAGAAGGTTTTTCTCGAAATTGACCAAATTTTATGAGGAGCCAATGAAAAAAGCTACCTATATTGCATACATAAGGTTTTACTATGATTTGATCCTATGACCTGCATTCAAACTCGATCTAGGTTTTATCAAGGCAATCATACTGACCAAGTTTTATGAAGATCCAATGAAAAATGCAACTTCTATTGCATACACAAGGATTTTCTAACATTTGACCCCCGTGACCTAGTTTTTGACCCTATATGTACCCTATTCGTACATTTTCTGTATTTTATCAATGCTGTCATTCTGACCATGTGACATGAAATTTCAATGAAAAAGTCAACCTCTATAGTACACAAGTTTATTTCAATGATTTCACCCCGTGACCTAGTTTTTGAACCCAAGATGACCCATATTTCAACTCAGCCTAGATTTCATTAAGGCAGTTATTCTGACCAAGTTTCATGAAGATCCAGTGAAAAATGCAACTTCTATTGCATACACAAAGTATTTCTATGATTTGACCATGTGACCTAGTTATTGACCTTAGATAACCCACATTCGAACTCGACCTAGATTTCATCACGGCATTTATACTCACCAAGTTTCATGAAGATCCAATGCAACCTCTATTGCATACACAAGGTTTAGTGTGGACAGACAGACGATGATGGACACCAGGCGATCACAATAGCTCACCTAAGCTAAATATTAAAGGGCAATAACTAAATGAAAAATCATCAGAGTACAACATGCCAATGAGATACGCAACAGTTACTAGACTTGGTATTAATTTAAACACAAATTTCGTCTACATATATTTGGATGGACCAAAGTAGGGACAAGCATGATTTCCAATGGCCCCTATGTAGGCCTACTTTCTAGTATTTGGGGATATAATAATAACAAGAAACATTAAGTCTATTTAACATGAGAACACTTTAATAAATAAAAATACCATGAAATAACTGTACTAATTACTATAAAATTAACACAATTTAACAATAGAAAGGACCATAACGGTTCTGCCATTCATCTAATATAATGGTTCAAATGAATCCTTATTGTAACAAAATGATCATTATTAAACTTTGTCCCAATTATCCTACAATAAAGATGTGTTAACTGGCTGTCATCTACCTAACAAGCGTTAGGATCATCACTGATTTATGTATAAAAGTTGTATTACACTTAACAGCTGTTACTTAGCACACAGTATTTCTTAGGTGTAATTTTAAGCACTGTTACCTTGACCTTCGATCCATCGAACCCAGTATCAACAAGCTTAATCTTCTGGCTATATGCAACTAAACAACAACATTGCAGAAACATGTGCTCTTATGTATACTTCAACCAACTGAAAAACCTTTTTGACATTGGCTAATTCAGTAAATAATCAAAGGTCCATGACCGTATCTCTGGTATGCTGGTAAAATACATGCATTTAAATCAATACGACTTGGTCACAAAATTAGATTGTCTAATTTCTGAGCACTTTATAAGCATCAAAACATAAATGGAAAATGAAGCCTACACAAAATATAAGGATGAAAATGAATTTTTCATCATTCAAGGGCCACAACTGTGACATTAAGCCAGATCCAATTTTTTAAAGAAAGCCACTAGGTGTTTAGTCATCTAGCATCTGATCGGTCTGGATTAAAACAAAATCATCAGCAAACATGGCTTCAAACGCTGATTATGGTCATGTCAATGGCCCTTACCCAAACCCTCGAGGATCAGATTGATCTCCCCTGGGTGTTTCATGGGAGGATTGATCTCCCCTGGGTGTTTCAAGGGAGGATTGATCTCCCCTGGCTGTTTCATGGGAGGGAACTCAAAAACATTTGGTGATAGATAAACAATAATTAAATAACAAATAGAATAGCTAATCAGGTGTGCTTGTCTAAGTACAAACACTGGATACACATCTGCTAATTATAAATATGCCATAATAATGTACATGTACATAGTGGTTTTTTTGAGTTCTTGATAAAATGAAAGTTGAATACACAGAGGCTCATGGTTTGTTTTGGTACAGAGTTTGTAATATTTCATCATGGAAGCATTATTATGAAAATAATTATTTCTAGAGTACATGTATATAACATGTACACTATACAAATACATGTACACTTAAACTCTCTTTAAAACTAACAGTTTCATTATCTGTATTTCATGCTCAAAATACAATAATTGGAAGTTTTAGTTTAGTTCATACTAATTTATTTTAGCTCCATTATGAAGAAAGCTTGTAGCTGATAGAGTCACTCTCAAGTCCACTTCCTGAAAAAACCAGTTCTAGTGTCATAATGAGGAAGTACGGTAGTGACCCCAGTGGTGCTCGAACCCGAAAGTTCCAGATTTGGAAGTTTTATTGACACAATGCTTAAATTTACACAGGAGGACAATCTTATGAGTTACCTTCATATTGGTCAATGAAAAACAAATCAGTGAAACTATATCCTGATTAAACCAATGTAGAGTTAATCAGAAAGTAATATATCATTAATTTTACATCAAACTAATTAAAAGCATGAAATAAATGTATATATCACTTAATACAAAATCAATACTGTAACAATATACATACATTTACTTTTATTCATTACACTTCTACACAGTGCAAAAATGCGTTAAATTTCATGTAATGCTGCTTTCTATTCTAACAGCGCAATGTCATTAGAGTGACCATTATGATACAAACAGTATCTTATAACTTGTTAAGTGATTACCAGCGTTTGAACTTTATACAGAGAAAGCTATATCCTTATGGAATATGAAACAGGATTTATTCCTGACCCATGACTGACAAAAATAATTAATACTCATTTAAAGAAAATGAAAATTTATAAAAAAAAAAAAAAAAAATCTATTTTCAAAGGTAAAAACTGTAAGGTGCCATAAAAAAATACATAAATCTTGCTATCATGTATTCAAAGCAAAATTTGTTTGTAATTACAGCGTTTCTATTTACAGATACAACCAGTTAGGTAAACTGGTTTCATCTCAATCTCAAAAGTCCCACATCAGGAGCTTTTCTAATTACTTTTTTTGCAGTACATTATTTTTACACACATCTCGAATTATAAAGCAAGTTCTCTCAACTAATTCAAGGTGCTCTTAAAGACGATCGCTACAGTTTCATCATTTTTTTAAAGCATTGAGAATTTTATGAAATTTCGTTTGTTGTTAGGGTAATACCTGCTTAGTCAGAATATAAAATAAAAAAGGTAGGTCACCAGCCTTATTTAGAAGTAATGGACACTTTTTGTAGTATACCCCCAAAAGCAGTGAAAATGACCCCTATCTCATGTTTATCAATAATAAATCTCTAAATTTGGCAACTCACCATTTATTTTTATTTAAAATGTTAAGCAATTGATCCTATTTTATGAAACTACATGAATTGAGATTTCAAAAGTATCAAAACTGAAAAAAACCCATATAGAGAAAACTAGTTTCTGTAAAAAATATGTAAAATTTGTAGTCATTTTTCAAAGTTTTTTTCTTAATGTTCAAGCATTGAGAATTTCTTAATTTTTTGCAGTAGAATTGTTCAAACATCACTTTATTGAGAACTAATTTAAAAATGATAGGTAACCAGCCTTTTATTGAGAAAAATGAGCTGTTGTCTCGGTGGGAGGGTGGTGTTGGAGGGAGGCCATGTGTTTATTGCCACTGACGTAATACAGATAGCTAAATGAAACTTTAACTGGACAAATTGTGTAAAGTGAAACACTTACAAGTAATATGTAACAAAAAAGTATCATTCTGAAAGCATTTAACACCGTTTAAAAGTCCACCTTTGCGAAACACTGACTTTTTGTGTGCTTTTAAAGGGAGGTAATAAGTTTTCTTGATATACCGATTTTTTTGCTATAGTTATATGTTTAAAAATGTTAAAGTGATATTATTGCTCAAAATAACCTTTTGTATGTTTTTTTATTCAAAAGTAATTGTTTGTGACATTTACTTAAACAACATCAAAATATAAAGATATTTGATATATAGCCAAGAATTAAACTGTAGCGATCGTCTTTAAAACACAAGACATAACAGAATCAAAAACTTATCAGAGAGAGAGCCAACAATTTTTGGTACAAATTACTGGTACAAAATGTACCACTTTACACCCAGGTGGACCGGGGTACATGTGGCATCAGATGCCTTGCCAAAGGATTCACGTCAAGCGACCTAACCGGGTATTGATCCCCGGTGTATGGACTATTAAAACAATGCAAAAAGGAACTATTTATACATTTAAGAAATGTAAACAGTTTTGCTACATCTCGAAGCAGCTGACATTTTATACCATATTGTTTGTAACTAAGACAATACCAACATTACTTTACAATACTGCAACAACAGCAAAGCCTACATAATGTATATTGAGGGGTCTTGGCAAGTTCACCAGGGGACAAATCCCATGGTGAGCCGGGACTATAAAAAATCTGAATAAAGGAATGTGTATTGCGTGTATAATGTAAGCATATTTTACCAGCACTTTGTAAATAAATGGATTTTCTTTATAACTAACACACTCTTGATAATACTGGCACGACGTATCAAAACACAGAAAAAGCTGTCATGGTTACATAGTTATATATACTAATTTATTTATTCTCGATTGCAAAACAAGTTCTTACAACTTAGATTTATCACCCTCAAGACTCATTCAAGATGGAATCAACCTCAAAGAGAGAGAGGCAATGTGGAATTATTTGTGTCTTGCCTAAGGACACTACCGACATGGCGATGGTAGGGATCGAACCCGGGGCCCTTCGATCCTGAGGCGAACGCGCTACCATTGCAACACTGCGGCTCCACGGTTACATAGTTCATTTAACAACTTTCATAAACACTTTTTCCTGTTTTCGGCTGAGGGTGTAGTGGTCTTTAAATGAATAAATAGAGAAAAAAACTGTTTTGGCCAATATCTTCTTCCTGAAAGGGTGAAAAGTGGGCAAAACTTCTCTTCCTGGTTTCTGAATTCTTGGCTGTCCCCTTCTGAAGCTGGATCATTGACAACTTGTGAAAAAAACACTTGAAGTTACCAGCTGATCTACTATTACTGTTAGAACTATAAACCAAACTATTCACTAGGATAAAACACGCCACTCAATATAAGGAAGTTGAATGTTCTGACGACTGTAAATTGGGTGTTACTCAGAAAACTTACAAATTTCATCAGAGAAATTTTTCACCCAATTCTAAATCTGTGACAAGAGAATTTTCTAGTAAAAAATGAATGTGGAATAGTTCTTTCATAAAATTCTTTCATAAAATTTTTAAATAAGCAAAAGCATCCAAATCAAGTATCATCAATGCTGGCCAAGTAATTTCAAACAGATTGAGGATGAGTGGTCACAATTGGTCACTACTCCACCTTATGAGCTATATATAAGCATATAGTCTGATTTTGCAACTACACATAGTACGAGCTTAACATTTTACATAGAAGGCTTCAAATCACATAAAACAATTCATGACATATCTTTTTATATCAATAGTACAAATGTACTTCCTATTAAGAATTCATTATTATCTTAAAATGATAGCTAATCTTGAAATGATAAATGCAATAAATGAATGAAATATTGCCAATTCAGATGATAAATAATTTAGTTCACCCTGTGTATCATCAATCAATCAAATCTCAGATGAATTTGGAATAAAAAGTACCCCATATCCTGAATTATAATATCATAAATTAATCTTTTAGTTATGTCTTAATGAAAACAATGGTTTAACATGTAAGATCTTTCAATTAGTATACATTCTATGCACTTTTACAACACTGGAAACTCCAAAATGTACATAAATGAAAACTGCCATCAATGCCAAAAATTCATTCTGCAAACCAGTAAGGTAAGTGAATTATTACAAAGTTTACTATTTACAGTGGGGTTTAATTTTTGCAATTGATTCAGAGGAAACCTAATTATAATATCTGCAAAACTGATCATTCTCTACTGTAAAGTAGTATAGTAACCATGGTAACAGTATAAAGAATTCAAATAATCTTGATTGTATAAAATATTTCTTTGGTCATAGAAAGTCTGGATTTACTGTAGTCTTGAGTTGACCATTTGTCTCACTTCTTCTGTGTCTTTTTGGTAATTGTAAAGGGTTTTATCTTAAAATGATCGCACATCTCATCCACCTAGAAGAGAAAGAAAAACCTACAAAGCTAGTTAGCATTTTAAACATTAGTAAACATAAACAAAATGTTACACATTAAATTTCAAATACTTAAGTCTAGTACTCTTTAAAGCATATGCAGATAATCATGAAAAGAAAAAGAACCACAGCAAAACAAGATTCAAAACCATCAATTAGCCTTTAATCAACTCCCATTGTTACCAAAAGTATAATTCTTTATATATTTTGTCTTGCTGTCATGGTTAAAGCAACATAAGTTTATAAACTTTAATAAAACATGTGTATTTACAAGGACTAGAACCATTTTCATAGACAACTTCATTGTTACCTATTTCAATGTAATTCATCTTCCTATTGATTCACACAGAGTAGGCAATTACACCTGTACACATTGAAACCTTTAAAGTTAATTTCTTTGAAGTGACATTCAGCCTGTTGACATTGTTTACATTAATTTGGACATGTTTGACAATACAGTGTTTTCTATTTACTGCTTATAGGCTGGTAAAAGAGCTTTCTATTTACTGCTTATACATGCAGGCTTTTAGCAAAGCTTTGCATTAACTGATTATAGGCTGGTAAACAAGAGCTTTGTATAGCTTTGTTTTACTGCTTACAGGCTGGTAAACAAGAGCTTTGTATAATTGTGTACAAGCTGGTAAACAGGAACTTTGTTTTTACTTCTTACTGGCTGGTAAACAAGAGATTTTCATTTACTGCTTACAAGCTGGTAAACAGAGAACTTTGTATTTACTGCTTACAGGCTGGTAAACAAGAGTTTTGTATTTACTGCTTACAGGCTGGTTAACAAGAACTTTGTATTTACTGCTTACAGGCTGGTTAACAAGAACTTTGTATTTACTGCTTACATGCTGTTAAACAAGAGATTTCCATTTACTGCTTACAAGCTGGTAAACAAGAACTTTGTATTTACTGCTTACAAGTTGGTAAAGAAGAACTTTTTATTTACTGCTTACAGGCTGGTTAACAAGAACTTTGTATTTACTGCTTACAGGCTGGTTAACAAGAGTTTTGCATTTACTGCTAATAGGCTGGTAAACAAGAGATTTCCATTTATTGATTACAGACTGGTTTGTAGTTACTGCTTATATTCAGACAACCAAAAGTCTGAAAAGTTAAATTCAGAATTTTGTAAATTATGTTTACATTTTAGACCCTTTGAGTAACTGTTTACACTTGGACAAGTCAGCTTCTGTAATGATTGCTTACACTTGGATAATTCACAGCTCTGTATTATTATAATCATTCAGATATAAAGGTACTATGAATTTAGAAATGCTACAGATCTTATTATTCACTACTTCCAAGATATAGATTTCTTAAAATCTTTGTGCAAGAAATTTTTTAAACTGACAACTGAATCTGATTACAACAGTAAGTAAATCCCTATTCCCACCAATATTGATCTCAACATGTATAAGCATGCCATTATAAAATTAATTGAGGATGCGCTATATGGGGAAAACATGCAGAAAGAAGAAAATAAGAAAACTAATCCGTCAAAGATGTCATACTTTAAAACAGTTCCTTTCTATCTGTCTATATAAGGTACCAGACAGTATGAATTGTATCGAGTCATTATAAGTTTTATGTCTGTGTATGTTATATGTGTGCTCCATGTAAAAACATGCAAATATGGACTGGTATTCCCTGTCAAACAGGGAATATATAAAAGTATAGCCTCATCCCCCAACGGCCTAAATTTTGAGATTTTTATTTGTAACAAATTAATAGAAAGTCTGTCCGCAAGTTTTAAAGAAGAATGATTAAATACAAGTTCTGATATATTGTCTATGAGTACATGAAAATGAACAAGAACTTCGATCAGACCCAAGCATTAAGTGCAATTGAAGCAATCTAATAATACATGTAATACCTCCTTCATAAATTATACGGCTGAAGATAAGAGTGCATTTCTTTTCTTTTTAATTGTTCTTTTATTAACAAATCCTTCAAAAATGAATAAAAAAATTTAAATCACCGAACTGTCTAAGTGATCATTCTTTCCTGAGCATTACTGTAACAGTAAATTATGTCAAGCGACATTCAGGTTTATAAAATCATACAAAATTACCAAGAGAGAAAAAACCTAGTTTAACATGGAGACAGATTATCAACTAACATCAAAAAGAACTGAAAGGATAGATAAGCTAGCTAAATGTTATTCCACATTAATTTTTTTCTTACGTTCAAATCTGTTAAATCTATTTGAAACCCTATTACAAAACTATAATTTAATATGCATGTCATTTGTTTGTTTCCTCCTCTTTCCTCCTCAATCAAGATAATGTAATGTGTCATTCAAATGATAAAACTTGAAATTATGTGTCTTTTTTTTTTGTCATGACCTTCTGAAACCTTCAGGATTTCTTAAACACAAATATAACAAGAGCTGTCCCTCACAAGTGACGAATGCCCCCGAAAGAGGTGCCTCACAGTCTGTGTCCTCTCCATGTGCTCAATAAATGTGCTATGTAATTTTAAAATCCTTCCATGCATGACAGAGTAATCATGCATACAGTATTCCATTACTTTAAACACTAAGTGTGACCTTGACCTTTGAGGTAGGGACTTGGGTCTTGCCTGGACACATCCGCTTGATGTGCTAGACATTTCTGCCAAGTTATTTTAAAATCCTTCAAAGCATAATAAAGTTATAGTCCAGACACAAATGTTGCATATATACAGGATTCCATTACCTATAAATTCTAAGTGTGACCTTGACCTTTGAGGTAGGGATGTGGGTCTTGCACGCGACGTCGTCTTGATGTGCTAGACATTTGTGCCAAATATTTTAAAATCCTTCAAAGCATGACAAAATTACAGTCCGGACACGAATGCGTGCATATATGCATATATAGAGGAATCCATTACCTTCAAACTCTAAGTGTGACCTTCACCTTTGAGGTAGGGATGTGGGTCTTGCACGCGACCCGCGCTGTTTGATGTGCTAGACATGTGTGCCAAGTTATTTTAAAATCCTTCAATGCATGACAGAGTTACAGTCCGGACACGAATTTGTAAGTGGGGACGCACGGACAGATGGACGGACAGACGGTGCGATTTTAATATGCCTCCCTTCGGGGGCATAAAAATAAAGCAGAACTTTGGAAAAGTAATGAGAACTAAAATATTCTAAATTACTTATGGATGAAATGAACATATAAATTTACTATATTAAAACACTTTTGACATTAATAAACAGTATCTATTTACCATGACTAAAGAGTACAGACATTGAAATACTGTGTGTGATTTTTATATGACTTTTGAAAAGAAACAACATATCAAATTTTTAAAAAAACAAAAGGTACCATTGCTATCAAATGGAATGGAATAGTGGTTTGAAACAAGGCAGCACAGCAATGGCTTTCCATAGACTTCTACAGTATAATCTGCATGATTGTGTGGATTTTTAATAATATATAGCAAGCAATCTAAGATAACAATAGTTTATAGATGTTCTATATAGTCCAAACTTAAACAAATTAGTTACCACTGTCTAACATATTTGGTAACTCAACTACATTTCACCCAGGCAGTGTGTTAGTATCTGGTATAGAGAATGCATTAATCCCAAGGAAAGTGCATAACTCCCTTACCTAATTGCCAAACATGCAAAATACAGAAAAGTATTATGAAAAAGACTGCAGTAACAACATCCTTTCATGAAATGGAGGTACCTTATTGAGGGGACACGCTCATAGCCCCTCAAATATCAAGTGAGAAGGCTGTCAAAAGTGCAAAAAGGATCAAGCCGCCCTTTCCTTACAAATTAGTATCATATGCTTTTACTTTACACTACAGCCTAACAAACACAAAAATGAATGAACACTACACAACAAGCACCATGTTTTACAAGAAACATTTTTTTGTCATCTTTTCCACCATTTCAAACTTCTATCATCTTCCATAATTACTGTTTTAATAGATAGGTACATAAACCTGTCATATGTTTCACTTTTTCAAATTACTGTAAACTGAGCAATATTTGTGATGATTTCATTTTCGCTATTTTCTCGAATGTCCTACTTTACTAATTTTAAAAATCATGCAAAAGATTCATTTCACATTATATTTACTATAAGAGATTTCTCGATTAAAATGCTGTCTGCTCACAAATCACAATTAGACACACAACAATTACTCAGTTTACAGAATGCATTGAAATCCAACAAGATAACACATTCTTTCCACTAGAAGAGAGTATTACTTACAACACAGACTCCAAAGTAAACATGAGATACTGTAATAAATAAACAGTATGCAGTGAGGATGTAGAACTCGAGTACGCCCAGATTTAGAAGACATACTATCATGACTATTGAAAATAACGGGACTAACAACCAGTTGACTAGCTCACAACGCGTGCTGCTCATCTGTGCTATAATTAGTCGACACTGAAAGTATAGAAGAAATACATGTATACTCATGTTCAAATACTAGTTATATTTATACTGATTTATTTACTCTCGATTACGAAACAAGTTCTTACAACTTAGATTAATCGCTCTCCAGGCTCATTCCTGATAGAATCAACCCCGAAGCGAGAGAGGCAATGTGGAATTATTTGTGTCTTGCCTAAGGACATTACCGACATCCCTATTGGAAGGGATCGAACCAGAGACCCTTCGGTCCTGGGGCAAATGCACTACCACTGCGCCATAGCGGCTCTTAAAGTACTGGTGTAGTTGTAGTGAAATCAGTAAAATTCTGCTTCATTCTCACAAAAAAAATCAAGCAATATTCTTGAGCACATTTTATAGCAATACTTTATCTTTATACTTTATATTAATTTATTTTAGCTCGATTGTGAAGAAAGCTTGTAGCTTATCGAGTCGCTCTCGAGTCCGCTTCCTGGAAAAACCAGTACTGGTGTCATATGAGGAGGTACGGTCATGACCTTGGTGGGGTTCGAACCCGCAACCTCCAGGATGAGCGGCAGACACCTAAACCTCTACACCACCGCTCCCCTTTTACTTTATAGCAATACTAGAGGAATATATCTGTTGTTCTCACTAAAGTGGACTACAACCACTGCAAAGAAAACTACTGAACTATCGAAACGACATTCAAGCTATTTTCTTAAATTTCTTTAAACAGCTATTATTATAATGTGGAACAAACTAATGAATGCCATTTTAAGAATATACATTGGTACAATGTAGCTAGTAAACTTTAATGCTTTAATTTCTAAATTAGTTTTTGTACTGAAGGGCAAGCTACATAAACATATTACAGTTAATCTACCGTACTTACAGCTATATTTGAGAATACTGTTGCAGTTGTAAAATAAAATATTCTAGGATGACTCTGTACTATGTTATTGGAAGAGAATCTTGCCCACGTGAGCATGAGAGCAAAGAGAAGTAGCGTAGATACTAGCGGACGGATTGACTCGGAGAAATTTAACATCTTTCCTGTTTTATCTCTGTATCCCCTGTAACATAAAACATCAACATAATTCACGGGTCTAGGCAACCTGCTTGAAGAATATACATATTTAAGGCTGTTATGTCAGAAACATTTAAGAAAAAGACAGTAGCAGAAAAAGTATCTATATGATCATTTGATGAACACTGACAACAAACTGCATGCACCGAGGCTAAGACACTTAGTTGCCATCGCCTTGTATATCTTAAAACATAACTCTGCTAAATTCATATAAAAGGCTTGCCTTACTTACAAATGGGCAGTATCATTAATTGTACTCAAGAGGCGCTCACAAAAATAACTGGATGAATTGTGGAAAATGCCGTTCTTTTACAGACTGTACAATGTACAGACTGATCATAATTCAGGATCAGGATGACAGAACCACATCCTGTGTGTTGTGTAAGATTCAAACATCATTTTAGAACTCAATTGTCGAAGTAATAGCTCAAATGTGATATTTTAACAAGAGAAAAGAGGGTGACTTACACATAAATATTCCACAAAGTTATTGGAACGGAACCTGCAAAACCAACTGAAAAAGAATATGAAGATTACACAAGGTTCAATTAAATGTCAGTTGTTTCAATATTTATTTATAGGTTGGGTTTTTATATTCATGTACATGAAGCTTAAGTTTATATTCGTTTAATGGAACATAAGCTAAGGGTTTTAGAAAATCAGTCAAACCTCGGTAAAAAATTTGAAACTGGTGCACATCCAAGTAAAAACAAAGACTTGCAACAAAAGTTATGTATTATTGACTTTTTATTTTCATTGCTCTGTTTCAAATAATACAATTAACATTATACCACAAAATGATACTTGAATAAGGGTGGTGCCGTGGTCAAAGGGTTAACGCTCTGGACTACCAATCCAGACGTCCCCAGTTCAAATCCCGTCTGGGGCACTGGAAATTTCAGAAATGCTTTTCAGTGTTTCTCATCCATCTAGAGATGAACTGGTTAGAAGCCCAGAGGTCTGGTGCTATACACTGGGCATGTTGAGTAACCAAAGGGTCTTTTCGTAAAAGAGCTAGGATCTGGTACCCGAATTCCTTTGTATCTGCATCAGTCTCTCTTCAACCTGTGCCTGTCAGGAGTCTTGGCACGTTCACCCAGGGAAAAGTCCCAGAGTTAGCCAGGACTTGTAAACAATCAAAGAAAAAGATAAATACTTGAATACAGCTTGAGAAATCTCAAGCTGATAGAGAAAATTCGAATTAAGATAAGATAAGATAATCTTTATTTATAGTCGGTTTTGATAAACAAAATAACACTAGCTGAAAGCTATTTTCTGACATAACACAGATTATCCAATAACATACAAACAAATAATCTAAGGAGAGAAGTAAAATCTATTAATTATAACATAAAACATTGTATGGGTTAAATATTATGGGAAGTACATTAACGAAGAAATAAAACAATTTTTAAGAAGAAGCATTTAAGATTAATGCTGGTACAAAATGTATTTGAATTTGGGCAAAACACATTAAAAGATAAAAAGACACATGTAAGAAAAAGGGATAACATTTAAGACAAAAACATGTGAGGTAAATCATACATAAGATACAGATACGTTTTTGTAATAGAAAAAGCACATGAAACAGTGGAAACATACAGTACATGTTATAAAAAAACTGAATAATTCTATACTATGGAATGCAGGGGATATTTAAAAGATGTGTGGGGAGGTTGCTGATCTTGGCCTACAATGTGGGTCTAAAAACTGCCATAAAAAAAGAAAAAAGAAAACTCTGAGGTACAAAAAGAGACACAAAAGTGTGACCGATAAGAAAAATTTAAGAGCATTTATCTCCCCAAATCAGATTTGGGAGTTGATACATGATATTTTACCAGGTCAGTTTCTGAAATAATTGCATGATCCATTAAATTAATAACTTATACTATGTCTTTAGTTCAGAAGCTTGAAATGAGGTTCTGATATACAATAAAGGTCTCATCAACCCTATGCCTCGAATGAGGACGATGGACCTTAAAAACATATACAAACTGATATACAATATTTCCACATTAATTCAAGAGACTTGACATAGAAACCTTTTATACTTACTATACATTGTAATTTCAAATAACTCTCCACAGGAAAAGCCAAACAGTGTCATCTTCCAGAATTCATACCCAGTGATAAATGTTAGTAAATATACACATGTCATTGCCTGGAACAGAATAAGAGAAAAGTTAAGTATAGGAACTCTGAAACAAGCTACATTTTTAACAAATCATTCCGCTGATACAGTTCCATGCTTTAATGAAACATTTTCAAATATACCTTACTGCCTTACTTTATATTTTGCACACAACTGATAAACTAGTATGCTGTCATAATGGAAATACTTAGAACTAATGCTTAGAAAATCCACATAAATTTGATTTATATCTAAGAAAATCTCTATTTTGACTGATCATTATGTCTAGAAAATCAACATCAATTATGTCCTATGTCTAGAATTAACATGCTAGACACAGAGTTCTAGTTCACTATAACATGTCTTAGGCAGCATTTCAACATTCCATTATACCATAAATTGCCACTAAATGTATAAATGTAAATGGACACTGATTACATGAAAATAGGTTTTGCCTATGTGAAGATCAACACTAAATTAAATGTAAGTGCTTGCTATTTCATTTGCATTGTATTCACTCGCAATGTGTCAACAAAACAGTGCTGCTGCCTTTCCTGCAACTACAGTGACACCTCTTTTACAGTTAACCATTTGGGACCACTTAAACATACTGTTAAAGCAGGCTCACAAACCAGGTTCTTATTATACATTGTATGTTACTGGGACCAGGATTGTGCCAGAAAAGGCAGCTTTAAACCAGGTGATGGGTAACACAGGCTTTACAGTACACTTACCACCTGACTGATGTCATACCCCCATGGTAAGAACAATATTCCTGTGTTGTATTTTTCCCAGTGTGATGCAATGAAGCAAAAGTTCACTCCTATCAGAAGCAAGTAGACCCTAAACACTTCCACCCCATGCTCTCCTCGGCCAAATACAGAGTACATAGCCACCGGAATAAAGAACGAAGCCCAGCTATCTAGACCATGGTCAAACAGTTCCCCAAGAGGGGAGCTTGTCCCAGTCCTTCTTGCTTGTTTTCCATCTATACCATCTACAAAAGAAACAAGTTTTAAAAAATTTGCTAGTTTAATACAACATACAGTCAGACCTGTGTTAAAGATCACCTGCAAATAAAGCCCATCAGGGAGATCACAGTGCACTATTAACCCATAGCAGAAACACCTGTGAATAAAGACCTCCTATAAAAGACGCCTTTGCAGCTACCCAACGGTGGTTCACAGGTTTGACTGTACACTTAAACATGAACTACTAAATCAGCTTGATACAACACACACAAACATCTATGCGATAATAATCCTTTGACTTACAGTTCTATTGCTTCTCAAGTATGTTAAGGACTATCTTCACTGAAGAAATTTTTTTCCTGAATACATGAATTAACCTATTGTTATGTTAACATTACACCACTGTGAGTTTTTCCTGCTTTTAAAGTATATAAACATGATTAAGTAGTATGAATTTGTCTTATCGTAACTATAAAAAATCCTTCACCCTGAGCTCGATTTCAGCTTGGGACCCTCAGTTGGTGAAGTGGACACTCTACCACTTCGCCATAAAAGCTAGCCCAATGGCAAGGGAGTACAAGCGCGGTATTATCCGTCTATTTACATTAGATTACAGGAATTTAGGCTGCACAAGAAAAAAGCGACTGGTTTACACAGCTCCTGCAAGTCACAGACGAGACCACCAATTTCTCATTCATTCAAACTCAAAAGTTATTACACAGAATATAACACACAGAATCTAACACACAGAATCTAACATAGGCTTTTATGTATATATGTTCCAGCAGTGTTGATTACCCAAGCTAGCTACAAACAACTGCAAAGTAAACTGCATAGCATGTTTCACAGTATTGATGATAAATTTTGAACACTTTCATAGTAACTGGGAGATACCGAAGAGATATGCTTGAAAGGCATGAACGATTATGTCAGTTATGCGACCTTCACGACATAGAAGGTGAGTACCATTTTATCCTGAAATGTACTGTATTCCAAGAGCTATGCTCAAAGTACATTAAGCGATACTTTTATTTAAGAGCAAATATGCATAAATTTTTTTAATTGTTACAGTCAAATAATTTCTGTATTTTACTTGGGTTATGTAAATATATCCAACTTGCCAATAACAAAAGAAAAGACCTGTTAAGATAATCACCTATATTTTGAGTTTTAAGTATTGGTCCGATAACAGCTTTTTCAGCTCATATCTCTGTCAGTTTCATTCACTGATACAATGAAAGATTACACGTGGAAGTTTTTTGTGTGTAATACAAATGTATGTGCACTTGATCTTACTTGATGGACATAATTTTATATTCTGTATTTGTTATTATGTTACGAGATACTGTATATTGTATAAGATACTTAATAAAATTTCTGTTCTGTTCTGTTCTGTTTTATATGCTGAGACAAGAAGATATATTCAACAAACACAAGCTATAACAGTGTCACTGACCATGTCCAAGATGATTATTTTAGAACACTTACCTAAAGTGTGTGACAGAAAGTTATTTATTGCACACATTAACCACACCCAGTTAGGTATGGGAGGGAACTCTGGATGGTCTTGACTGGATGCAAAGAAATCAAGGTCATAGTAGATCATGGTGACAAAATTGACGACCATAAGCAGGAAGCCCGACAAAGTCAACACATTTGGTGCAATCCATAATGGCACTATCTGTGGAAAATGAAATGCTACATTGAAATAAAATTTGGGAAGAAGTGTAAGAACAGAATATGCAAATGAAATGTCAATGAAATATATTTATCAATTGTACACTTGTTATGAACTTTTTTTTTTAAAGTATGAGTTGAGTGCGTGTGTTTTAAACTGAACATTTCTTTAAACGTCATAGCAACCATTATACTTAGATAACCTACATCTTAAATGTCATACCACATATATGGAAACTGGGTTACTATACTAACACTTTATCATGAAACTCATGAAACAGATAACCTAAATGTGTCCTGTTTTTGACTTTAGGTAAAACGATGACAAAACATTTCAAGTTCACTGATAAAGAATGCGTTGTGATTATATGATAAATATAATATGCAAACAATGCAGTCATAGACACTAGACAGTCCGTCGTTATGATGAACAAAAAGATGTCCATGCATTCATTTAAATAAAACTTCCTTAGTAAATATGCTGGAGGATCATGGAGTAGAATGAAATCTTTCCTAATGTTACAGTTTCTATCTAAGTCATTCAAACAGTGATTCACGTCATTGTACATTCTTGCAGTTTGATTTTAAATTAATGCATACAAGTTGGAACAGTATCCGAGTTAGTTTACCTAACTATCGTTCCTTAGAACAACCGGTGCTAGACACCCACTGCCAACTTAAGTAGTCTTACTCACAATAGGGCCAGTGGTCTGTAGGAGGAATCAAACCATTGTTCCTCAATTAGTGAGATGTTTAAAGATTGCACTTAAAAAACCATAATCACTCCAAAACAGTTATAATGAGAAATTGGCAGATTTGTTCACTAAAAAGTTAAAATATCTTTTCTGTTATTTTCAAACTGAAACATTAGTTAGTAGTCCAAACAGCAAGGCACAAATAGTGACAATTATAATTAAACATGATGCAGATTTTACATTGTGGAAAATACTTACCATGTTGTTAGAAACAAAATAAACTTTGGTTACTACAACATACCTGGACTATCCTGTTCCAAAATGGATGCATAACATATACAGATAAAGGACTTGTGTCAACTGCATTGTACTGAAATGAAAATTTTATTTCAAAATTAATGGAATGTTAACATAGTACTTTAAACATGAAAACTCCGTCTTAATGGTAGACTTCTGCAAGTTGAAATCTATTCTAAACAAAACAAAAAGCTTTTAACAAGTTTGAACATAGAATTATTAAAAATTCATTTATTTAACTATAAGCATTGACATTTCGGATCATCTTTGTAATCATTATAATCCATAGAAATGAAACAAAATTATTATCATATTAATATATATGTTTATCGAAAATGTTATTATTTTGAAGTTTATAACTCCTAGCAGTTTTCACTAGCGGTATAATATGTTAAAAGTCATTAAATGTCTCGTGTCTGTCAGTGATTTGATAGTAAAGTGTTACTGGAGAAAATTGCGGCCGATATTTGCAAACATTGTGACAAGTTGTTGTTTAAACAATTGACACGTTCGGTCAAAGTCTCACACCTTTAAGAGCGTTATGTATGATTAGACTAGACAATTATGAATACATTATGTAAATTGAGAGTATTTTAAGACTCGATTTATATATGATGAATCAGTATGTAACTATGTTTACCTCATATTGTAATTTATTTACATGACTTGAGTGAAATAAACTATTTGTATTTGTAAGACTTGTTTTAACTTTCTTTGGGTGTATTATGTTATATGGGAAAATAAAAAGTATGCCTGTGCTGTCTCTGTTTAAAGTTTTAAAAGTACTTAAGCAGAACTGTTATATGATTCAATTGAGTGTACTTCAAAATCCCCTTTATTCTGAAGCTATTTTAAATAGATGGAAAACAACAATTATGAAGTTTTGATAGTTTATTTACATGATCATTTTGATAAATGTATACACACATGTACCCACACAAAACAGAATTAAGTACAGATACAAGTGGACACAGACACACACACACAAAAATGCAAAAAAATCCATAAATTATATACATTGGTACTATACATCCACTGCATAACCATGATCGAACACATGACACCTTTATTTTTAGAAATATATAAACATGATAAATATGTTTAATTGTTGCAATTAATCAAAAATCTTATCTCATGTTTTCGATTACTTTTTTTAAATCTTCATTCGCAATTTCAAACACTTTTTAATATTTGCCGGCATTCAATTCTACATTACTAGCTGATTACAATAAATTACTTTTTTGCAATTTCATATATCAGAGTAGCAGATGTGGAAAACAAATACCACTGTGGGCTTCTTTGTAGAGTTCACATCCATTACCCATGTTATCACATAAAGTCTAAAATTGCTAATTAGTTTTATAAAAGTATCGCAAAATCGTTCTTTTTTAAGACAAAGTAAAAAGATCACTGGCTCAGCAATTTTGAATCAGGTTTAGGCTTTTTTTATAATTGATTGTCTTACATCAACATTTGGAGATTTAATATCATTTATCGTCAATTGTGTTGGCAATATAGTGAGAAAGTTATAATAATTAGATCATTATCATGAGGATATTTTGCAATAGTATTTCATGGTCCAAAGTGTCACATAATATTTTACAATAATATTTTGATGGTAAAGTGTCATTTAAGAATTTGCGACAGTATATTTTCATGGTCCGAAGTGTCTATTAATGTGGTCAGAAGTGTCTATAAAATGTGGTCCAGAGTGATGGTCCGAAGCATCAATGGTCTGAAGTGTCAATGGTCCGAAGTGGGTTGGCACCCTCTAATTAGTCTTATAATAACGTCTAACAACAAAGTTAATTGGTTTGTTTGATCCAATTTATCATGCATGTTTATGGCCAACAGACAATTAAATATAGAATTAAATACTCTCGAGGAAACCACAACCTTTTTTGAACTCAAAATTAACATTGACGAAACTGAATCTTGACAAAAACACAATGTGATGTGACAACCCAATAGAATAGACCCTGCAATGAAAGCCAAGGCATCACCTTTCCCAAATATAAATAATTTATCAGTACAGTACCTGTAACCGGGATGTGCGAATAACCATAAAAGCTTCATTTTGTTTTCATGGTTATGCTTCAATAAATATTTCTCACATCCTCATCAGTCAGGGGTGTAACTTTTTTAAGTGATTGAGATAACTTCTACAAGTTATAATTTATCTTTTATTCATCACTCACTTAATCACTTCTTTAAGTTATATTTTAGTCATGATTACTTATTCAAGTTATTTTTGTCAAATAGTACAAAGATTAAACATCATTTTTAAAATACTTATACAAGTTACCATTCCTGTGATACCCTACCGGAATTCAAAGAGAAAAATATTCTCCCGCCTGGAGGTGCCATTCTACCATAAATTAGTAATTATGATAAAATTGACCTTTAACCCAGAATGTAAACAAATTATCGACTGGTTTTCCAATTTGTTTAAGTTATTTTTGTCAAATAGTACAAAGATTTAACATAATTTTTAAAATAACCTATACAAGTTAGTTACACCCCTGACTGGTCATGGTCACAACACACGAACTTACTTTTCATACCCCACCCACAATTTACACAGGATATCGGTAACATGGTTGGTTCGAAGATAAATTTCCTGCAGTTTACAGTCAGTGAAACTGGCATAAACGTGACAATTGAAAGAAATTTACATTATGTACACAAAATCATGTTAATCCATTCTGTACTTGCCTTGTACTTATCGAAACCATCCAAAATTTCTTTTGACAGAACAGGACTTTTCGCCATGCTTGTTGTTGTTGTCGTCGTAACTGAGTGTCAACATCCGGTGGAGTCTCATCAAACCAAAATATAAACACATTTTCTTAGGTGAAATAAGGCAAATAATGAATCAAGATGAATGTGAAGCAATTCAGTCAGTTTTCTGTCTTCCAGGGGAATGTGATTTTCAAGGTGACACCTATTTACTTTCAAGTAAATTAGCGAATTTCAGTTCATAAAAGTGGGATAGAAATCGGATAGCACTTTATGGTTGATGTATATACAGCACACAAAGCTCCAAACTGTGTGGCGTCAGTACAGACATAGTGAAAATAAGTTCTATCAAATGCATTTAGTGAAGATATTTTGTTTATTTTGTACAGGCAATATCTCTTGTTAAAGCGAGAGTCTAGCCGAAAATAAAAATATCTCAGAATTTGCTCAAGACGTCACTTAATTATTTTTACTAAAGTTAGCAATTTACTAGCATTAGCTGCACTTTCTTTTCTGTGTAGTCCAACTAATTGTACACGAGTTGATATATTTTGGTTTTTGTATGGGCTTTAAAATATCTCAGAATTTGCCCAAGACGTTATAAATAATTATTTTTGACTAGCATTATGCATGCTACTGAATAGTGCCAAAGAAGGTTAGCAAGGCATGCAGGTATGCATCCCCTGAGTCTAAGCCATACCCATACTAACTCAGACTTCTTTAACAACTCCTTTTCCCCCCAACACCACAGTCCTGTTGAATAGGTTACTTCAACACATGATTGTAAACCCTGTGTGATCTTGCATCATTCAAGCAGGCAGTGGCGCAGCAATAGTTATTAATCAGACAGCAGTTGTTTTCATTCTGATTCTCTTAACAATTTTAACAATCATGATTTTCTTGAACTGGAAGAGCTGTCTTGCAGTTATTTTATTTTTACTTTTATTAACAGCTGGTATTGCACTCTGCCAGTAATACTCGTGAGAGGCATGAGTCACGGTATCACAAGATAGATTGAACTGGAAAACATGGTGCTTTACTAATTTAACAATCTTTATCTACTGGTACAGTCATGTCTTTAGATCATTTCATAAAATACTTATACTTGGTAACTAAAATGAAAATTGTCTTGCAGTGAGACTACTTTGCTTTTTTATTGTAGAAAATGCAGTCATCATCAACACTATCATAGATGGACTTGATTCTTCAGACAGCTCAGTATTAGACAATGTTTTACCAAGTGTCAAAATTGTTTTTCACATGGGGAAAGACTATCCTCAACAGTTCCCACAGATGTCTATATTCTCAGCCAACTTGGACAGAGAGGCCATATCAAGAGTGAAAAGTAAAGCCCTTGAAAGTTGTGCAGATCTACTTGGTGAACCAATGTTGATGTCACTAATTTTATCTGTCAAGGAAAACATTCAGCATGAGTTAGAATCAAAACATTTTTTTACCAAACCTTCGTGTGACAGTAACTGTGGTGATAGTAATAACATATGGACAAGCATCTTGCATATTGATCACATGAGATCTAAAAATAAATACTGCAAAACTTTGGAGAAGTGGGCATCTGATTTGACTTTATGTGGCAAAATATTGTTCTGTAACAAACTTATTCTAGTGCTCTTACAGGGAAATATTGAAAGTATAAAGGTAAGAATAAATTGTGGTTTAAATTGCACTCCATATTATGTGATGCAGGATATTCTAGAAAATCAGTTTCACACATTGTTCGTCTATTACTGTACAAATGTAGGTGACCAACAACAATTTACATTAATGTTTCAACCTTATTCTGGCTTGCATAAGACTCTGACTTATAAACAAACATTTTATATGTAATTTCATACTATTCCCTAAGTTTTGATTTCTTTATATTTATAGACAGTATTCAAAAATCACAATTGTATATTCCATTCTTCTACTACTATTAGCTTGTTACTATTATTATAGATAAAGTATTCTGACTTTTTAGTCACTTCATATTTCTCAGTATACAGTCGTATGTACTTATATATTATGGCAATACATTTAGTCAAATTACTGTAGAAACCACAACAATAGAAAACGCTTTGTTATATATGTATATGTTTCAGGGGACTGTATCAAATTTATAAAACAATTTACTTTTAATTAATAGCCAGCTTCATTATTTTGCTAAAGTTAATTAAAAAAATTTTAAGTTAAAACTTTCTCAACATGACTTGCAAAATATAGGTATTTATTTCCACATTATAATACAAGCTGTATTATGGATTCAGAATAAAAAAAATAACCATGTACTGCTGGGATTTTGTTCCAAAGAACAAAGATTTTAGAAAATTTTCAAGGAAAACTGCTTTATTAAGTATTATAGGAAATAAATTACTTAAATACATGTATTGTATTGATTTGATCAAGAATTTTGTATTGTGTTTCCAGGACTTTGTAGTGAGGCTGAAGACAGTTAGTATTGATGTAGACTCTAAGGGACATAGCTGCAAGGAGAGGATGATGTCAGTATTGTGTGAAATACAACACAGCATCGCTGATATATCCAGGTGACTGCCTTGTGACTTCCTTGTCTTTCTATAACTCTTACACTGCCGACGGCAAGTGATTCTGCCCTTTGCAATCAGTGCAGATCATGATCAGCCTACACATATGTACAGTCTGATCATGATCTGCATTTTTCACTATTCAGTTGGTTAGTTTGAGATTGAGCACCCCTTGGGACTATTAAGTTGAACTGGACAAGTCCATTAAGAAATTTAGAGGGTCACAGAAACAAAATTACGCACCAAAGCCGACTGCTGATGAGGTAGCAACATCCATCAGTAAAGGAGTATTAAGTAATAATGTCAAGGCCAATATGAAAAAGTACTGTAAATTTAAAAAAGGAGGGAAGAACATTTTTATTAGGCTTATCTGGCTTTCCTTAAGAAGTTTTAAAAAGTTACATAGAAATAGATGAACATTATTTCAAAGAACAGAGGGTTTATTATTAGCAAACATGTGATATGACTATATACAATATTAAGTATTTAGAGCATGACTGATGATCAAAACATAAAACTAAAGTTACATCTGACTTCGGCAATTGAGCAATACAAACACTTACCCGGAACAACTCAAAGCGCAGCACAAAGAACACAAAATCAATTTTATAGTCCATGTCACCAAACTGCCTCCGCATAGAAATGATGGTCTGTTTCCTTATACATGTACTGACGTATTTTTTTATATACATTATTATTATTTTGCAGTTTCGTGATTTAATGTCAAATAATGCAGTTTGTTATTCACATTTATTACGGCATGTCGTGATTTAATTTAGAGCCAGACAATTTGCAGGTGAAGAATTTGTCCTGTAATTATAAAACTTTTTCATGCTCAACTACGTTTCGTGCTCAAACTTTGAATCAATATAATATCCAACATTGAATGCAATCTTCATAAAGTATGTCTGACGTTCTTGCTAAAAGACATTTAAAACGAAATTCAAATTTGGTTCCTTTTGTTTTAAGCTCACCTGGCACAAAGTGCCAGAGTGAGCAATTATTATGGCATTCTGTCCAGCATCTGTTGTTCATCGTACATCTGTTAAAATTTTCCTTCAAACGACATCTCCTCTGAAACCACTGGGCCAATGTTGATGAAATATGGCAGGGATGTTCCTTGCATGAAACCCTCTCATTGTAACTGTTGCTCAATTACTTCCATTCAATGCAGAATTCTGGTTGCCATGCATGGCCACGGTATGGAAAACTTTAAAAATATTCTCAAAAACAGAAGGCCCAGAACTTAGATATTTGGCATGTAGCATTGTCTAGTGGACCTCGACCTATATTGTTAAAATTATGAACTTGTTTTTATATTATGCTTATGTAGAAAATTTAAAAGATCTTCTCTAAAACCACAAGGGCTAGACCTTAGACATTCAGCATGTGCCATTGCCTAGTGGACCTCTACTAAGATTGTTCAAGTTATGACCTGCAGTTCAGAATTGACCCTACCAGGGGGTCTCTTGATTTTACATAGGCTTGTATAGGAAAAACTTTAAAAATCTTTATTGACTAGAGCTTAGATATTTGGCATGTATTATTGCCTAGTTGAAATATACCATGAGTTTTGACCCCCAGGTCAAAATTGACCCTTTCTGGTATTGATGCCCTTGTAGCATAGCCGATAGTAGCCAGGTGAGCAATATAGGGCCATCTTGGCCCTGTTGTTTAAATTTATTTGAATTTCTTTCCTTTTCAGGTTGGTAGATTTTGAAAGAAGAGAGGTAGAAAACATGGAAAATCTTGAGAAAATATTCAAGGATATAGGACTTATGTCATTATATAAGGAACATGTGAGCAGACTGCACTAACAAGCTTATAAAGCTGCCAGTTTACATGTAACTTCCCAGCACAAGCTTATTAGAATACTTGTACAATTCAGGACCAGGTGAGCTGATTTATGTGAAATTATTTTAGTACAGTGGAGTCCAATTAAAAGCAATGAGTTTTACCACTGGGAGTGTGAACCATATGATCATAGACAACTTACATTTGTATACAAAGTAACATAATATATGCTATATACTGTATTGGACATAGGTTGAAGTGTTTTGTCCATATCAACTGCCGTTAATAAATAATACCAAAACTTCTACAGATTTGCTCTCCATGTTTAATGGCAAATATGGCAGTTGAGTTTGTAAAATATCTTACCACAAGGTACTTACAGCGAGCGTATGGCCTTTCTAAATAAGTTGCTTCAATGACATTCTTTTGACAGCTTTTCCAGTTGCCTGAAAAAAACATTTGCATGGGCCTTAATCAGATTCTTGTCAATGTTTAGCCACTTTGCCATCCTTTGGTATTTGCCACAATGACCTGGTACATGCCAATTTCACTTATGCAACAATATTACTTTGAATAGTGGAGCTTACTGTCTTACCAACAGGGTCTTCATCGTCATCATCTTTGATAATGGCTAACCGTCATAACTGACCATTATGGCCATGCATGGGGGGTTAGAAAAAGTTAAAAGATTGCCAAATCTCCTAGGTTACTCAGTCCACCCAGGTTTTTTGCAATGTGATAAAAAAAAAGTGCAAAAAGCCTAGCTCAGCCTTAAAATACCTACAATAGTGCAAATCTACAATTGTATGTATGTGTGGTGAAGAAACGAGAATGTTAGTGCAGTTAAAAAGATAAAAGCTCTGTACTGTCTAAGGTATGTGTGACAATGTAGCCAGTGCTGCCCTGAATGCAGCAGCAGTGTCAGCACTGACTACATAGACCGGCAGAGAGTTCCATTCAACTATTGTAAAAAAGGTGAGAATCATCTTGATCAGATAAGTTTTTGTTTAATATTTGGTGTTGGCAAGATTTTAATCAAAATATATAAGCACTCTACAGGTGCTTTTGAACCAACTAGAACAGTGGACAGTCAGTACAGATCAGTATAATAGTCATATCATTTATCCATCGTATCATACTGCGTCACTTGTATGAGTTATCTATCTGCCAGCTCACTATTGAAAGGTCCTACAAACTGGGAGGCATATCCTGTTGCAAATGCACTGCTGTGTGTACATTTCCAAAACTCTATGAAATGGCATTTTATATGGCATGCATCGACGTCAGTTGTTAATAACCATGTACATGTATATCACTAAGTCACTAGCATTCAGGTTACATTTTCAAAGATTGCTGTACAAGGTCGTAATAACTTGCAGTTATATAACTCGTGTGTAAGGTGAACCTTAATTCAAAACTGTTTACAAATGGCTAAGTTCATGTGATGAAGCAGGTTAAGTGACATGCACTTGGGTTTCTGGACTAGTACAGGGTAGTAGGAATTTTACATTTCTTTTAGAAACAAAAACAAAATAATTTAACTTTAAACTGTTTTTAATTTTCATCTTCATTTAACCGATATTGTAATACAAAATAAATACCAAGTTATTATATACCCGGCACATGAAAAACAAAACTACCACAAAACATAAATAGACTAGCACAGTATCTCAACAATTGAAAACAAAATCACAATTCAACAAACATATTTCACATTATTTCTTACACATAAAAGTGTAATAAAAGAACCAACAAATTTACATGACATTAAGAAAATTACGCTTTTCTGTTCTGGAGTTTTTGTGATGTTCAATGCTTGCATTGGGAACTGGGATAATTAAGAACTTGCACAAGAAGACAAAGCTAAGGGACTATGCTTTATGGTGCTTGCTGCTGGATGCACATTCTTTAACCCATAATACATGTATTATCAACATCATCAGCAGCAGCAGCAACAAGATGGTACTTTTGACATGACAATTAAAATCCATTGTTTTGTTATGTTATAGCTTTCTAACAAAATATGCTATTAAATTTTTCTAGATTATTACATAACATATTTTTGGCAGAGAACGTAGTAAATGTTTATCTTCAGCTTTTCACATGAAAAGTATAAATTTTCACTTGTAATGTCCAATGGTGTTGTAAGTTAACAAACAATATTGAATTCAATAACACTGTACTGCTGAATAATAAAGAAGTGTATGCCACTTTCTATACTGTATGCTCAACTTATTGTTTCACATCTGTTAAAAATGTGTTTTTATTATTCTAGTACCTTAACATACATGTAGATAGCTGAATGATATATTTTTTGTAACTATTATATTTGAGGACTAATATGTACCATAATGTCCTAACATTATACTTGAGGACTTATATGTACCATACTGTCCTAGCATTGTATCTTGAGGACGTATACCGGTATGTACAAATGAACCATACTTTCCTAATATTGTATCTTGAAGACTTATATGTACCATAATGTCCTAACATCGTATATCGAGGACTTATATGTACCATACTGTCTTATCTTGCAGACTTATATGTACCATTCTGTCCTATCATTGTATTTAAGTATCAAAAAAGTATGAATATTAATTCCATCATGCCAACCAAAATTGCCAAATTACGAATGCAACAACAGAATTGTCTCTGCTGTAACTTTGAGTATGCTGAATGATACAATATGTCAAACCATGCAACTACATAATAACTCGTAGTACTTGCAAAAAACAGAGTTATATATCATTCATACGAATACAAGTTAATATTATAGAAAAGATTAATTCAAAAATACCTAAACAATGATTATTTAGACTGCAGAGGTTCCCCCACATTAAATAGTAGCAAAATGAGACAGAAAGATGTTTGCAAATGAACTTCATGCAAAGAATAGCATATATAAATACCATGTCATATAAATCATACCTTCAGATTTCTATTCAAACCAGCAAAATACAAAAATATTGCTGAAGAAAAAACACATTAATTTTATATAGTGTTCCATGTAAAAAGCGATGGACTACAGGATATTGCTGAAATAAAAACACAAGGTAGTAAATTAATAAATATCATTTTCACATATTTGATGACAACATGAATCTGTCCAAAGTAAGCCATTCTGTACACAATTCATATGATTATTTTTTATTTTATAAAATAAATCAAAAATGCTATGTAACAAGATATTTTGATTATTATTTATGGCCAAAATTATAACCAAATGTTTGCCATGCGGTTTTCATGAAATTAAAAAGTCAACAAAATGGTATAACGGATTTCATGCCAAGAAAAAAATTGTGATATAATTGTAATAGATATGTCAGATTATATGCCATGTCATGTTGTATACACGTACTGTCATGACTTTACAATACTGATGCTAAAAGTCTAAGAATAGACTTTGACCGTCATCTTGTATTGCAAATCTGCTACGATCTGAGACAATGATTTATTATGTCAAAAGAAAAGGCAGTCATCCCTGTTACTATCCCTTATACAGATATATTCCAAGTATAAACAGTAACATAACAGGTGATTCCTTGTATAAACAGTGTATTCCTAGTATAAACAGGTGATTCCTGGTATAAACAGTGTATTCCTAGTATAAACAGTATATTCCTAGTATAAACAGTGTATTCCTAGTATAAACAGTATATTCCTAGTATAAACAGGTGTATTCCTAGTATAAACAGTATATTCCTAGGATAAACAGTATATTCCTAGTATAAACAGTGTAATCCTAGTATAAATAGTGTATTTGATTCCTAGTATAAACAGTATATTCCTAGTATTAACAGTATATTTCTAGTATAAACAGTGTACTAACTTGAGGCTTCAATTTCACTGAAAAGTTAGGGATGGTAAAGGAAGATGGACACTGTTTTATACATCCAGTCAGGACTGTTGTTAATAAAAAGAAAAAAAAGTTATTTTTCCATTCACAATTATAGTAGTTCTAATCACATGGCACGAAAACTACAAATCTAAACCAGCGCAATAACCAAGGACCTCACCTCTCAAACTATCTGAAGAACATGCTAGGAACGTATACATGTATGAAACTTGTGTCAATAGACACGTCAATCTCGTATTTAAGACCACTGCTAGCCAATATTGCAGTACCATACAGGTTTGAATACTGACTTCTGCCTATAATCAATGTTTCGCACATATGAACAATACTGTTTTCACCACAGCACAATCTCTGGGACTGAAATTCTACATTTTCAATACTTTAAAGCACTTCGAAATACTTTAAGAGTAAAATCTGTCTAGAAAAAAAATGGTACAAATTAAATAATCAAACATGTTGCATTGATGAAAGTTACATGGCACATACATTGCAATTTACAGTTTATAAATAAGGTATATAAATTATACCAACAAAAGTACACAACATAATCTTTATTACTTAATATGAAATGAACAACAGATCAGAAACTAATGAAACTGTAATTTGGAATAAATCTTACTGTAAAACAAAATTACCAGAGATGAAATTAAGATGGATTTAATAATGCATCAAATTTTCTAGCCTTTGAATTTTTAGATATGTTTTTAATATTAAAAAAAAGTCTCATGTATACCCGTAAATGAGTTCACTATACAATGCTAGGAAAATCTTTTACTAATTGTATGCTTGTAGATTTATGTTTGCATTGGAAAAAATCCTAGTTTTACCCCATACAATTGCCAGTAGTTGAAAAAAGGTGAAGATACCAAAACTGCATGTTTGCTTGTCCTGCTGCATTCAAAACAAGACGATCACTCATAATGACCAAGAACCATCTATAACAGAGAATTCCTGCTATGACCTTGTTTATAGCATATAAGACACAAAGTTGACTTAGATCTACAAGTACTTAGTCTTTACAACCAATTCGGACATAAAAAAAAACACACTATTGCACAAAGAACTTCATGACCTAAATAAATTATAGACACTCAAAAGACTACTGAAAATGAAAATATAATTATACAATGGATATATTTAAGCATAACTACTTTTACAGTGATGAATTTTGATTTGTTGTTTTGCTATCAATCAAAATACATTTGTTAAAAAAAATGTGCCATAAGTCCAAATGTCCCAAAGCAAAATCTAAGTACAAATACACACAACTTTCTAGGAAAAACAATAACCGGGTTGTACCATATAAACCATGAACAAGGATGGTGGACCATAAGCACATATAACAAACAACAAACAAACAGAAAAATCATACAAATAGATACTATTCATAAATAAAAAAAAACTTTTTATAGAGCAATGCTCTTTGGAATGACATAATCTGGGATAAATCAAAGTGATATATATGTAACTAGCTAGGAGTCTCCTTGGTGCCTCTTGCAATCAACATGTACATTTAAATGAAATAGCAGCCATAAAAACTTTCCTCAATCATACCTACAGAAACATCACAGGCTTGTATAGGCTTTAATTCTTTTTAATTTTAAAGTACTTGTTCATGTTGCTTCTTCTTTAGTGTTGAAGTTTAAACCATTTAAGCTGTTAACACAGTACATTGCACATACAGCAATGGTTATTTTTGAAAATATTACATGACAAAGTCATTACTTACACTGCTAGTTTAACAAAAACTTCTTTTCAAATGTACAGCCTAATCAAGCTATCAGAGTCTAGGTTTTTCACAGGCAAGAAAATTACAAAGATTCCTTTTTTACCTGGCTAAGTGAATTGTAGCAATTGGAGACAATGTGTGGTATATTTTGAACATGAATAGCTCCATCATTACCCACTTTTCTGTGATATGGAAAAAAAGAGAATAATATATTAACAACCATTTTGTATTTTTAAACAGTTATTCCACTTTGACTTGTAAGAATAGAACTTCTTATGTACAGTTTTTTTTTTCAGTTAAAAGTGACTTATACCATCTTTCAGCATAAGAAATAAGGGAGTCCCTGCAAAGTTCTAATGCCTGTCATAACATGTAGGTCGACTATGGTTGAAAGGAATTAAGTGTGTACAAAAACACATTATAGATTTTAGCACTGTGACTTCTCACTAAAAGCTTTAAATTTTCATAAATTATGACATTTCTTTCCCCAAAAAAACATTTTATATTAATTTTACATATAAGAGCTGTTAAAACACAACACTGTTTTGCAAAAACAAAAAACAAAAAACAAATTTGTAACCATGTTGCGGCATGCCACTGAAAGTTTGTGTTTTCTCTAGCTTTACACTTGACTGAATGGAGTCAAGCTTTGAAATCGGGAAACCAGTAAATTATACTAAAATGTATGAAATCTTTTACTGCTTCCCCAATAAACAGATCGAGAAAACATTGAAACAAGTGAATGTGACACAAGTGAATGTGACACAAGTAGGTGACAACACCTGAAGATGCAATGATAATGCCAAAAGTATACATGTACATGTAGTTTTTTTTCAAACTATTTGATTTTCGGACAGTTCTACCTAATCAGCCACAGCTTGAGGTAAATCTTTACATAAAGCCTCATCTGACCAGGAGAAGTGTGAATCATCTGCAGTGTCCATAACTTGCGTCTTCTCCGCCAATGGCTGAACAGTGATTTCATCACTAGCATCTTCAACCTGGGGGATCTCTTCCTTTTTCCCTCTTGACTTCTGTCGTGGGTTGCTAGAATGTCTGCTCAGATGTTTTGACATATGATCACTACGAATAAAGCGTTTTGCACACAGAGGACACTCAAAGTTTTTCTCTCCCGTATGCGTCCTCTTGTGACGAGACAGTTCATCCGATCTAGCAAACTTCCTATCACACTGTTTCCAGATGCAAACAAATGGCTTTTCTCCTAGAAAAAAAAAAGATTTATAATTAAAGTAGTGTATGCCACCATTTCAGTTCTAAAGTGTCAGCATGCAGTAAAAAAGACTAGAAGTGTCCCATAATTACCTGGGGAATTAACACAGTTTAAGACTTTAATTAAAACACCATTAGTGATCACATGCCCCTTATTTTGTCATATGACATCGTATCTTCATTTTTGCCTTCTACAGTTTATTTAAAAAGGACTATTAACATGTACGTGTTATGGAAATCTGTTCTGGTTCAGTCTGCTTGAGTTGCAACTTAAAACCAAAATTAAGACACGGTTCATTTTCAATTTCCGTGTATTAACAAAGTGTGTCAGTTATTGTTGTTAAACAATATTTCCTAAAAGTTTAATCACTTATCGTGTTCTACATCTACTGACAAGATGCAGTGTGAAGTTAATGTGTTTGCCGTATTGTTTCACTTCAATCATACTCAAAAAATGCAACAATGTTACCGAACTTAAAATATCACGTTTTTAAAACAAACAGTATATGATTAAGATCAACATTTGAAAATGAGATCAGAAAACTGGTGTGTTTGAAATAACGAAACTGAAGTTACAATGAAGTACCTGGTACACTGAATTTGCATACCGTAATTATGTTATTGTTATTTTAAGACATGTTTAATGCTTGACTGATGTCATACAGTAGAAGTGACCTATAATGCTGTCTTATCTAAAGGTATCCGGTCAAGAATGAAATTTTGGTATGTTAATATATCTGATAATAGGAAACAGAATAATAGGTCATTATATAAAACTTCTTGAATCATATTTCAAACTGGGAACTTGCAACAAATTTACAAAGCAGAATAATGTTCAAAATGTTTTTGAGCTTTTTATAGTGTAAGGATTTTGAAAGCTAGTCTTCAAGTAACCAAATAATCTTTCATGAATTTAGTTGACCTGCAAAACTGCAAATGTTTCCTATTAATCACTGCATCATGTGCATGTAACAATACTTTTACCAAGACATAAGCAGACCATACAAGCTACATCATTTTAGAATCAGATTTTATCATTTTAAACCAGTATTGTTCACAATTATACAATAACTTGAGTGACATATAAAAATTGCACGTAACTTAAATACCTGTATGAGTTCTGTAATGGGCTTTCAGGTGTGAACTCTTGAAGTACTTCTTGTCACACCCAGTAAACGTGCACCTATGTGGTCTCGATCTGGAGCTCTCACCAATGACTTCCACCATTTGATCATTGTATCTCGTAGACGGGGCTGGAGCTATCGGACAAAGCCCTGGCATATTACTGGCACTGTTTGGCGGTGAGGCACAGCCACTGTTCATGAAGATAATTTGAACTATAGGTTGTTGTTGGGTAATAGTACCATCTGCAGACTTCGTAAGGACGACTGGAACAGGTGTTACACACGAGCCTGACTGCACATTTGGTAGAATTGTTACGTTAGTATTGCTTCGTGAATGATTTACTGATGAAGCCAATACAGCTGATGGTGATGATGATACAGGATATTCTACAGATGATGGAATCTCAGCTTCTGAAATCTTAGCAGCAGATGAAGAATGCTCAGATAAAGGTTTGATTCCAAGAAGCTGAGAGGTTACAGGTACATCGACCTGTGAATTATCTACTGGTGGTGTACGCACATTAGAAATAGATTGACTAGAGACAGAAAATGTGTCTGTTCCACTTTTTGTAGTTTTTGTAACAGACCCAGCACCATTGAAGGCATGTTGATCACTACTCTGAGATTGTTTGTCAGGGTTTCCTTTACTATAAACAATAAACCTTTTCTTTGCTGGGAGACAAGACTGGTTAACACTATTTGGAACAATAACCGAGACTGGCTGTCCTCTACATGCAGTGTCAATTGCAAAGTCTGGAGATTTACTTTTCTGTCCTTGTATCTGCTCCAAAGGTCCTTCCCTCAGCAGCTAAAATAGAACAGACAGAACAGATTTTTATCAAAGTGCTAAGCATACACATTTTTCTCTCTAAAATTCGCTTTTCTAAAATTCTCTTCAATGGTAACTTTAAAAGGAAGTAAGATATAATATACTGGAACATAATGTTCTAGAATTTTATATCTCAGAAGATAAGGATCTTCCATTGTCAGTAGTTAAAAATTATATTAAACTATAAATGATAAACTGTACATCACCCTACCTGTGCTAGCTTAGATTCTCTCCGTGCCAGAGTTATACTGCTGGGTTCAGACACTGAGACAGGTGGCCTGGTTTCTGAAAACAATGCACAGTTGTTATTCCTGTCTGGGCTAGAATATGGTCCATATATCGGTTGAGGTGGTGGATCGCAAGGTAGGTTCCACGGGTCAATGGAAGTAGATGAACAGGATGAATCCATGCTGTTCTCACTGCTTGCAGGACTTGGTGCTTTACAGATGGATAGTAGGGTCTCTATAGCTTCTCTCTCCACTGACTCGTCTACCACAGAGCTTGGACTATCCATGAGAGTTCTGCTACCCTGGCCCTGAAATATGAAGTAAATTCATAAAATGGTTTTGTCCGTCTTGCATATACATGTATAACTTACAAAATGGTAAACCTGCTGCATGCAGCTTCACTGTACCTTAATTTATAATTGTACATTATGTCATGTACTTGTAATTAATACTATGAATCATATGATCATTATCACGCATCAACCCAATCACAACACCGACACAGTCTAAAAATTTATGTAATATTTAATGCTTTAATTATTGGACCTGCACAACTTTTAAAATTTAAGGCTTCTGTGAAGTATAAATTCTGACCAGGGGTTTTGGAGATTAAAAGCGCACAAGATTTTACTATCTCGAGCTCATGTGACCTTTGACCTAGAGACCAGACACAACAGTTACTGTGCATGGTGGCCGTGCTTATCACTTCTATGAAGTATCATAGGGCCTTGCTTTTGTAGATTTAGCATTCACAAGATTTTACTATTCTGAGCCCCTGTGACCTTGACCTTTGACCTAGTGACCTGAAACATAAACCATGCACAACTTATCATTGTACTTATCACTTGTGTGAAGTATCATTAAATTCTGACCAGGGGTTTTGGAGATTAAGCCTCCACAAGATTTTACTATCCCGAGCCCTCGAGTCCTGTACATGTAGTTTTAACATTTATAAATCATACAGTCCATTATCATAATACATGTAAATCAATGCAAAAATATGTTAACAAAACTTGCCTTACTTGTTTGTTAAGGTGTGCTTGTTATTTGTATGACATTTCCTTGTATTAGTCACCAATTAACACTTTGAGTCTGTATCATAAGTAGTGTGTTACAAATTAATTTTAATGCTTCGCCAGATCACTATATACTCTCAGATGAAACATGAATTTCATTATCATTCATTGTAGTAAAGGTATCTTAAATAGAAACTATCTTTAAAGACTCATCTGAATGCTTCACACGTCAAAACAAAGTATGCTGATTTCTTAAGATGTTGTCCTTTCAAAGGCACAAAGTTTGTATTTAACATGTTTAAAACCTACATACCATTATAAATGACAAAATCTTTTCTTTTTCCATGATAAAATCTTTTCTTTTTAGAATCCTGGTTGTTTGTCAAAGCATATTTTCATAATGTTTCAGGTTATAAAAAGTTTAAAAACAGACGACTTACACTGAATGAAACATTGCTAAAATGAATATATTTCGTAATTTTAAGGATTTGTTGATACAGTAAGAGGTGTATACAGTATAGTAGTCTATTTTACTGTATTTTTAAGTACAGTGACAGTATGCAACATTTTTATGTTTTTTAGGCCTCCATCTAGTTGTATATTGTAGACTCAGATTCAATTTACAGAATAGAGAATTAAGAGAAAGCTCCACATTACATTAAGACTGCACAATAGTTATTTGTTGAGCTCATTTTAAATTATGGATTCTATCTAGATTTCTAATAAGAACACACATTAATTTAATATTTAAATATACATGCCTTTAACTCAATAACTGCAGAGAACTCTTTTTAAATCAGCTAGTGTGCTCTGAAATAAATAATCCTTAGCACTTTCCCAAAGAAGAGACCCAAGGTGGGGTGAGGCAGTTTTAAAGGCTCCTTCATAAGTGACTCCCACCTCCCATGCAAACACACTATTCCCTAATTCCTTAATTATTCAATTCATGACCCCTTATCACATAAAACCAAATTTGATAATTTTTATCAATATCATAACAAAACGTTACTTCAATATTTTACATGTGATTTAAATTAAGAATATTTCGTGTTGCAGTAATTTTACATGTCTGATTTATATTCAACTTCAAAAACTGGTATTTGTGCATCTATTTAATCCCCTTGGTTCGTTCTTGATAACTCTTCAAACCGTGATCCTATGCACATACACCAGATCAAGACGTTACAATTATTGAACTCTGAAAATTGTACTGATCATTCTGCAAGTATGCGACATGACCTACTTCTCGATTTCACGTTATAAAACAAAAAAGCACAATTTTGTCTAATTAGTGTTGTGCTAATATGCCAACACGACGTTTATTTCACACAACATACTCACATTTTTAAAACTTCTGAGCAATAGACCTGAATGAGACGCAGCGGCCTACTTCAAAATATGTAGGACATTTGTACTACACTACTACTATCACGAGCCGTGATTTATGCGTGCAAATGATATGGGAAGGGGGGCAACTCGAACTATTCTAAGCCTAAGGCTGAGCTCATCGGTCATTTACACTACTATTTAGGTCGCTAGTCCAGAAAGAAAATGTTGACGTTTACAGAACGTTGACCACTATGCAGTGTACAGTAGATCTTAGTACTTTATAAATACTGATTCGTCATCTTCACTTTAAATTTAACAACAAACACAAAAGCAAAACAATATCAACTTGTTGCGACAGTACTGTAGGGCTACTGGTATTGTTGAACAAGCAATTTAAAAAAAGACCTGAAACTATTTCCTTTGAAAAATATAACTGATTCAGTGATTGCAGATAAGATTGTCACAAACTGTGTGATGAAGTGTGACAATAATGTTTCACAAATTTGACAAAGCACTTGTAACAAAAACATTCAGCGAGCAGACGATGCGTTAAAAACGATACTCACGTAAATATCAGAAGATAGCGGCGTCTTTGGTGGTGTTGGTGGATATATTCCATTAACAACTTGAACTTTTTCCATTATTTTAACATAAACGAACTGTAAACACACTTTTACCTTCAATACACGAAACAAGGGGTGTGTGAGAAAATCATAATAAATGTGACCATGACCCAGTTGAAGGCATGCTCTTTTCAGCCAATCAAATTCGAGGGCACGACTTTCACATCCAATGAAATTTTTATAGCCGACTGATCAGCGGCTGATATTACTACCTTGCGGGCGTTCTACGGTAGCACGCACAGAGTGCATGGACTTACGTGAAAGAGTGATGAAACGAAATGCGGCGTTAAATCAATTAATTTCAGGTGTGGCCGACGAAGAATGACAAGAGTCACGAACACAAAATAGCCAGCGACATATTAAAACATTAATTGACATTTAAATCAGAATACAAGTTTGCCATGGCTCACCGGCTTTCAAAAGAATCTTTTCTTGCATCTCTGATATTTTTTATCGAGCTAGAGTAGAATTTGTCTGAAGTTTTTTTTTCGCAAAAATAGTTATCCGGTGAAGTTATATCAAAATAACAGTGGATCCATTCATACAAGAGGGCCACGATGGCCCTATATCGCCCACCTTAGTGCCATTGCTTTTCACAATAAGGTCACAAACACAAAACGAACATCCAGATGTGATCTCGCACATTGCTATCCAAGTACCCCAAGATGTTTCAAAATATTTGTCATAGTTGTTTTTATTAAAGGTGGATTCCTGTGCCAAGTCATTTTTTTCTATGTCTTGATATGCCCCAGATTTAACATTGATCAAAGGTTTATCAAAACAAACATTCTTTAATGATTTAAGAACAAAATGTGCTTTATTGAGTAGCCACAACCTTTCTCTATTATATGACATTGTGACCTATTTTTTGACCCAACATGAAGTGGTTTCAATCTTGGCTTAAAGGTCATCAAGACAAACTTTAAAATTATTTTATGATAGGGGGAAGGGGGGGGGGGGCTTCAGAGTGTTCATAAGGTTTTTGTATCATTTAACCTTGTGACCTAGTTTTCACCACATATGACATAGTTTTTACTTGGCCTGTAGATCAGACAAACATTCAGACTAATTTTTATGACAATTGGACTTAATATTTGGCCTTTAGCATATTCACAGGACTTTGTAACATATAAACCCCAAATGACCCCAATTTCAAACTTGATCTATATAGTTCATAAATAGATACATTCCATAAATGGGTGCCAAATGTATCTTCTAGTGTCCACAAGCTTTTTCTATGAATTGTTCAGGTGACCCAGTTTTAGAACTTAGCCTACAAATTGTTAAGACATTCTGACCAACTTTCAGCATGATTAGGGGTCCAATATGACATCCACAATGTTCACAAGTTTTTCTATTATTCAATCTGGTGACCTAGCTTTTAACCCTACATTACGTAGTTTCAAACCTTGACAGAGATATCACTGTAACAAACATCCTCACTATTTTCATGATGGTAGGACTTTAAATGTGGCCTCTAGAGAATTTACAATGTAAATGTAGATGCCAGACATAAACTGATCACAATAGCTAACCTTACTACACTTCTTGCTCAGGTGAGCTAATAACAAATATTTTTAATAGGCAACTCAATAAGAAGCTCTAATTAAATAGTTTGAGGCATGTGTAATGATTTTTTTTATCTATTGGCCAAAAGTCAAGGACTAATTTCATCCACATAGCCTTAATTTCCGACCCTGGATATTCAAATTTCATACTGGATCTAGACATCATTGAAAAAATCTGACACCAGGTTCAAATTGTGACATGAAGTGTTTTTAATGTGTCACTATGATTGTACCAAGTTTCCAACTTCAAATTTAACATATATATATTAATATTTGACAAGGACAATATTCTAATTACCTCTAAGATAAATGAGGTAGAAAACAAGTCTCAGGAGTGTTTACAATATATTTTTATCAGTTTATTCAAGTGACCTAGTTTTAGGCCATAGCTGACCTAGGCTCTGTGCTTATAAAACTTTTTTCTTGCTCAAACTTTGGATCAACAGAATATTGTAGTATTTTATTAATTTTTATAAAAGTGTGTCAACAAGTTTTCCATATTTAAAATAACTTTTAAAGTATAGCTATTTTATTTGTTATAATGTACTTTGCTTTGTGCTCAAATGTGACCAGATTTTTCCCATTTTTGTAGATCAGGTAAAAAAATGTGGCCTCTAAAAAGGATTTTCTATGGAAGATGTGACCTAGTTCAAGACCCAAGATGATCCTGCCTCAAACAAGTCATAAAAAAAACAAGTTAATGACAGACACTCACACTATGGGATATAGTTTTGCACATCATCAAATATAATACATTTGTCTTTCTTTTACACAACTACACATCCTCAGTAGATAGTGAACATAAAATATCTTTAAAAAATATAAACAGCATTGAGGTGAGCTGCTGCAAAAACCAGTTACCCAAGATTTCACCTGTAGCCATAAACTCATACCTGAATTAGTGAACTTGTATTTCATGAAAACAGCATTAACATTCCATGTCAATGTCAATTTTAGAAAATTTACTAGATCTCTGAATTGATAATGTATATTACCAGTACTAGCATTATTTGTGAAAATTACGCTGATATTTTCTTTTTCTTTGTCATTATTTTACGGTCAAACACAGCACAAGAGCAGAGTATGAAAGGCACAAATAGGCAAGGAAAAAAAACTGTTTACATTATATGTTGCATTTTGAATTTTATTAACTGCCTTATGTAAAACAAAGTAAATAAACAATGTAAAATGTTCTATGTTAATTTTCAAAGATTATCAACGAGTTGACCCAGAAGCTTTTTATCAATGAATGAGTAAACTCGTACTATACTAAAGATTATTTTTAGAATAGGATTTACCAATGGAGCGATCACATGATCGAGAGGGTCGTATACAAGTTACATTCACCACACTTCCATTTGTAACATTTGATTGGTAAAAAGAGTGTGTCAAAAGCCAGCTTAATCAGCCAACACCAAAATCATGATGTTTTCTTTCAGACAAAGTGATAAGTGAATGTGTGAAGAAAAAATCAACATATGCAGAATCAATTTGCACTTTTTATTGGATGACAACAACAGCAGTACATATTTCATGAATGAAGAAAAAATAAAATGTGAATAGTAAATACCTAAAAGCAAAAAAACAAGGCCAGGTTAATTCAGCAAGTGCCCTCAGTACTTATATATCCACTCGTTTATAAAGGATCCCAAAAAATATACATGTAGAAGTAAAAATAAGATTGGAATAAATGTGTTCGAAGATTGAATAAATGTAATACGCATAAATGTTGATATTAAAGCATAGACCACAGCACCAGCTAGAATAGAATTCCGAGTATCATTAAGAACAGACATACAAACCTTGACTAGAAAATATTTGAACTGAACATGTCTATAAATAGTACCCAAGACATGACATAATACTTGCAACAACTCCCCCAACATACTGGGTTTATACATTTTTGTGTTCATTTAAGCTTGGAGTACCTAGTTTAGACTTGTACCATAAAATGTCAACTTATCAATTCAACATCATTTTGCCCACATTACAGTCTTTGGAAGTTCAAGTTGTGCATTCAGTTTTACCCTTTAGACATGACTAGCTGGCAAATTAAACCAAAACTTAATCCGAGAGTCTGCACTTCTGATTTGGTGTTACAATGAGTTGAGTTTTTTCTTGCTATAATAACAACATTTACAGGAAACAAATATCAAAGCAGGTGACCGGAGTATTCACAACACAGAATTGATGTTACATAATGCCCATGATGTATTGTACAGCGTATCCCAGAGTATATTTACATGTCGTTTGCTTAAGACTGTTTTGCTTTAAATAAATCTTACCTCATAACAAATAACTACCCTTTTACCCAATGTATATACATGCAGAATCCCATTGTGCAAATGATGCTATTCTTACTAAATGGATACCAAATAGATGGCAAGTCATTATTTCCTTAAAATTAAATGACCAACACATTCTTGTATTTTAATGACTTTCTCAAATAATATATTTCTTTATGTGATACTTCCAACAAAAGTCTTCTACGAGGAGAAATCTGCAGCCAACTTTCATTATTAAAGTACTTTCAACAAATTGCAATATGAGTTCTACTATAAAAATCCACTAAAGCTCCACTAAATTCTAATGTATAGTCTTCTTGTTTTATTTTTTAAAAAATAGATTACAAATAGTGAATTATTTTGGTGAATTTTTTTGTGAGAGCAAAACTCAGGGTAGTTTTCCCCTAAATTGACAAGATATCAATTTATGTCCATGAAGGTTAGTTTAAAAGTTCCGACATGAGAAACAACTCAACTCTTTTGATCAAAATGCTAGAAATTAAAAGGATTCCTTGACAAAATTTATAAATATAATTTGTGACCTTATATTACACTGGTAGTCAAAATGATTGATCTGAAAGTTTCTTAGGAAATGTTCACTGTTAAATACATAACGTACCATGCAACGGATTTTTTTCAAGAGAGTACATTTCCGCAAAGTAACAATATTTTAATATTACATCTTGTTCAAGTCTTGAATGCAAAGGTCTGTTTTTGCATGAGAAAATAATCTATACTAATTCATTTAATGCAATTGTGAAAAAGTCCTTACAACTTAAATCAATCTCTCACTCGAGACTCACTCCAGATGGAATCAACCTTGAGGAGAGAAAGAGGCAATGTGGAATCAACTGTGTCTTGCCTATGGAAACAACCACTACTTGGGCACTGGTAAGGATCAAACTTGACAGCCTTCGATCCCGAGGCCAACACACTACCACTGCACCAAGGTGTCTTCCACCCACATGAGAAAATAATTTCTTTGATAAATCGAAGGATGTAGCAAGATCTGAAATGTCAATGTCATGGTGTGTTGACCCATTGTCTTTTAAAAGATTTCTACAAATTAACAACAGTTTGTTTGATGAAATTGTGGAAACATACTCTCTTGAAAAAGCACAACATACTTCAAGTCATTTCGATATGGTCAGATTTCTACGGCAGGAAAATATCTTAATGAAGTATGCTTGGAACACATTTTGATGAACTTTGATGACACCAAAACAAAGAAAAACCCACACATCTAGAAAAGAAAAGGAAAAGCAGTAAAAAATCTTGATTAAAATGAAGACAAATCGTGTCAAGTCAGTGTTTCAATTGTGCATTTCAATGCAGCTAGGGTTGTAAGATGGGAGCATGTCATCAAAGAGGCTTGGGATACATGGATCCTGTACACTGTGTCCAGTCATCATGGGAGGAACCTTTTTGATTGGGATGTAGCTGGGAACCTTCTGGTGAGTATTCATGTAGACCTGATTCCTGAAAGTATTGGAAACAACAAAGACTTAATAATTTTTTTTTACAAAAGATTTTTCCAACAAACCTTTGAATTATTGATAAAATTATAAAATTAAATTTATTAAGTCAAATGCATGCACCAAAGATAATGTAGTTGGCATCAAAAGTGATAAGCTAGTATTGAAACAGTAAACCGATTAACAACAGAAATTAAACATTAACATTTTATATTCTATATTAAATGAATCAAGAAAACACCATATTAAAGTTTTGTAAAATTTTACACAAGTTTTTTTAATTTTACTTCCTAATGTGTCACCTACCATTGTTCTTCTAGGCAGTAGTAGACTTTAGCTGGTCCCTGCATACCGTTGAAACTGGAGGCCGCAGCCACGGTGTAGGCACCCATGTCACAGAAGTAGAGCCATTCCCCAACCTCATGCATGGGCAGCTGCACCGACTGAAGGATACAGTCTATACCATCACATGTCGGACCCCAGACACTGCTCTCATATGTCATCTCATCCTCCAAGTTCTAGAAAATAATCTAATTCAGTTGTAATTCCTCTTTAAAAAGAGACTTTTCTACTACCTCCCTTACTGTATCCTACTACTTCCCTTACAGTAAACCGTTATGCATGGTCTATATGATGTTGAGGCAGGTACAATATCCCCCATATACCATGTCAATATGCGAATTACATTTTTTGTTACTTTTCCCTTTCTCAGATTTTGAAAGATTCAGTTCATTTTTAATTCATTCAACAGCTGAACATTGGCAGACCTTCAAATGCCCTTTAGATACCCCAATGTCAAATTGGGACTTCACTAAATAATACCACAAATCAGCATATACTAATACATTGACATACGGAAGTGGAGGGGGGGGATACAATGCATCAATTTCTATTTACGGGTCACTGACCAATCAAATGGCTAGACAAGGGTACTAAACTTGTTTATTTCACACCTGTCCAGTGCTATGATGTCTAAATCTTTTATTTACTAAAGTCTCAAAGACTGCTTGGCAACATGATCTTTTCTTGCTCAAGAAGGAAGGATTCTTGAGGTCATAATGACAGGGTTCTAACCCATGACCCTCCCATATAAAAGGGTTCCAACTTTCTTTGTTGTTGTACCTTTATCTGTCAATAATGGACATTTTTCTACAAATTTCTCACAGCAGGTTATCTTTTTAAATTATTCAAACAGTCAAAACTCTGCTATAAATCCATGCTCAGAGCAAAATGAATACACAAAATGTGTTCAGCACAAGACTCGAAAGCAAGCTTCAATAAAATCTAGTAGGTTGTGAAGTAACATCAACAATATCTGATCATATCCTTCAAAAGAGCTATATTTACCATGAAGTTCTATTGACTTCTTTACAAAGGTATTTCAAACTACTGAAAGCCTCATAGTTAGTTTCAGCAAAATCTTTCAAGCACTTAATCAAGAGTAGCACTGGCAGAGTAAAATTGCAGTAAATTTGGAAACCTCTGGCCCAAATGTTGTTGAATGATCAATTGGAACCATATATGATATACTATTTCACATGTGGAAAAGCAATAATACATATTCATCTCAAAGAATGGAAAATGAAATAGTAAAATAGATTATCTTAGTTATATATAACACAGGGAATCTTCCTCACCTTTAGAGTGCTAGCTCTGACAGACTGGTGGTCAAACAGGATACAGTTGAATGAGCCGTACACGCCATCATTGACGTAGTACATTATAGCTGGCTCATCAGATAGTGTAGGAGCATCCATCAGTTCTCCATCTGTAATATAGTCATTCACAAACTGTGATAAACTTCCCTTAACTCGTATATTTCTAGAGAAAATGGTTAGCTGAACAACCAGAAATAGAATTCTAATGTCCTTTCCAACTGGAGAAAAAAATCCGGAATAAGTTAGTATATTTGTATTTCTTCTGATTATTCTCAATTTGTTCAGGAAGTAACAATTTGAGAAGTCCTAGTTTAACTGAAGAAACATCTCATAGTGCACAAGCTCAAAACTTCCAACAGTAGCAGAAAGTCCTCCATACATACTTAATGTTGTATATCTACTTTCATTAAATAATTACTTATTAAAGAAAAACTTCCCCAAATAAAACAGATCTTCTACAGTTTCTTATTTACTTTAGGTATCAAGCATGAACACTACGTAGCCTATGACATTGGAACTTCTCTTTCTATACTACATCAAACATCGAAATGCATATCTTACAAGTTAATATGAATCACAGTATCATTAGTTTAATGTAATCGACACATAATAATGAACTATTAACTCCATGTTCCATATATATTAGATTTGCTATGTCTTAATCTCCGTGCAATGTGCAGTAGTTTTCATATCTGCATGATACCACTAAATGGATGATAACTTTTCAAGAGGTAGAAGTCATGAAAGTGTTATAATAGAAGGTTTACAATCAGGGATGGCAACAAGTGCCAAAATTGATTCTCGAATCCTTATTGCTATCCCAAGTTATAACTACAGCATTAACTGAAAGTATGTTTGGTCTTTTTTAATCAAACTTGACCATAGCGCTATTATATGTGAGCTAATCAGGAACAAGAATGGATAATACTAAAGTCACTCGAAGGCCAACACATGGGTCAGTTTGACCTGCATCATTATCATTTTTCACAAATAGTAACTTACTTTCCCCATGTTGGTCCCTTGCAACCACACGTTTTGCGATGATGTTGACACCGAGGGTAAATGCAGAGGCGACCATATAGCGTCCAGGCTCCGCGATGATATCTACGCCTTCCTCAGCGGGGAAGTACTTGTCAAGAGCCATGTTCACTACACAGGTTATCTGACAAAAAAAACTAGAGCTATCACTAAATGTGATTAATACCCCCAAAAGACTGCTTTATAAACTGAGAAAGTTCGTAGTAACAGAATACCTTGCAAACAAACTAAAAAGAGATATTGTTCTTGGCAATAACTCTGTAATTTGTCAAGATAGAGTTATGGTTCTTGTACACTGCACTTCCTCTCATTGTGCTTGACCATTGTATGAAGTTGTATTGAATTCCAACAAGTAGTTTTCGAATAATGCTCCGGACAAGTAAAAGTAACAAAGGGCAATAACTCTGAAATGAGTCAAGATAGAGTTATGGTTCTTGTACACTGCACTTCCTCTCATTGTGCTTGACCATTGTATGAAGTTGTATTGAATTCCAACAAGTAGTTTTCGAATAATGCTCCGGACAAGTAAAAAGTAACAAAAGGGCAATAACTCTGAAATGAGTCAAGATAGAGTTATGGTTCTTGTACACTGCACTTCCTCTCATTGTGCTTCATCATTGTATGAAATTGTATTGAATTCCAACCAGCAGTTTTCAAAAAATGCTGCGGACAAGGAAAAGTAACAAAGGGCAATAACTCTGTAATTAGTCAAGATGGAGTTATAGTTCTTGTGCACTGCACTTCCTCTCAATGTGCTTGATCATTGTATGAAGTTGTATTGAATTCCAACCAGTAGTTTTCAAGTTATGCTCCGGACAAGGAAAAGTAACAAAGGGCAATAACTCTGTAATTAGTCAAGATGGAGTTATAGTTCTTGTGCACTGCACTTCCTCTCAATGTGCTTGACCATTGTATGAAGTTGTATTGAATCCCAACAAGTAATTTTCAAGTAATGCTCCGGACAAGGAAAACTAACAAAGGGCAATAACTCTGTAATTAGTCAAGATGGAGTTATAGTTCTTGTGCACTGCACTTCCTCTCAATGTGCTTGATCATTGTATGAAGTTGTATTGAATTCCAACAAGTAGTTTTCAAGTTATGCTCCGGACAAGGAAAAGCAACAAAGGGCAATAACTCTGTAATTAGTCAAGATGGAGTTATAGTTCTTGTGCACTGCACTTCCTCTCAATGTGCTTGACCATTGTATGAAGTTGTATTGAATTCCAACCAGTAGTTTTCAAGTTATGCTCCGGACAAGGAAAAGTAACAAAGGGCAATAACTCTGTAATTAGTCAAGATGGAGTTATAGTTCTTGTGCACTGCACTTCCTCTCAATGTGCTTGACCATTGTATGAAGTTGTATTGAATTCCAACCAGTAGTTTTCAAGTTATGCTCCGGACAAGGAAAAGTAACAAAGGGCAATAACTCTGTAATTAGTCAAGATGGAGTTATAGTTCTTGTGCACTGCACTTCCTCTCAATGTGCTTGATCATTGTATGAAGTTGTATTGAATTCCAACAAGTAGTTTTCAAGTTATGCTCCGGACAAAGGAAAATGCAACAGACCGACCGACCGACCGACCGACCGACCGACCGACCGACCGACCAACCGACCGACCGACCAACCACCGGGTGACTCCTATATACCCCCCTAAACTTCGTTTTGGGGGTATAAAAAGTCATTCTATTAAATTTTCCATTTTAATATGTATATTATCTTCAGTTTAACATAGCTATGTTACTTGCTTGTGACAGACGGAAGCAGATATTTTTAACCGTTATTTTGCTAATCTTCAGTATTCATAACTTCACTGTCCAAGGTCCAGAACTATATAGTTTGTTGTATCACTTCCAACAAGCCTAGTTCACCATATTCTAAATTATTACAAATTGAAACTGTACTGTGACATACAATTTTTATGACTTGAAGTTACTTTCAGACATTTTGCACCCAATTAACAGATTCCCTTCACACTTAAAGAAAACAATTATGTAAAACATGTCAATAATTTTCCTTACAAGTTCTGATGAACTTTACTTGAATGGTCTAAACACTCAAAAAAGAATGAACATTACATGTGTCTGGAATGAATTAACCGAATCATTTGGCTCTACAACGTTACATTGCATCATTTAGTGACACTTTTAATATGATGTAGGGTGTTACCCCATGAAAGTTAGGTGCAGGCGATTCTACATATTTAATGCACTGCCACAGAAGTCCATACCTCATGGAAGGTGATGGGAGCATCCTCCTGTCCTGGATATCCGCCTCCTATGTCCAGCAGTTGCATGTTGAAGCCCATGTCAATAGCCAGGTCAAACACCTGACGGGCCTGCTGAATAGCCACAGCGAAGGCTTCAGCTTCACTGCATCCACTGCCAACATGGAAACTGGAATGAGATGAAGTTGACAAATAACAGATGTTTTAGTTGATCTAAGTGGGTACTGTAATGATACAAACTGAGCAGAAATATTTAACCCTGTGAAGCGTTTTTATTTTCAATTGATTTCTTATTGCTGCTTGATTCACCTTCCCTTCCCAGGGATTTGCCAATTTCTCAGAACCAAACATGTTAAATCACTTTGAAACTACATAAGAACAGTTGTCTGACCTTACATGTATTTTAATATTAACACTACTTTGTTTAATAGCAAGAGCAAGAGAAAGTCACTGTGCCATTTCTTCAGTCATAATAGTAAAAGTTTGGTAGTGTAAAGCAAAAAGATTACTTTCAAGATAATCTGCAAGTTCGAAAGAAAAACTAAGTTTATATTCCCTCTAGTCAAAGCTCACTCCTGTCATACCAAGATAGAATCTATATTCAACTTCAGACTTAAGCAACTTTATTCAAGGCATCAGAAATATGTCTTACAATTGTTCTTTATATCCAAAGATTCGTTATATCCAGAGTCCCTATAACATACAGTTTACTGAATAGGGCCAAATTTTTCCTTCATAGAATTTCTTCAAAGTTGGCATTTTGACTGAGAATCAAGTTTGAAACAAACATCTGAAATTACTTGTCAACTGCCTTGATTTTGAATTAACTGCCCTTGAACACAGCATTTTGTTATATTTTCTTCCATTCAAGGGCAGATACTTAAAGATCATTATAAAATCTAAACACTAACTAGAAAGTTCTAAAGATTATTACCTGATACCCATGACATTAAGTCCCAGCTGCTGGGCTGTCTGAAGGAGAGGCAGGGCTTTGGATGGGTGACATCCAAACTTTATACCAAGTTCACACTGGACCTTGAAGTTGCTTGGAGGCAGAATCCTCAGTACTAACCTGCAACAAACATTACATGTACATTTCACTTACTCAGTTTATTCTTACATGCAGTTCTAATACTTGTTACAACAATATTAACGCTATGTATGGGTTGGCAGTTCACCTAACCATCACTCCTAGGAAAGATCAGTACTTTCTCAAGTAGTCTAGATGACAGTGCCACTTGAACCTATGACCCTTAATAAGTGAGAGGTTTCATGACTGCATGTCAGAAACTCATTCTTGACCACTGAGGTATGTCATTTCACTTCTTTGCAATCATTATGTCACATGAATCACCTTTTCTGATTTTTATTCAAAATTTGAAGAAAAGACTATGCAATTTAAATCTTTTCCAAGATAATGTTGATTTTCATCATACAACTACATAGCTATTGCATACAAGTTGATCTGGTAAAACATACTCACTTTGCATCAGGATAGAGAGCCTTGACTTTGTGAAGCTCCGCCTCATTGTCAAAAGTCATCATGGACACATCCTTCTTGGCTGCATACTTCAACATGGAAGATTGCTTGCACGGGTTCGCATATATGATCCGTGTTGGAGCCACACCTAGCTGCAGAACCTTTTGAATTTCAGCCTGAAATGTTCAAAATGAGTATGGTTACCCAAATTCAAACATACTACAGCAATAAGTAGTCATTTTTGCATACTTTTGAATTATTCAGTATTTACTGGATGGAAACTGAAAACATTTCCCACTACGGAATGTTCTCACATAGATTTACGAGTAACAGTTTGCCTGAATAAACTCATACGCCTTTAAAATTTATTAAATAAGTCAATCATCATTAAAAATTCACATTATATTGTCATTCATAAAATTTCCAAAGGCTCTACATGTATTTCAAAGACTCCCTAAGGACCACAAACATGTTTACAGTCCAACCTCCTACAAACACTACCTCTCTCCAGCAACAACCTCCCTAAAAAGACCCATATTTTCGTTCTCGTTGCTTCAATTATACAAGGAACTGATCTTTCAAGAACAGCACCTCTCTACAACAAACACATTTCTGTATCTTAAAGGCCAAGGGTGTTCACTCCTGAGAGGTTGCACTGTATTGTTATCAAAGACATTCAGATTTCAAAGATGCTTTAATGTCCTGAAGCACGTTTATTACCACCAAATGTAAAAGAATGTTGTCACCATTAATTGAAAGTGTTCAGAAACCCAAATGCACATGAAGAGCAAAGGAGCTAACAAGGTTTACAAATTTAAAATGGACGACTTACCTTGCTTGCGCAGTCAAAGTTAGCACCACAATCGGCAAGAACTTTCAACACTGCGTAGTCATCGTTGCATTTTACAGCTGAAAATGATCATAAAAAGTTATAACACTACATTTAAAACCTCATTTAAATCGGTTTCTTTTGTTTTTGTATTTTATAGGGTCATTTACCTACATATAGCTATTGTGCTGCAGACAGACAATGTGTATTGTCCAGATTAGATCCAATTAATTAGCCTTACCCTGGAAGCTAAAAGTGATTTTGCCTTTGTGATCAGTGCAGATCATGATCAGTTAACATATCCATTTAGGATTCTCATAATAATTATATTTCTCATTCATCTCTATGTTAACGTTAGAGTGTTTTCCTTCATGCTGGTATTTTCAATTTGCTATATGAGACAGAGGTCATACTTAAAAGCTCGTCGCTCAAAAGAAGTAAGACAACCCATGATTTACTGACTTAAGAAAGATTCTCTTCACCTGTGTGTAAAACTTACAATCCCTAAGCCAGATTTAACATGCATGTCCTTTAAATAAACATGAAAAGTGTCTGAATGTTGATCTATTTAGTACCATACTGCAACAACATACTAACTCAAGACTTAAATTTCACTAAATTTGAAAATCCTCAAAAGATGGTACATGTACTTGGACATAATAGATGCTATGTAAATGTATATACGTACCATAGAATGGCTTCACCCGTGGCAACATGAGCTCCCACTGCTGGTATTTTTGGATGACATCACCAAGGTCACAGATAATGAAGGTGTCATCTCGATCCTTTAATAAGAAAAGAAACGCGTTTATAAATATTGGGCTTTACTGGTAAATGAACTGAAAAGGCCCATGTGAAATACATTTAGGCATCAAAACATCAATTGTGAGCTGATTAATTAATGGTTATTTATTGTGTATTGTTTTTTTCTAAAAAGAAGAAACACAGAAAGTATTAGTTGAATTTTAAATTATTACTAATATTCCTATATCTTTATTTTTATAGGTCAATTCAAAAGCGAAACAACTTTCAGGTCTAAAGTTCCTGTTTAAAGCAAATCCTGTTTAAAGCAAATCATGTTTAAAAGTAGAACAAAACCTAACACACCACTTCTTTAGAGCACGGTAAAATCAATTAACTTAAGCAACTTATAAATGTGATCAGAGAGTGTTGCATTTGTATTCTCTGATTCAGTGTTCTCTTTCTACCACATTGTTGTCTGCCTTCTTAAACAGAACAATATCCAATGAACTAACTGTTCATACATGTGTCACATGAAGACAGTATGTGAAGGCAGGGTCAATTTTCACCCATGGGTGATGATTTGAACCATATTATTAGCGGTCCACTAGGCAATGCTACATACTAAAGTTCTAAGCTCTAGGCCTTGTGGTTTCAGAGAATTTTTTTTAAAGTTTTTGCTACATAAGTATATGTACTATATATATCGATGGCTCAGCGCAAAACTATGCTAACTCCATTTTTTAAAATTGTCCAGGAGAGAGAAAAAACTGTCTACTTTTTTTCCCTTTTGATATTTTGTAACATTTTTTTCAGTCATGTATGCTGTTTAGTGTTAGAAAACTAATAACTATAGTCATTTTCATGTGAAACACTTACTTAACAGTAAAAAATCATAAATTTGAGTTAGACCTAGTTTTGCGCTGAAAATCAATGGTTTCTTAAAAATAATCTTGGCGAAAACTGTAACTAAGTCAAGTTATATATAGTTTTGCACTAGCAATTTTTCAAACTGTGAAAGAAGTGGTATAAAAACAAGTGCTAAGTCAAGTTGGATATCATTCAAAAAATTTGATTTGAAAAGTATTTTGAGAATGAAAAAGTACAAAATTACCATAATCAGCTCCGAAAAATTTATTTATGTTAGATTTATCATAAATTTTCTTGCTAAAATGGCCGAAACTATTCAACAGTTATATTTTTTAAATGAAACAGCTTTTTAAACTTCATTCATATTAATTAAAGATGTTTGTGAGCATATCACTAAGCATGTAGTTAGCTATGGAACAGTTTTCAAGCAAAACTTACAATCTGGTTTTTGGTTATGACATTGTTATGTGTTTGTACAATGTGATATTGTAAACTGGGTAGTTCTCCCAATTACTTAATTTAATAAAGTACCCACTTCACTGGTTTAAAAATGCTGCACAAAAATTCATTTCACATAGACTTACAATTCTAACACAAGTGGCTGCTTTTCCTATATAAATATTTAGGGAAAGGCCAGTATTTTATTTTACGATAAAATAAAAGCACGTTTTTCCAAGAACGACGTGCCTTTAATGACGTAACAATTTGGCGTAAGTAAACAAGCGCGTCCAATCGTATCATCGTTCAAGGTAACAATGATATTATACTAAGCGTTAAATAAAGTTCGGGATTGTTTTCAAAGAAAATAACGTGTTAGAATCAAAATAATAATATGTTCCCTATATTTTATCGTTGAATAAAAATACAGACAGTCATTTGGATGCGTAAAATTAAATCACTTGTGCTAGGCACTGTGATTAAATTACTACGCATCCAAATTCCTGACTATATTTTATTCAATGATAAAATATAGGGAGGCATTTATTATTTCATAAATTAAAGAATTCTCATTTCAAAAAGTTTATACATGAATGCTATACATTTTCATCATGTGAAAATAACCAGATTGGCACTGTTACATCTTGTTTGGTAAAATGTCGATCTTAATATATTGACTTTGCTGTGGTGCCATTAGTTTTCTTGACAAATTTAAAGCGTGTGTTTAAATATTTTTCAAATTTAGATATCATATGATAATGTCATTTTGCAATACCATGCAATGATATTTCTTTCTTGGTTTGTGTGTACGGTTTATCCAATTTGAAAATTTGAACCGTTATGCACTGATAATCATTATTGAATGCTATTATTATGCTACATGCATATTGTGTAATGAGAAAAGAACATTCCTGAAAGTCAACAGAAAAATCTTATTCTTTTCAAGGGAAAATTAAGCTCAAGATTCCTTATATTACGGAAATTCACAATGACGCATGAAGGGCACAAGTCAATCCAAACTTTAATCAAAATAATAACGTAAACACAAGCACATTAATTTGTGTTCCTTTTGGCAAATTTCATCAGAAGTGTGTGCAGAAGTGAATATAACTAAATACAGTACAAGTACTTAAACATCATAAGTAATGATATTCTAAATAAGCAAAACAATAAATTATATGTGACTACTTAGCGGACGGAGCATATAACTTTGCTTTTGTTATGGATGCTCCCAGGTTTGAATCCAAGCCAGTGCACAAGGGGTGTCCTTGAATTACGGCAATGTTGCCATTCAGCCCATTCAGCTGTAAAAGGTAAGCAGCAAAACAAAAACTTGCTTCCCTTAAATGAGTGCTCCAGAGCTAGTGAATAAACTTTACTTAGACTAAATTAAATTCACATAAACTAAAATGTGTCAACTGCAGTTGACTTTCATAAATATGTAGAAAATTTACTATGATATTTTGATACTCAGTTTCCTTAGATTGATATAGGTGGTCTTTTTGTTTTACTTTCATGTTTATCGTGCTTTTGTAAACCATCAGATACACGTCGCACATGTGTAGTTTGTTTTCAAAAATAATTCAAATAAACAAAATTGAATTGTCATTAATAGATTCTGTCATGAGCACAAGGTTACGATCGAAATATCCATCAACAAGGGTAACTGTTTTGGCAAGAACGAGGCCCGCAAAACAATGACTGATATTTCCATCTGAGCCAAATGTCTCATGATGGAAACCTTTTCTTGCTTACGGTCTTGCACTTTAAAGTAGATTTCTAAATGCAAACTTATCAAACTGATGAATAATTATATAAAACTAAAGATATTCCGACGTTGTGTTTAGGAAAGTGACATCACACTGTTTATAACGTTACGTCATAAGTAATTCATGAGATTTGATTCTTAAATTACTCGGCAAATAGTGAAATTTGGGGCAAATAATTTAATAGACATCAACGTCATCATGTAAAAAAATGTTCAGATAGCGTCATTTTTAAGGAAATACATGTACTAGCTAAGAAACTCTCTTGAAATTACCACATGGGGCAATTGGGCAGTGACCAGAAATGTCATAGAATTGTTTTAAAAAAAATTAAGAGGAAAAACTTTATAAGCGACAAAGATGTATACATTTTTGCAACTTCACGGCGAACGAACTGGCGCACAGTCTCATTAATATTACATCATCACAAATGTGCGTCCATTAACAGGGTGCGTATGAATAAAATCTAATATCTGCAAATAATAATGACAAACCTTTACAGAAATCTTACTTCATGTATTTCAGTTCCGGGGTTGTCTGAAATTGCATTTCTTATTTTGTATGAAGATTTAGTACAAGAGCAGCAAATTTGATTTCATAGCTGTTTTTATGGATTTTAAAGGTATATAAAATCAAACATGTTATAATGATTTTCTCCTGAAATATAGACTCATGGATAGAATACGTGTCTGTTAGATTCTTTTAATTATGAAATGGTTTTAAGATATGAAAAAAAAAATTTTTGAATATACAAATGTATCAGTTTGTTAAAACAATTGCAAATGCATTTTTAAAATCTATATAATATTTTGTATCAAAGATTCAGTAACAGTTTCTGTATAGAAATCTTAAGGTACGCTTTAAATAAATGTGGATACATTTATATCAATTGCTGACTGTTTCAGAAGTTGCAGATAACATGCCATCTAGTGGGCAAATGCAACATATGTACTGACATGATCATACAAAGTATTTACATTGTGATAATGTTGGTATTTTGTATCAGAAATTATGAGGTAAAGTGTCACATAATGGCAAAAACATTAATGAATGACTTGTGGCACTATCCATTATCACACATAGCAAAACCAAGTTTCAGGTTGAAGACACAGTCAAGCTATGCAACAGTATTTTTCAATGTCTTCCAGACCATTTACTCAGTCATTTAAAACTATAAGAGTTTATTTTACAAGCAAATACATACAGGATAATTGTTGGTTTCAGTGTAATATCATGTTATAATTTCACCAAGTGGGTCACTGGCTGGGCCACTTGTGAAAATAGCTACTTTTGGTGTTCACAAGTGAAATTATCGAGATATCACATTGATAGCAACAAGTTTTCTGTTCATTTTATGGTAAAAAGTACTTTTGTTGAGTTTGTTTCAATAAAATCTCGAAACGTCATCAGAAAACATAGCAAGCACAAGTCATTTTAACGACGTCATCGTCATCTACGGGTTTCCAGCATTCATTACCCTCAGTATACATTTTGACATTAATCTGCCCAGAAAATTTTATCTGTATATGTATAATCCACCATTATACATATTTCTATAAACCACCAAAAACATAAAATAAATAGCATTGTATACTGTAGAAACATGTAATAATTTCTTAAAAAATAAGCAGAATACTGTAATGCTAAAGAAATTATGTTATATCAGATGTACAAATAGAAACATAACAATGCAGAATGGCACAATTATATATTTGCTTCAAAACTGTTCCATAGTTGGCTTCAGCACAGTATCTTTAGAACTAAACAGGACGTGATATTTTTCTTAACCATTTAGCTAGATCTAGGCAGTGCACTGGACCGTGGCATATCTTATAACAACAGCCCATTTTGTTTTCCAAAATGACACTTTAATTGTATTTTATGTGATAATCAATTTAAAAACTCTGTAAAAAGTATGTCTAATATCATTATTTCTCAGTGCAAAACTATGTCTAAGTCAAGTTAGTAATAGTTTTGCACTAACTTTTATTCTTGATTTTATAAAACTATCAGTGCAAAACTATAGCTAACTCTACTTAGACATAGTATTGCACTGAAAAAATGAACAGTTTGACTTAGCTTCTTTTCTTGAAATTTAAATAGTTTTGGTAATACTTGGAATATATTAAACATCTTTTGAGAGGTTAAGGGGAGTTTGAAAAGGAATCAGAATTTATGATAAAACCAGTTTTGGAAAAAAATGGAGTTAGCCTAGTTTTGCGCTGAGCCATCGATATACTACATATGTAAAATCAAGTGACCCCCAGGCAGGGTCAATTTTGTCATGATTTGAACAATCTTGGTAGATGTCCACTAGACAATGCTACATGCCAAAAAAAAAGCTCTGGGCCTTCTGTTTTTGAGAATACTTTTTAAGTTTTTCTTTTCCATTGCCATGGTTACCAGAGTTCTCAATGGAATGGAATTATTTTAACAACGAATGATAGTGCTTCATGCATAGAACATCCCTGCCAAGTTTCATCAACATTGGCCTAATGGTTTCAGTGGAGATGTTGTTTGAAAGAAAAGGTGAACGGACTACATTATTATGCTGGCAATAGGTCACCATGGCACTTTGTAAGCTAAAAATGTTTCTGATTACTTTCATGTCATTCATACCCATTGAGATCGACAAGTTTTAGTGCAGTACACTCAGATGAAAAAGGTTCATTCATATCCTCAGGACCTAATAACTAAGATTCATCACTTACCTCCCTTTCAAACAGCTCAACCTGCTCTTCAACTATAGCTTGTGTTGATTTAGTAAAGGGCAGTAACTCTACAGAACACTGATTTCCAATATATGTCTTCATTTTTGTCAAAGATTTTGGCTAGTAGATTTGTTATAAATGATTGGATATATAAGTACTCTGAAAAAAGAAAAATGTTTAGTTAACCAGTATCATCTATTTCGCAATGACTGAATGTTAGTAATGGTAAAGTATTATTTGGAAACTACATACATTATTATGCAAATAAGGTAGCAATACATGTATAATGACACTAATACATTTGAAGATTCTTCAAGACACTCCTCTTATTATATGATACATGTGTTTTGGTTGTGTGTTTTTTTTTCACCATTCTAAACACAATTTTTTAAATAAAAAGTTCAAATTGTGAATGTGCACTATTCAAAAATAAAACTACAGCTCTCTTATTTTATACTACATTTTGTACATACCTGGCCTTCGAGGACACTTGCTATCTACCGATGCTAGCTGGGCTCCCAGGGCGGATCTGCGTTGAAGTTAAGCTTCCCTAATGGAAGAAACCCCTCTGGGTTCTGTGTGTAGAAAACAAACCTTCCGCCCTGCAAAACAGAATACAAAATTCTTTCACATTTCCATAAAATGCAACACAAGCATAAACTTTGGGCTGTAAAAGTTAGGATAATATTCCTTAATCCGACATTTTGATGTGGCAAGTCTTCACTACAACTATATTTAATATAGCAAACCAAACAAAAAGAGAGAGAAATTTCTCACCAGTTCACAGCAATGTAATTTTATGGAAAAGATGTTTAAACTTATTTTGCGGTCATGGCAAAAAATAGACTTGACCAAAGACGTTTTATTAGTGAAACATTTCATCATAGACAATAATAGAACATGATCCAATTTGTTCATTTATACCAGTCAGCTAAAGGTGCAGAGATGGTACATGGCAACAAAATAAGTGCATAAAACCAAATCTATGGTAATACATGTAGTAACAAATACAATGTCATTTACTGCAGTCTGAAAAACACCCATAAAGTCATTTTTTAAGGGTCTTGATGAGATGAACATTAGAGTGGAGTTTCAGGTGTTTCGGAGATATGGGATCAAAATTAAAAAAATCAATGACCTCGACTTTGAGTCAGGGAGGTTGGAACACGAGTTCTTCACATTATCTTGATCACATTCTACTGTTATATCTGCATTACTTTTTTTGGGGGGTGGCATCAATTATTTCAACTAATGTACCTTTTTCTTTAAAATCCGTACACTATTTACTGATAAAAGGAGCACAATTAAATGTTGGTTTAATCTAAATGAAAAAAAAAAAATAATGAAACACTTATTATTATAAGAAAAATACCTGAAATTTTGTATCATATGTCAATGCAATGTCCACATTCATATACATCCCACATCAATCACAAAACTGCATAATTCCAGTTGACATACCAGAATAGAACTTTAATAAACTTTGAACAGAAAATGCAGCTGTATCTACAGTCAGGTCTTACTGAACAAGTCACTTTGAGGCTCAATCAATTGAACATCGTTGTTTTTATTTCAGCAACTGTCCCACCTTTTTAGGCCCAATCTCAAAATTAAGTACTTGGTCACTATCTTTATCAACAATAAATATTATTGCGACAAGAAGTGCATTATTTTTCACCTGACAAAAATACTTTACAATGAATCATCATTTAAATGGAAGACTCTTGGGTGCAAGCCTGGACCGGCTCAATCCAGAAACAGATTCTTACTATCTTACTGCTTTTGACTGGTTTTAAAATTCAATTAAATGCGAGACAATTACCAAGCCCGTACAAAGTAAACAAAATTTTATGGCTTTACAACTTATCTTTGTTTAATATCTACATTGGCTAGGTCAATAATCTTGATAATAGAATGAATGTCGCAAGACTGTAGTATTTTCATTCATACCAATTTTTATATCTGCTTTGGCAAGGTCAATAATAGAATTAACGTCACACGGCTGTAGTATTTTCATTCATACAAATTTTATAAAATCTATTTACATTTTTCTATTCATAATGCAGTTGAACAAGTCCATCAAAGAGGTTTATAATATGATATAGTCTGAACTCAAACAATTCAAAAGAGTAGGCCAAAAACATAATTACACAACAGTATTTATATTACAAAATAAGATATAACTGACGTCATAGAAATGTCATTGTGTTTATTTTAGTCCATGACATATTATTTTAAATGACAGAGATTGGGAGCATATCAATTTTCTACATGAGCTCATGTGACACAGAGAGCCTGCCGATTCGGATCACGACAAAAGTTGTGTCATGATATCACAAGGCAACTTTCTTATGTCATAAATTTGATATGTTTCATACAAGTGTAACATATACTTAACAATATAATTATATAATCAAAGTTAATACACTTTAATAAAATTTCTACGCAACGCTATTGAACTAGGTCAGGTTAAGCGTCGTTCCAGTTTTCTACGGGTACTCTGAGATCCAACAAGAGGGCCATGATGGCCCTTTATGGTTCACCTAAAGTGAACTAAGAACATCTGCATTACATGACCTGCATAGCTCCTAATAATTGGAGCAGACCTCTGAGCAATTTTGGTAAAAGACCATTCAAATGACAATCTGTAAAGTTTGGTTGAAATTGGCCTTGTGATTAATGAAGACAATGTTGCGTAAATGTTTTCGTTTTTTAAGCTCTGGCAGCTGTTTTGAGCAGTAAAAACGTAACCCTTCATGCATTTTTGGTAGAGGACCATCAAAGGAACAATCCTGTGGAGTTTGGTTGAAATGGGCCCAGTGGTTAGGAAATGTTGTTTAAACATTTTTCTATTTCTATTTTTAGCTCAGGCGGCCATTTCCGGCAGTGGAGCGGAATGGTTTGAGCAATTTTGGTAGAAGATGCTCCAAGGAACAATTCTGTGAAGTTTGGTAAAAGTTAGACCTGCAGTGAAGGAAGAGATGTTGTATAAACTATAAAGGTTTATATATATTCAGCCCTGGCTTTCATTCTGTGCTATGGAGCAGACTTTGGTAGTGGACCAGTGGTAAAGGTCTTAGGAGGAGATGTAGTTTTTGTATTTTAGCCCTGGTGCAATGGAATGGAATGGAACCATCCTAGCAATTTTGGTGGAGGACCATACAAGGAATAATCCTGCAACGTTTGCCTGAAACTGGCCCAGCGGTTAAGGAGATGTTGTTTGAAGCAATTGTTGACAATACAGGACGACACGCATTAAGCATGTTAAGTGGTCACAATAGCTCACAAGGAGCACTTTATTTATATTAAATTACACTAATTAATACAGTGTTTGCACACATGTTTTTTCTTGCAACTTACATGCGCTCTTCAAGCATGTTCAGTAAGATTAATCAAAACAAATTTAGAAACATTGACAATACTAGTCAATGCTGTATGTTCTAGTGTAACATCAAAACCATTGCAATTGATTGATATTTTAGACAACAATCTGCTGATCTTTCATCGTTAATGGAATAAAACTGACTTTTTCTTCACCACCTGTAAAAATGAGTTTGATTGATTACATGATTTAAGTATTACTTAAACTATGTTTCCAACATCTCATCCTTTGTAAATTTAGCAATTGTCTTTGGTTATAGTTGAAAATACAAAGGTCAAAAGACAAAAAAAAAATTACAATAATAACTTACTAAGATACTTTTGGTCATTATATTCCTTCCATTAAATATATTCCTTATGTCTGAACATAGACAAAGCTAACACGAAACTGTGAACCGCACAACTACTTACTAAATTCATTCATAAGATTTATGAACCTTAAGTTACATCAAGTGATGAGACAGAAAGACAGACAGCTGGCTTTGCAATTAAATTTAATGCATGTTTGTGTCACATTGCACAAGTCATCTGCGTCTGTAATTAAGAACAGTCAGGAATAAATAAACACAAGCTGTCCCTATGTCAGTAAACTCAAATGTTTGGAAGTGCTGCAACAATAAACTATAAACAAAAGAGTATATACTTCTTTTCTACAATTAGAAACACTGGACTTGTTCCTTCCAACATTCTTATTAATTTGCATGAAAATATAAACCAAGATTTCAGAAGTCAGAAATGATGCATACGTGTAAGTTTTACCATATTTCATGAAAGATGTACGTGTATGAGACTTGCTGTGTTTGGTGGTGTGTTCAGAGATTAATTTCCTCATTTAAAAACTTTAGATGCTTCGACTCTATTCATTTTTTTTCCAAAGTCTGCACAGAAAAGGCAACAGTAATCATCAAACCACTCTATCAACAAAGTTGTACATTTGTAGCACTGATAGTAGTTACTTTTATAACTCAACAATGATTGGTTTCGAACCAAAATTCATATACTGAAAATAATGCATGCCGCTTGGATGGCCTAGCTATTTATTGAACTTACAAAGGATGCGTGCTTTACCCACCAATATTGTGTAAAGGTTTGGTAATGATTGCCCGTTAAGATGAAAATACCAGACAAAGCTGATTCAGTGAAATTTCTTCAATTGCACAACCTTTATTTTGAAGTGCCTGCCGCATTCTTGCGGGTTATCCAACTTGCTGTGATATTATACCAGCAAGAACAGTGACCAATTTTGATGTTTAAATAAAATCTATTGAAGCCAAACAGCAGAAAACCAACGAAAACACAGTACTTGTCCCCCTTCACTTATTTGGACGTAGCTTCAATTTACTCAGAATAAAAAAATTGTTGCCATGTGTGTCATTTTATCACAATTGGTGGGTGACCAATGACCATGTAGTCAGAACAGAGGGTATCATGGAACATAGTTATACTGGTAACTGTCACTAACTTAGCAAGTCTCTAATATCAAGTTAATCTAATTGAGTTAAAACACATGATATCTTATGACATCGTCCGATTTTTAATTCTTATTTACTTTTACCTGATAACCTAGCTTTTGACCCCACACCAATTTATAATGTGTCACAGATTTTAAACAGAGGAGGATTTTACTAAATGTCATGCTTTGTGTTTAAGTTAGTTATCTTTTAGGATCTCCTGATCTTGAACTCTGTTAAGTCAAATGACAATCTTGCTGATCTCACCACCACTCCCTGGTCTTACCAATGTGTTTCAGACATAAAATGCAGACCTTCAAATTTGTTTAAAATGACTTTAAAGTTGAAAATTTACTATACAATTATAGACTAATGTTGAGGTCTATATAGTTTTGCGGACCTGTTAAAAGTGATATTGGCCGAAGACGAAGTCCGAGGTCTATATCATTTTTCACAGGTCCGCAAAACTATATATTGACCGAAACATTAGTCTAAAATTATTATATCGTATACATGTACCTCATAAAAAGTAGTCAAAATTATGCGAAAATATAACAGAAAAGGACGTCTTGAAATCCGTGAAGGTCTACACATCATTTTCCAGGTCTACACATACTTTTGCGGACACCTGACGGGTATTGGTCCAATCAGGATTAAGTATTTATGACAGGTATACGATATAACTTGTTTTGGACTTCCATAGACTAGTCTATATAATTATACACTTGATTGCCCATTACCTTTGCTGCAGATTAGTTTATTACATGCTTTTCTCATTTACATTTAAGCTGTGGTGACTAGACAAACATATATCAAAAGGTTATAGTTTTATATTTTATTCAGAGCCTATGCACAAATCTTACAACTGTGACAGATTCAGTTATATATCACTGACAGATCTGACCCTTGAGATACTACCATATTTTAATGTTCCTTATTTGACTAAATACTTGCATATTATGCTTGTGCCTTTATAAAACACAATTTTCATTACAACTACAGGTTAAGCATATAGAACTGCACCAGACATTTTGTTTAATTATAAAATACAGCTTGAAAATGGTATACAGTGCTACAGCAAATATTAATTAGATAAAATTGCAAGGTGCTCCACACACCTGTCTTACTTTTGCGGACTCGGCACGTGAGCGCTATCGGCCAATCAGGATTAAGTATTTATGACAGGTATACGATATAACTTGTTTTGGACTTCCATAGACTAGTCTATATAATTATACACTTGATTGCCCATTACCTTTGCTGCAGATTAGTTTATTACATGCTTTTCTCATTAACATTTAAGCTGTGGTGACTAGACAAACATATATCAAAAGGTTATAGTTTTATATTTTATTCAGAGCCTATGCACAAATCTTACAACTGTGACAGATTCAGTTATATATCACTGACAGATCTGACCCTTGAGATACTACCATATTTTAATGTTCCTTATTTGACTAAATACTTGCATATTAATTATGCTTGTGCCTTTATAAAACACAATTTTCATTACAACTACAGGTTAAGCATATAGAACTGCACCAGACATTTTGTTTAATTATAAAATACAGCTTGAAAATGGTATACAGTGCTACAGCAAATATTAATTAGATAAAATTGCAAGGTGCTCCACACACCTGTCTTACTATGACTGTATGGTCCAAGATACGCTACATAAAACCTTGGTCCAAGATACCTTACATGAAACCTGACGGGTTTTGTTTTACATTAATGTTACCGCTAGAATCCTTTGCACCGAGCAGGATTCAAACTCAGGACACCCAATCTGTTGAGCAGACACTCTACCATAAAAGTCTGGAAAAATTAGCCCCGTAGCAAGGGAGCACAAGTGCCATATTATAATAAAATACCTCTATTACATTGAATAAATTACACTGAATAAATTACATTGAATAAATCACATTTGAAAGGCAGGCACATACATGTAACAATGTCCCAATGATGAAAATGGAAAAGTTGCCAAAGCCCATTACAAATTCCCTTGCAGTCAGAAACCAAGCAGCAAAGCGCTTAGGATAGCCTTGGAGTGATTATTATGCAAGTAACTTTAGTTCAAAGTGATTTCATCAGTTAATTCATTAAGTTAAAAGAGTGATTTCTGGAAACAAACACTGTGTAAATGATATTTCTTAAGTTAAGTATGGAATCACAAGACTTTGTTTACATCCGCTTTTTTGTAAGTGTTCAAAGCACTTTAGTCAACATGTATATTAAAACATCCTACACTGTTTTCAATATTATACATTTCAAACATTTCTTAGAAAGACAGGCAACAGCTTGGTAAGAAATACACACATCAATATGAAAAACAATAGATACAATGTCATGTAGCTAAAAACTGTGTTAAAAGTAACCAGATTATCGATCTTCAAAGAAACATTCAGTGATGAGTTAACTATGAATTTTGTATACTTCAATGCAAATTGTCAATGTCAAGCATTCCAAACCACAGCCTGTTTAATTAAGGAGCGAATGTGAGGCCCATGAAAAAGGTACAAAAATTATGTCATTTTCACTTCCTTACAAGGTATTATGCTACATAAAAATATGAGTGGTTGAGGAAACTTTCAAATGCACATGACCCACCATATTTAGTATCATAAAATTTTTGGACCTTATGATTATCATGGAAAGTCCAGGACAGGTTTTTTTTATTGATTTTCCCCTCAGTTACCAGAATAATGAACTTGTTTCTCAGGAAGCCGTAACACAGACTCCTGTGTTTGAAACAATCATCCAGAACACATTTCCACCTGTATTTAGAGACTTTAAAAGACACTTATTAGTCATTAAATGGGAATTGCCATTATATATCGCTAATTCGTTGTTTCACACAAAAACCTGTGTATCAAACAGATACACTTATCAGTGTATCTAGGGATATTGTTAAATGTGCCACTGATTCTTATTTTTTTCTTCTCAAAATTCATATCCCTCATATTGGCAACATCAACAGAGGTGACAAATAACTTTATAGAACAAACACTACAAAGTTCATAAAGTGACTTTTATATAAAAGGCAAAATCGCACAAACACACTTTTCAGCCCTACCTGACAATCAACTGAATTATTTTCTAAAGATCAGGTAACTGGACAATGTGTTTCATGGTGTCCACAATTGGGTTGGGTTATGAACTTCTTTTATCAATTATTTTAAGTTTTATTCATTAATAAAAAATAGAAACATTATTTAGGTTTTTCGAAATTCTGAACGCCATTTGAAGACATTTAAATTATCACTATCAACAGCATAATATACTGAAGGATCAAACTAAAAAATCCCGGCAACACAATCAATCTAATAATGAGAAAAAACTTATATTATCAGGGCTTTTTCTCCCTATCACCAGGGGCCGAATATCGGCCCCGTTCCCAATTGAAATTAACCTTCATTTTTCCAAATTCCAAAAAAAAAATATTTTTTTTTATAAATCTGTCCCTTCGCTATCTAGCATTCTTTGGACCTTTGCCCTAAACACAGAACGTTTATTTCTAACCTTAAGAATTGTTCTCATTTAAAAAACAAAAAACTTTGCCCCTACCCTACCTAGAATTTTCAGGACAGTTGTCCTAAACACATAAACACAGATATTTTTGTTAGCGTGCACTGCAAGTGTGTCATTATAGCACATTTAACATGTACAATTGGAAAGTGTGTTTCTGTAAAATAGTGAACTTAAAACCTATATTGATCATTAATTCTAATGCAGTCACGGTAGCTTTTGTTTTGGGATGGTAATTTCACTCTAGTGGCTTACAAAACGGGCTTTTTTTTTTAAAAAAAAAACGAAAATCTAATTCATATCCTCAAAAAAGCCTTAAACATAATAGCAATTTTCCATCATTTGCCCTAAATATATATAAAACCGCACAAAATACACTTATATAATCATAATGGTTTGCCTGGCATTGTTGAGCGGATCTAGACCCTCCAAAAAAAAAAAAAAAGGGTGAAAAAAAAAAAAATAAAACATAAAAGACGTACATTCCTATAAGAAAAAGATGTTACCTTCTCAATATATCATTGTTGGCCCTTTTCGGCTTTGGTCATTTGTGATACCCGTTCGTATGGGCCTTTCCATGCGAACCCCTAAAACGAAACATCGGTAAAATATAATATTATGTTATGATAAGGGATGCATATATTGTATTTAGAATCACTTTGTTGGAATTGATTGGAAAATGGAATCGAGATTAAGTACTTTGGACTTTAAAGGATTAGAATAGCATGATTTTAGAGCAAAACATGTTGCCTTATTGATAGACCTACCCTAGTTGATAATTCAGGATTGCTAAAACATTAATTTGCTACCATTAAAGATATTTCACTGGGAATAAATTGCCAATTTGATCATAAAAATGCCGCGATTTTTTGTTAGGGCTAGGGGCTTTTTCCCAGAAGAGGTCCAGAAAAACTTCATGGGATTGTGGATTGGTCAGTGATTTCAAAATTATGGTGAAAGTTTTAACAAGGGAGGTAATTTTACAAAAACGCTGAACTTTAATCTGAAGTAAAATTGTAACTTCTTTTAAATCCACCAAATACATGTCTGAATAACAAAATAGAACAAACGTTCAAACATACCATGGAATAAACACTTATTGATGCTAAAACTGAATATATCACGTGTACCACTCGTGACCTCTCTCTTCGAAACTGAACACATTTTTGACAATAAAATTTACCTTTTGCGAAGCTACCAGCCCCTGAATACTTCTTTCCTTTGTCGACGGAATTTTGCCAGGTGTGTGGGAACACCAAATGAAATATAAATATTATAGAATTAACATGGATATGTCTTTTAAGTTACACTGCTGTTGCGCACCATGCGAAGTGTCAAAATACCAAGGCTAAGCGGCCGAACCTATCCGTTCGGTTACCGTATGTGAATCTCTGCGGGGCTATAAAGTCGGCTACTGTATTCTGAATAATGACACTATATAGGAGCCTTGCAACTGGGCTGAAACTACAATGCTCACGTACATTTTTTTCCTAGTATATATATATTTCTTTTTTTTTGTAAAACAGTATGGTCATTTATCAAATACTATTTCTATGGCAGTGGTGTTTTTCGTCTAATAAACATTGATATGAAGTTCTGATGCACATCATGTAACGACAAAGAAAATTGATAGAAATGTGTTCTCTTTAGTGTAACACAATGATAACGTGTGCCTTTATTTTATATTTGTATCAAGCGGACCTGATAAAATGCCAATTACATCATTGAAAGAAACTGAATATGAAATTTCCCCTATTCTACAGAGTTTATATCAAGAATCTCTCGACACTCCTGAAATTCCCATGGACTGGAAACAAGCGAATATATGTAGTTCCTATTTTCAAAAAAGGGAGATAGAACTAAACCGTCAAATTATAGACCAGTTAGTCTGACTGAAGTCGTGCCCAAAATGTTAGAACACATAGTAGTTTCACAAATAGTGAACCATCTGGACAGTAATAATATTTACATGAAAATCAAAATGGTTTTAGATCGCACAGGTCCTGCGAATCACAACTATTACTTATAACAAATGATATCACGAAGAACATGAATGAAGCCCTACAAGTCGATATGGCGATATTAGATGTTGCCATTTTTTTTATTTTGAAGCTTTCGATAAGGTCACACAGTATACAGTAGACGACTATCCGAGAATATGTCTTGTTATGGCATTCAAGGGGATACTTTATCCTGGGTGAACTCTTTTCTACGTGGACGCCATCAATAGGTTGTTATTGACGGTGAAACATCTAGTTCTCCTCAAGTCACATCCGGCGTACCACAAGGCAGAGTACTTGGTCACACGTTGTTCCTTTTATTCATAAATGACATTGCTTCCAATATTTCATCATCTACAATGAACCGATTTTCTAAACGTCCATTTTATAAGATTCAGTCATAAGAAAAGTATTTTGTGTAACGACTTAAAATTTAGAACTCCAGGGTTATACATAGTGCTCTATCGAATTGTACCAAAAAATGATATTTTACTGTCACGGTTGGTCGCGAGAGACGATGACTACGATTTACGACTTTTTGCACGAGGATCAGTTTGGAGACTAGATGTCTAAATTTAGTTCTAAATTTCAAGTCGTTACACAAAATACTTTTCTTATAACCGAATGTTATAAAATGGATGTTTAGACGCATGTTCTCTAGGGTGCTCTGCAGGTCTGCCACACTAGTATGTCTTGAGTTATCATTTTTGACCATTCTGATTGAGCGTCGATGGACCATTTCCAGCTTATGTTTAATAACCTGGTTATGTGGTGGACTCTAATTGTGGTCTAACAAATATTTTGCTTTGATGTTACGTTTGAGGAAGCCTAGTGTTCTGTTTGCCAATTACATCGCTCACCTGACTACCATTTGCTATAATAAAAGGGGTCATGATTCTAACATAATTCGTAGAGGTCCACTACACAATGCTAAGTAACATTTCAAATATCTATTATCTGCCTGTCGGTCTTGTGTTTTTTAAAAAGTTTTTCCTATATGAGCCTATGTAAAACCAAGTGACCCCCTTGGCGGAGTCAATTTTGACCTAGGGCTCACAATTTGATCAATCTTGGTAGAGGTGCACTAGACAATGCCACATGCTAAATATCTAAGCTCTAGGCCTTGTAGTTTAAGAGAAGAAGATTTTAAAAGTTTTTCCTATATAAGCCTATGTAAAACCAAGTGACCCCCGGGCACGGTCAACTTTGACCCGGGGCTCATACTTTGAACAATCTTGGTAAAGGTCCACTAGACAATGTGACGTGACGTCACATTGTTTATAACGTTACGTCACAAGTAAGCACGTATAAGTTTCTTATATGAGCACGAGGTTCAGATCGAAATATCCGTCACTGAGGGTAACTGTTTTGGCGGGAACGAGGCTCTGCCGAGTTCCCGCGGAACAGTTACCCAAAGTGACGGATATTTCCATCTGAACCAAGTATCTCATGGAGGAAACTTTTTCTTGCATACCAGATGGGGATGTCTGCAGTTTTTACCAGTGCTGGAAAATCTCATCTTACACCCCCCGTGTAAGACGACTTACGTGCTTACTTGTGACGTAACGTTATAAACAATGTGACGTCACGTTATAAACAATGTGACGTCACTTTCCCATACATAACATCTAAAGAATGTTTGTTTTTATATCAAAATGCATCATTTCGGTAAGTTTGTTTTTAAATATCTATTTCAAAGTGCAAGACGGTATGCAAGAAAAAGTTTCTTCCATGAGATACTTGGTTCAGATGGAAATATCCGTCACTTCGGGTAACTGTTTCGCGGGAACGAAGCTGTGCCGAGTTCCCGCGAAAACAGTAACCCTCAGTGACGGATATACAGATTGAGATGGCCTCTTATCAAACTTATGTAAAGAATTGGGGGTGGGGGTTATAAAATCATTGAAAAAATACAACAGCCCGTATTCCTCAGAGCCAAGCTGATGAAATTCTCTCTTTCTTATCTTAGCAAGCCAAAATCAGCTTAGTCTTGAAATGTGCCTGTTTTTGCCGGCATTTTACACCGAACGAAATTACTTACTAAAATCGACAACCTTTTCATCTCCTCCCGTCAAACACAAGTCCAAAACAAAATGGGGTTAGAAAAATCGTAACGCAATAATGGAGTACGAAAGAAATGTTATTGTTTAAACACAGAGAAGCGAAGGGCTGTGCAGAAACTCTTGAGCAACCTCAAACCGCATAAAGCTACAGGTCTGGACAAAATACCAACCAGACTTCTTAAACTGGCCTCTGATTAACTGTCCGCTGGTTTAGCTAGGATGTTCCAGCTTTCTATTCACCTCGGTTAATCCCCGAGGACTGGAAAATAGCTTTTAAAAAGTCAGCCGCTCATTATCCATCTAACTACAAAGTGCTAACCTATATCTCTCAACACCGTTTCCTGCAAGGTCCTATTGCACATAATCTTTAGTAACACAATGTCCCACTTCGACACCCATCGCATACTACCAGGCAGCCGACATGGTTTCCGGAAAAAGCGTTCCTGTGACACGCAACTTATCATCATCATCAGTGACCTAGTCATAGGCTTTGACAATAACCACCAGACTGATGCTATTCTGCTCGACTTTTCAAAAGGGTTTGGTAAGGTAGCCAGCTCTCGACTTTTACAGAAACTCGAACATTATGGGATACGGGATTGTAGAATACTTGTCAGCTAGAACCCAGCATGTTTTCAATTGAGGGCTTTAACCACCCGTTACTTCTGACCACAGGGTAGTGTCCTTGACCGTTTCTAGGGTAGTGTCATTGAGCCTCTCCTCAACCTGGCCTTACTAATGATCTACCATCCAAGGTCAAGGCAAACACACGATTATTCGCAGAGGCCCTTTTTTACATGGTCATTTGATCACAGGAAGATACACACCAACTGCAAGAGGACACTGACAACATAACATAATGGGTTCATTCATATCACAACAAAGAGGCAACCTACCATCACTACCATCAGCCTACATGGAACTAATCTAAGTACCATAAACAGTGCAAATATCTTATCGTTACAATCTCCAATGACCTATCGTGGAAAATATATGTCGATACTATCACCAAAAGCAAATTCTACCTTGTATTTCACAAGAAGCATCCGTTCCAGCCCCCAGGTGCTAAAGCAAAAGCATTCAGACTTATGTCCGTCCAATCATAGAGTATGCCTCTTCGACCTGGTTCCTTTTCTCCGACAGGCACATCAACCAGCTAGAAATGGTCCAGCGACGTGACGTGCTAGATTTGTAAAGAGCAACTACACATGAACTAGCACTTCTCGAACATGCTTCATGACCTTAAATGGAACACACTTCAGCAACGCTGTAATCAGACAAGAGCAACCATGTTTTATAAGATCACAAACAGCTTAGTAGACGAAACTCCATGATGCCAAGTCTATCTGGTCGCGCACATCCATCTACCAAAACAGCTACTCCGCCATTAGCTTACAAAGAGATGACGAAACGAATATAGAGAAACAATAGAAAAAATGTCATGTGTTAAATCAGAGTAGTTTGAGCTTCCCCCATTGCAGAATACCTCAAGGACAACAATGAAACCAACAATATGCCAATACATGTATTGTCTAAGTCATTTGGTCACAAGGCACCTCTTCCAAAAATGAAATATGTAGGTCACCAAAGAACGAATGAGAGATAACAATTGCCACGATCCCCGATTTATTTCTTACTCCCTATCAATACAGCAGATTGCAAAGAGCAGGGGCTTTCATTAACAGTAACCGGAACTGCTAGGTACTCACGTGCAGGGACGCGGCTGCTTCTTTCCAGTGTATACACACAGAGTCAGTCTGTACAGACCGATTCTAACAAACAGAAACTGGAATGGAAAAGTTAGATATCATTTTCTCATACCTCATTACCAAGCAGCGAAAGGAGACAATCCGGAAGAAAAGAGACTGTTTTAAAACAGAGCGATAAGAAGCGGTTATTTCTGGGTAGAGCGATGTATCTATGCAATTAAGTTTTATATTTTAAATTTTGTTGATGTAATTTACAATGTATTGTGCCTAGGCAGAGTATAATTAAACATTTATATATTTTAAACCTGTTTCCTTCTTGTCATGTAATTATATATTTTACGTAAACATTGTATACTAGTAATAAAATTTCCAACAACAGTTGGTCACGTGTGAATGTAAAGAACTTATCCTTGGCGCATTTATTTAAGAAGGGTTCAATAATCTTCCTCTGTGGCGTTACTGATCCTATATCGTGCAAAATTCAGATTCAAATTCAGACAATCTGAGTAACGTATTTATTGTGAATCAATAAAACGTAGAGAACACAGACACTACTTAGAAAGTTATTATCACTTCTTGTAGTGTTTTATAATCATTTCACATGTTAAAGATTATCAGTATTCTACCAATTACACATTAAGACGATCGTATGCTCATGCCGACCAGTAACAACAGTAGACAAATAAACTAAAATCAAGTCAAAAACATTCTTACTTACAAATACAAACCACTCAATGATGTTATTATAACAATTTACTAATTTTTACACGCTTTCCATTACATTTCTCTCTTTGAACTCCCATTTTCTTTAAACATTAGCTAATAACACACAAAGCATCCCATCTGACCAAATATCATTGGAGCTATATTCATATATGCCTTCGAAGGGCTTGTATACAATTCCTAATACAACTAATAACTTATGTGTATATTATTGTTTAATGTTTGTTTGTAAAATGACATTATGTACTATCTACATTGTATCTTGAAATAAATACTGTTTAAATTAATTTACGTGAGGCTCAAACTACAGACTATTTAAATAAGTAAGTGATCACAACTCAGAGTGTATACTAGTATAGTTACAGTGAATTTTGATAAAATTTAAATAAATACTTTAATGTGAGCATTCAACAGGTTTTCATTTCTTTCTTATGTTTCTCTGTACCGATTACCCATCAGCCGTGAACATAGACTGACACGCCTTTTATACGTAATCAAAGCACTGAAAGGTGTGATTTCAAAACCAGATCCTGTTATGAGTCTTCAAAAATGTTTGATAATTTTAGACAATCAAGCATACTTAGATAAAGTTTATTGTCATTTTGTGTGGATGAACGCAAACAATCACACATATCTCGCTTTGACAACAGACGAGTGCTTGAAAACAAACTGCGAATAATAACTTGTGCAGCAAATAAAAGAAAAGAACGACGGCTCGGGCGATATACAGTGCAAACGGGGACCACATACAAACGATCACAGTTAAAACTCGTTTAACTAATAATATTTGATCATAAACATTGATAATGAAGAGGTCTTACCACCAAAGACAAAACAGCCACCGGCTGTCTGTGAATATTGTCACCCCATATAATTCCTCGAGGATATATGGACTGACTTGCCGGTATGTTAATGATAATAATAATAGTAAAAACAATTTTCTTTTACGAATGTATAACACATTAAGTTATGTATGAAACAAATTACATATTCTTATTTACAATGTGGCCTTCGAAAAAAACTATAAAAAATAAATAAAGAAAATACAAAACTATCAATTAGAAATAAACACATGATTAAAACACACATATCAAATACAAACATATTCATTTACACCCGACAATCCCCCTTAATTAAAGATGTAAAATACTTATTATGAAAAATTAAATACATTTATTCATTATCTCATGTCTTTTTTTGGGCATTTTATAACTTCTTCACAATTTCTCCTTCCCTTGAGATGAGCTTTGATTGAGACAAATTTTTGATAGAAATATTTTCTAAAAAGAAAAAGGACTTTAAAAGAAAAAAGACCTCTCAATCTCCACAGATTTTTATAAGTCTAATCAAATACATACAACAGTGTCCGTCTCTATATGATTTTAATTCGACCAGAGGGTTGACTTTAATTACAAGACGTATATTTGCATACATCTCAGTCAAGAGGTAGCTGAGAAACGATTTGACCCTTGAGTACATGTATTTCAATATTAAGTATCTGCAATGATTCTCATTTAGTAAAAAAGTGCTGATAGAAAATGGATACATGTATACTATTTTTGGTCCATGACACAATATCTTATCTAAATATTGTGCATGTAAATAATTTAGCAACTAGCAATTTACAAACTATTTTCTCTTTTTTATGTTTTCAATCTAAGAACGTAACATCGGAATCCTAAATTCATTGATCAATTTGTAATTGCTCTAACGACTGATGCCAGTCTAGTATTTGATGTATGTAGAAACTTAAGCTGGTTATGAAAGAAGAACCGACACCAAATTTGCAACTTGAAAGTACGGAGAAGATATAATACCAAGTACCAATACTTTCTAGAATCCTAATTTAGGTATTAAAACTTAGTAATAAGTTTAAATCGATGTCTTTGTTTTTGCATATCTAATATTCAGTAAGTTTCAAAGCATTGTTATTAGGATGATGTCTAATCGAAGTTCAAAAATATTTATCGTTATTTTTTATATGTTTTTGTTTGCTTTGCATAGGAAAAGACATATAAAAATCTTCTCAGAAAAATAAATGTAAGCAAACGCTGGACATTCCATTTAAACCACCATCATAATAGCTTAACCATTCTAATGCATTCATTCCATGTTCATACAACTAGGCATAAAGTAAGATTTCACAAACAATTATTTACAATTTCCTTATACATTTGTATCTATACAATTTCTCCTCATTGCGCAACTTGACATCAAGTCGTAATGCATCAAGTACTTAAAGAAGTTCTTATCACGAACCACTCGGCCCATCTTCGTACATGTATTTTTAGCATCTTCGCACTGATGTTGGTCAGCTTTGCAAATCGTGGACTCTGTCGATATTAAGGTTATCACCAACACTGAAAGTGAGATATGAAGACAATTCCTTTGAAAACAAGACAAAATAAATATGGACCAAGCGCACCGCACAAAATGACCTGTACAGTTACAGTAAGGGTGACTTTCAAACAACTTGTATTAAAATAAAATGATTGTATACTTTACTTAGGTTTAAGCTTTTTAAAAAAACGAACGCTTGGAATTTCAAAGACGATGACTATGTTATTAGTTGCAAGAGCGCACGTTCAAAACTACTTTTTCAAAATTCCGTATGAAACGTATGCTGCCCGGCAAAAGAAATGCAACTTTACCTTTGAAATTATGGTCGGTCATGACGATGTTGGTACTTAGAGATAGACAGAAAACAGTTTTGAATGAATTAGTTCATCGTAATTTTATGTAGCCTGATAGCGAACTCTACCACCTGCAATAATTCATGAATAATTGTGTGATGCTTTTTTTCTACAAACGAAAACATTCGGGAATGTACGTAAAGTATATATATATTTTTAAAAGAAATTTATTTTAGGTGAATATGATGCAATCGTTCGTAAATAAGGTTTTCAGTGCAATTACATAATAAATTTGAAAATCAAACTAAGCTCCGTACGTTCCGTAAATATCCGCACTTTTCCGTGATATGCATATAATAATCTTCCGTAATCAGCGTAAGGTGATATTAAAGATGGGCACTTTTTCAAACTTTGATAAACTTAATACTTTCACAAGTTATAGCATTCCAAAAGTTCCTTCTAGGGCACATCTGTCTATATATATTATTGAAGTACAAACTACGACAGTCTAAGCAAATTCAGGCATTAGTATCTACAATATTTAATACTCCAGGCACCTGTTACTACGTCACGCTAAATCTGCTTTTATATGGTCACATGGAAAGTTCGCGCCATACTTCCAACAACAATATTAGCATATTTCTACGCTATGCAAACATATGTAAATTAACATTCTTTCAGCTATTTGTCAAACTCATAATGCAAAAGCAAACGCATTGTCGGGCGATTTCTGCAAGTCCAACGTGCAATAGCTTATTTTGTATATGTGTGCAATAGCTTACCTAGAAGGCGGACAGCTGTTAAATGTCAACCTGTAAAAACGGTTTGCCTTCGAAGTGCAAATAGTGAGACTATAGCTTACCCAGTGAAGTTACCACATAAAGGGAAGTAACCACAGTAACGTAAACATGTAGCGTGTACGGAAAAGAACGGCTATTGGTTGTTAGTTGGTTCCATCACATTTTCAATATCACAACGTTTGATTTATAACGGAAACACACCAAAAATTGGCTTACGTGCTGCACTGTTCAGTCAAGTGTGTCTGTACAACTCTAAGTGTCCCTTCCTTGGAAGGAACAATAATATACACTGGCTAGTGTGCAAAATGTGAAGACAGTTCACCATTTAATTAAAATATGTATCGTTTTTTGTAGTTCTGGCTTCCAAAACTCTAAATGCCACTATTTTTATATTTTGTTTTTCGTCAGTTGCGGCTTTAGAGTTTTGGATCAGCCTCTACTACGAACCTACCAGAATAACAGATCATGCAAATTTTCATCTAATGTACGTTAAGTGGGAAATATGATCATGTTTGGGTCATATATTTATAAATTCATCTTTTCAAACCAAGTACGGTGTTCTACAACCAAAGTTGACTACAAAAACATCGATTTTTCAAACCTACATCATTGTGTTTACATTTACAACGGACTTTCCAAATGCCTGCTCTCGCGAGATCTCGTATGAGCAATCGCACTTATTTTTCATGTAAGTCAGAACGCTTGATATTTTCCTTTTGTTTAGTGTTTAGATGATATAAAGAACGAGTGTAAATATACAATAGCATTTACCACTATGTTTTTTTATTTCAAAAGAAATTTACTTAATTTTCGATGCGGAACAGACCTTGAAAGTGTTCGCGCCAAAACGCACGTGGTCATGTAAATAAATAAACTGTCCCCGTGACCTCAATCGGAACCTTCGCCGATTTCCCGCAGAGATCCATTTCCAAAGGTTCCTGGGAATGGTCACGTGATAACTGTCAAATCGGCAAGATGGCGGCCAGTTGGTGAAAATTCTGACCTGTTCGAAACTTTCGTAAAGCTTTACGTTAAATAGATAAAATTTGATATTCAAATTTGGCAAATTAAAAGATTATGGTCTGATTAATAAAATTATTTATTGTTTTTACTTATTGCTCATGAAATACTGAAATGCGAGCGTGTCAGATTCCTGGCACGATTATTGGTACGATTTCCCTACGGAGTAAGCTTCAGCGTACCCGTTCTGTCAAGCATATAAACCGGGTACGCTGAAGTTGTTTTAGCTACGTTTTTTGTTGCCCCACTATTACTAGAAATACTGATATTATTTAAAAGTACCCTAAAAAGTTTGCAAGTGTTTAAGTCTATTTGCTTTTGTTCTAAGGTTCCTGAAAATATTGCTTGCAATGTAGAATTACAAAACATGTATTAAGAGTCTACGAGTTTAACACGGGTATCAATTATGCAATTATGTCAAAAATATGGGATACAATTTACCTAGTTTTTCCCGAGACATATCACACATATAAAAATGCAAAAGTGTAGCAAAAGATTCGGAGTAGGGGCATCACTATTGATTATGGAACTTTTATTAGAAATATGTATAAGAAAAAAATGAAATGTATTACCTTCTACTTTTTGAGATATGGAACTCTTAAAAACGATTACAGTCGACTTTGATATTTTCAAGCAATTGCACAGCATGATAAAATTAAGGAATATCAAGACACAGTACTCATATCTTGCAAAATGATATATATTTTCATGAATTTCAGTTTAGTTACAAACAAAATTTGGCTCATATGGGTATTGCACCCAGGACCTCTTGATCTCAAAGCGGACGCTCTACCACTGCACCACGGTACAAAATGTGCAGAACTATAAAATCAAAAGTATTCCAAATGGTCATAAAACAGGAAGTACTCTACCTTAACAGCGCAGTAGTTTCTAAAACAGGAAATATAGCATGCTAACTATGGCCTTGAGGCTTACAGCCATCAGACCAAAAATAGAAAGGTAAATTTTATTTGCCTGCATGTGTACCTATAGGTATGAGTAGCATAAATAGGTGCAAACCGGAAGCAGGCTATTTTGTCTAGGGAACATGTGGACCTACACTATGTGTTTGATTGTTGATTGGCTGAAACTAAGTGGATGCATACGGGAATAATTCTTTTGAAATAATCGCTGGATGAAAGATCACGAATGAAATTCGTCCTTAGGCAAGACACAATTAATTCCACATTGCCTCTCTCTCTTCGAGGTTGATTCCACCTGGAATGAGTCTCGAGAGCGATTAATATTAGTTGTAAGAACTTGTTTCGCAATCGAGAATAAATAAATTAGTATAAACTAAATATGAAGAGAACAATCTGGATTTAAATTATTAATGAAATATTTGGTATCTGAAAGTACTGACATATTTGGTCGGTGACCACTAAAACTGCGCCGACAATGGGGATGGTGTCATTCAGCTCCAAATTACTGGCATAAAGTATTGGATCACATGTATAAATTTTGTTATTTTTATGGGAACTAGGATGTTTCTACAAAATAAAATGCATTTTAGCAGTCGGCGAAAACTTGGGTAGTCGCACTGGCCGAAAACCTTATAATGCAAGTCTATAGAAATGTATTTCTAAAGGCTTCTTATACCATATAAGTTTTATTAGCTGTCTGGTACGCAAATCAACACTTGGCACAGTTACATGTACTTTCGATATTAACTCTACTCAGGTTTCAAAACTTTCTACTTTAAATTTATCAAAGCGAATCAAGAATAATAGCAAGCAGCAAACTGAATCGATTCACCTGACCTCTCACAAGAAATGTTTTTAAATAACTTGTTTTATTTTACATTTAAGTAATTATTTGACTATTAAATAGTATTATAAAAATAACGTTTTGGTGTAAATAAGCGATTTGTCTAAGCTATAATAAACTAAAAGGACGACATATTTAAAGCTTTTAGCAGATTTATTTGAGGACATCAAATAGAAGTAGTTTAAAAGGACTTTTAAGTTCTAACACACTCTTAAATCGGTCGTGATTACTGGATACAGATGTCAAAAACACATATGTCAGATATGGCCCGATCCTGGCCTGTTGCCAGCAAATATGGGAAACATATGTATCCAGATGTTCCATACCATGGCGAGTCGTACCCGGCAAGGCTCTTCGAATATTCTCACTTTCCGTTCACGTACGCATACGATGTTCCAGGCGTTATGACCTACCCGCGGTCGCTGTACGGACGAGGACTTGGGTCCGTGTCTGAATACGGGCACCGGTCACCGTATGCGCATCGGTCAGAGTTATTCGGTTACAAGTACCAGCCTTATTCTACAGCGGAGGAGGTAGAGTACTACAGGGATGCTTACTACCCCCGATACAGTAGATATAGACCATGTGAGTACAAACTACAATTCATTTTGAAGTACATGTAAACTGTTCGATATGATGACTTCTATGATTAGTACCTTTCTTAATAATAAAACAATAATTTTAAGCTCTTTGAAATGCAATGTCCATTACATAAAAGACGTTATAAAAATCAAATCTATTTTCGAAATCAACTGTTACCGTACATTGTGCATATCTCCCGATACATTTTTTTTTGTCGGAAAAGGAATTGAAACCCAGCTATGCTAAATAAACGAATACAATAAAACAGTCTATTGCTAAAAAATTATACTCGAATTGCTGACATTTTTTGTTTAATTTTAGGGTACTACTGAAAAGTCAGACTAGATCGTCGTTTGGAGAAGTTTTGTAGACGATTGCCCTTTTTGTTGAAATGCAGCACCCGTATTGTATAACCATAAGAATGTGAATGTATATAACATAAATGACTTAAAATCAGAAATACTGTACATGTGCATTGTTTACATGTTTGTATCACGCTGCAACCATACAATATTGCAAGACACCACCTTTACAACATTTTCATTTCGCGAGTATCATAAAATGCTAATTGAAATGTAGCTTAATTTGTAATATGTTTTGCTGAAAATGTGATGTTTTTATATTTTCGTAATATTTGTTCATAGTGTAATGTACATTTTAGAAGTTGCGCAGTAGTTCGTTTATTTTAATCGTGCATCTGCATAGTCCGAGATAGTATTATTGTAAGAAGTCAGATCTATTTTCGAAATCAACTGTACAATGAGCTGTTGTCGGAAAGGAATTGTTAACCACTGCGCGCAGTGGTTTTTGCATCAGCATATTTTGAGTTAGTATTGTTGTAAGAAGTCAATGTTGACTAAATATCAATATATTCGAAGCACTTACGTATTAAATACATATTTATAAGTAGAACATCTTAAAGAATGCAGGGACAGATCCATTCTCCCCTTCCTAAAATTGCACCTTACATTTGTGTTACTGTTGTTATTGTTGTTATGATAGTTAAGATTATTGTTATTATTGAAATTGTTATTGCGATTCATGTCATCTGAAATAAAGCTTAAAGTCTTAGTTGTTTTATGAAAATGTAGTATTTCATTTTGATATGTGTAAAGAATACCTCATGGACATTTACCCTTACTTTGGAAATGCATCAGATGTTCTGTAATATATACAGATTTACAGTACTAGCTCATATCATATGTTATTTGGGGTTTCACGTGGTATATGTGGATACATTACCCATCTGTTTTAAATAAAAAAAATATTACCCTACAGAAAAATTCAATTGATTTTTTAATTTATTCACCTGCTGGTCGTAAGCAAACACGCACTTGGTGCCTCAATGTCATTAAATGACTTCACTGAATGTCGTCTGACATCAGTAAGGTACGAACATAAACAAAAGACAAGGAACATGATAATTCGGATTATCGATTGTAGAGGAGTAACTGAAACGTGACTTATTGTTCCTCAGTACGGATACAATATGGTGCCAGTAGGGCTGAAATTTTCTTTGCGCATTGAATAACTGCACATGCTCATAGGGTACAAGGAAACGAAATTTTAAATGTATTTTACCTGCTCGACCCTTTAATATTAATTTCTTATTACGGATCGATGACCAATCAAACGACTGGAGATTTCAACCTCTGAGAGATTTAAAACATTTTAGGTAGAATTTTTTCTTGATTGTCTATAAATAGAATTATTACTGAATAGGTACATTAATTTTAAAAATTTGTACTTTAAAGTGTACATGGCTATCAGCAAAGTAACTTTGAATGTTCCTGCAAAATACTTTCTGTGTTGTGCATTAATTTCTCGCTTATTGTTTATCTGACCATCGGCTATACCTATATATCTAACTAACCCGCAACAAACTGTTTTGTAAAAAACCATTGAAGTACCCTACCATGTACGTTTTTAGATAGTTTATCCGGACTTTAAGGCTGATAATATAATTATTTGTTCTCTCTACCGAAGTATTTTCAGTAATATCTAATCATATATAGTATGAATGCAGTGTTTGTCTAGTATAGTACAATCATATAGTACATAATTAAGCCACACATTCTTGCAATATGCATAAATTATCGTCTATATCTGTGATATTAGCCACCGAAGAAGAGTGTGGAAGTCGTAGACAAATACAGTCGCCCAATGAAAATATATATATGAATTTGAAAATCCTACTATTGAGACCACCTTATTATTACGATTTGCATAGGAAAACATTTATATTATGGCATAACAATCAAATCAAAGCACTTTTGCCTCGCTTTTAAGCCTAATATCAAGACTACAGTATAACAAGTCCCAGGGTTGTTCTTGTCAAGTTGTATTTGGAAATACTTCCTTTTATTAAGGGTTTGAATGAAATATATGGACCTATTATTTACATTTGATGTACATATAAGCTTTTCAAACACGACTAAGTAAAATGAATACTAAGACCAGTAGATTGAGGTAGGATCTTCCTGTTATCATCAATACGTAAATTTCGTCAGCTACCTATAATTCCAAAAGTATATGACAATACTGGTACAATACACATCTCAGACTTGAACAACGCGATTGTTGTCCAATTTTTCATGTAAACTTGTAATCTGTTTAGTCTGTTCCATGAGCATTTTATATATTGCCGGTAAGAATGCATCCATTTCCGGTTTAACCTCGGGGGAATCCGGAGTCTCTAGAAGCAATCTACTAGCATGTCGCTCTAGATGCCCATACGCTTCTTCTATTGAACTTACAGTTGATCGCTGGGACTGTATGGATATTTCTGAGCCACCAAATTGGCTCGCCCCGGTAAAATGAGTAGGTTGAGGTTTGTTGCCGTGAGAGAAAATCTGTTGCTTCAAGATCAGAACCGAATCTGTAAAACGATTCCATACTGATAACGTGTGGATAAAAATTGTCAATGCTTAACATACAATGAATTCGAACATGTAAATAGACGTGTCAACAGAGGACACTACTGGTCTAAAAAATGAAATTAATGTTACGAGTGTACGTAATTCTATTTAGAGATCGTTTCGTGTAACGTTTACGTAACAGGACATAGTATTATGAGCAGAAATCTTGTACACTCGCCCAATCAAAACCTTTGAAGAAACTGTAAAGCTTTAACCACTGTTAAGCATTAGACATGTTTAAGCAGGAATATTAACACGTTATAGTAAAAGCGAATTACAAAAAACACGGACAAAAATTAAAAATTATATTCTTATAAAAATTTGAATATACGGATTACCTTGAAGGTTATGTTGTGCATGCTGTCTCTCTATATCTCTAACAAGATTAATCATCTTTTCGAATGCGTTTTCCGGTGATTTTCTGATACACTTTAGCAGTATCTTGGCACACAGTGTCTCATCTACTGGCCCGTCTACAGCTCGTAACTGCACTCCTAGTACTTTGGCGAACACTGACATTGGCAAATTACCTACAAATATATACAGTAGCGTCACTCAATTTTGCAAATATTCAAGACAGAACACTTTTATTCATATTTCGTCAAAAGATTTCAGATAAACAAGTGAACGACGATGTTATAAAAACTCGTACATCATTGGTACACATAGTAGTACTTTAAACAGTACAGACAAAAATCAAAAATGTATATCAACGTATTTACTGTGTAACTAAGAAATGATTAGAAAGTGTCATACAGTCAAACTCTTAGCCATTGAATGCAGTCCATATCCCAACTGTTATAAATAATCTAGCACCGCTAAATTCCTATAATGGCCTTGTCTATCTTTCATGTTGGATAACACTAAACAATGTTTAAAGGTTTGTTCAGTGAAAAAACAATAGAAAAGCAGACCTAACAGATCACCATTATACACATTTGATTTGTTATGGTCGAAGGATATTTTTGTATATGTCGATCTTTATCAATAATGATAAATGTCTACTTTTACTTTGTTCATGTGCATAACTTACCGAGTTTGTACGTTAGTAATTTGACTCCCCTTTTAGCTTCATTTGGAAGGTCCTCTAAACTTATTCGTTTGCTCTGATATGCCTGCAGATTTGAAAATGTGGCCCTAATAATCTCGTTTTCATTCCTTTCTTTTGTTAGTTCTATCAAATCTTTCACTTCGTCTATGAGTTGAGAACTTGATGCCTCATTCTTCTTTTGCAAATATGTCTAAGCCGAAATAAATATGAAGCAATTTCACAATAATACACACATACTGTTAAATAACAAAATGGAGTTGCAACAGATAATGACAGAATAATTTCATGCTGGAAAATAACTTTAAAACAGATAAAAACGACTATTCAGTTACTTAAACAATACATGACTCACTCTTGAAATGAATATGTCTACTTACGTAATATTGACTTAGACCTGATTCAGATGTTGCCAGTCTTTGAATGATGTCGTCAATAATGCATTTTGTTGTTTTAGAAATTTCTTCAAGCGTAGCAATTGGGTCGTCAAGTTGAGAACTAGTTTGAAGAATATTTATATAGGCATTTTCTCCAAGTTTCACCGTATTACACTCCTTGACAGCCTCGTTTAATAACCGGAAATGGTTTTTCCGTTCCTGCAACATACAGAACCAAGTCAACAGTCTTTACAATACGTAAATAACATTAAAAAGTTAAAAAAATTGAATTGTACGTACTCTAAAACTAAATCGTATATGTCCACTCCAATCGTTTCGTTAAAATATGTTCCTTTGATGGAATTACCTTATTTGCCAGATGCAGTTCTTCGGACAGATTATTATTTTTAATTTGTAGATCTTCAATAGTCCCTAATAACCTCTTGTTTTCTGATTCCAAGTCTTTCGATCGCAGTTCATATTGTTTCGCTATCTTTTTGTACTTATCTAAAGCCCTCCCACTCAAACGTTCCATAAATCCATCTCTTTCCTCCTTTTTCTGCGAATATTTTCCGCCTCTGAAACTTCTTTGAAAACTGTCTGTACCGACGAAGTCGACTTCTTCATAACTATCGTCATATTGCGCATCGAATGTAGATTTTCGCGGCGGAGACGACATCCTGATATTTTCGGTTGAAAAGAAAGCAGGCTACTTATTTATTCGAAATAAAATGTGATATACTGCAAAGTATGCCGCCCCTGCGTCGGTCATATTTATTGTCGTATTAGTTTTTTATGACTATATCATCAAGGTATTGAAAAAATGATATATTTAATTATGTGTTTATACTCTACAATTATTATATCTGAATGTTAGAATTTCAGTGTCAATGGCATAATAAGTATAATCATACCACGGAGTGTTTCAGGACAAAAGATTTTGACACCGTGAAGAAATTTAATCCAATTTAGGACGGGTAAAAATGTGTGTTATTAAGTCATTGAAGAATTTAGGTTATCTAGATATATCTATTTGGTGTTCAACTGTTCATACAATTATTTACAAATAGCATTTTGTCATACATAAACATAACGTATGTAACCCTAAATTGACATTAATATGCAACATATTGATACATCAAGTACTTTTAATAAACATAACAAGGGGCACTTGTCACCGAAAATTTAAAACAACATTTTTCTAAATCGTTTCCTATTATGCTAGCTGAATTATTTTCACATTTCGTTTCCATGAACACAACAAGAAGAGTAGCAAAATAGAGACAAGTTTGTCAACTTATCAAATTGAGCCTACTTTAAAACTTGCTTTATGTTTTGCTGACTGCGACATATCTAGCTGAACAGGAAAATGTGGAAGCTTTTGAAATACTAGATGAAACGAAGTGAAGTTGGTAGAGAAGTCTGTGAGAAAACACGGATGGTAATTTGCCATCAAATCATTACACAGTAGCGAGTAAGCTATAGCGTACGGTCGAAACGTTCCGATTTGCCTTCATTCAACGGATTATTGAATTGTTGGTATTTTGTTTTATGTCTTGTCAAAGGTATTATTGTTACCCTATCTTTGTGTAGTTTGCTCCATTTACACACATCCCTCTTTTTGTTTCTAATTGAGCTCTTAAATTATTACCTCATTATCGATGTAGTTGCATTTCGAGCGGCTGTAAGCTATTAGACCTTTCTAACTTAAACGTAATCCGTAAATGTAAATAAATTGGGGGATTTCTCAAACAGCACAACTATCATTTTCAAGTTCAGTTTTGCGGGCGTTATTTTTGGCTACATTGATTGTGCGAAAAAACAAACAAACGCATATATAAATCGCTGCAGTACACACGTATGAAATTCAAAGGGAGATAACGGCTGCATCCGCATTACATGATTGTTACTGGATTGTGGAAATGAAATATGAGGAATATTAAATATATAAAATGATAGAGTCACAGTGGCGCAATGGTAGCGCGTTCGCCTTAGGATCAAAGGGCCCCGGGTTCAATCCCTACCATCGCCAAGACACGAAGACAACTCTCTCTTCGAGGTTGATTCCATCTGGAATGAGTTTCGAGAGCGATTAATATAAGTTGTAAGAACTTGTTTCGCTATCGAGATTACATAAATTAGTGTAAAGTAATATGAATAATATATATCATATTTAACTTCTTTTATAAGTATTACTGAAAATAAACCGAATTATCAGAAGAAAACAGCAACAAATGTTCATTATAAGTTTATTTAAGGTTCTTACCGAAAGTAGAAACTCATAATTGAATTGATACTAGAATGCAGTGGAATCCAATACAATGCCTAGTGTCTCTGATATGACAAGCCAATTTATCTTTCTGTGATGCAAATATATATCTAAGCGTGAAAGTGATATCTCTATAGAAATCAGAGAGATATCTCTTTTACTTTTTGATCAAAAAGGATATATCTCTCTGATTTCATAGAGATATCTTCTAGAATAGGGGGATATCTTTAAAACTAAGATATATCTCTATTTATTAAGATATTTCTTTCTTTTGATACAGATTTCTCATGTTTTGAAAGACATCTCCCAATGTTAAAGGGGTATCTCTCTACCAAACAGAAATATCTCACTTAAATATGTTTGGAAACAGAGCGATATCTCTGTAACTTTGAGAGATATCTTTCAAAAGTATAAAGATATCTCTCAAAAACTGTTAAATAGATATCTCTGTAGATATCACTTAAAGTTCAGGAGACATTTTTATGTAATACCTCTTATTGTGTTAAAAATATCCCCATTAAAACGAATGATACTTTTCTGAAATTATGAGATATCTCTTTTGGGAATGCATATTTAATGGCTTGCTTTACACTTATTGTGGTAATATTCCTTAAAGTTTATGCAATATGCCTTACATTATATTTTGGCGGTTGTTGCGATTTCGGCAAGTTTCCGACATGTTCAAAACAGGTAAAAATATTTGCACCGCATATTTAAAGCGTTAAACAGTATTTAGAAATCATTTCAGTCATGTAGAGCGATTTAGCTATGTACACACATATTTTACGCTTGATCTGCACTAAATTCACGATTTTTACAAGTTTGATGTGCACAACACCACAGGGATACGAAGTAGTGCTCGCTGAATTCTGTATACTTATACTGAACCAGTAATCTTTTAATTTATGTATTTAATAAATATATATATACACCGAACCGCAAAATAAACGCAACACATTTCTTTTTTGAATATGTCCGCCGTAATTATATTTTACTGACGCAAACGTATTTGAATATTATTTATACATGTAAATTATTAATATGCCACTAAAATTTATTGAAATCATCGTACCGTGACACCTGACTGGCACATTAATACAAAAAGCACGTTTTGCACGTGCGCGTTGAAATTAAGTAAATTATTTTTAAAAAATCGATAATTTTTTGACCAGTTACGATTTTACAATTAAAAAACACCCCAAAATATATTTAGCTGACATAAATTGTATTTTGCAATGCCACGACTTCCGGATAATTTGCGAAATCAGGCTGTCGGGATACACGAGATACACGAGATACACGAGATATTGACACTGTGTGAAAATTGAACTTGTGGGTAATGAACTTTGACATTATGAAATCCGGGTTATCTGTTGTTATATTTTAATGAAATTTACACAGTATGTAGGTAAGGTACCAATGAAATGAAATAAACTCGTTATTTATCATTTGAATTGTTTATTTTCAAATTATATGTGTTTCCCCAACTGTTGCGTTTATTTTGCGGTTCGGTGTATGTCATCCTATTAATGAGCCGATGATAAGTTTCATTCTTGTAACAGGAATTTCCATGTCATACGTACCAAATTTGTATAGATAAAGATGGTATTGCATGTAAAGCATGTCGGGATTTCCGGGCTGTCTTAATGATGCCCTGCAGTTTAAGCTAATGACAGAATCTTATATTTTCAAATGGATGTGTCCCGGCGGGGGGAAATTCATGCCCATCGACACCCTGTCAGACGTGACGTAAGATGGACGAAAGTTTCGCAAGATTTACAAAATAATTCTGAGATAAAGAATACTGGTAGAGCACTCTATATGAAAGATAAAGACGAATTAGTCGATAATTTCAATATTGGCCATTTCTTGGCATTTTCTTCCGTAGGTGATTCACACATGTGTTTGTTTGATCAAACACTAAAAAAGCTTACAGCTCATATATTTAAGTCGCACACCCCTGTGGTATTGTACTAGTTTGATATTCATACCTTTTTATAACATTTGAGAAAGTCCCTGGTTTTCATTGCAAGTACGGATTAAGTTTCCCTTTACGTTTCAGTTTAAGTTAGAAAGGTCTAATTCTACGCTTAAAAACACACATTTGTCGAGTAAAACGAAAATCCGGTCGATATTACATTACAATATGGCAAGTGTTTTTTGGGTATAATTTTCAAAACTTTACGTTCCATAATTATGCAAGTATCTTACTTATCTTACATGTAGCTGGCGATATCGAAACGAATCCTGGTCCAACAAATACTTGTACTTGTCCCTTTTCACCTAAACATTCGGTCAATACGGCACAAACTTGATCATGTAAACGATCATCGCACAGACTTTGATTTAAAGAGGCACTCCATATATCTAGCAGATTATGTTCTCGGAACATAGATTGTGTTCAATGAACGTAAACTGATAAATAAATACAATTTCAAACAAGAAACTCTGGCGAAAAATGCCTCCTTTTACCACAATTAATCAAAAGTAATAAATCGCATTCGCCCATTTATTGTACAACAACAACTCTACATAGATTATTGAACGGTATATACGGTACTGCAGTATATATTTTTAACAGCTCATCTTTTCGATAATGACTAGGAATGCATAGCTGAAACTTTTAGGTTAAGTTAAAATACTTCCAAGGATTATATGATTTATGTTTTGGAGGTATTTAGTTTGACATCAGTTATAGGGAATGTCCCTTTAAACGGACTGGAACAGCTTATTATCACAGAACTAGAGACGAGAGACATTTAAAGAATTTAGTCACTAAGGCTGTAGGAGAAGATTTGATAAGTCATCTACTTCTTAAACGAACATGTAACACTATATCCAAGACACTTACTCTACCCTTTAATAAATCTTTACAAGAATGTACGTTTCCAATGTGTTGGAAATCGGCACTTGTAATGTCACTCTTTAAGAAAGGTGACGCAAGCCTTTCAAGAATCCCTCCTTAGCTGCATTGGTAAAGTTATGGAAAGAATAACATACAATCATTTCTACAACTATTTAAATTGAATGTATAACAACTTAATTTATGGTAAACAGAAGACATTCCACTGTTTCCCAATTAATCGACATGTATGACCAAACAGTAAGGTCATTTGACACTAAAAGTTTTACCTGTATTGTTTTTTGCGACATATCCAAGGTATTTGATCGCGTTTAACATAAAGAGTTTTTGTTTAAACGGTTTACACTGATATTTATTGAGGTGAATGCAAAGTCATTTAGGAAATAGAACACAAAAGGTAATCACTGGTTCCTCCATTTCTGGGGAAATGCATCGGTTATATGGAATGGTTGTACAGAATACGAAAAGCAGGCACTTGATAAGACTCAAAATGAAGCAGCAAGAATGGCTGCAAAAGGACACGGTATAAAAAGGGAAGGGTCTGTCTCCTTTTAAGTTTTTAAGTGTGTGTAGGAGTGTTATAGCTAGGGTGTAGCAAATACTCAAAACCTGTTATTATTCTGTTGGGTTTCCAGAGATCAGATACTCTACGCTAAAATGACCCAAGCCATTCCAGAAACTAAAAAATTCACGTGTTTATATCAGTCAAATATACAATTTTAACTCAGAATAACTGATATAGTAGTTGTTAGAGCTTTCTAAAAAATCTAAACATGTACATGCTAGGTCCGTTTAAAATTGATTTAAGTTGAACAATTAATATTCATTATTTCCAAGTCCTGTCGCTTGCAAAACTTCTTAACCAGAAAAAGAAAGATATTTTCTCTCAATACATTTTGTGGGTTTCAATTAAAAATGAAACAAACGGTAACAGCGATTTGTTAAAACTATCCCGAGTTTATACCATATCCGAGAATAAACGAAAGCGCTCTACAACCTGGACCCGAGTTTACATTTACTTACGTGTTATTGTTTTAGTCCAAGCGTTGCATACATGTCATTGATATATAAATTTATGTACATATACACGGCTCATTGGGACCTATGGTGTTACTATGAAGCTAGCCGTATGGCATTTTTAAAGAATTTATTTACCAAGCAATAGACCTACTGATTGCCTGACAATTTTGCCAATTTTAAAGCAAATCTAGATTTACAATGTGGCAAACAATTTTTTTTTAAATCTTCTCTAAAGAACAAGTGATTTCTACTTATCTTATTTCAACTTGCAAATTCACAATAAAAACGCATTCTCTGTCCAATGGCGCGAATTCGATCACGTGATTTTAATATGCACTAGCTGCATATATTCAGCCCATAGTACAAATACAACTGTTTAGAATCCAACTTGAATTCGCCGAACAACTACCTTACTATTTCCTTGCTATCTTAAATTACATGCTCTTTGCTGCAAGTTATTTACAAACGATATCAATGTTATTAGTCCTATTTATTTAAAAATTGTAAGTCCTGTTTTATTGAGGGATTGTGGCACAACATTGGGGGAAAATTGGTTCCACTTTCGAGGAAGAAATAGAAGAAAACTGTGGGAAACATGAGATCACCTGCTCCTCCATTGCAAACATTATAAGCAACCTTTACCTACACGGCGCTGATGCGCTGTGTAATAATGGTGGCTGTCCTGATTACTTAAACAAGGTATTGCCAAATAAAGTGGGTTCAAATTCAATGAATAACCTAAGAAATAGTGATGACTACATGTTAATACTAGAATAATCCAAATATATGTACAATCCTTTATTCCCTCGGCCGTTAGTCTTTGGAATAACTTATCGCTTGAAATTCGTAATATAAACAAAACGTGCACTACGCAAATTGTATGCTGCTTTAAGTTAAGGTGTATGCGGTTACCAAATTTCTTTTCAGAGGCTGTAAATAGGTTGTACATGAATAAGCATGCCTATTTAAAATTATAATTGAAGAACTTTACTTCCAAATAATGTGCAAAGTATATCTCTGACTGTTTACAACATGCACTAAAGCTAAAGTAGGACAAAACGAACACCCAGGTCAGTCTAAGGAAATACAAAAACATTCAATCGTTTTTCTGCAGCAGTATTTCAAACAGGAAAATACTCCACGGCTATTGTAAAGTTTCAGATGTCAGTTTCAAACTATATTTTCCTGTTACAATTCTAGATGTAAAAGAAAATTCGATTTAGTGTTAGTAATGAACCTTTAAACGTTTCATTTTTGCTTTCCAAGACACTGCAACAATAGAGTCGGTACTAACTCTTTTCCTAAAATGTAGACATGAAATCATCATTAAATCTTTTTCTGCACTCAAAATCATACTACGAAATACCAAAGAATCAGTGCACTTCCCCAAAATATGACACCGAATTGGAATTAAGTGTGCATGTGAGCTTTACTGGAATTCGATCAAATGAGAATTCAAGGCGTTACCACTATGTGGAACTCGATTTCTTTTCAAATATGTTGTCTTGTCAGATATTTGACTTAAATAGTCAATGGTTTAAATACACATACTTTTATTTCGGATACTCTGCTTGAAAAATGTATGCATGTTTCAGGAGGGAGAGTAGGAGTAAAAGAGTATAAAATGACTTTTGGTAGATAGACAGGTATGCTGCTACTTAAAGTGAGTAAACTATACTTATAAATATTCGGTGAAACAAGTTAAGGTATTGACTTTTAAGATTACAGGAACTCGGGAAACAAACGTTTTCTTTATCTTAAATTGTTGACAGTTCATAAAGATAAAGTTCATCAACATGTTCCATATAGGTGAAACATAGTAAGCTTGCAAAAATTATTCATAGATAACATTCATTTTACAGCTTGGTAACAATTGGTCCACGAACACTATTCCCGAAAAATTTTCTGTGGATATCATTTACTTTTTCTGACACTACATTCACTTCGCCTTGGATATCAACTAGAAGTTGAAGACCTTCAAGTTGATGCATAAATCTCGATCGTGAATCGGGTAGCCCGTGTAAACTTTGTCCTCTAAAATTCTCAGCAGATAAGTCTGCGGTGCCGGTAGAAGTTTCAGAGGTGGTCAAAGAGGGCATCTGACATTCCTTGTGATGCTTTGTCCCAACGGTTTCATCCTCGAATTCCTTTACCATTTCTGAAAATTAAATAAAAAGTTACATTTAAAGAATATTGGTTTAATACACGTAAATAGTTGCAAAGACATGTTATATATGTTTAACTGCAATTTACACCATTTACAGATATTCTTAAAATGAAATTAAAAATATATTCTCAAACCTTTAGACAGCTTTGATTCATAATTCTTGATAAAGGAGAAAAGTTTATCTGCGTCATTTTCTCGAGATTTCTGTATCCAATTAAGCAATATTTTTTTGCATGTCTCTCTATTAAGTGATACAGGGTGTTCCGCAGCATTTATATCAGATTCATTTGCATCAACTTCTAGCATGGCAGCAAACTGCTGACAGTCACATTTTAAGCTCTCTGAAATAGACGTTTATATGTCTGGTTGATGAATGCAACATATATATATATATATATATATATATATATATATATATATATATATATATATATATATATATATATATAAATAACAAGTTAAAATGACGGAAAGTCGCCCGAAATAATTTGTTACAAATTGTTGAAGGTTTTTAATTTACCTTTTTTACATGTTCAAACGATGCACGTGCGTAACACCTTAAATTGCAAGGTAATCTATAATGTTTCTCCCTGACACATGATGCTCGAGCGAACATGAAATATACATACCAAATTTATTAACGAGGCGTGTAATTGCTGTTTCTGTAGCTATTGGCAGCTGGCTAAAATCATTGTTTTCTTGTACATGTCTCTTTAGCTGGTTTATACCGTCTGTTATGACATGTTCGTCTTTGCGATCTGATGTCAGAACTTCGAGTAACTCTATGTCACGCTTAAGCTTTTTTGATGTATTTTTATCAAGTTTCTTGAAGGACTCTTTAATTTCCTCAAGAGATTCCTCAAACTCTTTCTTCATTACCTGATGAAAAATATTAGTTTAATGTGTTTCGGCGGTTTGTCGAAATATAACGGTTGATTATATCCCGATAAACTCACTGGTTATTCAACGAAGTTATTAAAATCTTCAAACCGAATTAACGCCAAAAATATACCGTGCGCAACAAATGCCGGAATCAAACGACGATGACGTGGTTAAAATGATTTCACATGAACTTTGCTATCTGATTACGTTTTCTACATTTTAATTTAACAAAACTCACCAGAAGTAGAGTTAAATAAACATACAATAACAGAAAAATCGTTGGTATCGATGTAAGATCACATTAATTTCTCTCGTGAACACAAAAAGTAATTGTTTTCACTTGTGACTTCGCCACTCGTGAAAATATCACTTTTGGTGCCCATTGGTGAAATTGCGACGTGATATTACACCAAACCCAACATTTATCATCTGTATAAACAGGAATGAACTTTCTAAGATAGCAATTTTCCCTTTAAACAATATTTCCAAAAGGATCTTCAACTGGAAATGTTGTCAAGAATTTCATTTAAATATTAAAAAAGTTGCAATACTTAATTTTATGAGGAATCAAGGAAAACAAAAATCTGAACTAGTTTCAAATATCACCTCAACGTTTCTTAGTTTCCACTCGGTGTTTGTTCTCTCTTGTGTGTTTTGCTGCACAGCAGATGTGAGTTTCTCTGTCAGTTCTTCCAAAGCGACTAACTGGTCCATGTTTCCATCATTATGTGGCATAGTGTTGTTGTCCCCTACTTGAACGTTTTTCGAACCAGAGATATATATAGAATAAGGATTTGTGTTTATAATTGTTTTTATTCTTTGTATTTGCTCCCGCTTACTCTACAAAAAAAGAAACATAAATGTATGAAGTATTTGGTAAAGGTTAAAATAAAAGAAGGTGGGACTTTCTATTCTGAATATTGCAGATAAGTAATAATCACAACGAAAGTTGTAGCCCTAGATTATTTGCTCACCTGACACTTTGGTCCAGGATGAGCTTTTCTGATGGATGATTGTCCGTCGTCCGTCAATTGTGTGCCTTAAAAGACATCTTCTCTGATTCCACTGGGCCAATGTTGATGAAACTTGGCAGGGAGATTCCGTGAATAAATGTCTAATATCCTTTTTCAAAGAATTTTGTTCCACGCAGATATCTGGTTACAATGGCAACAAATAGGAAATACTTTAAAAATCTTCTTCTCTGAAACCACAGGACACAGAGCTAAGATATTTTGTATACGACATGTTGAAGTAGACCTCTACCAAGTTTGTTCAAATCATGCTCCTGGACTTAATATTGGCCCAACCCAGGGAGTCACTAAATATAGACATATAAAGTAAAACCTTTAGAAATCAACTTCTCCTAAACCACAAGATATACAGCTTCGATATTTAGTGTTTAACAGTGGCTAGTAGACCTCTTCAAAGTTTGTTCAAATCATGACCCGGAGGTCAAAATTGACCCTGCCCTGAGGGTAAATAAAAATCTCTTCTCCTTAACCACAAGGCTTAGAGCTAAGATATTTGGTATGTAACATTATCTAGTAGTATGAAAGAGTGCTCGAGGTTGACCGGAAGTCCTTGTACCGGGTCCGTCAAAAATAAACTGAGATGATCTAGTCTAAGAGTTGGTATACTGTTAATATAGTTAAAGTGCAAAAAGTGATAGAATGTTTTATTCTTTCGTCCGAATTGCTTTATCTACAACATTTATAAGCCGTATAAATAAGTGCACTTACACTAATGGGTGTGATTACACTGGAATAAGCCAAAAAAAAAAAAAATAGATTCCCTGGTAGACTCGTTTCTAAGAGACTATTTTCAACAGAAACTAGACACTTATATGAGGTAGAAGCTTTCATGATATTTTAAATGTTTGATTTGCTATATTTAGAAAGAACATTATTATATTACTACAAGCTCACTGCAACTTGTTGAATATCAAACAAAAATGTTTTCGAGAAAGCTTGAAGGCGTCGCTTCTTTCGAATATGTCATAATCATGCCAATCAAACAAACATAAGATATAAAATAAGTTGTAGTGCATACTTCAATTGCTCTTGTCAACTCCTTTTGCATCTTTTCATTTTCTTCTTCCAATTTTCTTGTTTTGTCTTGAGCGTCGTTTAATTGCTGCTCCAAATTTATACACCTTTTCCTGGTTTTCTTTGCGCTAATCTTTTCTTCATTAAGCATTATTTGCAACTCAGCACATGAGTTTTTACAAGTCACAAGTTCCTGTTCCAACTTTTGTCTTGGTATTTTTTTCTTATTCCTCCACAGATCTTTTAGACTGATTGAACGACGAAGTTGAAGCTCTGGTTTCTGATGTAGGCTGCTGTCGTCAACAGAAGAAGCAGAAGCAAAACGCGCTCTATTTGTCTCATCAAATCTGACAGTTTTGTCGCCTTCTGCCATTTCACTTTAAGTTCTCTTTCCGGTTGATTTGTGTTGCTTACAAAGTTTCTCGCACCACCTTTTCAAATGCAAGTTGTTCAACTGCCCACTTATATTACATTTACTACTTCAATTATAAATTGCTCATTTAAGATAAGATTTAAGATACATGTATTCAAAACACAAAATTATTTTCACACAGATAAGATCCGAATTAGCAATCTTAAAAGTTAATTGTTAATTAATGGTATCTAAAAACAACGTGAAATCAAATAATTAGTGTTTAGTAAAAGGACAATAGTATTATGTGTATAATGTTACGAGATATTAGAAATGAAAGTAACTTATATATAAAGGTAGGATACGGGGCTTTTATTTTGCCTTTATTGAAATGAACTACTGTATTATATTTCTTCGTCTGAGACAATGCTACATTAGCACTAATAAAAAGTGGAAAACTACAATACGAAATACTTACGCTTTAGTAAAGGATAAAAAAGAATAATTAGTAAGCTTTGTGCAAAACAATGAAAGAAAAATCTGCATCAAAGCATTTTCGCAGTTGTAAAGCAGAAAAGTTAGGTTTTCTGCCATGTGCGCATTCAGCTGTTTAAAAGGAGTACTTTCATGTACACAAAACATGAAAGGAATTATTACTTATCTAGTCTTGATCTAACCACTTTAGTTGTTTAGAAAGGTTTACTCGGGAAGTGGAGGGAAGTCGGTTCAGAGGGAATATTAGAAAGAATATAGATGTTTTAAAGTTTTGCTTTAGCTGTATTAAATATCTTCTTTTTTTAACTCCTGAATTTGTTATGTAAATATTGTAAATTTAAGATGTTAACCTGAATTAGTTTTACGTGTCTGCTTCCTATTTTTATGCAGAGGTTTATTAATATATTATCAATTTGATCAATTCGAATGGCTACTGTTTTTTTTTGGTTGTGTACAATGTATCAAACCTTGCTTTTCACTTGATTTTAACATTCTAGTCCTATCTTAATAGAAAAAAAACGTTTTGAAACTTGAGATTTTTTGAAACTTGAGATGTTTCAAATAAATTAGGTAGACACTTATTTAAAGACAAATACATATACAATGTATATGTTCTAAGCATTTAATTTATACACTGTAATTATTCTCAGTAATTAGTAAGGCAATTTTTAGATTTCAAGCCGAAGTGGATCATTTGTAATTGAATTGTTGCATATAGGTTTACAAATCTTCTTCAATATTATATTTTAGCTGATCTGGTATTATGATCCAACTTGAAACTGCCCTCCAGACATTTAATTTAATAAATTTCAAATTTGTTCTTTCCTGCTGGTCAAGAGATTCGGCACTGTTAAACCGGAGTAGCTGACATATGCAATCTTAAACTGGTAAAAAGTCAATCCACCATGTAAGTAATTGAATTTGTAGTTTATTGGCCAAAATGACTTGATTATTTTATCTCTCTATTTAAAGTCAGTTTGCACACACGACCGCCTTTTAGAACTTCCGTACTTTGATTGGGTAATGCCCTTGATGACATTACCGAGTATAGTGGCCACATAGTCAATCATCAAAGCTTCTATCCTCCAAGCGCTTACTACATCTACCAAAGCTTCAATACTACATCTATGTTAAGAACTTGACAATTTGTAGCAACTATACGTAATAAGAAATGATTTTTTTGTACATTTTAATACAAGTCATATAAAAAATACTAGTGAGAACATTTTCTAATATACATCACGGATATGTCCGTCCGTTTGTCTCTACGTTTGGCTGAAGGTCAATCGTCTTGTTACAGTATTTCAGCTTTGTTCACACATCTTTTATTTTTGATCAAATAGAAAATCATTTGCATGCAAGCTCCAAAACTAGCATGAGTGCCAAACACGTTTTGATTCTCAAATAAACTTATAGGGTCATCCTGGCTAACTTGTTATGTTCATGCATGCTACCAATGCAGCTTAATCCACTTGATGCTTTTCTCAGCATCCAACTTGTTTCCAAAGTAGGTTCATATATATCGGGTCAAAACATGATCCAGACCATACAAATTTATAATGAACGTGTTGAAGATGGTGAATAAATAGTTAGTGCTCTCTCTTGCAAGTTGAGTTATGTGTTGAGTGATGTAAATAAATGAATTAACTAAATTACTAGGTTTCTTGTTTTTTGCTGCTTTCTAAAAAAAACTAAAATGATAAATTAAATATATACCTCAGCTAAATGTCGCGACATGTTAATCTAGGTCAAGGCTTTGTCCATTCAAATTTGCTATTTTTGTCTTGTTGTCTTTTCCGATCGCTGATAATTTGCAGGGAGTAGGTGATCAGATAGTCTTACATTTTATTCTCGGTATGCTGGTATTCTGTTGCTGTGGTCATGAAGTCAGATTGTATTTTATTGCAATTAATTGAAATGATTACAAAAAAGTATGCTTTATGTGTTGATTCAAACGTGTATGACAGTGTTTACTCTTAATATAAGATGGCTGACATAATAAGGTAATTGTGTTGTAATGAAATAATAATCAGCGCAATCACACACTGTCTTCTACGATGTTCGCAATTTTGACCAGAATATTGCAGTAGTCCATCCTCGAGCAGATTGTTACAGCTGGTGGGGTGAAATAGACCTTTGAGGGTATTTAGCACAGTAAGGGTTGATCAACAAACGGCATGTACATGTATATAAATGTTTTACATGTTTATTTGTTAACACTGATTCGGCCGACAAAAGAAAGAACTTCATTCTCCAAAGTCTTTCAACATCGATATTTTTGTTACTAGGAAGAATGTAAGCCTATGCATTTAAGAAAGGTATTTTCAACCAATATACAAATGATGTTGTTCATGATTACAAAACAAAAACATGTCAATAAATGTTATAAAATGTCTTACCTGTCTTCAATTTTTGAACAAGGCTTACATCAAGGGGTAACCCCCTGTATCCATAATCATTTTGCATTTTTTACAATGATTACTGCTTGAGAGAAATGTGTCATGAATTGATGAAAAAATTATTTGTTACACTTTTATGACCAGTGGGGCATAACCCTCTATCACAGTACATGTAAAATTAAGAAAGATATCAGAAATATGTGAAACGATTCCCTCAAGCAGTGAATATTGTAAAGAATGCAATAAAACTCTTGTATAAGTGGCTACCTTGTTCAATAATTGATAACAGGTACGACATTTCATCATAATGACTGTCCTATTTCTTTCTGCAACCATAAGCAGCATCACTTGATATGTATAATTTCTTTAGAGTTATAAAAGACGTTTTCAAAAAAGGTATATATTTATATACTTTCTACATACTGTAAAAAGATAAAACATTTGAAGATTGCGGTGAATGAAAAACTAGCTGACTTTACGTATGTTTTATATCACAAAGATGTAGGCGAATAGCTTGTTGCTGGTAGTAATAGCTGTATGAATATATCTATAATGTATCTATAAAACATTTTAAAATAATTTCTTAAGTTTTCAAATTAACATACTTTAGATCAACGACATCAGTTTTTTTAGCACTTTTATAAAATACTCTTTATCAAATATAGTATGTGCTAAGCATGCAGTTATGCCTTTGAGTATGTAAACAACTTTTCTTTCGGGGGCGCTGTAGTGTAGGAGTAGCGAGTTGGACTCCTAGCCCGGAGGTCGTTGGCTCGAATTCCGGCAGCGGTATTTTGCCGCGACCTCCATAATCCATTCTTTTGTCCTTAGTACTGGTCAGACCTCCAAGAAACAGTTTTTGAGAATACTTAATATAAGTTGCAAGAACTTGTTTTACAATCGGTGTAAAATAAATAGATTCCTGTCCCTGGCATACCGGCGACCAAATTTAAACCTGCCGGACTAGACAACTATGTTCTGTAAACTGCAAAGACAAAATAAACACTAAATGTATCATATAAATAACCATTTTATTTTGTAGTATAGATTTTACGATGGTATGTTTCTACATATTTTGATAACAAATGATATGGGTAAAAAGAACTATTCTGACAACTATTAGTAAATACGAGGATTGTTCAAATATGAATGCATGTAGAACGTTATCTCGCTCAATAATGCGAAAATCAGGAGGAAATCAAGATTGCTGGGTAGATAAACAAGTAAGCTTTACATTGATACCACACCCATTAAAATCAGTTAACTTTAGCTGTGACTATCGTTCGCTAAACAATACCTACTCGCGTATACTAATACAAAAATGGTTGGAAGAAGGTCAGCGTACGCGAGTGAAAGAAATAGTTGCTACTGATGCAAGATACACCGCTATGCAAATAGTTAGTATGGTTGGCATCTCATTAGGAGCAGCTCATGCAATTCTAAAACGTCATTTGAAAATGAGAAAGATCTGTGCTAGATGGATTCCCCATCTGTTGTCAGATGAACAGAAAAAGGCACGCGTGCAATGCGCCAACATGTTACTTAAACAGTTTCTAAATTACAATGCACGGTCTTTCGCAAATGTCGTCACTGGTGACGAGACATGGGTTCACTTTTTTGAGCCCAAACGAAAGATTCAGAACAAAATATGGGCAACAAAGTCTGGCAAAAGACCATGCATTGCAAAGCGGACCATGAGTGTCAAGAAGGTAATGTATGCCATATTCTTCACAAATCAGGGTCCTGCCATTCAGGTTGCTGTACCTAAAGGCAAATCCGTAAATGCAAAGTTTTACAAGAATAAAGTTCTTCGAAAACTGAAGAAATATTAAAAACAAATCGAAGACCTGCAACTGGTTTGGCCAATGTCAGATTGCTACATGACAATGCGTCTTCGCACAAGGCGTCTATTGTACAAGACTTTCTGATGCAGGAAAAGATTGTTGTGCTCCCTCACCCTCTGTATTCGCCTGACCTTGCCCCTTGTGACTTCTTTTTGTTCCCAAGGCTCAAAAAATACCTTTCTGCTCGAAAATTTGTCCAGCGCAAACACCTCGGTTCTGCAATATTCCTCTGTTTTCAGAGTATACCGAGAAATGACTATTAAAATGCCTTCAAGATTTGGATTAGAAGACTGAAACTTTACATATCTATTGGAGATGACTACTTTGAGGGGACAAAATAACATTTTCATTGAAATCTATCAAGGATACATTTTTGTGTGCTTTGATGCATTCATATTTGAACATTCCTCGTACAATTAAATACGAACGCTTTCCAAAAAGTCCAGGAAAACCATCAGTGAAGTCGTGAGTAAAATTAATTATTCTCTAATCTCTATTTACCTTAAAACAAAATACATTAACAAATAAAATAACAAGTTTATGATTAAGGTTTGTATTTGGCAGCTTGCTGTTGAGAAAACCTTTCAGTTCTTCGACGACGTCTTGTTTTAACCCAGAAGGCGTCGAAGCAGTGTGCAGAGAAGATTGATTGCGTATCCTGGAGTCTAATTCGGAAACCAACATCGTAGAAAATAATCTTAAATGCTGACATATTTTGCTGCCAAAATAATTGCCTGGAGTGGTTACTAAACACGAGCACGTCTCTTATATAGCCGTGCTCAATACACGCACGAACTCCTACAAATACTGGTCACTCTAATATAACATATTTACAACCTAAAACAGGTAAAACCGGTAATATCGAAACGCGAATAATTTTATATTTCAAAATTGTACCCACGTAGTAGAAAATTCAACTGAGCACAGAAATGGATTGGTTGACTCTATATGAGAATGTCAAGGCACGTTCTAAAGTTACCTTTTCTAAAACTATGTCAAGTTACGTAACGCGGTGCACTTATATCTTTGCTTATTTTCGGCAATTCTCCATGAATATCATCGGCATTATTGGAAATCATGGACTGAGCTTACCATCTATGTACAGGAATACTAGATATCATCCTAAGATGTACATTGAATCAAAGACGCCTCGGTAATGGCCGAAATATTTTCCATGACATCAGACATCTGCAAACTTGCCTGGCAGCCTACTCTGGTGTCGTCTGTCGCCCTAATCAAACAGTCTGAAACCGTTCATATATTCTGTTTCTTGACAAGCAGTTATGCGCAACATTTCATTAAATCATTCAGTCAAAATAAACAACACACACAACTGGAACGCAAGTTACAGCATGGTGAAAAAGAAATGAAGTTAAACGTATTTTGCCGAAGTACTTGAAATTTAGTTTGTCAACAGCCTATCAAAAATTGATAAGTTTACGAGTATGTGTGTCTTGAACAACTTTATAAGTGCGCCGCGAAGCGTTATTTTACGTTGCTATATAAAAATACTTTCTACACGAATCATTTAACTTATCTAATATTTTTGCATTTGATTCTGTTACAATCTGTGTCCAGTTAAATTTCAATGATTACAGCAAATACTGAAAAAATATTATATTCTTCCTGGAACTTTAGGAACGCCCTTCATATAATTGTCAGTGTATATCTACAATGGTGATGATAAAATACTTTTATAATTCATCATTACAACTGTTTTTCAGATTCAGGTACAGCCTTAAATTTACAGTTAACACTTTATTTAACATATTGGTACAGTTTCAACCGTGTTTTACGACAGATGTAACTAGCAATTTAAAATAACAGCTGTTTTATAGATACAATTATTAACTATAAATGTATCAAATGAAAGCTCGTAATTCATGAGCTACATAGAAATGAGTGGATCGATCAAAATGCTTCATGACAAAGGTAACACGAAAAATTATATGCTGATTTTAGTAAGCACAAGTTTCCTATGAAAATACTATAGTATATACATTCAAAAATATGCTTATTCATTAAGCTCATGGAAAAATGGTAAACATATGATGATGTACACAACGAATGATCTATAACTGATACAGTATAATCATTCCCTGGGAGATCCTGATTGATGGTACATTCTAACATGACTCACGATTTTGTCTCTATATACAAAGAGTAGAAAAATTATGTTATATTAAACCATAAACAACGCGGGAACCGATATGCTGTAAACATGACGTCATATTGCGCCGCGTGACGTTAAATGAGCGTTCGCGTAGAAAAAAACGCTTTGCATTTATTCACCTTTTGTAATATCTGGTCATGTTAGAATCGAAATAACATCCTTTTCAGCGTTGTTATCGTCTAATAAATAATAATTTGTCGTACTGATGCGCAGTTATAAACCACTCAGGCCTTCGGCCTTCGTGCCTAATTACTGCGTATCAGTACTCCAACTCATTGTTTATTAAACGACTAACACCGCTGGAACGGATGTTATTTCATAATTTACATATAATTCTTATAATAGTGCAGCACTGAAATAAAAATGATAACATCATGTCACACAGGTAAGACTAAGAACAGTAAAACAAATGTGTTATGAAATATGTCCTGCATTACAAAGCATACACTTTTTAGCATAGACTTAAAATAGTTATGAAACGGGTTTTTTTCTGATTGGATTTATTTAGTTTGACAAATACATTTACAGGAAAAGCCACTTCAATAAAACTGATAATATATTTTTAAAACTTAAAAAAAATATTCTAATACTTTTAACGAAGGAATGCAAACAAATATCACACGATGACAAGAATTTAAAGCTGCTCGCTCTCAGATATTGATGAAAAAATTAAATTCTTCAAACTATTTGAAAATTACATATTTAAGAATGAATACTCAAATACAAAAGTTTCAGTATAAATTCCTGTAAATATATCTGTATTTTTGAAATTAAAAGCTACTTAATTATAAAAAAACTAATATAACCATAAAGGGTAGTGGTACCGTTAAACCAAACTCACCAACATTTTCAATGGCTTTTTGCATTTTGCTACTAGATATTTACTTATGTTGTTGATTCTAGCCATTACTTTTACCTTTTATGGTTTAGTAAATCATTTTTGAGATTTTTTTTCCACTGGATACTGTGAACGAGCAGCTTTAAGGCAATTAATTAATTGGTAAATATAGAATCAACCTAAAATGTATTCTATTTCTACCGTTGAAATATCCTGATACTGCATTTGTTTTAGATTTAACTGCACTTAAGTCTGATACAGTAGTACTGTATAAGTGGACATATTCACGGGTGGAAAAGTTTGCGAATAGCCGAATTCACATTTTTCGGTTCATGATTTATTTTCAAAATGTCCAAATCAGTATGTATGTAATATCTACACGTCAATTAACTCCTCTTTTTTTTTGCAATCTGAATGCCCCAAATGTTTACAAGGTGACAAAAATCATTTCTCATGGTAATCGGTAACTTATCTGGGATTAACGCACTAATTTCTCACCTTTATCTTGCTGTATAGAAACTACATGATTATGTGCAATTAGCGTTCTTGTCAGCAGTATATTTAACTACTACGCATCCGAACTCCTGACTGTATTTTAATCAGCAATATAGTACAGGGACACATTTGTTATTTATTATTTACAAATAATGCTATGAATTAAATCACTTGCTGCACTATGCGTAACAAATATATACCCGATTGAACGTAGAAATTTGTATTGGCTAATATTTTTACGAATTTCATTTCCATGGCTTTAAAGTTCAGTGAAGAATATCGTGATTTTGCTTCTGTTCCAGAACATTAAACTGACACCTGTCTGCAGCTGAAGAAGCTTCTCCCTCACAACTAACAAACATGACATTATTGTATTTCTTGCTCAAAACATACAGCGCGAGGCTGAGACTTGTTGTAAATAAACAATTTGGTCGAATTGAAAACACTCATTTCTCAAGATATATATATATGACAAACAAAAGCTTCACAAAATGAACTGTACAGCAAGAGTTGTCAATAACATTTTTAATTCCCCATATTCATTCGTATCTGTCCATGCAATCATATGAACATATATAACAGTAAATTTAAACACACGCTCGCGAACAAGAAACCGTACATAACCGCGCATTTACTAGTACTTATGGTTTCTATTATGTATTTGATGTATTCTGTTGCGCGGTCAGTGAATTAACAAGTAAGTCAATTTTAGAGTTTAACTGGATCATACCGCTTTCCACTTTGCCATCTACCATTGCCCTGCACTCCGCCAGCCACCGTGTGTATATCTGTGTTCAACTTCTGCTTCCCGTACTTCACCGCTTACAGCCTGAACCTCATTTCTTATTGTAAGTACATGGCTGCCTACATATTCCAACTTGCCATGAATTTCGGACAGTGCCTTTTCAGCATCAAAATTTTTTAAACATGGGACGTTAAATTCTTCTAAAATTGGAAGTATAGGTGTTACAACAACTGTCCCGTAAGATGTTCCTCCCTCTACTATTCCGATGCAGGTGTGCTCAGAATTACTTTCGCCGACAGTAAAAACAAGCGCACCTGAATCACCCTCATCTGCAAATTTAAAAGATGGATCTGCTGACCGAACTTCAATTTGTTTGTGAAGTTTGATTCGCAAAATAATCTGAAACTAGAGGATAACTATTCAGTTCCTGTACTGACGTAGTGCCAAATACTATTTGTCCAGCTCTCATTTCAGTGTTCGCTCCAAACTTAACCACATCGTTCATCTTCCGATTTATTCTGTTTTCACTGCAAACCCGCCAGTGCTCATAATCTATATTTCTCAATGTTGCTGAACCTACCAAAATAAACAATGTAACTATTCAACTATTCTAAATTGTTTTCAAAAACCTGTGTTTTTGTTCTAATCTAAATGACAGTTTTGATGAAAGTACAATTCTTTTTTCAGTGTTTCAAATCTCAAAACAAATAATGTACTTTTATGAAAGCTCTGGCAATGGTAAAAGAGTGTGTACCTGTTTCTACTGCAGTTAAGTGTAAGATGAATTTCCCTGCTATTCTTATTACTAATATAGACCTCGTGGACATTTCTAATGCCTTTTTATACAAAATTACACAACAAAAACATTTAAGGCTTTTATGTATAAATGGTAACGTGTGAAAATCTAAAACACGGTATATTATAAGAATGTTATCACCTGTAACTGATGGCTCTGGAAAATCTGAATTCTTTGGAAGTCTGCTGGTAATTTTGAAAAGAGCCACGTCGATCCCGCTTGCTCTGTCACTACCTTCTTTGTAAACTACTTTCACGGTATGGCCAACATTTGTGCCCCGATCGGCTGGTTGATAAACTTTGTTACACATGTTGTGAAGTGGCCAATTTAGAGATCCGTTATACAACGTTTTTAATTGTGTAAAATCCCATGGTTCCAATAAAATATGCGCACACGTCATTCCGCATACCCCATACTGTGGATGATCTAGAAAACATCCCAATGTCCCCTGCCTGTATTGACCATTCTTTATCTCCCCGCGTATTTGACAACCCATTTGTAAATGTTCCAAATAATCCTTTGCTGTTCTTCCAAATGGTGTAAAAACACCCTCTCTAACATCTACAGGAATTCCGCCGTAGAGTTCTTTAAATGGTTCTTCGTTGATTGGGATATAATGTTTGGTATGTACATAGAGTACAATGCAGTCTTGTTTGTCTAATTTCCAAGATGGCAAACCATAATCTCTCGATCGTTTGTTGCAAGCCGATACGACTGACAAATATTTGTGGTCATTTATTAGTTCCACGGAGTATTTTGCAACACATTCTTGGAGTTTGAAGTAAGCATCATCATCCAAGTGATCAAAGGAAGTAATATTGTTTGTAATGATGTCAGCACCTTCGTTGCTATATTCACCAACAATTCGTTTAACGAATGTATACTCGATTATTTTGTTTAAACGAATAGGGTTTATTTTTTGTTTTTCAAGTTCGGATCCTTCAATCGATTCCACATTATCTTGCAGAGATACAACAAAACAAATTTCATCCGGATTTTCGACTTTATAAGCAGCCCAAACATCAATGATTTTGGTATGTTTTGACTTAATATGTTCACATATAGCCTTACATGTGTAAAGTGTTATTTTTGATTTCCTTCCAAATTTCAGAGACATTTCGTTGAGTGTGCTCTGTCCTGGAAGTTTTCCCATTCTTAGTAATCTCTTTGCGATTTTCTTGTTTCCTGAGAGTACAAAGAGCATCCAGTCGGCTGTACCTAAGAAGAAGAAATAGTCGCAGTATAAGTCATTCCCATTTAAGTAACATTTCTTTTGAGTTTATATTAACTCTTTAAACTGAAAAAAAACTATTTCATATTTAAGCATTTTATTAACTTATTTAGACACAAAACCCACTTAAGTGTTACAGATTCAAATATATTTTTCATATGGATGAAATTGCAAACACTTATTCCCCAGTCTCTGTCCGATTCTGGAATCAACCTAAAACGACTGCACTCAATTTACAAAAAGATACCCTATCCTAATCAGCAGTGAACATATATGCACCTCGCTCATTTTGCAAATAAATCTCTGAACAAAGATAGTTAATATAATTATTTATTATGTAATAATGCATGTGTCTTTCGCAAATCATTTCTGGTATGAATCGTATGGAAGGCCGGTGGGTCATGCTAATTGGTAAATGCTTTTTGATAATTGGAAGGCCGGTGGGACATGCTAATTGCTAAATGCTTTTTGCTAATTGCTTTTTCTAAATGTTTTTTGGTTCATGGATTATGTTAATTGCTAACTGTTTTTTGCTAACTGCTTTTTACTTACTGCTTTTAACTAAATGTTTTTTGTCAGTTATTGCTAATTGCCTTTTGCTAATTGCCCTTTGCTGATTGCCTTTTGCTGATTGCTCTTTGCATAGTGCTTTTTGCTAATTGCTTTTTGCTAATTGCTATTTGCTTCTTGCAATTTGCTGTTTGCTCATTGTTTTTTGCTCATTGTTTTTTGCTCATTGCTTTTTGCTACTTGCTTTTTGCTACTTGCTTTTTGCTAATTGCTTTTGGCTAATAGCTTTTTGCTAATTGCTTAGCTATTTGCTAATTGATTTTTGCTAAATGCTTATTGCCTTTTGCTGATTTCTTTATGCAAACTAATTTTTGCAAATTGCTTTTTGCTAATTGTTTTTTGCTGATTGCTTTTTGCTTATTGCTTTTTAACCTAAAGAAAAGCATTACAATACAATATGTTTATTGTGCAAAAAGCATTTGGCGAATAACATTTAGCATTTAGAAATGAACATTTAGCAAAAAGCAGTTACCAATTAACACGATCCACCAGCCAAAAAGCAAAAAGCAATTAGCAATTATCGGTAAAATAGCATTTAGCAAAAAGCAATTAGCAATTTACAAGATCCACCGACCAAAAAGCATTTAGCAAAACGCAGTTAGATAGAAGCAATTAGCAAAAAGCAGTTAGCAAAAAGCAATTAGCAATTACCGGCCAAAAAGCATTTAGCAAAACGCAGTGAGCAAAAAGGAATCAGCAAAAAGCAGTTTGCAAAAAGCAACTAGCAATAAAGCATTTTGAAAAAAAGCTATTTACAAAAAGCAATTTGCTAAAAGCAATTAGCAAAAAGCATTTAGTAATAATTATTAACGGCCAAAAAGCAGTCAGCAAAAAGCAGTAAGCAAAAAGCAGTTAACAATTTACATGATCCACCGGCCAACAAGCATTTAGCAAAAGGCAATTTGCAAAAAGCAATTACCAAGTAGCATGCCAAAAATCATTTAGCAAAAAGCAATTAGCAAAAAGCATTTAGCAATAAGCATGACCCACCGGCCTTCCATAGAATCGGAATGGTATACATACATTTCCATTTTTGCTTGCTAAGATACTGGTTTGTTACTTAAAGTGACATTATGCGCATCTTACTGCACATAGTGTATTTTTGGTGACAATTTTATAAAAGCAATTTTCGGTTGCTGTGCATTTAAATGTGTTGAATTAATGATAATGCCGCATTAGTATTTGAAGTTGGTGCTTTAGAAATAAAAAATCGGACTAATAAAATAATAGTTCCTTTCTTCGCAGTGATCACCCTTGTGTTGTCGTTGTTGTTGGTAGATATTTCGGCAGTAAATGGGGAGCAACTCATGCAGTTGTTTCTTTTTTAAAGACTGCCCCAGTCAAATAGGAAAAGTTATAATTATTTGGAAAGTTAATATTTCGTACTAGTAGCAAGAAGAGTTTGGCGTATTGGGTTAAAAGCTATTATTTCCTCTACCCCTTTTTACAAACACCTATTTCAGCTGGATGTTTACTTGAAAAAAAAGCGCATAATTCCACTTTAAATTCCACAGAACTATGACCTCCTTAAGGCAATTTCACATTTCGCATAAAATATTGTGTTAACAAAGTTTGCGCAAAAACGAAAGACAAAGTTTATTGCATTATTGGGATTTTGGGGTAGGGGAAAAAAAAGATAACGGAATCAATAGATAAAGTGGGCTTGTCTGTTTCACGGTGATCTCATTGCGAAGAATATATATTTTAACCTTCTTACAGTTTGTCTTAATATAAGTAACCAATATGAGGTTTTCATTACAGACCATAGGCTGTTGTAGAAATAAAACTTACTGCATGCTCTAACTGAGTTTATAGATACAGACTGATTTTAAAAAGAGACAATAAATACTATCACCATTGACACAATCACGATAACAAGACGTGACAACGCAGGAACTAGATATAACTAATTTCCTTAGATTAGATAACTCCTATACTCTTCTAAATGTATGGAAATCCCACCCAGTTTTACGTTTCTTGATGGAAAAGATTAACTATATTATAAGTCGTGTTGCACTTTTTAATCATTTCGATTTTACTATCATTTTTTATTAGACTGGGCGTTTTGTTTTTTGTGCCAATGTCATCCTGAAATAGGATTTCAGCAACCAGACGTCAAATAAATTAACGTGTGCATTAGATATAAATGCCCTATTACGCATATACTGTATTCAATACACTAAAGATATGTGTCTGTGTAAGCCTCAAGTAACAATATATGTGCTCTCCGTAAGCTGGGGGAAGTATAAAAAATATTTACCTCAAAATTGTATAGGATTTTCAATTGATAGGTGAAAATATTTAACAGTAACACTTGTCATGCGCTCAAAAACTGACTGTTTTATTTACTGAAGAAAACCTGCGTAAAAGAATTACGTAGATTTTCTTCAGTAAATAAAACAGTCAGTTTTTGATTTACAGAATTTTAATATTTTACGTAGAAACTATGGATACACTTTTTATACTTTTCTATTGTAGGTGTTAAAGTTTTGTAGAGTGGAAATCAAATAATTTGATTTAATAGTTAAGAAGAAAATCTAATTCTTATTTTTTTAATCGTTAACTGCCTATACCGGTGTATGATTCTATAAACAATATAGTATCAGATTTATTCGATTTTAAACTACTTCAATATGTTTTTATTTCAAATTAAATTTTGAATATCATAGCTACCTGAACTATCTAATGTCTCCTTCAGGTCACGAGCTGAACTATCTGTTTGCCCCCTGTCGCCTATTATCAATGTCATAAAGACGTTAGTCAACTCTTCATGGTTAGAAATATTTTGTTTCTTATGCAGAAATGTTCGCACCCTCCCTCTAATTTCATCTCTGTTGATTGTCTGTGAAGCTATAGACCGATTATATTCCGTCTGAACTTTCATGATATTCTGAATGATATAGTCTTCGGGAGCGTTGTCATAAATGTCGCTGTATTCGGACACATGGTCAAAATCTACAATTACAAATAAAATGTAAAGTATTTACTATATGGTGCCTTACCTGTTTTAATGTTTGAGATTATTGAAATACCATCACGTAACACAGTTGTGTACATTTCTTATTACAGACACACTGTTTGGGTACATGATTGTTTACATCATTTGGAGTGCCTAATGTCTATTTGCAAGCATATGCCATGGATCAGTTTTGCTTTGTTGTTTTGTTTCTCTCCATTTTTCACTCAAAAATACTTTTTATACCTTAAGTTGAAATATCCCGGTGTAGTTGGAGAAAATGTCCCTAGAGATTTTCCCGATTGTTTCTATGTTATTAAGGGGGTTAGTGAAGCACTAAAGTAAGACCTTTTTAATGTCAATGCGGAGTAAAGCCGGCTATGTGATTCTGATTTTAAAATGTTCTACAATTATTCCTAGTTACATGCCACAGATTTTTCGTTGTTTTTTTCTACGGGGGGAGGGGGGAGGGGTGCAAATAACTGAACCTTCGCCTTTTTCTGAAAGTGATTGCATGGGCTGATTATTACATATTAAAAACCTGCTAATGAATGGATGTCTACTCAGAAATGACTAATGTGACTTTCATGTGTTATGGACACTGGAAACAATCATTAAAAATAATAGAAACAGGTTGTGGTTCACACAATGACACAGTTTTGCTCACCTCAGTACAACTAAGGTCAAAGTCACAGATACCAAAACTTCAAACAAACAGATTACCAAACTAAATCATTCGAGGAGGTAAAATTTAAGGGTTACGATATAAACAGACTTGCTAGAGGACCAGTACACGGTACTTCAAATCAAATATCTAAACGCTATGGCTTTCAGTTTCCAAATTTCCAGACTTTCTAAGATGTTCATAGGTGTGAACAGGAACATCTTTGGCAGGATTATTTAGAGGCCAGGGATATAACTGAAAATAAAACTTTGTACAGGACCACCACACAAGTCTACAATCCAAATATCTAATCTCCGGACCTAGCAGTGTCTGACAAGAAGAGTTTAAAGTATTAAACAAATAACCCGAGGCGTAAACCATTTTGGAATCAGGGTTATTTTTTTTTAATTTAAAGTTGAAGGATCGCTACACAATATTACAAATGAAATATCTTTAGCTCTAGATCTTGTAGTTTCTGAAAAGAAGATTTTGAAATTTTGAAACACACAGGGCGGGGTCTGTTTCGACCGCTGGTGGATGCTTTAAAGGAACTTGGTAATTGACTACTCCAGATTGTTACATATCTTATCTTCAGGGATCTAATTTTTGACAAAATGTCTATGTAAAACAATAGATCCCCGTGTGTGGACAATTTTGGCCCAAGGAATACGATTAAAACAACTTGGTAGAGGACTGTATAATGCTATATACAAAGTATCTCAGCTGGAGACTTAGGAGTAAAAATGTATGGAGAAAAATTATAAAAAAAAGGGATATAACCAACACCACACCGAGGGGGTTTTGGGGTTTTAAGTTTTTTTTATCTTATTATACATGTTTAAAAACAGCAACTAGGACAGGGTCAATTTCGTCCCTATGGTCATGATTTGAACAAAATCTGTGAAGAACAATGCTGCACAAATTGTCTCAGTTTATCCATGTGTTTTCTAACAAGAAGATTTTTATTTTTTCTTATACATTTCAGTGTTTGAAATTGATCCAGTAGTTTAGGAGTCGATGTTGTCTGAAAACAATAATGGGCGACTAACGGACGACAGACATATTCTGATTCTACAATCTCAGTTTTTCTTAGCTCACCTGACCACGAAGTGGTAATTGTGAGCTTTTAGAATTGGAGAATATCCGGTTTTGGTCGTACGGCTGTCCGTCCGTCCACAATTAGTTTGTTTACACTCTTACATCTACATCTTTGAATCACTCATAATGAAACAAGATGCCCATATATCGCTCACCTAATCTTCATAATTAAGTGTCTTCCATAAGGTAATGTACTTGCCATTGAAATAACTGTCACTTAATTTTCGCTTAGTAGTGGACCTTTAAATATGATTAGGATAAGTGAAAAATTGAGGGTACTAGAGTGTAAACACAGTTAAATATTGCAATTTTTGTTAAATCAAGGGCCATAACTTTAGAAGAACTAATCCGATCAAGTCCATAATTGAACTCATCCGAGAACTTATAATCATACATATTCTCTGAACATATTATTAGGATTAGTGAAGAAATGAAGGTGCTAGAGTGTAAACATAGTTTAATAAAGAATTTTTAACATCAAGGGCCATAACTCTGAAAGAACTAATCCGATCAAGCCCATAATTTGACTTATTCGAGATCTTAAGGTCATACACATTCTCTGTAAATTTTATAAGGATTAAAAAGGAAATGGAGGTGCTAGAGTGTAAACATAGTTAAATATTGCATTTTTTGTTATATCAAGGGCCATAACTCTGGAAGAACAAATACGATCAAGCCCATAATTGAAATCATCCGAGATCTTATGGTCATACACATTCTCTGTAAAAATGTTTAGAATTAGTGAAGAAAGGAATGTCCTAGAGTGTAAAATTAGTTAAATCTTGCTTTTTGTTTAAACCAGGGGAAGAACTAATCCGATCGAGCCCCTAATTGAACTGATCCGAGATCTTATGGTCATACACATTCTCTGTAAATATGATAAGAATTAATGAAGAAATGAAGGTCATAGAGTGTTTACAAACATAGTTAAATCTTGCATTTTTTGTTAAATCAGGTGCCATAATTCAGGAAGTACTAATTCGATAAACTCCATAATCGAACTCATCCGAGGTCTTGTGGTCATGTACATTTTATTAAGTTTTATTATGATTGTTCCAAAAGTGTAGATGCTAGAGTGTAAACAAACTACTTGTGAACGGACGGACGAATTAGTGATGGAAGTCGGACACTCGACGAACCTAAAAGCTCACCATGACCATATGATAACTTCGTGGTCAGGTGAGCTAATAATGCAACATTAAACTATGTTTACACCCTTGGACCTTCATTTCTTCACTAATTCTTACCATACATGTATTTACAAAGAATATGTATTACCACAGTATGAGCTTGATCGGATAAGTTATTTTAGAGTTCTTGCCCCTTATTTAACAAAAATGTGTTTACACTCTAACTCCTTCATTTCTTTTCACATATTCACATGCTATAAGAAACCCCACATGCATAATGAAGAAGTTTAGTCACATTTCAAAGATTCATTTTTCACTATAGTTATATAATGTTATTAATCAAGTGATTTCATATTGGCCTTGTTATTTGTCCGAGGATGGTCGTATTGGCCCAAGACCAACAATAACAATTTTATTTGTATTTAACTTAGTAAAATAAGATATCAGCAGGAGTTTAAAAAAGTCTGCATATCAACTGAAACAAAATGGCGTCGTTTAAAAATCTAACGAAAGTTACTTCTCCGTATTGGCCCTCTCTTTTAAACCAATCAGAATGCTTGAATTCTATATTGGCCCTTTTTTCTCGTATTGGCCCTGCTTTTGTCATATTGGCTCTATTATGCTTTGTATTAGCTCTTAGACTACCTGTTTCATATAATGTGCGCAATTGATCTCATACCTTGTGTCATATTGTAAAGTTGAATAATAATGTCTTTTATAAACCACAAGATACCAAACTCCGGAAAACGACTTGTTGCGGGATGAATCTCTTTCACACCACATTTAAAAAATTCAAAATGCGCCCAGCAAAGATTCACGACGCCTATCAATAGAAGAGACATCTTTGTCTTTTCTAAATCAGAGGCACTGATACTCGATCTTCTCTGGTTTAAGGAAAAATCTGTATTTTCGGGCCAGTTACTTTAGGTTTCTAACCCTAACGAATAGTTCCCGGCAGCAGTCGTTTGTTACTTCTTTAGCAACTTCGGACTTCCTTTGCAACCAGGGACTTTCCCAAACAAGTGATTTCCTTAATAACCTTTAGCATCACCTTGTTGGGTAGCAACCTTGGTAGATTTGGTCCAGATGAAGATGATATCATTTTTTTATAATATATATTTAAAATTCAAATCTTTGTTTCATGATTATTTTTTTGAAAATCTTGCAAACTATGTTGGATAAAGCAATGCCATAGTATCAAGATGATTTCCCGTGAGTGTAACATCAGCTAAACTCTACTGGCCCAAAGAACTCTTTGTGTTTAAATGTATTGCAACTTGTAATTAAAACATACAAGGGAAATCTTTAAATACTATTGGATTGTCACCTTACCAATTACAGTTTAAGAAAAAAAAGGGGTTTTAAAATGTACAGATCTAGCATGTTTCCACACCATCATTATTGCTTACAATTCTGATTTCCAAGTGAAGAGTAAAGGAATTCTGAACAGATTGAAGAGTACGAAAGACCGGCGATGACTTCATACTTCACGCTTTATAGTTCATACTTCATACTTAATAATTCATAATTTCACAATTATGCTCCTACTCCACAATTTACACTTCATAACTTGCAATACGTTTCATATTACTGTAGCTACAGAGGTGAAAAATGTAATTCGCAGTATATCTCAGGACCGTTTATGGTTCTGGCTCATGTGCATAAAATTGAAACTGTCCACGTCAACAATTCACTGATATGGTCATTCAGACAAAAAAGGACAGCACTTGGGGTCATACAATATCAGTCTAAAGAAGTTTACAGCAAGAAGGAGGGTATCAAGAAAACCACTTCTTTCAAATTTACCTTCTCCAAAGCCTGAACTACTAGCAGTTTCAACAGCTTGACACAATGGGTTTTGTTCCAACCACTCTGCAAGAAAAGTGCATTTTAAGTTATGTTAATTGCACAGAAAACTTCTCATATTTAAAATTTTATTAAATAAAAACACACCATGATGCCATACTGTTTTCAGGCAGCTTCATATCGAAAATATAAATTTGCGAGCCAAAAAGACTCAAACGTCACTTGATTTTGATATTTCTTAACACTGACTGTTCCCTACTAAGATATTGGAAAAACTTTCCCATTTGAAGGTTCATTTCACTAATGTCCGTAAAATAATACCATAATGAATGTATCTAGTTTCGAAGACCATGCCTGTAAAAATTCCTTTGTTACTTATAGACACATCCTATTGGACTATAAACCGATCCGCAACTGCAAACATACATTTGTTGTGTTATTATAAAGAGTATTCAATATACTTAGCGCGGTAATATTTACAACAAGGAATTAAAATTATTGCATTTCTTAATTGTAGCTAATATTTGAAGCAGAATTTGCAAAAGATAGTAGCCAAAGAACAAACCACCGACTAGATGATCACAACAAATCATGCACTATAACCATATCCAAGTAGGCTAATCTTAGATATATCCCCGAGTTACATCTCTTATTTTTAACACAATTACAGTGCGACACAGAAGAAATATTTATCAATTTTTTTTAGAGTTTAAAAAAGTCTGCATATCAACTGAAACAAAATGGCGTCGTTTAAAAATCTAACGAAAGTTACTTCTCCGTATTGGCCCTCTCTTTTAAACCAATCAGAATGCTTGAATTCTATATTGGCCCTTTTTTCTCGTATTGGCCCTGCTTTTGTCATATTGGCTCTATTATGCTTTGTATTAGCTCTTAGACTACCTGTTTCATATAATGTGCGCAATTGATCTCATACCTTGTGTCATATTGTAAAGTTGAATAATAATGTCTTTTATAAACCACAAGATACCAAACTCCGGAAAACGACTTGTTGCGGGATGAATCTCTTTCACACCACATTTAAAAAATTCAAAATGCGCCCAGCAAAGATTCACGACGCCTATCAATAGAAGAGACATCTTTGTCTTTTCTAAATCAGAGGCACTGATACTCGATCTTCTCTGGTTTAAGGAAAAATCTGTATTTTCGGGCCAGTTACTTTAGGTTTCTAACCCTAACGAATAGTTCCCGGCAGCAGTCGTTTGTTACTTCTTTAGCAACTTCGGACTTCCTTTGCAACCAGGGACTTTCCCAAACAAGTGATTTCCTTAATAACCTTTAGCATCACCTTGTTGGGTAGCAACCTTGGTAGATTTGGTCCAGATGAAGATGATATCATTTTTTTATAATATATATTTAAAATTCAAATCTTTGTTTCATGATTATTTTTTTGAAAATCTTGCAAACTATGTTGGATAAAGCAATGCCATAGTATCAAGATGATTTCCCGTGAGTGTAACATCAGCTAAACTCTACTGGCCCAAAGAACTCTTTGTGTTTAAATGTATTGCAACTTGTAATTAAAACATACAAGGGAAATCTTTAAATACTATTGGATTGTCACCTTACCAATTACAGTTTAAGAAAAAAAAAGGTTTTAAAATGTACAGATCTAGCATGTTTCCACACCATCATTATTGCTTACAATTCTGATTTCCAAGTGAAGAGTAAAGGAATTCTGAACAGATTGAAGAGTACGAAAGACCGGCGATGACTTCATACTTCACGCTTTATAGTTCATACTTCATACTTAATAATTCATAATTTCACAATTATGCTCCTACTCCACAATTTACACTTCATAACTTGCAATACGTTTCATATTACTGTAGCTACAGAGGTGAAAAATGTAATTCGCAGTATATCTCAGGACCGTTTATGGTTCTGGCTCATGTGCATAAAATTGAAACTGTCCACGTCAACAATTCACTGATATGGTCATTCAGACAAAAAAGGACAGCACTTGGGGTCATACAATATCAGTCTAAAGAAGTTTACAGCAAGAAGGAGGGTATCAAGAAAACCACTTCTTTCAAATTTACCTTCTCCAAAGCCTGAACTACTAGCAGTTTCAACAGCTTGACACAATGGGTTTTGTTCCAACCACTCTGCAAGAAAAGTGCATTTTAAGTTATGTTAATTGCACAGAAAACTTCTCATATTTAAAATTTTATTAAATAAAAACACACCATGATGCCATACTGTTTTCAGGCAGCTTCATATCGAAAATATAAATTTGCGAGCCAAAAAGACTCAAACGTCACTTGATTTTGATATTTCTTAACACTGACTGTTCCCTACTAAGATATTGGAAAAACTTTCCCATTTGAAGGTTCATTTCACTAATGTCCGTAAAATAATACCATAATGAATGTATCTAGTTTCGAAGACCATGCCTGTAAAAATTCCTTTGTTACTTATAGACACATCCTATTGGACTATAAACCGATCCGCAACTGCAAACATACATTTGTTGTGTTATTATAAAGAGTATTCAATATACTTAGCGCGGTAATATTTACAACAAGGAATTAAAATTATTGCATTTCTTAATTGTAGCTAATATTTGAAGCAGAATTTGCAAAAGATAGTAGCCAAAGAACAAACCACCGACTAGATGATCACAACAAATCATGCACTATAACCATATCCAAGTAGGCTAATCTTAGATATATCCCCGAGTTACATCTCTTATTTTTAACACAATTACAGTGCGACACAGAAGAAATATTTATCAATTTTTTTTAACAGATTGAGGGTCACGGGTTCGAGCACTGCTCCTGGCCATTTCTCTTAATGTGAGAAGGTTGGTAGTTTCTGACAAAGGATAGTAGTCCAGTACTAGTTCTTTCCACGGTGATTGTAGCGTACCTGGGACCCAAACACTGCATTTTAGTTAAAAATAGCATAGTTACTATATATCAATAAGAAGGTAAACAACACCGTTTACACATTCACCCAGTTTCAGCCTTAATAACTTCATCTAGAATAATGCATATTTATCAATACCTATTGTATAATTTAGCCTAAGTATTTATATTTTCCGTAAAAGTTTACTTCAAGGCCCAAATGCAAACCGTTTTGAAACAGCGATTTCTTTTTACATTTTTCGCCAACCCGAATAAATCTCACATTTCTGACACTGAATCCTTCCCCTATAACAAGCGTTTAAACAATGTGGCCTTGTGTCATCCAAATATTACACAACAGACGCTCGTAGAAATTAATTTGATAAATATTTCCACTAACTTTCCAGTTTTAATACGATCCGCTAATACAGGATTCATTTTTTTCTTTTACAGATTTTGTTAACATATACAGGCAGCCATATTGAAAATTGGAAAAACTAGTTTCCATTCCGCATCGAACGGCCAAAGTCTAGATTACGCAACACTATGACATGTTTATGGAGTTTGCTTATCATGCAGGTATCTGATGTCATTTAAGGTATAGTTATACTAAGTAGGTGAGAACCGCAATCAGGTGATTTTGTCTATGGAACTTGCGGGCCTACACTTTGTGTTTGATTGCTGATTGGCTGAAAATAAGTGGATTCATACTGGTATAGTTCTTTTGCAATAATAGTTACCAGTATGTCACTCAAAAGTTAAATATATTTCCATTCTAACACGGTAATTTAAACAAAAAGGTTCGAATTGGTACTATTTACTGCGCTAACATGAACTCGCTGCTTTGATCTCGTAGCATTCCGTGGAATTTCTACTGTCCTTTTTTACTCCCTAATTAAAAGACTTTTCGTTTAACATTGTATTTTGTCATTGCTGATATTACAGGCGATACCGGAAGTGTAGTTCATTTAGCCAAAGTATAGCCAAAAATAGTTCCGAACGTCTAGGGTGATATACTTTGTAAGGTTTATCATACTCAAATCCTTCTTTGTGTATATAGGAGAAATTTTAGATAGTGTTAGCATTATTTACAGTCCAACCTCTCTACAACAACACCAAAGGGAACATCAATGGTTTGTTGTTGAGGAAAGGTTGTTGATCTAGGATGGTTAATGTGTTCAGATATAACTGCTTTTGGAAATAAAACACCTGCATTTGTATAGGTTTTTGTTCTTCGGAGGTTGTTGTTTAGCGAGGTTGGACTGTATATGATTCAGCTTCATGATTCAATATCAGTAGCATAAATCGGTACTTGATACAAAGTAATTTTCACAGCGCTTATTGTATTGTTCCACAACAGCCAATTCACAACTGCATGTAAATAGAGTAAAATAGTGTTAATCAGCATATATATATATATAATTTAATTATCTCATGGACTGTGTTTTATCTTTTTATATATTTAACTTTTTTCCGGCACATGTTTTGAATTTTTCACGTATATATATATATATATATATATATATATATATATATATATATATATATATATATATAAGCATATATGGCCTAAGTATTTAAATTCTCGGCACAACATAGCCTCAATATTTCGACTGCAAGACCGACCGATTTTACAAACTGATATTACATAGATGTCTGTCTTTACGAAGGGCGGCCGTCGTTAATATAAAAAAGCCCTGACGCACAATTTGTTGGGCTAGCCATATATGCAATAGGTTTTAATAAATATGCATTATTCTAGATGAAATTTTTCAGGCTGAAACTAGGTCGATGTGTAAACTGTGTTGTATACCTTCTTATTGGTATATAGTCATTAGGGTAGTTTAACTAACATTTACTGTTTGGGTCCCTGCTACGCTACAATCACCTTTCCGGGAACGATGGTTAGGTAAACTGCCTGTCTGCACAAATGACGAAAAATGCGGTTTGAACAGGCGTTAAACTCTTACATCATTACATTAATTAACCGAAACAGATCTCACATTTGTATATCAATATCCCCAGAAAGTAGCAACTAAAGATTGTCGGAGAAAGTTTTAGTACATTTTTTTGTATATAAAAGCGATTAGTAGCTGAATTTTACTGCAAAAATCCTGTCAATATTGACTTTTATGCCAATGTTAAATGTGAGGAAAAGTGTTAACTCTTAGCGGGATGCGAACCCAAGGCCCTTCGCATACAAGGCTGAAAGAGCTTTCACTCCCCAAACCGATAACCGGCCGCTTATATTTTTCTCTCCAATTGTGAGAGGCCGTACCGTGACAAGTGAATCAGGAAAACAATTTTTGTCACTGTTTTTCTTATCAAATATGTTACTCGAAATACTGACCTTTATTCACTGGCCGAGAAAGTATAACTACTTTACACTCATTATTAACATTAGTTTGGCGGTAACAACATATTACGTTGATTGATATGAACTATTTACGTAAGTTATGACACCATTCAAGAAAGACTGAAAACGCAATAGCATTTTATTGACCTTTTTCATTTGGTATCATCCAATTAAAAGGTACCTTGCAGAGTATTTTTAATTCGAAATGTTATATACCAATCAAAAGCGAGGTTAAAACGGCTGCGCCGAAAAAGCATAGAATCCTTTTTAAATGTATTACAAAATTAAAATATAAAAGCGTATTTTCTCTTAAAAAGTAAAAACCCCAAAATGCCACTGATATGAAATGAAGAATAAATGAAGGACCATTTTGGTTTTATACTGCCCTTTTTAACTGCTTAAATCATTCTACTTTATCTGTGTTATCACTATAATAAAATGAATACAAGTAGTTGTTTGAAAATGACATTTCATTTTATCAAATGAAGAATCAATCAAATTAGTTAACTAGATAAAAATTGTTGAACATTAGAGTGCTAAATACATAAATGTACTACGTAATCCCAATAATTTCTTTATTTGCGCTTGTTTTCATCCGAATGGTGAAAGCATGGTATCTCTTGGTCGAGATTATACCTTTCCGGCAAAATCGAACCGCGCAAAAGGGTCGTCAGTCTAAGCAGTTGTGTTGGAATACATGGCATATGTCACTCCTTTTCCTCATTCAGTCTAACGGGTATTCAGTAGTAAAATATCAAAATTAAATTCGAGGGATAAAAAGATAAAATTTTGTTAGCTTGGTTCTTAAATGAATGTAAAAATGCAAAACAAAGCCGGAAAAGGCATAATCCCGACCGCGAGCTTCTATTGGCGGACTATCAAAAAGGGGTTATCTCAGAATCACTATACACTGATAATGTCTGTTATGGGGAGACTCAAATACTAGAGTAAATTCAGAACGTACCTCATTTGTTCCTTTTACGTGCAACTTTCAACAAGATTGGCCTAGTGTCTCAAGAGTCATTGTCCTTTAATTGTTATTCTGTTCTATATTCAATATAAACACATTAAATTCGATTTCTTCGTAACCGCGGCTATAAAATTTTTATTGTAATTGGATCAGTTTCATGATCACTCTTTCTAATATCCACACCCTGCCCTTGGATTTTTATTTCAGAAATAAGGCCCTCAATACTCCTGTCAAATTTTTCTGACATTCAGGCATTTATCTAAACAATTATATGAAAATTAGCCAATGCGTTTTTTTTTTGGGGGGTGGTTGCACACGGGAGGTCCTCAGGGACTGGATTATAAGGGGCTGTAGCATATTTCTGAAATATTCTAGATAGACACTTTTTTGTTTTCTGAAACATATAGTCCTGATTTAATTTAACTTATAATAACTGAGTTATATATGACTGTAAGGTGTACAAAAAGAACTAACCCTCAGAGATTAGGCACAAATGGGTTGGTGGAATTTTAAAACTGCTTCCTTTTTGCTGAAAAGACTTGTCAGAATTATAGACTGGGTTTCTATAGAAATGAGGCACTTACATGTAAGATGACATAGTGCTTTGCTCACATACTTATTCTATATAAAAACTTAGGAATTACGTTTTTGTGTGACTGAAACATGAAGAAAAGGTTATCTCCTCGGGGATGAGACCCCAGCGGGGTGGAGAAATTAAACACAGATATATTTTTTTATCATTCTCACCAATTTCTTTTTTCAGAGCTGATCCTTCTTCTTCCAGAATCTTGATGTCGTGTTCACGTTTTTGGAGCTGGTCTTTCAAATTTTCGTTATTTTGTTCAAGCATTTCATATTCTTTATCTAAATCATTTAACTTTCTCTCAACCATTAGTTTGGCTGAGTCTAAAGCAATATGTTCTAAAGCAAGTTGTTTCTTACTTTTCTTTTTCACAGCTTCAGCTTTCTCTGTGTAGCTTACCGAATGCATAAGCTCATACCGATGCGTTTCGCCATTAAATGACGATCTTTCAGAGGCAGCGGCGGACTTTGATCTACGACGAGTTTTAGGTCTCGATCTCCGACGATCATCTGCCATAACTATTAACTAATCAAAACGCTAAATCCAAACGATGTTAAATTTACTTTTGCTTTGTTTGTATTCAATACGCGATTTTGAGAGTGTGCTAAGAACGGCGTTCAAATAAAGATTTCATGAATATCTCTTTAATTTTAATTAATGTTATGTCCTTATCACATAAATGTGTCGTTTTAACAGTAGTTCACATTTACTTTATTTGAATATTAAACCAGTGTTACATGTCAAAAGATAAAATACGCTTGAGAATATATGGCCTTCTATTTCTCAATGCCTTGAGTTCTAAAATATAAACGAGATATCACACTTAATTTTGCAAACGATTCATTTTCATTCACGTAATCTCAACCAAAACGTTGAGAAACCTTAAAACAATGGAAAGTTTATTTCAGGATCATAACATACAAATAATTTCACACAAATCGGTATATCAAAATCATGTATTGATTGGTTTCAAATATTCTGTTAGAGGGTCACGAGAGAATGTTATAGATTTAGAAGTCCTCTCATAACCAATGTTACTAAATATACTCTTTCGAATATGTCTGATATTGCGTCTCATACAAATTAAAACAGTGGACCTTTATCTGTTTCTGTATGTCTATAAAATGTATTGTATTGAGAAGTATAGGGCAAATTTTACAAGCATTTGTGTGCACTATTGTATATTGTATGTAGGTTTTAAATACTTTACAAAATATGAAAACTTTCATTTCCGCTCATATTTCCTAAGTTTAAGGTGAAAGGATACTATATAAAAATTCTCTAGTCTACCTTATAGTGTTTGGTACCAACTGAAACTTGAAGATATTTCTGATTCAGATCAATATTTTATTTGACGTTATTTTTGTAAAATCAAAAAAACATTTTGGCTGTGTATAGATTGGTAGCTGCTGATATGGGATGACATCTGATGTAAAAAAGCTATACTGAGAAAACTATTTGTAACTCTTAATAATGAATAGTTACTATGACAGCTGACCGTTTAAGGCAACCAGAACTTTAAACCGTTGATTGAGATAATAATGTATTGATAAATGCATGCAAAATGAATGAAAAATGATTACTGTTTAATGGGCTCGTTTTTCAAGAATAGGTTTCTAACAATCACTGATAAAGCACCTTTAACTTATTTAAAACACGCTGTCACTCAAATAACCAATGGGAAGCTTTATAATAAAGATCAATAGTGGTGGCTGGGTTTATACTCATTTTAATAGATATAAATGGAAAATCGACATTTTATTGGTACTATTATCTTAGCCGGAAAGGTTTTAACAAATAAATGTTGTTAAAGTACGCCAAGTATTTGAGCCATGGCCCGTGGTCAAGTCGGAAACAATAGCCTCCGTACGAATGCTACACACCACCCTGTACTACAGTTCTCAGACATAGAGCATGGGTTGTAGGTTCGTTGCAGTGGACGAAGGTAAAAGTTTCCGACTTGGACACACCTCATACTTCGGATTAGTACTAGGGTGTCGGTTGATAAAGGCGGGATATTGTAAAATGTAATTTTGACATGGGTATGATAAACAAAACGTATCAGTATACTAGGATGTGGAATTGTGTAACAAATAAATTTAACATAGTCTTACTTATTAGTGCACTACAGTCTAGGACGATAGAGACGGGATTGTGTCACACATAAATTAGACTTGGGTTTTTTAAAATAGATTTTGCTTTTGAATATTATTGATATTTAGAACCGACAACAGTTAGAGACCTGTTTAATTTTCTCATGTTTTTAGCCTTTAAATTGATAAAACTTTTAAGACCAAATAAAGATATTTATTTTATGTTTTCCAGTGAATTATAGAGTTTTCTCAGTGAAATAAAAGTGATAATCCACAGTTTTGAAACAGTGGATTACCATTTTTATTTTTCACTGTTTTTGCAATCCTTAACCCGGATTTACGTCAAAAAGTATAACGAGCGTAATAAATTCTGGAAACCATGCGACGATGACGTCGTCAAAATGACGTCATTTGTGCTATGTTTTCTGATGACGTTTCCCGCGATTTTCGATATTTTATAGAAACAAACTCAATAAAAGTAGAGTTTTAACCATAAATTAAACAGAAAAATTGTTGGTATCGGTGTAATATCACGTTAATTTCACTCGTGAACACCAAAAGAAGTTATTTTCACTCGTGGCTGCGGTATCACTTTTGGTGCCCACTCGGTGAAATTATAACGTGATCTTACACCGAAACCAACAATTATCCTCTATTTAACGTTTCCTCTTTCTTTTAATTTTAAGGTGTAAATGCAAAAAGAGATGAGTTTCCTGTTAAATAGCATTTTAGAAAAACAGCAAATATCATTGCAAAATTATGAACTAAATTCAATCGAGAGATATGAGCTTATATGAATTCAATGAACAAATGACAACACTATTTTATATTAAATGCTTTATTTTTTGTTTCAACTAGGGATCAAATGATCTACCATAGTTTATTTTCCAACAATAACAGATTCTGAATGGTACTGGCTAATAAGAAATCCAGAGAATGAGCTGAAGTTTCCACCGTGGAGAGATTCGTCCTGAAATAGATTTTGTACTGAAACGTCTTCCCTTTCTTGAGTTCGAGACCACTGTCATACTGAAAGTGGTGTATGGTGATTCGGTGCCGCGGACTGAAATTTTGCCGATGGATGTACCGCCCCGAATGATGCTGTAGTGTGTATCGTGAGTGTTGTAGGCCATAAGTGTTACAGAAAATATGTAAAGCCCGGTAACAGGAGCTCTAAAATCTCCCGCGTGATTGTTGTAACCATCACCATCGTTTGTTATAACATCATCAAGTACTATGTTCTGATTGACGCTTTGGTGTTGTAAATGGTCCCCAAGTGTGGAAAAGAACCCAACGATGGCTTCATCACTTCTTTGCTGAATTCTCCCCTGTATTTGCCTTGTCATATGTAATAAAATTGATATAAATCATTGTATAGGAAAAACTTTTAAATTCTTCTCCAAAACCACAAGGCCTATAGCTTAACTATTTTGTATGTAATATTGACTAGTAGACCTCTACCAAGTTTGTTCAAATCATGCCCTTGGGGTCAAAATTAACCAAGCTCTGGGGGTCGATTGTCTGTATATATATATACAATTATAGGACAAACATTGACTTGTGACCTTGGCGTTATGGGCAATGATACTCGGTCGAGCGATATACGAGCGATCACCATGACCCTATTGTTTACTTAATATTACTATCATACATGTATTTGTACATTTGAATGATGTTATTAACTAATGATAGTTTCAATTTATAAACTGTCAAAATTTAATTGATATCTTACTCGGTCTGAATGGATGAGGCGTGCTCAATGCATCTGTCTTAGCAGGTCTAACAGTAGTGTCCTTTTCTGTTCGCAGATGTATATTGTGTTTGAGGGTGTGACCATGGATTTTCTCTACTTTATCACCACGTTGACGATCCCAGGCCACTATTTTTCTTCATTCGTGTTTGAAGAGTTTTCATATCGTCGCTTTGTGCAAATAGTGCCTGGACATGGACTTTAAGCTCTTGATTCTCCACTTGTAGAGAATTTATGATAGTCTTCAGTTCAAAATTGTTAACTTAGCGATGACATTTTTCCTCGTGTAAATCCAAGCGTTGCAGAACGACTTGCAATGTACCTCTCTCTGAATCAAGTTCCATATTGCGTAACATAGTTTGCCCACTGAATGCCGGAAAAACGCCACAAAGAGTAAGTAAACAAGTTTGGAACATCATTTCAATTATGACACAAATCAGAAATACACGATTTTAAACCGTGGGAAGACTTGCACTGTTATCAAGCTGCAAATGCTACGTGGGATGGTTAAAGTATTTACGACAGAAAACTGTATCGTAGTGCAGCGACGACATCATTTAAACTATGCCATAAGTAATGAAACATTATATATGTATACCAGTGATCATTATGCAATCAGTTCAACGCAATTTAAAAGAAAGTTGTTAGTTTTCTCTTTATCATTCGTGATACCCATTCTTAGCCTGAACATTGAAGTGCTAAGTTAATTCTTTACGCTATGGTAATAATAATAATAATAATAATAATAATAAAATCTTTATTTCACGAAGGTAGCACAAATAGACATTTATACAAATTTGTATATACATCACAATTTCATTGTGGCCTTCCATAAATAACAAACGTTCATACAAATACATACATTCACAAAATTGCACACATGCAGGTACAAACACTTTCAACACAAAACCCATACAAATTATAATTGACAGACACTCAGAAAAATAGCATCATAGCAAAATAGAATATATTTACAAATTAACCTCATTATAAACTAAATGTGTTACTTGTAATTAGTTTTGATTATGTAACAAATATAATTTATAATTCTTTTTGAACAACGTTACAGATTTAAATTTGACACCTAAAATTTTTGAGAGAGTTGGTAATATGGAGATAGGCCTGTAATTATTAAGATCGTTTTTATCACCCACTTTGAATATGGGAACAATACATGCTTCTTTGAGTGAGTCAGAGAAAATACATTGATCTATGCATTGATTTATTATAAAATTAAAATGTAATAGGTGATATGATGAGATCCCCACAATATTTCAATAGTTTTGGGCCTATGCCATCTAATCCTGCAGATTTATTTAAATTCAAAGTTTTTACTATTTTATTGACTTCGAAAATAGTAATGTGCTTAATTGAAAAATGAGAATTTTTTAATTTTACACCTAATATCTGTTTCAGTTTTGAGAAATACTGTGCATCAAATGGAGTTTTTTTGTATTAAACTTGAGATGTTACAGAAATGTTTATTTGAAGCATTCAATATATCAGATTTATCATCTGTTGAATTCCCATTATATGAAATAGTACATGGTAAAACACTGTTGTGGATATTGCTGACATTTGTTATGTTTTAAAACACTTCCACATATAACTAGGGGACATTTTATTTTTAACCGCCTTATTGTAGAATTGTTTTTTCTTTCTTCTAATCATTGATGAAATTTTTGGTTACGAACTATTTTGTATTGATCAAAACATTTATAGTCATATAGAATACAAGATAAATGAGCTGTATGTATGTATATGTGTAAAAAGAATTTTGTTGAGTTGCTCATGTCGGAAGTTATTGTTGGCTGAGAAGGTTTATTTGCGGCTTTTTTCGAACAACAATGTAAGGCAGTGAAGAAAACACCAAATCTTACTATATAGCACACACTCTTTTGAGCGTTTTTGATAAGATTTTAATCAGATTGTAAAAAAAGATGAAACGCGAAGTACGGATTTTTGAAAACACGTGATCGTTTACTTTACTAAAATATAATCAATTGTACATGTGTTCAATAAATTATTAAATTTTACTTTTTTGCTAGTTATAGTTACAATGTATTTCTCGGTCTTCGTCGGCCACGGTACGTGTCTTACTTAACTATTTGCTGTGATTAAACTGCACGAGTGTAAAACATGTTCGCAGCAGATCTTGATGAGAATTACAAAATTGAAAGCTATAAAATCGCCTCGGTTTAGAGCAATGGCAAATAAGATGTTGTACTATCAGGTATCATATTTCGATTTACACAATGTGGTATCACAACTTTCAAAAGCTAATCTCATTTGTAAGATAAAAAATATGTACATGTAATTGACTGTGTAAATACCGTTGTTCAACCTAAGTTTCGAACACACGCCAACTGAAGGTCCAATAATGTTGGTCCTACATTTGTATTCAGAGAAACTGTCTCAAAATATTTTTCCTTGTCTGTTTGTCATAAACTTCGAATGGATAATTCAATGTAGTAACTAAATCATAATTATGTCAAATTGTATGCGTGGTTAGTGATAGTTGTAAATAACATCTATAATATTGGTCAAACGTTTATTATTAAGAGCAGACTGTGATAAAAATGTCGAGAATCTAACTATATGAAACTGAGTCGATCCCAAATGTTCATTCTCTTGAGTTTCTATGTCTTTTAAATTTCTATGACTAGTTTCTTACTATAAAGTAGGAATACGTATGGGTAATCATGTTCAAATAGGTCTTCAACAGGACACTGCGTCTTGTTCCTTCCTTCCATCGCTGCCTTTTAACCCTCTTTTGTGCTCTTTAGCTGTAGCCAATAGGAATCTCGTAGAGGCAATTATCAACTTACTGAATGAGTAGTTTCGTGGTGTGGTGCTGTTCAAGCATTTGAATGCAAATTGTTCAATTTTAAATGATAATTATATATTTTTGATCGTGAAGTTCTCAAATACGTAAAAACTGCGTGTTACGAATGTCAGGAATTACTGTTATAAAGAAGGGTCTTCATGAACAGATTGGCAAAGACATCTGCATGAAAAACTTGTCCAGCAGACTCAAAGAAAATGAGATACGTCATTTTCTTTGTACTGCTCGTTCACTTTACAATACATGATTGCATTTTATCACCCTTCTCTGTACATTAAACCTATAAACCAGTGTATTCGTCACTTTTAAAGATGATAGAAATAAATTGATTGTTACAGTAATAGTTTTTTTGTATGTTTAAACAATTCTCGAATTTGTACTTTGCTTTCTGAATTACCAGTACTACTTGCAAATTTTTCACCAACAATCGCTGTCCTTTTCTACCACAGTTTTAAACAAGATAATATTTTCTTTGTTTTTTTATGTTTACCTAAACGAGTACTGTTTGTAAAGGACTATTTAACAGCTAATCATCCGTTTAACACACTTAACTACTGTGTGCATTGACATTCTTTTAGGTCAATTTAACTCCATTTAAAGAACTTACCCCACCATTCATTAAATATTTGCCTTGGATCTATATCAAATCTAGTATGGGCATTTAGCCACTTGTTCATAATGTAAATTGTGCATGTATTTCGAACTTCAATGTCTTTCTTATTTGAAAAACAATTTGCGCTCAATGATCGTTTGCAGATACCCGTTGAAAACATAAACCAGTAGATATACACAACGCATAAGAACGTTTGAATCGTTTAAACGTTAAAGTAAATGAAGGCTATGTCGTGCAGAAGTTTTTATTATTTCAAACATGAAGATAAATATAATTTTCCGTGTAAGTGTAACAATTGATTACAAAATTGTACATATAAATCTCTGAAAAAAATCTAATAAGGTAATGACATAAGAGACAAGTATTTAGTATGACCGTGTAAAAACATATGTATCAAAATAAACATATAATTATGAATCTGATGAGACAAAGACATAAGAGACAAGTATTAGTATGAAAGTTTAAAACATACATGTACATGTGTGTATTAATATGAACGTATAATTATGAATCTGGTGAGATAATGACATAAGAGACAAGTATAAGTATGACAGTTTAAAACATATGTACTAATGTTAACATGTTTACTAATTATAAACAACTTCATTCAATGAATATACTGATCAACCTCGGCCGAGCAAAGTTAAAATATCGATTAAGCTGGTAAATTAAATCAAGAAATTTATTGAATGAAACCCCCTATAAAGATCGGCTGTATCGTGAATGTTCAATGAAATAATGAAATACTTGACCTTATATAAACACACATTTAGTAGTGGATAATAGTTAAATTATCCAAGCCAAACAGAAAACACGTTCTGTGTAAAATCGTAATTGAAATATTTTGGATATAAAAAGTTGATGAGCATAAACCATGTTGTACACTATGTGAAAAAAATATCACATGGCGAAAATTATATTAGGAAATGTTTAATTTGAATTTTGATATTATGCCAACAAAACATTCGAACTATTTAAAAGAAAAAAAGTATCGAGATTACATAGTAGTAAAATTATTCTAACAAAAATCATGGCATCCTGCGACATGTATAAAATAAATGTGTAAAAATATTATATTCTTACTTTAGAAAATTATACGAATAACACCGCTAAATTTCAAGCGTTATGTACATGTCATGAAAAGACTTATCAAAGGACGGGAAAACAATGAGTAAATAATGATAGTAAACGCAAAGAAGACATGATTAGAAATTGCAGCAATATTTATACATTGCAAAATTAAGTAAAAGTTAAAACAAAGAGGACAGATCATCGGGGTACAGATCTGAGACAGAAAGTATGGCACACATTCGTAACAGTTCTAATTACATGTACGACATTGCTAATATATATGACAAATACAATTGTACACATCAATATCAAAATTACACACACATGCACATATAGAATCTTCATCTAAGGTTCTTCTGGTATCCTAGAAAAGACTCACATTTTCAGACGGTGTCAACATTTTCTTAAAATATCGACAATTATCTCTATGAGCATCGTAAGTGAGTGCAATGTTGAGACTTGAATTCGGTTAATAACATATAACAGTACATGTTCACATTCACGAGTAACTGTCAAATGTTTTATAAGTAGCGGTATATGCAGTAAAACATTAATACTTTCTCCGTGTATACACAAACTAAAACACACATTTTAACACACATTTTTATTGAGACTTTAAGAAAGGTACTGGGGTATCAAATACACCATTTACAGCACAAACAATGTTATAAATATCCAAGTTTATGCCTTGTTTCATTTAGAGTACTTCGGATAGTGTTTCAGCAAAGTTTCCACAACCCTTTATTTTCAACGTGCAACGAAAGTAATCTTTTTAAATACACGTTTCAATGCTTTATATGTATTAGTGCTTTTTTTATTTAAAGTCCCCTTGAGTACCGTGTATTATCCCCGTCATGGCATGAAGGTTCCAGAACCTCCTAATGTTTTCAACGTAACAGAAACATAATATAAGAGAAATACATGTACACAAACATAAAATATTGTATATACTGGGTTGTTTTGTCTTCTGTTTTTTTTGTTTTGTACTAGTTCTTTCATTTAATACTAATACAGGAATCAAATAAGAATGTTTAAACATATACAAAGTTCCCACATCCACAATATTTATCTCCCTTGTTCAAAATTAGCAGCCATTTTGATAGGCAAACGATTTTTTTCTCAATTATTTGATAATTAAGAAAATATCAAGAGAATTTATGAGTCACGGACAATCATTACTTGAACCTGCCGAGCCATCTTGCAATATTGGCAACACTGATTAACTACGTTTATAAATCTGATTATTTAGTAGATTTTCCTTTTTAAAGTTGAAGGAAAGTTGCCAACCAATATTGCTGATAATTAAGAGCAAGGGAGTAAATATTGTAAATGTAGGAACTATGTATATTTTATATACATTCATACAAAATGGCCCTCGTCAGCCAGCTTTGAATACATAACTTCCCTTTCTTTCATTTCTTTCATCTCTTGCATCATCTTCATCATTGTGTCGAACTTTGCATTCATCTCTTGTTGCAACTTCCAACTTGTTATGTGATGTTCAAATTGTGTGCGTTCGTCCGGTAGCTGACTTCTTGCACTATGCGTACTCCCACTTCCGCTTCCGCCGGAAGTATCGGAATATGCCTCGGAATATCTTTTATTTGGCTCGTGCGATAGTGCCACTGTTGGTATGAGAGACTGGCTGACAGTGTTCTTTCGAAATGTTTCAGACTGGCTGACAGTTTTCTTTCGAAATGTTTCAGTCATTTCTGTGTTTAAAAATTAGTATTAACATATATTTTCAGAATAAAAGTTTTACTATAAAGATATTTTATTAAAGATTTTCTGAAATGTGAAAGAATAACATGTGGGTACAAGAACAGAATTGTTAATGCCCGACTGATATTTTTTGTTTACTGAACATGAACCTCAATTTTTATATTCTAAGCAGCAATGTCATGTAAATTATAAACTTGCTTACAGTGCAGACATACTTTTCAAAAATTATTGGAAATAAAAGGCTGTGCGTGTACTGAACGAATATTATAACATTTAAGTATGTGCAGGTCTGTTTTCACACTACCTATATCTTTGTAAATATGAAAAACAAGGGAGGTCATTCTATATTCTTACAGAAATCATGTAAGATATATATTATTTAGAATACCGGGGTATTACTATTGATTAAATTTATAAATACGGGACAAGAACTAACCATTCGATATGCGAGTTTCATAGCTATGGACCATATTGAGCAGAGTTTCCGCATCATTGTCACTGAACTGGATAATCCATTGCGCGAGGATCTTTGCGCAAATGTCCTTGTCAAGAAGGGTCTTTCCATCTATATTTTCTTTCTCATTCATTCCACTGGCCGGTATGGACGATTCGCTGACCTCGACGATCCTAGCAAACTCCTGCCACGTCACATGACCTGCAAGACACCAGGAAGCACAATGCAAGATATTAAGATTTAATTTTACGGTTGATTGTAAACTTCAGACGGTCAAAACTGACATTTTACGTAAAAAAATGCCAGATTTCTTTACAATTCTGACAACACATTATTGCAAACTTTCTTCACATGTACATGTAAGTTTTAGTGTGTTTCGTACCAAACTTGTTCACCAGTCTGGTGATGGCGATCTGCACGTCCCACGGTAACCCGTCCGCTGTTCGCACCATCCTCTTTCGGTCAATAACATACTGTCTGAACTTATTTATGCCGTCTGTAATCACACGCTCATCCGACCGGTCTGAGGTCAAGGACTCAAGCAGTAGCTTAACCTGTCCGATTTTGCTGGATGTACTCTTATCAAGTTGGCCAATTGATTGGTTGCAGTTCCCAAGTAGTTCTTTCATTTCTTCCAGTAAAATCTAAAATATATGAAACAGAATTTACCCCTGTACGAATAACGAATAAAATGATATATTTATTTTGTAATTGTATCATTTACATTCGTTCATTTTTCATTAACTGTAGTAAATTGAATTAGACACGAGCCAGTGCTGGTGGACTTTGAAATCAAGATTAAACTTTCATTCCCATTTTACACCTTACAGCTGAAATATGTTTTTAATTATGTTATAAGTCTGTTATTCACCTCAGTATTCTTCAGTTTAAGTTCCGTGTTTGCTCTCTCCTGGGTGTTTTCCTGCACTGCTGATGTGAGTTTATCAGTCAATTCCTCAAGGTCAGCTACTAAAGTCTCTGTCTCGGAGTTGATTTTCATCGTGTTCGAATCTCCAATTTGGACGTTCGGGCAAGCCCCGCTTATATAAACGTTAAACGGATTTGACGTAACTATGTTAGTAAGTCGTAACTGTAAATCTGTGCTCTCCTGCAAGATAAAGCCATAGATGATAAGCCCGTACTGCAATGACTTTTATGATTAAGCTCGCCCGAACAATTTTAAAACGTTTAATTCTATAAATTAGTATGTTAATGTAATTAAACCATTATGCCTTTAGACAAGTGAACAGCAGGATAAATTCCTATCTAAACTCTACGCCTGGTGGTTTTGGACAAGAAAATCATTGAAGTTCCTACACATTAGGACCATGGTGGCACCGGATCGCTCGCCTTAGAAATTTTGCTCAAATTTCTTACCAACTTACTGTCACACACATTATTGTATACATGATATGGGTTGATGCAGAAATGAAAGTGCTACATAGTTTTAAACAGGAATTAGGTAGAGGGTCAGCCAATGAATATTTGTCCAGAATTACTTTGAAATCGGGCCAGTAGTTTCTCACAAGAAGATTTGCTAAAAGTTTTCACGAGATACATATAAGTAAACTGCATGGCGGTCATGTTTATATTATCGAAATAATTTAAAGGAATTTTGTAGGTCATCTAAGGAAAGTTTGTGCCGCATTCCTTAGAAATCGGGCTAATGGTTTCTGACAAGAAGATTTTTAAAAAAGTGTTCCCTTTCTGTTGCCACCTTAAAGAGAAATGCTGACGCCTGACACGATGCACGAAAACGGACGACCACAATAGCTTAGGTGAACTAATAAAACAGGCGATCCCTAGGGTAGACAGAGGGGCATATTTTAAACAGGTTGGGTAGCGGAACATGTTGCTGCTACAGATAAAATATCAAAGCTTTATGCCTTACAGTTTTGCACAAGAAGACTAAACGTATTTCATTTTGACCCCAACGGGCAAGATTTGAACAAACTTGTAAGAGGACCACTAAACGATGCCGGACAACAAATATCTAAGCTTTTGACCCTGAGAGTTCTGACTAGATGGTTGTTTTAAAGTTTTACCATACATTTATTTGTACAACATTCCTTGCACAATTTTGCATAACACAACTTTATGAAAGAACACCTCTGTCCAGTTTCATCAAGATTGGCCAAGCAATAGCGTTTAAAGAAACCAAACCAGACTTCCTGACAACAACGTCATCAGAATAATTTCCACGGAAGGCAAGACGTAAGGAAAAATACAAAAGCCTATAATGGACAAGATGTCGGTGCCACAACAGACAGACAGGCAGGCAGGCAGGCAGGCAGGCAGCCTAATTCACTTTCCGTAAATATATTAGGTTTGTACTTGTTTGCTCTATTGCAAAGCATGCTAGCTCACTGAGTGTAGTCGCACAAGTAGGGCCTGAATTATCCAATACAGCTGGGTGACCTAAGGAACAGGTAAGAGCAAACTCGAAATATCCCGAACGTTGATCTTACCCACGTTCTCTGCTGAGTAATATTCAGCGAGTTCTACTCAACGATTCATGTTCACTATACAGTACTGAATGAATAATGTTAATTAAACAGTATCCTGTGCTAATAAATTATATTGCTCATCGAGCAGCTCTAAAAAAATACGGTTAATTAACGAACAATATTGTACGTAATGAGTACTACTCACTAAAATGTATACACAGTAATGGAGTACTACTCAGTGAATACTATAAGGCGACGACTATTCACCGAGATATGTTCATTGAGTACTTCTAAGTGAGTAATGTTCACAGATGCTCAGTGAGAGTATATTATACCCGATCAATTTTTACAGTTAATATCAGCATAACCAATATTGACACGTGACGCTTTCAATAAGTAACCAAACTGTACTGTATATAAGTTCTATGTAAATATTTGCGGTTTGGTTAATTATCATAGTGACCATGTTTATAACCTTTATGAACTACGAGACTATTTGTAGATGTAGTTTGTCATATGATACGATTTAATGTGATATTACCCTCTATATTGAATGATGGTCAAGGAAAATGGTTTAAACACAAAAAATGCTATGAAAGTAAGCAAGAAATTCACCGTCTGAATAAGGGTATTCTTCTCTGTTTGTCTGCCTGTCTGTCCGGCTGTCTGTCTGTTCATACCCAGTAGACAGTTTTTGGGGCTTAGGGTTTGAGTTGAAGTCCCATGATCTTTTTTGAATTTACTGATATTGTAAAATAAATATACTGACAGGATGATGATAGAACAATGTTCTATTTACTTTAAAACATGACAGGAAGCCTTTTTTATTTTCTGTAATATCAAATGAAAAACAAACTGCCCTTTAAATTGCTTACCTGTACATCGATTTACAAAGTAAAGTTAGGAATGTTTTTGGTACAAATAAAGGTCATTTCCGCCGGTAAGACATTGACAGTTACTTAAATAACAGTTATGTGTAAATGTGGTCCTGGGACTTTAAACATAGCATTATGAGTTAATTTCGTCACTAGAAAGCTTAAATTAGTATTGTGAGGTTTTAAAATCTTACTGTGGGGTTTAAAAAGACTTGAGAAAGATCAAAGGGATAACCGCAAGTACGGTCGTAAGTCCGTATATCTGTCTAAGTTACGTTACCTACCTGGCTAGTGCTCTGTGAAAGTGAATTCAACCTCTCTATGTCTTCTTCATACTGACGTACTTGTCGTTTAAGCTCCTTCACTTTCCGGCTAGAGAACGAGTTCCTAACACGTGTCAGAATTCCAGAGTGGTGGCCCGGAGACGTCGGTGACGTCGAAGAACCTCTCTGTAATGTTGACGTTGGTGAAAAATCAAAGATGTCATCGTCTTCCGGTTCTGTCTGCACGGCAATTTCTCTAAACGTTGCCATTTTCTCATGTCATTTTACGACCTACACAAATAATAATAACAATAGGAACAACAGACCGGGGAAAAACGGTAATCGACAAACGACAATTCACTATATACTGACGGTGGGAATTATTTCAGACCTATCCTAGTTGTCTAAATGAATTTTTGCACCCCACCAGACCAATTTATTTTCCTCATAATGAACTCCAACCTGTACTTAGTTAGATGGGAAACCAAATGCTTATAATGCGTCACGTTTGCGGTTAAAGGTTAACCTTTTAATCGATTAATGTATACTAGTTTTAATTTACAAGTATAAAGCTTTCATGTAAATGTAAATTTAGTATTATTTAATCATATTTTATTGTAAATTGTTTTTCACATACATAAACATAAAGGCAATTCAACAGGTGTAACATTTACAAATGGCCTGGGCCACGATTTATAGCAACTCATTTTCAAAAAGGTCTTTCCAAACTTTGGTTCCAACTTATTAACTGCATAATCAAAATAAAAAAATTTAAATCGTAATAATGCTATCAATTTACAACCTCATAAATATAATATCTTAAATAAACTAAATTATTAATTTCTCCAAAAAATGTCTTAACTAAAAATAAATGTAAAATGTCATGGATACGAATTCTTCAAATTGTTTGTATAGAATGTGCACACTCTAATAACTAACTAAATAAACGTGTCACACTTTAATTCCAATCACAGGTGACATTTATGAATATGTTCAATTATTACTTAAATGAAATGTTTTTTTTTTCCTTTAAATATATTTTTGTATTTCCATATCCATGTAGAGCTATCTTAACATATAATTTATCCGTTAATAACTATGTCATATAAGGATATTTCAATAAACCTTGCTTACTTACAAACACAAAGGTACACAGTAATTTCGTCATGCAAAAAATACGCTGACATCATTTATCTCAGGTAGATATTGATAAAAATGACTTATGGAAAAGCCCAAAAATTGACAAAATAGTCCGTGCGATGTTTCGAAATGTTAAATTATGGTAATTAAAATCATTTTTACCTATACAACGTTAGTTCGAACATGGAAAAAAAATGAAGTACAAATGTAGTATGGATTTATGTTTAAAGGGACACTCGTAATATCTGCGGAGCAAGTTTACATAATTCTCCCAAAACATACGATATAAATAATGTACATTGTATTGCAATGAACGTACAGTGATAAATAAAATGAATTTTAAAGAGCATCGATCATGTATCGAACAATGCCTCATCTTGGGAAAAATAATCAGCATAGAGATCTTCTGTACGTACGTACTTTAGTACCTTCTGTAATAATGTACAGACCTTTTATTTTATCCAACAATATCATTTGATTGGCTGTGTCATTTTTATATCGCTACGATTTTTCCGTGTTCGAGCGGATAAGTGGTTCAGTAGTAGGCCTACATGTAGCGACAGTTTAACGCACGTAATTGCAAGTTGTACCTAGTGCAGATAGACGAGAGTTGTTGTATGGTAAACTCCGCTATTTCTGCGATAGATTAATTTGTATTGAATCTAAAACATCTAAACTCGAAGCTAATGTTCTTCTTGTATCTCCTAGGTGCAAAATATGAAAATGGACCGTGTGTCCCGGATATCCAGATAGACGTAATAATCACGATTTTATTTGAGTATGTAATTGAATGTCTCAATAACTGTATGTAATAAGAGGACAGTTACCCCGTGCACAGAAACAGACAATCGTACTCATGTACCTATCTTATTCTTTGTATGTCTTTGATTCTTTGTAAGTTGTATATATTGTAATATGGCATACCGCATGATAAATTATGCTGTGACGATAGATTCTAGAACTTCCATTGGTCAAGTAGCCCTGGTATATGATGGATCCGTTATATACCGTAGAGCAATTCACAGTTAATATTGTCGTCCCATTTGGAGCCTCAATCGGTTTTGCCTTTTTTTGAGTTGGCTAGAGAAACTCTGTAAACATTGGTTTACATTCAAAACACTTCCGAAATTTTGTTTAGCTTTGATGACACCGATTCGAATTTTTTAAGCGACGTTTGTAAGAACTGCACATGTCGAGTTTGTGAAAAGATTAAATACAAATTAAATGACAGTTAGAAACTTAAGATTGATGCTAGTCTTTAGCCTTTGTTTCTTCCCGAGTCAAAACGGGTTACGGACATGATAATCGTCATTTCTGTCGATCAAGTTCACCATGAACATGAATCCCAGTGGCAAGTTGAATATTGTTTTTTGAAAATGAAAACACTGTCATTGACACTAATAAGTACCTCTTCGAATTAATGGTCCATTCCTTTCTGCAACTAACGGCTGCTGACAGGACATTCATAGTACAAATTCAACCTCTGGAATGACGAAATAGATCTAAAATACCGGCCAGATCAGAGAGAAAATCTGAAAACAAATGTCCTTTTCTATCCTGTTAATGCATCACACTGTAGCCCTATTTCACTTGGCTTGAAATAATGTGAAGTCCTAGTCCAATAAAACGCTGTTTATCCTAATTTGTGTCACATCAATAACTTAAAGGTGGTCAATTAATTTTAAGCAACATTTTATGACAATTTTTACTTTTATAGAGTTTAAGAGTTCACTGTTAGAGATTGGAATTTAGGATGAACAAAAAGACCGTTACATAGAGTTAGATCCTATCAGAAATTTACATTTTATTAACTTTTGTGAAGATTTTCTTATTTGGCTCGCTTTAATATGAAAGTATTTAAAACGTTGAGTATATCTTTTTTATTTCAATATAATTTCTACTTATTATAATTTGTAATTGGATTAGATTCTTGACAATATGTTAACATTCTGAACCAAAATGCAAGTCGAGTTTAAAAACATACGTGAAGCTTTTGAAATGATTTATTTCACAACCTATCTTGGCAGCACCGCAAGATAGGTAGAGAGGATAATAGTATACTTTTCAAACTTGAATTTCTAATGAATTCAATCTAAATATATAATATTTAATGCAAATATTTCACAAATATAATATAATAGGTCTTATATTTATATTTTTCTGCAGGCAAAGTATGTGTATCGAAGTTTTACTTATGATAAAAAAACTCTATCTTTGTTGGGCAACCAGGTTAAAGGTAAATCAGAAGATTTATAAAAATTTACCTCCAGTGACAAAAATTACTTGAATTAAGCGCTAAGTGAACATAAATAAGTGTAAATGATCAGATGCATTAAAGTTTCAAACAAATCTATTACATGGCCAAATTCCAATTAGAAACCTTTAAAGCCGAAGTAATAAATTAAAAGAAATCTGTGTATTATCCAGTCCACACGCTACAAAAATAGTCTGCCAAAACATTACTGTCTCGGTGACGTAAGACTTGAACTGATGACGTAATAGATTCGAAATGGGACCGGTTAAACGGAAAGTGAACGTTTGTGACTGCAAATAATACAAAATGCAATGCTATACATTGCTCTCAGGTCAAAAATACCGTAAGACATCAGGATTATTTTTTTCTATTGAATTACTGAGAAGAAAACCAAGATCGGCTGATTACGAGCGCCGTACGGAATCAGTACGAAGGTAAAGGAATTAGGGTTAATTGAATATTAGATTTTTGTCAATATATAAATATAAGAACAGGAAGTATTTCGACAATTTCGGTTGACAATTCAGGTCAGATTATCTTGTCTTTCAAACAACAATCATGCGGTATTATAAATTCGTTCATACAGATTCTTGACGGTGTATCCGGTACTCGAATAGCCTGTTCGTGCCAATATTAGCCTAGCGACGTTAGGCATAATATTTTATGTTTTGTAATCCATATATGACATGTAACATGTCAATCTCCCGTGAGGAAAGTTTCTGTTCTGTTCTGTTCTGTTCTGTTCTGTTCTGTTCTGCAGATATCTATAAAATGTCGGTATATAAAATGAGTCTGCATTTGGAGTCGAATTAGAGTCGACTAGATGAGACCTAAAAAACCAAGGTCCAATGTATATGTGCTTTACAACGGGCATGTTAAAAAAGCAGGTATGTCTCTGGAACGGGACACGTTCTGTATCTATGCAACGATAAAACTCTAAAATACATACATGTATTCGTCAGCCCCTCGTGGCGTGTACGTCGTGAAGCATTCATGAGTAACATGAGTTGCATGAATAACAGCCTCGGTGGCTGCATAGATCAGTATCACACTCGAGGGTCCGCCTCTCGTGTAATCCGGAACTATACAGCCAACTCAAAAGATACGACACCGAAGATCAACCGACTGTTATATGATATTCCGTCTCAAAGTCTATGGTGAAAACTACATTGGAGGCCAAAATCATTTTCGGCCAACCGACTTCCATGCATCCGAACACGACACTACTTATAGTCTGTCTGGTCTCATATTAAGGAGGTCATGGTGCTATATTGAATCAACAGCTGCTTAAGTTCAAATTTCGCAAGTCACGAAGGTCGTTATGTGCGCTAATGAAAGTAACTTCTATTCAATTTGATATTACATGCACATGTCTGTCCTAGGTACAGACATGTTAAATATCCTGTCGGGTGCTGTTAATACCTTCCTTGGGAAAATCGATCCTGTTTATCTCATATAGTTGCCGGTGGGTTTTTGATAGTCACGAATTTATAAAGTCTAATTTTGCAATATTTGTTAGTCATTGTCTTATGATGTCCGGCTTTTTGGCGGAAGGTCAACGCCGGACACGGACCTTTTGGCATATATCATTACAAAGGTATGTTGCTGATGCCGGGTCATACACAAAGTCTCGCTATAATTTCGATTTTTATGAACCAGCATGACAATATATCGCCAAAATTTAATAAACTAATTGATCTTATTTCTACATATTTTGTTGTTTTTAATTGAATAAATCGCTATCAACCCATTAATTGTACAACAACTTTATTTAGATTATTAATAAATGTTTTACGGTGCTGCTGATGACTGGAATGCGCTGTTTAAACTTTTAGGTTAAGTAAAAAATACTTGCAAATATTCTGTTATTTATGCTTTTGAAGTTATCTAATTCAACACCTATTTTAGAAAGTGTCTAACGACTGAAAGACGTAGATGTATTTCTTTATAAACTTCTTTATTTTACTTTGTAATGTGCCATTTATTGCAGTGAAAAACAGAGTTCCACGCCATCAAAGTTGAACAATATGAGCCTTAGTACACCTGTGAAAAGATTCTAGTTCTCGGTGCTTCAGGTCAGTTGACATTGACCGAGGTCCTGTTTACCCATCCTCGGTAACCCAGGCTATATGGCGGAGAGAAGCGGCAGGAATTAACCGTGGGTTCCGACGATGTGTTTACCATGCTATATGAGGGATGTTGTGAACACCAATTAGCTCATCTGGAAAAAATTTGCCATTTTTAGATTGATCAGCAATACCCATTAACAATAACACCGTTTGTGTAGAGACGTTCTCGCGTCATGTCATATCTATGACGTCATAGCGTTGGCAACAGCGTAATCTGTAAAACTGAGGCCAACAGAACAACACAAGACGCACATTTTGTACGGAGAAGAGTTATAAGGTAAACACTTTATATAGACACCGTGAAGAAATATTCAGTTGCGTCTTGTTGTTTAAAAGTGCATATTGCTATTATTTGTATAAATAATTATCAAATCATAGACGTACATGGTCGAAAATTAGGTATTTTAGACCGATCTAACTAGTAGACTACTGCTGAAGACATCACACTCGACTATTAGTGAAATGTATAAATATGATGTCTGGTATCCTTATATATTTCATTCATGCTCGGTAAAATGGTTACTAAGATGATTGATAGTAACGTTCAAATTGTTTACGGTACCAAGTTACAGTTTGATTAGATATCTAGGCCTAATATTATTTTCAAGATTGTTCGCCGATAGAACCAAGTTACAGTTTGATTAGATATCTAATATTATTTTCAAGATTGTTCGCCGATAGTACCAAGTTAAAGTTTGATTAGATATCTAATATTATTTTCAAGATTGTTCGCCGATAGTACCAAGTTAAAGTTTGATTAGATATCTAATATTATTTTCAAGATTGTTCGCCGATAGTACCAAGTTACAGTTTGATTAGATATCTAATATTATTTTCAAGATTGTTCGCCGATAGTACCAAGTTACAGTTTGATTAGATATTTTATATTATTTTCAAGATTGTTCGCCGATAGTACCAAAGTTACAGTTTGATTAGATATCTTATATTATTTTCAAGATTGTTCGCCGATAGTACCAAAGTAACAGTTTGATTAGATATCTTATATTATTTTCAAGATTGTTCGCCGATAGAACCAAGTTACAGTTTGATTAGATATCTTATATTATTTTCAAGATTGTTCGCCGGTAGTACCAAGTTACAGTTTGATTAGATATCTAATATTATTTTCAAGATTGTTCGCCGGTAGTACCAAAGTAACAGTTTTATTAGATATCTAATATTATTTTCAAGATTGTTCGCCGATAGAACCAAGTTACAGTTTGATTAGATATCTTATATTATTTTCAAGATTGTTCGATAGATAGACCAAGTTACAGTTTGATTAGATATCTAATATTATTTTCAAGATTGTTCGCCATAGTACCAAGTTACAGTTTGATTAGATATCTAATATTATTTTCAAGATTGTTCGCCGATAGTACCAAAGTTACAGTTTGATTAGATATCTTATATTATTTTCAAGATTGTTCGCCGATAGTACCAAAGTAACAGTTTGATTAGATATCTTATATTATTTTCAAGATTGTTCGCCGCTAGTACCAAAGTTACAGTTTGATTAGATATCTAATATTATTTTCAAGATTGTTCGCTGGTAGTACCAAAGTTACAGTTTGATTAGATATCTAATATTATTTTCAAGATTGTTCGCCGGTAGAACCAAGTTACAGTTTGATTAGATATCTTATATTATTTTCAAGATTGTTCGCCGATAGAACCAAGTTACAGTTTGATTAGATATCTTATATTATTTTTCAAGATTGTTCGCGGTAGTACCAAGTTACAGTTTGATTAGATATCTAATATTATTTTCAAGATTGTTCGGGCGGTATACCAAAGTAACAGTTTTATTAGATATCTAATATTATTTTCAAGATTGTTCGCGATAGAACCAAGTTACAGTTTGATTAGATATCTTATATTATTTTTCAAGATTGTTGCATGTGAACCAAGTTACAGTTTGATTAGATATCTTATATTATTTTCAAGATTGTTCGCGATAGTACCAAGTTACAGTCTGATTAGATATCTAATATTATTTTCAAGATTGTTCGCAGATATAAGGTTCAGTCTGATTAGATATCTAATATTATTTTCAAGATTGTTCGCGATAGTACCAAGTTACAGTCTGATTAGATATCTAATATTATTTTCAAGATTGTTCGCCGATAGTACCAAGTTACAGTCTGATTAGATATCTAATATTATTTTCAAGATTGTTCGCCGGTAGAACCAAGTTACAGTCTGATTAGATATCTAATATTATTTTCAAGATTGTTCGCGGGGTAGAACCAAGTTACAGTCTGATTAGATATCTAATATTATTTTCAAGATTGTTCTCGGTAGAACCAAGTTACAGTCTGATTAGATATCTAATATTATTTTTCAAGATTGTTCGCCGGTAGAACCAAGTTACAGTCTGATTAGATATCTAATATTATTTTCAAGATTGTTCGGGGTAGAACCAAGGTTACAGTCTGATTAGATATCTAATATTATTTTCAAGATTGTTCGCGGTAGAACCAAGTTACAGTCTGATTAGATATCTTATATTATTTTCAAGATTGTTCGCCGGTAGTACCAAGTTACAGTTTGATTAGATATCTAATATTATTTTCAAGATTGTTCGCCGATAGTACCAAGTTACAGTCTGATTAGATATCTAATATTATTTTCAAGATTGTTCGCCGATAGAACCAAGTTACAGTCTGATTAGATATCTTATATTATTTCGCCGATAGTACCAAGTTACAGTTTGATTAGATATCTAATATTATTTTCAAGATTGTTCGCCAATAGAACCAAGTTACAGTTTGATTAGATATCTTATATTATTTTCAGGATTGTTCGTCGATAGAACCAAGTTACAGTTTGATTAGATATCTAATATTATTTTCAAGATTGTTCGCCAATAGAACCAAGTTACAGTTTGATTAGATATCTTATATTATTTTCAAGATTGTTCGCCGATAGAACCAAGTTACAGTTTGATTAGATATCTAATATTATTTTCAAGATTGTTCGCCGATAGTACCAGAGTAACAGTTTGATTAGATATCTAATATTATTTTCAAGATTGTTCGCCAATAGAACCAAGTTACAGTTTGATTAGATATCTTATATTATTTTCAAGATTGTTCGCCAATAGAACCAAGTTACAGTTTGATTAGATATCTTATATTATTTTCAAGATTGTTCGCCGATAGAATCAAGTTACAGTTTGATTAGATATCTAATATTATTTTCAAGATTGTTCGCCGGTAGAACCAAGTTACAGTTTGATTGGATATTTAATATTATTTCCTATTATTTTATACATGTATTTACAAATAACTTGATATTGTAATTTTCAGTTACAGAACTGTCTAGCTCAACATTCAAGATTCCGCTTCCACATTCAGTGTGGGTACGGACGTCTATGTTTACCATGGGCAACACAATTTGGTATCCACACAGAGGATGCAGAAATCTGGTATTACCGTATCGTATTTACAATGACAGCATAAAACCGGACAGTAAATCATTTAGAGTGCCTGGCTTTCTTACCAGAGAAGTTCCTGAGGGTGGCACTTGCATTGATCAATCTCTTGTAGAAGAGGTAAAGTTTATCAATATTGGTACAAACGTAGATACTGGGATGGCAGAGTATCTCTTTCTTGGTACTATTGGAACAAATGTAGACCAATATTTTCAAAATACCGAGAACGTTGGTAATGGAAGAGGTGTCGACGTATCTGTTGCTGGTTACGGGTACGCGGGAACTTACAGTGGCTGTGATATTACAAGCACAACAACAGTTAACAGTTTATCTGTTGATAGCTCTCAAGTTAATGATTCTGAAACAGAGTCTGATAATGAGATAGATAATAGTGAAGTCAGTAGAAGTGTTACAGTAGACAATGAAATAACTGGCGACGGAACGGCTAATGGTTCTGGAGACACCGAAATACACACTGATAAAACTTCCGACAGCTGCACATGTTTGGCATTTTGGAATTCCAACAACTGTAATACTGTTAGTGATAGGGACCTGTATTATCGCATAGGAGACAGTATCGAGGTTTACAAAGATAGTTATGAAGTTTTGCCAAGACTGAGACCATCCCGGCTCTTCCCCCCTACTGAAGTCGAGCATCGGTACTACGATAACCCCGGTGAATACATTATCGTTCAGGGCAGTCACGGTTATGGTCGCGTTGAAAAGAACCCAGACTGGAACTCTGGAAAAACAAACAAACCTGAGTGGTGGCCGAAGTTTATATCCTGGTCATGTAGAGTATGTGTTGTTGGAATGTTTGTTCTCCTAGGATATTGTGCGTGTCGAAAATACCAGGAGAAGAATTTATAGGAGTGAAACAATTTATGAATGTATGAAGCCAATTTCTTAATAGTTTTGAGGACAGTTCAAATTTACACAATATAACACTGAATTACAACATAACTTTCAGCATTACAGATACTTGTGAAGTAAAATTTGTCATATATAGTTAAAATTATTTTGTCTTATTTTCCCACATCGACAATGTAGAACAAACTTGTGTGAAAATAGTGCTCGATAGTGTTAACATCTCATACCAGTATAAGCAGGTTTATATGTGGTGTTTAGCTGACAAAATAATCTACATCTGAGTCTTGCATTGCAACACTTTTATAACTAGTTCAACTTGGTAAAATTTAACCATTTTTCCTTAAAAAGGTGTGGGTCATATCAACTGGTACCAGGGGCGGGGTTCTTGAAAATGTAATTGTAATTAACTGTTATCAATTACATTGTTCAAGTAATTGTATGTAATGTGTAATTGTAAGTATTTTTAAGCACATGTAATTGAAATGTATTATTACTCAACAGGTATATGTAATGCCAATTACATTTAAATTACAATAAGGTCTCAAACTATTTTGATGTTGACAACATACATCTGCCTTGAGCTTTTCCCTAAATCAGGTTATTTTGAAATGCAGATTTCTGTTCTCCACATTGCACAGGCAACTACCAAAAGCACTATACTCCCGATTTGTATTGTATATTATGTGAATAACATGTGATCAATATCATGTTATGCATTTAAAAAAAAACTACAGAAATTATCCTTTTAGTTGAGTAATAAAAACATCATTTACAGAAATAGTAGCCTTAGGTGACAAAGATAAAGCACAAAGTACAAATCTGATGCCCTGTTATGGACTATTCCAGTTTTTAAGACAAATTTTAAAGCCTGCCTAAGCTTATTTTTGAGGGACTAGTTTTTTCATGGCAATGTCAACTGATCACAAACAGAATCACAAACAAACAAACAAATGTGTTCTTTAAGACTTTTGTGCACACTAGGCCAACCACTGGATATGTTATGCCACAGTATGGCCATTGGATAATCCAGTGAATTAATTCTAATATCATTGAAAACACCGAGACCGTCCCTTGACCTCTACATGTAAATATGATGAGAAAAGACGTCAGAATTAAACAATGCATATTTTATATCATTCTTCAAATATTGTGACTTTTAGTCTGCACCCATCGTCGGAACCCACGGTTAATTCCTGCCGCTTCTCTCCGTCAATTGGGTAATGAATAGCCTGGGTTACCAAGGATGGTCTGCACCGGCCTGGCTGAAATACTTTTCCAGCAACATTGACTGGTACATAACTTTCCTCAAAGATCATAGTATGCAAGTGCTTTTTGCATTTATTTCATATAAATTCTAAATCAACAGGTACAGACATAATTTTGAAGGACTGTGCTTGTAAGAGGATCAAACTGCAAAATGTAGCTTGATTTATTTTATAAAATGTAATAAATGGAAAGATATACAATCATGTAAATAAAGAATAGAGTCTTTTAGTCAGCACTGGGATGAATACTGGTATCAATTATACCGGCTGTATTTTGTTTGTAGTATAGGTTCTATTTTAGCTTGCAAAACTCATCATAACAAGCAATACGATAGATCACAGGCTGTACTGTACATGTGTGTTTTATTAACCTAAAAATATAATATACTATTACATGTATTTGAATAAACATTAAAAATGATTTAAGTACCTATATACTGCCTAGTTTTTGAAAATGCGTTAATCTATAATTTTCTGACCACCTGGCACCATTGATACTTAGTAGAATCCAGTGGAGCCACCGTGGCGCAGTGGCAGCGCATTCACCTCAGGATCGAAGGGCCCTGGTTCGATCCCTACCATCGCCATGTCGGTAGTATCCTTAGACAAGATACAAATAAATCCACATTGCCTCTCTCTCTTCGAGGTTGATTTCATCTTAAATGAGTCTCGAGAGCGATTAATATAAGTTGTAAGAACTTGTTTTGCAACTGAGAATAAATAGATTAGTATAAACAAGTAGAATCCAGTCCTAAGGGGAGGAGTCTTAAATGTAATTCAGCTGCATGTAATTGCAATTAATTACTTTGAAGAAAAATGTAATTATTCATTGTAATTCAGAATTTCCAAAGTACTGCAAATGTAATTAATTACACTCACATGTTATTGAACCCGTAAAATCCATGTGAGGCTGTCATTTAATGTCCTTTTGTGAAATATGAACCATAGTAAGACTTCTTAATGAATGATTCAAACTAATAAATCTATTATCTTAAATAAGACTATGAATTATTACCAAACTCAAGACCAAAACTATAATAAAATGTCAAGATCACAGCTTGTGGTCATATTCCTGATTTGTTTCTTTACCAGGATAAGTATAAAGGAATAAACTAAAATTGCGCGAAATATGATAAAACTTTATTTCTTTCATAAATATTTGAAGTCATCATCAAGAAATCACTTTTGTATGTGGAAGATGCTTGCATGATTCTTTGAAAGATTTTATGTCATCTAAAGGTGACAACTGTTTCTGCTCTGGGTCTCTCAAGCACTTGACTGTATGATCTGCATCATCTGCAGGATTGCTTGGTGTGTTCTCTTGTGCACCAATGACCTACAGAATATTTTTGAAAAATGCCAAATGAAGAAGAGTCTAAAGTCACTTTATCAAGTACTTGATAAATGAGTTGGAATTTTAAAACTGTTAAGACGGGCTCACTCTCTCATATTGACTCAGTTTCATGACGACAGGATCAAATATCTTTGTCTCTGCATTTGAATTGGATATATAATATTACATAAAGACACTGTTTTGTATTACACAGGACCTTTTCTTTAAACAAGAAGAAAAACGACCTAGACTTTATACAGACAGGTGTTTCGACAAAGGTTCAGGAAGATTTGATAGAACAAGATAGCCTTTTAATAGCCTATTCCAGTTGCTTTTCAGTTAACTACACTCCTTGATTTCTGATGTAAGTTTGAATCTTAAAACTATGCTTATCAGAAAGTGTTCAAAGTAACTGGAACTGAACATTATTATATATCCAGTGCAACCTCTCAGGAGCAAACACCATTTGGAACACTGAAATGTGTTTATTGTAGAAGTGTGTTCTAGAGAGGTCAATTCCTTGAATTATAGAGGTGTATTCTAGAGAGGTCAATTCCTTATAAATTTGCACAATAGGAACGAAAATGTGTTTCTTTTGAGGGAGGTTGTTGCTCCAGGGAGGTGTCCTTCAGGAAGGTGTCTTTCAGGGAGGTTAGCTGTACACGCAAGATTTTATGTTAACCACTGTGAGAAAGCATACACTGCTTTGTGAAAACCACATGTGAGTACATGTATACCACATTACCTGAAAGCTGACTTTTCTCTGTTTATCACCAAGATACTCCTCTGTGAACCAATCTTGCACAGACTTCAAGGTAAGAGTCTTTAAAACAGCAATCTGAAATACATGTGATTGATATACTACCAAGAGTTTGTCAAGAAATCAAAATAAAATAGACATTTGATCAGATCATTTTCTGATAAAAAGTAAACCTGGGCTACATGAAATACATTGTCATAATGACATGCAAGAAATATTGAAGTCTTTGTACATTGAATCTTAGGGCAACTTTTTATATTGCAACATCACATGACCTGTTCCATTTGTCACTGTTATATCAATCACACTAACACCAGGCATGGACATGCATTTTTATATCTCTGTACCATTAGAGCAAAATCATATCATTTAACTAAAACTCCTGTAAGTGTGTTACCTCTTTTTCCAATCTATCAAAAACGTAAGTCTCTTCAGTAATTTCTCTCCAATGTCTTGAGGCTTCTTCTTCTAGCTGGGTGTCCTCAGTTTTCTTTAATGTTATCTCAGAGTCTATCTGTAATGGGCAATAAGAAAATGTGACATTTGTGTCTCTACTATATCTTGGTTACTTTCCTGTACAAAGTAGAGCTAACTGAAGGTGATCCATACCCCAATCCATGTACTAATGACTCCTAAATGTGACCTTGACATTGGCTACAGTGACACAAGATATATATCAAGCCTTCATGGACATATGTACCAAGTTTGGTTACAATAGCTTCTCCTACCATAAGTGATAAAGATAAACAAGTATATGTATGATGGGACAGAAAGTGACACCATGACTTCTATTGAGCCCAGACGCACATGCCTTGATGGGTGGGGTAAGCGTAATATTTTCACTTAGTACCTTTGTTTTTTCTTTAATCTAGGTAAAATTAGGATGTACTTAATGCAGATCCTTATTTAGATCTTTCAATTTAAGTAGTACCCATTTTCTTGATACATCCACTAAAGGAAATCCGATAAGTGGCGAACAGTTTTCACTCACAACAAGGCTAGAAATCTTTAATCTTATGTTTATATAAATCAGAATTTTCAAATTTTTACCAAGGTATCAAACTCCTCTTGTGTCATACTGTACAGAATATCTTTCATCTCAAGCAGGAACTTTTCTATCTGCTCATCCACATACTTCATACTGGATAAAGAACACAAACTTCATTGTTAATTTATTAACAAGCAATATTCCTTATTTCGTAGATCAGATTTATACAAAAAACCCCATTCTACAGACAGGGGCGTCTAACTGAGACTATTCTTTCAAAATCAGAATTTTTTTTGTCCTTTGAGCAAATTCTGATCACATGTTGACTTATGTAAATCTTTCAAATCGAAATAAGTCAGTAACACCTGCATGTAATTTGTATATTTAAACAAAAACCTTGTTATCACTCTTTGTTTTACCATTTAATTTCTTATATCAAACTTCTAAAGTTCAAGCCCTGGTATTTCTTGTCAAAGAGGCGTAGTGTTTCCTAGCAATGTATGCACGAAAACAACTTAAGAAAGCTGTCATCTCCCCATAAAGAAATTAAATTTTTTTAGCCTAGACATAGAGGAAATGTGCAAGTTCTAACACAAAATGTCAATATCTGATACATTAACTTGAAATGTGAATATTTAGTGTTTACCTAAATTTCTGTGCCTGGCATTCAACACATATTCCAAGTGCGATGATTCCACATGTTAAATGGTTTACACAGCTAACATTATAACCCAGCTGTTGTTTGGTTCGTAACGTGTTGAAACAGGGCTCTGTCATACGAGTCTGAAATCAAACATGATGGTAAATGAAATAAATGGTAGGTCGAGTTGTTAGAGTCACTGACTTGAGATCACTGTAACCTTTCATAGATTGAGGGCCTTAAGTTTAACCCCTGCTACATGTATCGGCGGCCATGTCTCTTTATATGAGAAAAGAGGCAGTTTCTTACAGAGGACCAGAGTCTAGTACTGGTTCTACCCAGGAAACGATTGTTAGGTAAACTGTCCGCCTGTTAAAATGACCAAAGTTGGAACGGGTGTTAAACTCAAAAAGAAAGGAACAGGAAATCTGTATGGTAATGTGCAAACTAATTTACTCTTAATGTGCTAGTCATAAGAGCTCTGAAAATGTCTTGAAGATCGTCTTGCACAATGGTGAAATTATGAGAAAAGTATCTGTATTCTCGGCTTTGCCGTGACGTCATACTGACCAGTTACCCAATCGGATTATTAGGTTGCGTTCATTTCTTCATGCGGTAAAAGGTGAAACTCAGGTTTTACCATTGACTCATATGCAAGTATAAATTTATTTTGAACGAAACAAAAAGCTTTAAACAACATATAATTATCATAAAAACAATCTGATAGTTTCAAGGTAATGGGGGATCGTCCTCTTCTTTCATTGTTTAATATTGGTTATTGTATTATTCAAAGTTAAACATGCAGAGATCCCAGTTATGACAGCCGAGGAATCACCTTTCCCGAATGTAAATAATTTATCAGTACCTGAATGTGCGAAGCCGAGAATCTGACATTAAGCAAACCAACTGAACAACTTACACAAAGGACTTCATTCAGACAGCATTTCCGGAGTGAGCCAGGTTGACTCTGATAATAGTTGTGAACACTAGACATTGTATCTTCCGGGTTGAAGCTTCTTATCTGACAATACATCTTCCTCTCGGGTAGAGCAAGTAAATTATTCTGAAACAAGTGACAGGAAATTGTCACAAAACCAGGTTTTCATTTTCCAGTCTGCTGGCCGAGCGCAAATGTGTTTTTAAAGTCAGTAGATATACATAATGTGAAAAAGAAACAAAGGTCTTCTTCTATATATTACATGTGTAAAAAAAGCAAAGGGCCATAATTCAGGCAAAATGCCCAAGGGCACTTGATAACAATACTTCTGTGAGAGTTTGGTTGAAATCCCTTGAGAAATGTAAGAGGAGTTGTGCACAGAAGGAATTGTTTACACCGGCCCACCACCGACGTACCTCAATCTAATCACCAGGATTTTGTTTTCAGAAAACCTGGTTAGTAAGTATTTTTTTCCATATCAAGGAAATATAGAGGATAATTGTTTGCTTCTGTGTAATATGGAATACGACGTCACAATGCCATAAACGCTTGGATGTCTTTGACGTTGCATTTGTTGAAATCATTCAATGTACTGACTGGGAACCAAATGTGAAAAAACTGTGAAGTGGGCACGTGACAGTATTCTTCTATATATAACATATGTGGAAAAAAAGCAAAGGGCCATAATTCAGGCAAAAATTATAAAAAAAAAAAAAAAAAAAAAAAAAAAAAAAAGTTGCTCTGTGTGGGGTTTGAACCGCTGGTCTCATGAGAAATTTTGTCATCTTACTGTAACAGAATACTCCAAAGTATACAGGACTGGTAATCTATTCTAAAAATAGACAGTAATAACAGAGTATTCTCCCTTTTATAATAACAGAGTATTCTCCCTTTTATATATACTTAAATAAAGAGACACAAAATTGCTAACGGACGGACGGACGGACGACCGGGGGCGTAACATTATATATTGAACATTCTTTAGTTCATAATTATAGTTCTGTGAAAGTATGGTTGAAATCCCTTGAGAAATGTAGGAGTTGCACACAGAAGAGTATTTCTCTATATATATTACATTATGTGGAAAAAAACAAAGGCCCATAATTCTGTAAAAACTGATCAAATCACAAAACCCCGACAATATGCACCAGGGCACTTGGTGACAATAATTCTGTGAAAGTTTGGTTGAAATCCGTTGAGAAATGTAGGAGTTGTGCACAGAAGAATTACATTTGTGAAAAAAAAACAAAGGGCCATAATTAGGTCAAAAATGACCAAATCACAAAACCCCGACAATATGCGCCAGGGCACTTCATGACAATACTTCTGTGAAAGTTTGGTTGAAATCCGTTGAGAAATGTAGGAGGAGTTGCGCGCAGAAGAAATTGTTTACGCCCGCCCGCCAGCCGACATACCTCAATCTAATAACCAGGATTTTACCTTCGGAAAACCTGGTTAATCAAAACTACAAATATTACATTCTCATTTGATATCAATGACAAAGTATCCTACAGCTCTATCAAAAACAGCTGTGACTTAATATTAAAGCTTTTATATTCGCTAGTTGTTTCTTTTTTGTGATTTTCCAATTTTCTATTTATTCGCGAATTTTTTAAATTCGCGAGCAAGCACTGTTTAATGTATAACCATTGTTTCCTTGCATTTTTAGTGAGTTTGATAAATTCATAAAGTGCTTCATGCACAAAAGTAAGTGAAAATAAAAACCTTACAAAAAAAAGATTTAAAGTTACAATGTTTACAAAAACCTTCCTGAACAAAAATACAGTTTTCTCTGTAACCAAAAAGAGAAGGGGATGCCGCCCAAAAAATATGTTATAGTCTGAGGGTGCTGTGCAGAGACGCATGGGCTGTTATAAAATACAACTTATTCATAGTTTTCAAGTATACAGTTTTTTAAGATGATATGCATTACAAACCTCAAGAGTAGATTCATGAACAGGGTGTATGCAGTTCAACTTTGACAGGACTTCATTCTTCATTGCAACAGCCTCCTACAGTAGATATAAACATAAAGGTCACGCACTTCACGCTAAATCATAATAATTAATTACCTGTTATCTGCACACAAAAAAACAAAAAACTTAAGCACTTCATAAAGTCTATGCAAAACCTTGATTTCTAGAATATATAAATATTCATTTCTAGCTTACAATCTTACATTGTGTAAAATAGAATTTCAAAGGGTATACAAGTTAGAGTAGTAGAAATAAAAAGTTCTGTGGAACCAGTATTCAAACTTTAATGTAAATTCCAAAATTGAATGTTATTCATTTATTAGCTATGAATGCATGCCACGTTTTCCAAAAGTAATAATCTGAATTTTAGTTGAGACTGTGAGAAGTAGTGTTTCTAACATTCATACCCAGTTCTCTTTACAACAACTTTCAACATCACCTGCTACATGTACATACTGCAGTAGCAGTAAACAACCACAAAGACCTATGAATACCTGTTTCGTAAAATTTCCAATGACTAGAGATTCAGCGTATATTTGTTTCAGGAATTGATGAACTAGATCAAAAAGTTCAGCCTTGGAGAGTTCATCCACAATACTGTACTTGTCAGCATGAGAAAAGTAGCGTTTCTCTGTCACCATCCACCGTAACATCCTGAAATATACACACGTACATCAAGTTTATAGTTTATACTAATTTATTTTAGCTCGATTGTGAAGAAAGCTTGTAGCTTATCGAGTCACTCTCGAGTCCGCTTCCTGGAAAAACCAGTACTGGTGCCTTATGAGGAAGTACTGTGGTGAGTTTAAGCATGACTTAATTTAAAGTTTTAAACTTATTCAGATTCAGTTTACATCTATTATAGACATGTGGGCTTGAAATCAAAAAGCCACAAATTAGAGAAAAAGGCACAGTGGTTGAGTGGTTAACACTCTGGATTACCAATCCTGAGGTCCCTGAGGTTCTATTCTCGGCCGGGCACTGGAAATTTACAGAAATGCTTCCCAGTGTTATCCACCCATCTAGAGATGAACTGGTTAGAAATCCAAAGGTAGCCTCACATGCATCGGTGCTATATGCCTGGCATGTGAAAGAACCAAGGGGTCTATTCGTAAAAGAGTAAGGGTGTGGTACCCAGATTCCCTTATATCTGCATCTGTCTCTTCAACCTGTGTCACCCAGGAGTATTGGCAAGTTCACCCGGGGGAGATATCCCAGGATCAACTATTAAAAATAATCTGAATGAAAAAAAAATTTTTAGAAAAATCATCACGCTTGAACATGCTGACAATATGTGTATCTTTTGGTACTGATGCTTCCCAAACAGTTGTGCTGAAATCTTCCAGCAGTTGGGGAGAATTGGCTCAGACACATTGATGCTGATTATATCATCAGTAGCCATAACTCTGTAAAAAAAATGTCTGGACCAAAACAAGCTTACAGCATACACATCACTTGGTACTGAAGCTTCTCATAGTTTCACTAAAATTTTAAGCCAGTGATTGAAGAGATATGGAGCCAGATGGATGGATGGACAATGTGGCAACTAAACTCTTCCTCTTGGGGGAGCATAAAAACTTAGCAAAATAACAAAACACTTCTTTCGAAAGAAAGTGCCTGAAATTTGTTTATATACCCAAGGGTAGACCATTTCAGCCCCCCTCCCCTTAAAAATTATTGTTGTGTTACCTTGCAGCACTTGAGGGCTTCATTATGTCATTGTGGTAGGTCTTCTTCAGCTCTGCTTTCATCGCATTGAACAGATCGTCTGAACAGGTAAAGTTTAAAATTTGGTCAAATGTCAACAGTAGCACCTCCTGAAACAGTCAACAGTAGATTATTGCATGTTGTTGAACAGTGAACTAAAAAGAGTAGATAACTGTTTATCACATATTTTGTTCACATAAAAATAAGCATTTTGAATTTAAAAGATTTTCTATAAATACTTTGTAATAAATGTATCTAGTTACAAACTTATTAAAATTTTGTGTTTCTTTCATATAAACACCTACTTTAGGATCAATCTTCCAGTAAATTATTATTTTAAAGTCAAGATTTTGTCTATGGATTCTTTGTAATACACGTAATGATTATCTAATTACAAAATTAAGTGTTTCTTTTGTATTAATTCACATATATAAGGTTCAATCTCTATGTGATTTTTCAAATTTTCAAACAAGCAAACACTCTCAACATACACAGACAGTCAGTAAGCACAATTACATACTGTGAACATAAATATGGGGCACTCATTTAAATAAATTGGTCAGCTGCAAATACAAGATTCCTGTGAAAATTTGAGACATAACCATTTTTGTACAGTAAAGAAAAAAGATTTGTCAACTGTACATACCAGAAAAAGTAGTGGCAGGTAAAGGGATATTTGGAATTTCTTGGGGGGCGGGCATTTTTTGATACACAGTTACTAAGTAACAAAATATCGTATGGCAACAAAATATCTAATGAAATGTACATCGTTTTTGTTTTGGTTAATAATTAATGTTGATATGTTCATATTAGGAATGTAACATAGAAAAATTGTATCAGCAATTTTCACAAAATTGACCGACCTTCAGTGACCTTGACCCAAATTAAAAAACCATGATTACAATTTTAAAGAAAAATAATGTGAAGTGAGAATTAAACAGATTGGGTAATTTGTACATAAATGACAAAAGAAGTAGCAAATAAAGGGAATGGTGTTTTCTCAATTTTGACGACCTTTTGGACGCCATCTTGTTACCATGGCAACAACATATCTGAACTGAACAGTGCTAATAATTCAAAGCATTAAATGTGAAATTTGGTGAAAATAAGTTGATATGTTTCATATAAGGAAGAACATAGAAAAATATGACCGAAGTCCAATTTTCACAAAATTGACCTTTACCTTATTTGACCTTGACCTCTATAACTAAAAAAACCATGATTACAAATGTTTAAAGAAAACTAATGTGAAGGGAAAACAAAACAGATTTGGTGTTTATATGTACATAAATGACAAAGTAGTAGCAAAAAAGGGATACTGCTTGTTTTCTCAATTTGGCAACCTTTTGGCCATCTAGGATTTCCATGGCAACAACATATCGAACTATACAGTGCTATAATTTGAAGAAAACATTGTGTAAATTTGGTGAATAATTAAGTTGATATGTTTCATATTAGGATTGTTACATAGAAAAATATGTATCCGAATGTCCAATTTTCACAAAATTTGACCTTTGACCTTGAGTTTGGCCTTGACCTCTATAATTAAGAATAACCATGATATCAAATTTATAAAGAGATCTAATGTGAAGGAAAATAAAACAGATTTGGGTTAATCGTACATACACGACAAAGTAGTACAGAAAAAGGTATATTTGCTTGTTTTCTACATTATGGCGGCCATCTTGGACGCCATCTTGGATTTCTGTCGACTCCAACCATTTTGGTAAAAATGAACTTCCGTTTCGTATTGTCCAGAGCCTGCTGAACATTTTGATATATGACACTCATTGTTAGATTTTATAGACCGGTTAGGTGTTTTCAACCACAGGGTATTTGCTACACTATTAACAGATCAAAATGTTTTGACAGCTAATAAAACTAAGATTAATGTTGCATTTTTAACATCAAGTTAATGAACTCTCATCAAGTTTTCTACCTGTATTTTGTGGTTAAATCCATCCACCTCAACTACCATTCCAGTCTGTGTGGAATCTACTGAACAACCAATTCTTCAATGAAATAAAAAATTAATTAACATATGATCATGTGCCCTTACATTGTAAATAACAAGAGAGTAATCTCACTTTGTACTAACAACTTTGTATACATGTACTACCTGTATGTTTTCTACCAGATCTTCAAGTTTTCCCACATTTCATGTCACAGCATACTATTATTTTACATTGATCTTCCTTTTAGAAAAAATCTTGAGTCTCTACCAAAGGAGATAGCTATAGGCATGATTTTTTTTCAAATGCTGATGTTATTCTATATCTTGCAAAATTCATGGGGAGGACCAGGGCCTGACCCCTATCCTCCTTCGGGTCGTACCCCACATATACCTCGCCAGAGGATGGTGGACCTAATAAGCACAACTACAACCCCTATCCTCCATAACAAACTGTAGAAAAGGTCAGTAAAGGAACTCAAACATATGACCCTCAATCAATGAGATGCCAGAGTGATTTCAAATCAGCAACTCTAACAACTCTTAGCTAAAAATGTCACAGAAAATCAACTTACCTGTAACCAGCAACAACAGCTGGATATGTTGGTTCAGAGATATTCTGATTGAGGACTGCTAAAAACAGATCAAACAAAGCTGTGCTGAAATGAAGAAAGTACAATATTATCTTCAATGATAATACACTGTCTCAAAACACATGTGTACTAACATTGACATATAATCATAAGAGTGTTGCCCTTTTTCTAAGATTAACTCATTCTCACAGTTGCATCAAATACAAATTAATTTTTTAAATCATAACTGACTGCCAAATCACAGCTTGTTTTCAAGCACACTTCTGCTAGTCTACATTGAAATCTTACTGGATATACATTATGTATTATTAATCTAATTCTGTAGGTATACTCTTAAATTTCTACTATTTCTAGTATGTACGTATTGTCAGTTCCTACCTTTTCAAAGTATCACAGACAACAGGGCTTTTCAGATGCATGTAGATATAACCTGTGTAAAGAAAACACTTATAAGCTATTTGAATAGAAAAATGTAAAACTTACTTCCATAGCGAAGTACATATCATTTTTTTTGGTTATCACTAATAAAAATAAAAATTTCACACAACTTCTGGATACTACACTATACAATGTTTGAATTATGTGTTCTTTTTAAAGAAAACCAAACCGAAATAATCTGACATAGAAGTAGCGAACATGTATACCTTTTGGTACATTGAACTTTGTATCTTTCTTGAAGAATAGTTTGTGTTTACTAGAAGACGAGACAAGTTGAGGTGTCGGATGGACATCTTCAGCTGGAAGGTCCTTCAGTCTGAAATCTGTGGCTGAAACAAGAAAATAGCTTCTGTAAAACACATGTAACAAACTGGTACCAGGCATCATTTGCTAATTGGCAGCTTTAGGCTGTTTGATATTCTTGAGTCATACAGAGATCTTGGAATGTAACTTTTTTGCCTTCAGGTTTCACAAGTGTTTAAACAATATATGAGCTATGTACATCACATTCATGTAGTTTACCTAACCATTATTCATAGGGAGAAAAGTACTTGACTGTCATCCTCTAAGAAATATGTCAAGTTTCCCTTGTGAACAGTCCGGCTGGTAGCAGTGCTAATACTCACGACCCTCAAACTCTTGTCAACTACAATAATCAGGTATCTTTAACTACAGCTGTAACAGGAGTTGATTCATACCCCCAAGCAATAGACTTTGATTTATATTTTGTAATTAAACATCAATAGGACATGAACTAAATGGAGCAGTCACTATGTACTTGTATACAAAGATGGAAAACACGGCAACAAACACTTCTGAAATTGGATGTACAGTCAATCCTGTGAACAATGACCACTGTTGGGAAGCTACAAATGTGGTCTTTGTTTGCAGGTGGTCTTTATTCACAGGTGTTTCTACTATGGAATAGTACACTGTGATCTCAGTGCTGTCCTTTATTCGCACTGTGGTCTTTATTCGGAGGTGGTCTTTAACACAGGTTTGACTTATCAAGTTTTGGGTGGTGCAAGATGCAATTGGATGCAGTATGAGGGCATGTTATGCAACAGTCATGCTTTAAATACAGCTGAACCTTTTTAGTGGTCACCTCAACTAAGCAACCATCACCTTTACGCAGACATGTGTCATGATTGGTCGTTTCTATATCAAATACAACTGCATCAAGTAAACAGCTACTGATAAAGTGGTAACTCTCGATACATTCCTTGTCTAACTGTTTAAGACAGTTATGACTGTATAGACATGCCCGTTGGACTTGTTTCATGGATAGGGGTATAAAAAGAAAGAGTAGTTTTCACTTACCTATGAACAAGTTTTCCGTTGGTAGAAACAGTTCACTACTGACTTTAACATCTGTAATAAACAAAAGAAATAAAAATTACAAAAGACGTGCAAATAATTACAGCAAAGACTGATTCAAGCGCAGATGAAAATAAATATGTGAATGGAATACCTGTGAACATATTGTTCCATCAATGCAACAAAGTTGTAACTCTTCAAAAAGTATGAAGTTACAGCCTTCTTGCATCAAAGCAAGGGTTATAAACAATAAAGATATTTAAAAGAGCAACTGCTACATGTGAAAAGTTTTCTTGAAAAATATATCTTTGAATGTTGATCATCAACTGTTTAATCTAAAAATTAACTGTTTTTAATGTACATTAACTGTACACACTGTGAGTGTATACTTACCTGTCCATGACTGTAACTGTTCTTGACTGATATCTTCCACAGAATACTGTGTACCAAACCAATATTCTTTCAGTGGACAATCTTTTTCAGTGAAGTTATTTGAAGTGATCATTATGTTGCAATTATCTGCCCTTAGATGTTCCATACAATTAGTTATCTTCTGAAAAAATGAGAAAACAAGGGCTTTTACAAGAATAGCATGCCTGACTTTTTGGAGAGACAGTTTACAGAAAGATTACTGAATAATTTTATACAGATATATCTACTGGAAAACAGAGGCTTTGTTTTTACACTTTACATGAAGAATCATGCAAGTCAGACACTACACAACATATATACATGTTGTAGTGTTTAGCAGCAATATAAATCTTACAACTGTGTTATGCTGTGTTGCTGTACATGCATATAACAATTATGTATATACATGTATGTGTACATTTACTCAGTACTTAGAAGTACATGTTATATTTCTTTGATGAAGGGAGCTGTGGTGTAGAGGTTAAGGTGTCGGCTGCTCATCCCGGAGGTTGCGGGTTCGAGCCCCACTGGGGTCACGACCGTACTTTCTCATATGGAATTAGTACTGGTCCTTCCAGGAAGCGGACTAGAGAGTGACATGATAAGCTACAAGCTTTCTTCACAATCCAGCTAAAATAAATTAGAATAAACTAAACTAAGCAACAATTTGATGTAAACTTTCTTGAAAGTTACCAGGAAAAGCATGTTTTATAAACAAAAGATAATAAATCTTATTACCAAATAAACTTACCTTCTTGTCAAAGTGAAACAAGAGTCTGGGTCCAGTGAGATAATCTTCAGGTGGGTACAGCTGCATATTGTCTGCAATCTTTTCTACATATTCAGTGGGGTCACCCTGAAGTGTAAAGCGCTACAGTTGCACCTGTGTTTAGTGGTCACCTCAATTAAGCACAGTCAGATGCTTCAAACAGCCAAAATGGATTTATGTCAATGAGCTATTTATATATTTATAACATCTGTGTAAAGTAGACACAGACTGAATGTGGCCTACTTTGAAGCATGCCTTGGCTGACTCCCAAAGACTGTGCTCTTTATAAGATACTCTCAGAGGCAGCATATAGCATTGGTAAAATGAGCTACTGTGATAGGTTTGGACGAGTTGCTGTATTCACTTGGTTTAACTATGGCATTTGCTATACAGAGGTTACTCACTGTACAGAGAATACAAATATATCCTGTCATACCAATTGTGGAACACAGTTATACAAGTTCTGGGTTGGATAAGCAAACACTATGGTTTCAAATCAGCCTCCATGGGTACGTACAAAAGCTGTTCTTCATCCACCCTAATTGTGGGCCAAATATTGACTTTTCCAACATGATATGGCTTGAAAAAAGTAGAGGACTACTAAGCTACACTAAACCTTTTCTTTCCACCTGAACTTGGTTTCTTCGATAACTTTGAGCTCATTATAGAAACTTTCCTGCGGTCCCTCTCTTTTCATCAAGTCTATGTACTGGAATATCACCCCAACTACCTGAAAAATAGATAAAAACATAATCAAAATTTAGATTCAATGCTGTATGAAGCCTTTTTTTTTAAGGGAAATGTATACAGTGTACACTCTGATTTTTATATGCGCATCCACATCAGACTGGATTACAGTAAACTCCGTATACATTGGGTCCAGAAAATGTGTTCGTCACCTCTGGAATTTGGCTATATCCAGGGTTGCTATATACAGGGTTTACTGTATCTATATGTGCTTTTTCAAGTGTATAGTGCAGACTTTAAGAGTGGTATATAGATAAACAATGTTCATTTGAACCATGACTGCACTTTCAGCGTATTACAATAGATGATAAATACCATGTCTTATGAAACAGTCTTTTGGAATAGTTGCATTTGTTAGTTACATTAGGTTTCATAATTGTGCAATTTAGTTCATATTATATTTAAATGATTTCTGATAAAGCTGGCCATTTGTTATTGCTTTAACTTTCACATGTAATAAATTCATACTGCTTCATAATTAAAGACTCTGCCCCCCTATTTTGTTTGTTAAAATTTCTTGATTTTTTTTTTCAAAAAAATCAATCAAATTTTAACAGATGTATGTTTTGAAAATGTTTTGGAAATGTTCTTCCACTATTTATACAGTTTAACTTGTTAATGATGACCTCTCCGTGTACTGATCAAGTATGACAGTGGTTGCAAACTTGTTCAATCTCATTCAATATAGTTAGGCAGAATGTGATAGGCGGATATTTAGGACCTGTTTGAAACATTGTTCACCTTATTAATAATTAGAAAACAAAGATGACTCTGTAGACTGCAAAGGCACAACACATTCCACACTCACCTCAGTCCAATGTTTGAGACCCTCATCTGTCAATGTTACACACATATCAAGTCCAGTCCAGGTTGTGTTCATATCAAAACCTTCGCCAGTGTTCCCACCCAGCAGCTCCACTGCCCACATCCTGTATACATGTAGCAATGTTGTTTTGTTAGCAAGATGAAAAACAACTTAGATATTCATACATGCTTTAAGACATGTCTCCTTGTCTCCCCCATAACTTGCCTTTGACCTTAAACTTAGCCTGCCTGCACTTCACCTCATCTCTATTTAGTGAATGTTTGTACAAAGTTGTTTAAATATCCTTCAAGTGGTCAAAGAGATACCAGAAACAGCCAAATAACCATTGATCTTTAGTGTGACCTTGAATCAAACTTGACTGACACTTGCCCCTGTATAGTGTCGCAGTGTGGTCAACAGTTTTGATAGATTATTTCAAAATCCTTTAAGAAGTTACCTGAGATACTGTGCGGATATAATATGTGAGAGACAGACAGAAACAACACAGAATTTCATGGTAAAAATAGTATGTTTTCATTAGTATGTGGGATGTGTGTGTAACTGGGGGTGGGGGGGGGGGGATATTTCCTGCAGGCATGACACACACATCCTTTTCATTAATTTAACTGGTTAATCAGACATTTTATGAATCTTTTAAAGTCTTATGACAAGTAAAGATACAATATTTACATCAGACAAGATATTGAAGTAACCTTCACTCATCTACTATACAGTTAAGAGCAGCTTTTACAGCAATTTTACAAAATAACCAAACTATTAAAATGCCACATTTCTCAATCACCTCTTTTTCAGATACGAGTATATACTTCCTTCTCCTTCATGGTTCAGCAAATTTGAGATATACTCAATCGGCTTCTCCCTAGAACATACAATAGAAACATGCTTCTAGTCAACCATGTGTTACAGACGACCCCTGAATAAACATGTCCCTGCAAACAGAGACCAGCAGGGAGATCACAGTGCACTATTCATCTATTATAGGAACACCTGTGAATAAAGACCACATGCAAACATAGACCACATTTGTAGCTTCCCAACAGTTTGGTCTTTGTTTACAGGTTTGACTGTAGTTTCTTCAACTATACGGTAGAATAGTCCCCTAGGGGCACGACATTTAAAAATGGTAGCATTTATAATGTAAAGTTATGTTTTGCCGAAATACAACTCTGATTCTTGGGATCTTGTGCATAAAAGTCGTATGTCTTTCTACATTTCATAATAAGCTATGTCTGCTTTGCATATGCATTTAACCCAGGTCCCTGTATCAGTTGCTAACCCATTCAGTATCAAAATTGTGAACATCGGAATCAGAAAAATATGTGACAAATGGAGAAAATGTGCATGAAATTAAAGTTTAAAGTCCTTTGCATGTTCATCATTACTAATAAGAAGTTCACCTGTAATATTTCTGCTGTGGTGGTAATGGCCAGGTTATATACACCTTGTGAGTCTTCTCTATTGGGATAACTGAAAAAAAATAACAGAACACTTACAAGTGTAATTAAACTATCTTGATATAATAACATGTCTCTTACAAAACCTTTTTCTCTAATTCTTAAATCTAATTTTAGTTACAGTAACCTTGACCTTAAAAAAACTTTTCCTTTTTGGCTTAACACTTTTAAAGACCCCCCCCCTTTTTTATTTATATTTTTTAGTAACAGTGACCTTGACCCTAGTGACCCCCAATGCAACCCCAAGCTTCCTCTGTATGCAAGCTACGTACACAACAAGTTTCATTGCAATTGGTCACTCCTTACTGGAGTTTTTGTGCAGAAACCATTTTTCTATTTTTAGTAACAGTGGCCTTGTCCTTCCTTCCTTCCTTCCTTGAGGAAGTTGAGGTGAACATCTGACCCAAGTTTCATGAAAATCCTTAGAGGGGTTTAGGAGATATGGAGCAGACATGATTTTGCCGGACAGACAGACAGGCTGACAGACGGACGGACAGACAGACATCCATGGCAAAAAGAATATATCTCCTCTATATTTTATTTTCACAGTGAACAGTGAATCTTGCAATTGCAATTTCTGTTTTTTACTCCTTCAGGGGCATGGCTATTGTTATGCTATCAGTGAATATAAGCACAATTCAATAGACGTTCGTAGTAAATGAAGCTTGAAAATGGAACAAAATGATCATAAGGATCTTATAAGGATATCAGTTCTTAAATGTACATTTAAAGTACAATGACACTGTGGGATATGCTTTAAAGAACACACTTTTCTTATAATAAAGGAAACTGCAGTCCAACCTGCCTGTAGTGACCCTCTGTCTATAGTGACTGTGCCTATTGTAATAGGAATAGGTCTCCTTTGACATTTCTCTACAAGTTGTACCTGTATATAGTGACTACCTGTTTTACCTGACAAGTGACCTTCCTATTCATAACCCAATTTTCTTTCAACTTGTTCAAGGGAGACTATTTTATTTACTCTTTTCCAAATGTGCAAGTATTAAAGTAAACATTTAATAGTGGATTGAATAACTAACTGTCTCAGGTTTTGTCAATTCTTAAATAAGTTTTAACTCATTTTAAAATTGCTGTAATTCAAGCAAAAAAAAATAACACATTGTATGACCAAATGAAATACAGCATTTCAAAGCTCTTTACATAAAAAACATCAATTTCAGAGAAGATGAATCACCTACCTTTATACAGCTTTCTAAATTCAGCAGTATGAAATGGCTCCTTGAATTTGTTGAAAGACACAGGGGCTTCTTTACTACAAAAGAACAAATTCATTTCTTGAAGACAAAATAAATAATGGTAAAGAATCAGGAACTTTTTAAAGAAGAGGTTGACACTACAAGAAAAGTACAGGTCGTACCGGTATACCTTGCCCGAGGGTGGTGGACCTAATAAGCATGTATACAAACTTCAAGAAAAGTACCAGCAACAAAGGATCTGATACTTACTTGTTATGAATATTGCTGAAACTTTCCCTGACCCAAGTTTCCATTGTATCTAGACCATCTGCAATGTACAAAACTGGAGAATAAAATGGCGATCCTATAAACAGAACTCACTTCTACTGTTAAATAAAGTAGGTCATCCATGCATGATTCAACAGGTAAATTTGCATTGAGCCTCTCTATACAAAATACATACGGTAATCAGCGACCTTAACCACTCGACCAAGGAGGCATTCCCATCATGTGTGGTGTGGACTGTTTTTCACAGCATACATTTGTTTAAAAAAAATATAAATAGGGAAACGAATATTTAAAATACATAATACTGAGGACAAAGGTGAATTTCACTGCATCAGTAGGAACAGTGCTATTCTCCACAATTTGAAGCTAGAAAATTTTGCGAGTTTTACTTGTGGAAATGCACTAACTGTGAAAACTGTTAACTTATAATGTGCGAAATCGTTTCTAGTTTTACAGTATTCTAAACTAAGCACATTATCACTTTTACATACGTTTTGAGTGCACAGCAAGTGTCATGTACTGCGCAGTGTAATATCTGTTGAAGAAATCTCTCAGCTGTCCATATACGTCTATTCCCTTTTCATCTGGGAGAGTTTTTAAACTTTTCAAATTTCCTACATGAAAGAATTTAAAAGAACAATTCAAAGCAACAATCTACCAAAAAATATTCTTATAAAAATGTTATCACGTGATTTGGTATATTTCTTTCTTTTTTGTGACATTTGATCTGTCTGAATTGCTTGCAAGGGTTGTTTATCATCCAATAAACACTGTTGGCATTCTGGTGCTCAATTGTTTGCACATGTGAGGTTGTGAGATTTACCGACAAGGTGACTAGTGTATATTAGATAATCAAATTAGACATCCCACACCACATAATATTAAGCAATTCTAACAAAAGATTGATGTTCCGCAGTAACGATAGTTTAGCCCGAATTTGACATAGCTGTCAAAAGAGTTTCAAATGGTTTGTGTCTTGAATGAATCATAACAAGAGCTGTCACATGACAGCACGCTCGACTATTCGAAAGCTTGTTGGTAAAATGGGGTTTTTGTCTAAGAACAGGAGTATTGTGTAATTGTCTATAAGAATTAAGGTCAAAGATATGAAACTTGTTCAAAGACCTTTGTAAATGTACATTGCATTCAAGGCCTTACTCTGGATTCTGCAAGCCAACTGGAGGGAGGATGGGGGGGATAATTTCAAAGAAATACATGACCTTGTATATTTGATCATGAATAATTTTGTAACTTTTCAAAATTGATATGTATAGAATTAAAAAAGCATGACCGCTTCATGCTGCATAATTATTCTATGACATTTCAAAAGAAAGCCATTTTGAGTATTTCCATTTTAGTCTGGAAAAACTGTGACAAAATTCTAAGTTAAAAAGGGCATAAATATGTCAAAAATCAAAAACATTGGTGAAGATGTTGACAGTAAATACGTTCGATAGTATTCTATCTTTAACAAAACATTCAAAATTAAAAAGGGACACAAATCTATCAAAAATCAAAACAGAGTTATGGGGATTGTTTTCTCAGGTGTAGATGTTGATGGTAAACATATATTTTGAGTTTCAAGTCAATACCTTATATAGTATTCAAGATATGTGAATTTACAAAAAAAAATACCAAAACTTCTAAGTTAAAAAGGGGCATAAATCTGTCAAATCAAAACAGAGTTATGGGAATTGTTTCCTCAGGTGTATAATGTTGATGGTAGACACATACTTTGAATTTCAAGTCAATACCTTATATAGTATTCAAGATATTTGAATTTACAAAAAAAAATACCAAAACTTCTAAGTTAAAAAGGGGCATAAATCTGTCAAAAATCAAAACAGAGTTATGGGAATTGTTTCCTCAGGTGTATATGTTGATGGTAGACACATACTTTGAGTTTCAAGTCAATACCTTTGATAGTATTCAAGATATTTGAATTTATAAAAAAACTTTAACCAAAAATTCTAAGTTAAAAAGGGGCATCAATCTGTCAAAAATCAAAACAGAGTTATGGGGATTGTTTCCTCAGGTGTAGATGTTGATGGTAGACACATACTTTGAGTTTCAAATCAATACCTTTGATAGTATTCAAGATATTTGAATTTATAAAAAACTTTAACCAAAAATTCTAAGTTAAAAAGGGGCATAAATCTGTCAAAAATCAAAACAGAGTTATGGGGATTGTTTCCTCAGGTGAAGATGTTGATGGTAGACACATACTTTGAGTTTCAAGTCAATACCTTTGATAGTATTCAAGATATTTGAATTTATAAAAAACTTTAACCAAAATTTCTAAGTTAAAAAGGGGCATAAATCTGTCAAAAATCAAAACAGAGTTATGGGGATTGTTTCCTCAGATGAAGATGTTGATGGTAAACATATAGTTTGAGTTTCAAGTCAATACCTTTGATAGTATTCAAGATATTTGACTTTATGAAAAACTTTAACCAACGCAGACGCCGACGCCGACGCTGGGGCGAGTGCAATAGTCTCCTTATTCTTCGAATAGTCCAGCTAAAAACGAGTCAAAGAATGACCATGTCTTGAAAACTACCGATTCATGTAAGCCTTCATTTTTTAGTACACAAATGGGATAAAATAAATGAGAACATTCCAGGCTATATATTAACAAAAATCATTTCTTAAGAGTATTCAGATTTCTAAACTGGATTTCTTTCATAATATCATTAGTTATTTCTGGAACTGTAAAGTGACTACATTAACATACCTAAGAGAAACTTGGACATGGGGTTTCCTGGTTTTGCTGTTGACTCCATGATCCGATTGAGTCTGTCAGAGTCACTCGACACACGCTCTTGATACTCTGCAAAACAGTACATTATGTATTATTAGCATAATCACACACTTAGGTAACTTTTTTTCAGAAATTTATTCAAACCCTGAACATGCTCAAGGCAGATATTATCTCTGCAGTCTGAAAATGGTCTGCACTGTTAACGCCTTAATTTGTAGCTTTTGTATTGGTCATCCCTATGAACAGTATATGGTGTAGTCAAGGATGGAAGAGCAGCAAGTCCATTTTCAAGGAAGAGGAATTAATCTTTAGTAGAAACACCTGTGAATAAAGACAATCTGCAAACAAAGACCACATTTGTTCCCAACAGTGCTCTTTGTTCATAGGTTTGATTGTACATCCAACTTCAGAAATATTTGCTGCCTTGTTTTCAAATTTTGTACTCATGTACATAATGATTGAGTTGGAATAATTTTTGACTTTGCATGTTTAATTGATGTTTAATTACATAATGTAAGTCAGGCTCTATTGCTTGGGGGTATGAATCAACTCCCAACAGTGGTTGTTGCTCACAGGTCTGACTGTACTTGGTTCATCTATCTTGCATTACAGCTTAACCCCCTTTTAGTCGACACCTAAATGGAGCTCCCTTAAGTACTGTAAAAGTCTTAAATTTGTGAGTTGTTTATTTCGCAACTTTCCAACTTTCTATTTATTTGCTAGTTTAACAATTCAGGAGAAGTACTATTTGTACCATTGTATATACAATCACAGAGGTCTCAACTGATCTAAAATCAACAATAGTAAATTAGTTAACAGCGTAACAACTCACCGGTGTCGACAGCTTTCATTTCTCTGTCAACACTATCCTGTAACAGCAATGGTCCGACAAAGAACTGTGCAAACTTGTCCAAGGATTTCCTGAATGCATCTCTCTCTACTTCAAAGTAGAAACATGTCTGAAATAGACAAGGGAGTAGATATAAATGTGATAAAGAGCCGACAACTGACTCACATTGACGATCTCCTGTAAACTGCATAATTTTTGTGTGACAAAAATTTCGTGTCAGCATACAGACTCTAATCTATTAATAGTAAATCTATGTGAAATGAATCTTTCGCAATATTTTAAAATTTAACTTAGTGAAGTGGTGAATTATACTATCCGCATTAAATGTCATCATACCCTTTCATGATCTGTCCATGCATTTGAATAACCTCCATGTTTAGACAGGTAGTCTTCAAGCGCATTTTCCTCCGGATATTTTTCACTTCCCATAAACACCACTGAAAAATTCCAAAGAAAACGAAGACTATCAAACTGTCACACCAAATTTTCAGTTTTGATTTAAACACCTCTCAATCAATAATTTGCATGGATTTTTTAAGGTTTGATATAAAAAATGCTTTTATTTTAGACACATCATCATCACATGGTTAACAATCCTCTGAAGTTATATTGAATTTGGTCACTGCATTGAAAAGATACAGTGCAGACAGAAATTTTTTTTTTTCAATGTAACACTAACTTACAGAGTTTGAACCCTTAAATGTAATCTTGACCTCAGAAGCTGTAAATGCCTCACCGTTGTTACATGGGAAACAATTGTATTAAGTTATATCAAAGTTAGTCCATCCATGGGGAAAATAAAGACAAGAAATGAAATTGCATTTGGTAGTGTTTGAGCCTTAAGGGTGACCTTGACATTGGGAGGTGGCTGGTTGTTAGGCATAACACACTTGTGTACTGGGTAACCAATGTGTTCAGAAATATCAGAATCGGTCCAGGCATGCGGAAGATACAGATAGGAAACAAAATTGCAGACAGACGGACATATGAACTTACCAGCATAAAACTGTAGTTCCTGAAGGGGACTAATAACTGTGTAACTGTATTATTGTATCTTATGTATTTAAAAGCAGTCTTACTGTGTTCCAAAAAGTGAGCAAATCCTTGGATATCATCTGGGTCAGAAAAACTACCCACACCAATACACAATGCTGCAGCCGACTGAAATACAAATCAGAGCCACCAACTTTATGATACTGGAAAACTCTACTTCCAATAGCCCTGTATTAAGCAGAGACCTTCTTTAAAAGCCCACATTTGATACATCCCATCATGACTGAATTTATACCTGGTTTAGTGCCAAACAGTAACTGTTGGCAACTTACTTACCACTAAACCTGAATAAATGATTTACTTTAAATAATGTCAGAATTTTTCCCTATTCAAACCATTTCCTGCCAGAGATTTCAATTACTCATCGATCATTGCTCTTCTACATATTAAGTATATAATTTATGTTTTCAATATAATTATCCTCTAGGAACAGTTCTGAATCCAACAACTTCTGAAAATTCCAACAAATTTTATCAACTTCACAGTACAAACCCAGTCTCTTTTATACAGAAACTTAATATGAGCACAAACAGTTGGTAAAATAATGACTTTGCTTTACTGACTTCAAACAGGTCCTGTCACTAGACTTGTCATTTCTGGGAAAAGGGAATCCTTGACAGAGCTTCCTGCTCAAGTAATCTTAACGTTTTAAATGTAGAGCACACCTTTTTCTCTTGGCCTGCGTCCTCTTCTGTTTCTGACAAATCATCCACTTCCATGTCACTGTCTTCCTTCTCTGTAACAACAGAAGCTTGAATTAATCTGAATCCTGTAAAAGCTTGAAGCTTATCTGGCTTTATACCAAGTGAAGATGCTTGAGAATTCACACTATCCTTAAGATGCCCCTATCTTCATTTCCATAAAATAAGAGTAATTATGACTCCGGATATAGTGAAACTCCGGATATAAGGAACAAACTTTCTCTGCCCGAGTTTTTTTCTTTCTTTATTCTATATGAAAATGATATAACAAACTCCAGATATAAGGAACACATTTAATGGTCCCAAGGAGCTTAGGTTATGAGCGTAGTTTACTGTACAGGACATAACATAAACACTTATGTACCTGAGTTATCCGACTCTGTAGCTTCTGCCTCAGAATCAGACTTGTCATCATCTTCCATGGCAGACGGGTCTTCGCCATCTAAGTCAGAAATCAGAAGTGCTCGTACACCATTTTCCAGAAATAACAATCTGAAAACAATAAAATAAAACCCTATTCACCAAGGCTTTCTCTTGTCACTGCAGACAAAACAAGAGCTGTCCCTCCCAAGTGACGAATGCCCCCGAAAGAGGTGCCTCACAGTCTGTGTCCTCTCCATGTGCTCAATAAATGTGCTATGTAATTTTAAAATCCTTCCATGCATGACAGAGTAATCATGCATACAGTATTCCATTACTTTAAACACTAAGTGTGACCTTGACCTTTGAGGTAGGGACTTGGGTCTTGCACGCGACACATCCGCTTGATGCTAGACATTTGTGCACAGTTATTTTAAAATCCTTCAAAGCATAATAAAGTTATAGTCCGAACACAAATGTATGCATATATACAGGATTCCATTACCCATAAACTCTAAGTGTGACCTTGACCTTTGTGGTAGGGATGTGGGTCATGCACGCGACACGTCGTCTTGATGTGCTAGACATTTGTGCCAAATTATTTTAAAATCCTTCAAGGCATGACAAAGTTACAGTCCGGACACGAATGTGTGCATATATGCTTATATGGAGGAATCCATTACCTTCAAACTCTAAGTATGACCTTGACCTTTGAGCTAGGGACGTGGGTCTTGCACACGACACGTCGTCTTGATGTGCTAGACATTTGTGCCAAGTTATTTTAAAATCCTTCAATGCATGACAAAGTTACAGTCCGGACACGAATGTGTGCATATATGCTTATATGGAGGAATCCATTACCTTCAAACTCTAAGTATGACCTTGACCTTTGAGCTAGGGACGTGGGTCTTGCACGCGACACGTCGTCTTGATGTGCTAGACATGTGTGCCTAGTTATTTTAAAATCCTTCAATGCATAACAAAGTTACAGTCCGGACACGAATGTGTGCATATATAGAGGATTCCATAACCTTCATACTCCAAGTGTGACCTTCACCTTTGAGGTAGGGATGTGGGTCTTGCACGCGACACGTCGTCTTGATGTGCTAGACATGTGTGCCAAGTTATTTTAAAATCCTTCAATGCATGACAAAGTTACAGTCCGGACACGAATTTGTAAGTGGGGACGCACGGACGGACGGACAGACGGACAGACGGTCAGACGGACAGACGGTGCGATTTTAATATGCCACCCTTCGGGGGCATAAAAAAGATCAAATCAGAACTGGCTGTCAAAATTGAATTCTAACACAATTCCAAAGTTAGGCTGTTTGAATGGTTGCATCCTTTAAATCTGCCACTATTCATTTTTCATATATTATCTTCTTTTGTTTAGAGATCATTTTGAACATGTGATTCCCCACCATGAGTAGTAATTTAGTAGTAAATACTACATCTACATTTACTGTCCAAAAATCAACCTATTTTCAGCAAAGTATATAATGACTTGTGAGAATATTATAGTCAACAGTTTAGTGATATTGATATCTACAGCTGAATAGATAGTTTTCAATGGTCTTCGAACAATTTCACAGCTCATTAATATAGCTCAAATGGCAATTCATAAAATTTCAAACCATCCATTGATACAAACTACAGCAATTTACACTGGCTTACTTTGACTAGCAGCTGAATAAGATCTAGGCTGCGAGAGAGCTCACAAAATGCAATCATCACATCTAAGAAATCTGAACCAAGACAACGGAAGTCTTACGCTGCTAGACTGTCTATTAACACAGTGTGGACAGTTCCATAATGATACTGTTCATAAGGGTGCTATCTAAAAATCTGCTGACTGCATAATCATGGTCAGATGGCACAAGCACACAGGCTGATCATGATCTACATTGGTTGCAGAGGCATAAATAAATGCTGACTTCAGGGTAACAGATACAATGAGGCAGTCGACATAATCAAGCCCATGAAATTTTAACAGTCATAGCTTTTAATCAAAATAATTTACTGAATACCAGTATGTAAGTAAGTTTCATGCATATAAACTGACAGTCCATTTCCTTTTAACTAAATCTAAATCACCAGTACTAAATATACTCACTGCAACAATTATGAACAGTACCTGTATTCCCTTTTGTCATTCAATGATTTTACAATATCAGCCGTGCTTGCCATCTTTGATGAAAATTCCAAGCTGTGAAGCTTAATTACTCCGTTATATCTTCTAACCAATCTTGGTAATACTCTTTTACATGTCTGTAACAGACGTCCAGTTATCATTCCTGGCCAGATCTCATACTGTGTAAGTATGTGCACCTGAAGAGGAAAAAAAAGTTTATATAAGAATACTGTAAACAGATATGAATAAAATTTTGTGGACTATTATCATGATTATAAAACACATTTTCAAGGGTATTTGCATGCATGGATTTGATTTGAAATGGTAATGTTTGGATTTTTTTGTTAAGGACTTTAAATTTTGTGGATAGATTTATAATACAAACACAAAACTGACGAACACTAGTACCAAACCAACAATAAGTCGTGAATGGTTTGAAATTATTTCAAAAAATTCGTTTTGCTGTCATGACTTTCACAACTTTGAATTATAGGTGTGATGTGATGGTATACTCTTTCACAATTTATACCACTTTTCATGACCAAAATGGCAGCTTACATTAATTGACAGTTATCAAACTTTGTATTTCATGACTAATATGATGGTTTTTGTGAATAAATGAAAGATAAGATGTCAATTTATCAGTGAAATTTTATTAAGTACTGGTGAGTGTATTTTGTCTCTTTATGTTGTATACATCAAGTACACTGGTACAATGGGGAACCAGGCTGCTAGTCTCAATAATTTGACTCCAAACGCACACTCATTTTACATACGGACATTTTATAGATATCTGCGCTTTTATGGAGGCTGGATAGCGCCTAGCAAAAACCATAACAAAATTCAGCAGTTGAATACAATTATTTGGACTACCAGGCTACTAGCTATTACAGGGTTTTTACTTTTGGTAATTTTGGGAACGTTGTGGACTGAGGATGTTTTGGTTTGTGGACGTTTCGGACTGTTGTCGTTTAAACATATGCAGGAAATTTATCCAAAAAGTTTTATCCGAATATCGATTGATACTTTTAATCTGCAGTTTTGCACAATATACTTATCATTGGTGTTGTTATCTAAACAGATCGTAGACATATTAAAACTGAAGAAGTTTTGATTAAAAGAAAGGTATAAAAAGGCTTATAAATTACTCTCGACTTTAGTTGATATTTGGTTTCTCGAAGCCACCGGTCAGAGTTTCCTCCCTTTAAATTTAGGGACAGGTTTATTCCCCATAAATGTACGGAAAACCCGGAAAAGTTTACAGAAAACCCGGAAATCATTTAACATGTTATAAAACCTTCATTATTTGTCCGACTGAACTAAAACAGGTAACATTGTAAAGATGACGCGCTGACGTATGCAAATGTATATAAAACTTTAACCCAAACTGAGTAGTTATTTCACAAATACATTGGCAAAGTACGGTGTTTTGGGCTATTTTTGTGGCATTTTTTCAAGAAATGTAAAACCCGGAAAACAAAAAAACATGTTCCAAAGACAACATTTTTCATCCGACTGATATATAACTGGTATCATTATAAAGAAGACGTTATCACGTTTACAAATATATATGATACATTAACCTAAAGTAAGTAGTTATAATACAACTACCTCTGCAAGTTAAGGAAATTTTGCTTATTTATTTTGTTTAAATTTTTCAAGGAATATAATATACGGAAATTAAAAAACATGTTGTAAAGACAACATTTTTCATCCGACCAACATAAAACCGGTATCTTTGTGTAGGATACGTTTTATCGTTTCCAAATATATATAACACTTGAATCCAAAGAACGTAGTTATCACACAAAATGGTATTTTTGCTCAAAAATATTACAGTACTTACGGAGAGTGCTCAGTTACATATGGATGGATAGACTGTGATTTTTAGCTTAATGAAAGACCGTTTTTCCGCCAGTCAATCAATGAACATGATAATTTACTGACAATAACTCTACTGAAATTTTATATATGATAATGATAAGTAATCTTTTTAAATAAAGAAGAAAATACCCGTGCATGTATAATTGGCGAGAATGATAGTAAATTGTACAAAATAGTGTACATAAAATAATTTTATTTCGATTTTGCTTATTCAAAGTTTCAACGTTTATTTACAAAATGTCTTGGGTCCCACATAATATGGGAAGCATCAGCAAAATATACATAAGTCAAAAAGACTAAATGGAAAAAAAGAAAATCGTAGATCTAGAATAAAAAAAGAAGAGAAAAATACACAGATCAGGGTGTTTTTATCTTTCTAACAGTATCATGGGATCTTTAGTCTATATTAATGTGAATGACATCCCGTGAAGCATGTGATATTTACTAAAGTGGAGAAAATACTCGTGACTTTTCATAGGTATGTATTTTGTCTTTATATTTTATTCCAGATGTGTCAAAGAACATTCTTCCCTCTCTCTCTCTCTCTCTCTCTCTCTCTCTCTCTCTCTCTCTCTCTCTCTCTCTCTCTCTCTCTCTCTCTCTCTCTCTCTCTCTCTCTCTCGGTTTTGCAATCGCTTAGGAATAAATTCAATTTAGTATAATGTGCATGTAGTACTGACAACGTGGACTCCATGTCAACATGATCTACAAAATACGACATAATCTTTATTTCACACAACTATTTATATACAATTATATAGGGATTTTCCATAAACATGATAAATTAAATACTATAATAGTAAATGTTTGAGATGTTCGGGGGATTTACCATTAAGGTTTCCTTTTTTGTAGACAGACAGACAGACAGACAGACAGACAGACAGACATGTCTGTCTTTTTTGTAAGCACCTAATAATGCTGTAAAATGGTGAACTTAAATAGATAAATTAGATACTTGAAACGTGCTAATCGCCGTAAAAATTATGTTCTGCGTAGCAATCATTCTAATTGAATATACAACTTTCAACTTTATTTCTTACTCTTAATATCAATACAATAACAAATTGAGGTATAAATATTAAATACATACAGTGTTAACGAGGACACAAGACTAGACTGCAACGGTTGCATAATCACATCATACCAATCAGCTACGTGTTAATATTGGATATTAATCCTATCAAGTATACAGTTGTATATTGGCGCGTATCTTTTGGCAGGTGTCATGCGATTAATACACAGACTATTATACTTTATGAAAACTGATGGGACAAAAAAAAAAAAAACATATATCAGGTATACTTCTTTTTATGCATGAGAACTTCTTAGATTTTTTCAAATAAAATATAATAATTTCTTCGGCATTAACAAAACATCTTATTTAGTGATTAAAATGAACGTGTTACACTACACATATGGGACAATTGTACAAATTCTAATGTCAATCACAGTGAATATATTTTACTTTCAATATCACAGAACTTAATTTCTGTTATAACTTTTCAATATAAATATTAAACTGCATCATACTATGATTTCATTATTTAATGACATAATACAATTATGATATGATATATAGATGCCAGAATAAATATATATACAAGTAATATAAGCTCTATTAACATAAAAAGTAAACACTTACCGAAAAGAACGGAGCAACTTCAAAAATCACTTGTTCTGACAACAAATGAGAAGTTCTATATCCAGGATATGAAAACACTGAATAAGATCCCTTACACAGATATTCCGACAAGTACTTTGTCTGACTATGTCCTTTTACAAATGCCATACTTTAATACTCAATAACACACGAAACACGAAATGCACAGAATCACTTTAAGCCACAGGAGATCACAATTCTTTATTATTACTTACAGCATACAATAATCATGTAATAATGATTTGCAACTATAATAATGATGTATCGTATATTAGGGTTTTATCGTTAGTACCGGTTCCCATATGACCAAAGCCCCCAGAAGAGGTAAGTTATTTTAGGTTTCGGGGGAAAGTGCAAGATACAGAAAGCGTCCCAATTCCAGAGACACCCCTGGTTCTTTATCATGCCAGGTTGCAACATGTTTCTTAAAATCCGTAAATTATATTCCTTGGTAAAAACAAAAATAATATCAAACAGGGAATGCCACGTACCAAAAACGCAGCCTCCCCAAAACGAGCCCCACAGCACCCAGAAGTGCACACCACCAACACACACACGCACGCACGCACGCACGCACGCACATCCTTAAAAAAATGAAGCAAAATTGCTAACATAGCCAAGGTCTTTCAACTATTTGAAAGACCTTGCATTAGCTAAATGTGTAGAGGCGTTTGGGTAATAACTACTTACTTTGGATTTAAGTTTCACATAAATATGGAAACCATAGAACGTATACTTCACAAGGTCACTTCTCACCTGACTGTTGATCTGTCAACATATAAAAATATGTGTTCAGATATTGTCACTCAGATCAACTAAGTCCGAAAACTTTTCGTACTTAGAAAATATTCGAGAAAAAAAATAAAAAAAATTCTTAAGCTAAAAGTTGAAGTGTTTAAGTGTTAATTTTGTTTTTCTTAAGTTAAGTGCCACTAGGAGGGATACGCGATCAGGATTAAGGATAAAGAATAGGATAAATTACGAGCGGGAAAGACAAGGGTAAAGGTAAAGAAAAAACAAAAGTGGGGTAAGAAAGTTAAACTAGGAAAGCATTTGGCTGGGACAATAGTTGTTGAAAATTAGGTGAAAGATAGCCGGAATACTTAGGTAAACCGACTATCTTTCTTCAAAACAGAATTTAGTAGCTAAGTTAGGAAACGAGTCTTGATTATTAGAATCAAGACCCAGTAAGTAAGCGTAGTGTATAAACTATTAATTCAACTAGTAAATAACTAAAAAGAGAGCTGAAACGCAAGTATTTATTTTCAGTGGGAAAAGAGAAACAAGGTTTAGTGGGGTGAAGGTAATTCAATGGTATATAAGGAAAAAATTAAGAAATATAACAAAAGTTAGTTTGGGGTCGGGCAAACTAAAAGACTAGTGGCACGGGCATTTTAGCAAATAGGACATTCATAATAAGCTTTGAAGGGAAATAAATGAATAAATAAACAGTGACCAAATTTGAGAAAGATTATTTTAGCAGTTTTTAAGTTTTTAAGATTTTAAAGGTTTAAGGGACAAAAGCAGACGGTATCTTAAGACCAAATTCCATCCGTAATTAACTAATTCTTGTTAATTGTATCCATTGTACAAGTAGTAATTAGGCCGTGTCAAAACTATTGACAGTTTGTCATTATCTGTAATTAGATCTGTAGCAAATATATATTGTCTATTTTCTATTGATTGCTGAGTAAACAAGAGACAATAATTACAAGTTATTTCTAACACCTTGCTGACATCTATTGTCAAACTTCTCAACTTCAAAGGTGTAAAATAGGCTTGGAATGTTAGTAGTTATAATAGGGTACTTTCTAGTCTTTGTGTGATACTTTATAGTTGTTATCAACATAGAAGTAAAATAAAAGATATTTGATATAAAATTATTTATGTTGAGGAAATATTGAAAAGTGGAAAAAAATAAATTAAATTTCTCAAAATTTCAATTTATACTAAGTCTCAGGTTAAAAACCCACAAATAACAATGAGTTACATAAAACAATTAGCTTCAAAGGTAAAGGTCTCTGCAGCGAAAGAACTAGAAGAAATTTTGCTACGTAAAGTACATAACGCCAGGGATAACACCATGAACGATAGAGTAGCAGTGAGCACCATAACAGTAAATTGTGCCAATGACAATAAGAGCACAAAGTCCATAGGGACCCGAACAGAAGTTGTTGCAGATTCTATCTCAACACAAGCTACAAATATACAAACAAGTAGAATAGACAGTACCCAAACTGAAGTAGTCGAAAGCGTGTCAATAGAAACACGAACGCCAAACAATGAGTGTAATCTAAGGAATGATACGCCAATACAGGATAGGGAGTTGAACATATGCCAAAACAACTCCCTATGTAACTACACAAAAATTGATGAGGACGTCTACTTCAGAGTTGTAAATAGACTAGAGAGTAATTATATTCTTACTAAAAATCCTACAACACAGGACACCCCAAAAAAACAACCAACCACACAATCAGGGGGGTCCCAATCAACCCCTTCAAATGCCTTCTCAATATCTACAAGGCCCTCATCTTAAGCAAAATTAACTATAGTTTATGCATCCGCTAAAGATTCTCAACTGAAAAAAATTCAAAGAATACAAAACAGGGCACTAAAAACCATTATAGGATGTCCGAGGCACACCCCGACCCTCCCTTTACATGTATACTGAGACCGCCATTTTCCACTGCCCTTGCAGAAAGAACTTCACGTTTTTGGTTTTCAAGCATTAAAATACTGGGCCAGAACATCCAGACTGGGCCCAAATTTACCTATTAATGATGAAATATGTGACCACCCTGCATATTTTTACAAAATCAAAACCAATAGAAACCTAAAGAAACCTTACGCACAAACCATTAGAACATTAATTACAGAATACGGCCTAAGCGAAACCCAAATTCAAGAACCGTGCTACGAACAACTTATCAATATTGAAATGCCTGAGATTAACCTAGATTTAGTTGGGAAAATTAACAAAGCAGAAGATTATGAAAGAAACAAAATTATTGCAAATTTAAACATTATTCGACACTTTAGAGACTTTACTCAAATTTATACAGACGGTAGTAAAGACCCGTCCAAACAAATAGCAGGGGCGGGCATAGTAGTTATAGCAGAAAAACAAAAATAATATCAAACGCAGAAGACGGCACAATTCTACATAAAAAGAGTCTAAAACTTAACCATCAAACTTCAATATTTACATGTGAGTTAGCAGCAATAGATTATGCAATATGTTATTGCAAAGAAAACTATATTCCAAAAGCGGTCATTATAAGCGATAGTCTGAGTTCCTTATTAGCAATAAAATCGGGTCTGTCTCGTAGGCAAGAAATGATTTACAGTATTTTAAAGAATGTCACAGCCATAAAGCATAGAGGGGACGAAATTCAATTAATGTGGGTACCTAGTCATGTAGGCATAAACGGAAATGAAATAGCAGACGACAATGCCAAATACGGCAGCACTTCCGGTACAGAAATTCCAATTAAGCTCAGCGTACCGGAAGTCTACAGCAACATTAAAGATAAAGTTAAACAGAAATGTCTAAAGCAATGGGAAACATATTGCTCAACACATAACATAGAAATTAATATTAAACCGCCTAGTAAATTACAAACGTACCATCATGATAGAAAAATAGACACAATGTATACTAGACTTAAACTTAAAAGTAGCTATTTAAAAGGGGACCGATATGTAGACGACAAAAACTGTCAACACTGTAACGAAATAGAAAATTTTAGCCATTTAATGTTTCACTGCCCACTATATTCCGAAGAAAGGAAAATATTTGAAACAAAACTTTTAAAATTAGTAGCCATTACGGAAAAAAACTCTGTTAGATCCACCACCAAAAGAAGTAGCACAAGATATTCGCCTGGCCGTATTCGAATTTATCAAAAATATAGGACACAATGAAAAAATATAGATAAGGACTGTTTACACAATGGACTGCTCGGCAAACACTCAAACCCACACACCCACTTCACAAACCACAAGCATCCCAGGTTGACTTGCATGTCTAGAGGGTAGAAAAATAGCAAAATAATATACTAGCTTGACACATACGAGATCAGAATAGTCTCCTGCCAATGTTATGGCGGCTCCGATCGAAAGAAAGGTGATAACTAATCTGTGATCGCATGCGGTCATGCTAGTAGCTAAGTGACCGGTATGAGCCCCCGCCTCACAGCATCCGTACCAACAGTCATGTACAGGCGTCTCTTATAAGGGTAAAATGTATGAGAAAATATGTAATATTACATAGGGGTAGATATAGCACGACTAATATAGGTTGTAAATATGTTATTTCGTAGTGACAAGCTAGTATCGTCTCTTAGTGACCTAAAACAAATATTTTTCACACTAAGAAACCCCTAATACACACCCAATAAACCAGGGGTGTCCTGTAATATGCCTTTAAGTAGCTTAGTATACTTTATTATACATGTATATACGTTAAAATGAAGGAGCTTCCGGTACAGGTCAAGGACACTAACCCCCCACCTCAGGTGAATCTTTTCGGCAAAACACATATCTAATTACTGATTTCATACACCTCCGGAAAACAGGAAAACAGGAAAAGTTTTTACATGTAGTAAAATACTTAAGAACTAGATAAGGGTTACCAAACACCCTAGCTATAATTATTAAGCGCGATTTAGAAAAGATCTGAACTGAACATTGTAAAGATTGAAAAGATTAGACAAATTTGTTACAGAGACTTTATCCCGCGATTTTCCAAAATTTTCGGGCATAAAAAACAATTTATAAATGATACAAGACAATGACAGAATATATTTTGACCAAATTATATTTAGAATAACAAGCGCCAAAGATATAACACCAAAAACCGTAGGAAAAAAGCTTTATTTAAACAAAATCGGCAAAAAATCCTTTTTTTTTTTCTATATAAATATATATATAAAAAAACATATAAAAGTAAAATATATTAACAACAACTACATCTTTACAACTTGACATGTGACGGAAGCTCAGTAGATTAGATAGTTATTAGCCAATTCATAAAAATATACGAAATTAACAAATTTTTACTTTTCAGCGTTCTAGTGTCTGAGTAAGAAATTTGATACCTACGTAGGAAAAAATAGTGTCTGTGGCAACATACCACTATAACCCATGCATTAACAAACCCCTGGTGATTACAAAAAAAACATACAACTAATAAAAGTCCAAAATAATCACCAGGACAATGACTGGAAAAACGTAGAAAATAGAAATAATCACAATTAATGACTGCTTAAACAAGAAAACGCATACTTAATGCCCATATAAAGAGTCATAACTAACCAAAAACAGTGATTGATCCTATAACTAGATTCCCCAGACATTGCAGAAAATGCATAAAACACTAATTATTTCCAAAATGGAACCAGTAATCTACTGTCAAATAACAGCCGGATCCAAAAAGCCAAACGCGCACCTGTTATAACTCCATCCGGTTCGTGCGCACTAAAAGTCGCAGTAGGTCACCCAAAACCAACAAGTAGGTCTGGTCAAGTAGTACGAACAGCAATGTTAATCTTAAAAAGCACATCTAACTTTCGCAATTATATTTTCGGAACATTAAAGATGTGCAATATAAGAATAAAACTACACGAAGAACAATCTTACTCAGGCACGAAAAACCCAATCACACACAACAACGACGATGTGAAAAGTACTGGTTAGTCACCAGGATCAGGAATAGTAGTTCACCAGCATCTGTCCGAGAACCGAATCGCCGATCATGCAGATCATGATCTACACTTACTTCTTTTGTTATTTATAAGTAAAAGTAAAACAGATTAACAGATTAAAATTAAAATTTCCTTCTGAAACAATTAAAATGAATTTCTCAACAAAAATTCCACAAAACTTTAATAAAATTTCTATTTTTACGAAATCATGATCTACATCAACATTCATATATTTAAAGACTAATTTTGGCATTCTATCCATTTTATAATACAAATGATTCAAATAATTACATTAATGACTGTGCTTTTTCAACAGTAGTAGACCGAACTGGCGGCCATTAGCACCCTGCTGAATGGCTAATCATTTTTGTCTCTCCTGGCTCCATTGGTTAATTTACTATCCGATTTTTGCTTCAAGCTCCGGTAGTAAACAACCAACTAGTACAAGTCTCTTTATAATTTTCTATTGTACATCATTATAATTAAAGAAGTAAATTTAACAAGTAGCCTCTGCGGTTGCTGGCTTATTTGGCTTTTAAGGGGTTTTTATATTTTCAAAATTTCAGAGTAGGAGCATAGGTCAAACTTTCATGCATACTTTTAACTTGTTAAAATAAGTAAAACCATCGCTCGGACAACATTGTATTCTCTCATTCAGGACAATTAAAATTTTTATCATCACAAAAAGCTAAGCAAAATAAAAATAGGACAACACTTTATTAAACAAACACATATAACATCTAGTATCAAACTTTTCTAAAAACTGTTAGGCTACCACGATCCAGACATACAAACTAGGTCAATCACACTTAGATCTCATTGGTCGCCGTGATTGGCCTACTCTTTGGTAAGCAATTAAATTCAACCTTTGGCTATACTAGCTGGAAATTGCAGTCAGGTAAATTTCTGGCTTCACAATTTAGTTTTTTAGGCATGACGGGAGACATGCCAGGGTCTCATCCAAATATTAAGCTAACATAAGTGCTCTTTTGGACGAACCTTGATAAAATTCTCTTCAAATCAAATCAAAGCAAATTTTCAGTACCGTAGTCTCTTTATAATTTTCTATTGTACATCATTATAATTAAAGAAGTAAAGTTAACCTCTGCGGTTGCTGGCTTATTTGGCTTTTAAGGGGTTTTTATTTTTTCAAAATTTCAGAGTAGGAACGTAAGTCAAACTTTCATGCATACTTTGTTAAAAAAAGTAAAACCATTGTTCGTACAACATTTTATTCTCTCATTCAGGACAATTAAAATTTTTATCATCACAAAAAGCTAAGCAAAATAAAAATAGGACAACACTTTATCAAAGGGGATTTTTACTTTACAAAACAAACACATATAACATCTAGTATCAAAATTTTCTAAAAACTGTTAGGCTACCACGATCCAGACATACAAACTAGGTCAATCACACTTAGATCTCATTGGTCGCCGTGATTGGCCTTCTCTTTGGTAAGCAATCAAATTCAACCTTTGGCTATACTAGCTGGAAATTGCAGTCAGGTAAATTTCTCCTATTTCTGGCTTCACAATTTAGTTTTTTAGGCATGACGGGAGACATGCCAGGGTCTCATCCAAATATTAAGCTAACATAAGTGCTCTTTTGGACGAACCTTGATAAAATTCTCTTCAAATCAAATCAAAGCAAATTTTCAGTACCGTAGTCTCTTTATAATTTTCTATTGTACATCATTATAATTAAAGAAGTAAAGTTAACCTCTGCGGTTGCTGGCTTATTTGGCTTTTAAGGGGTTTTTATTTTTTCAAAATTTCAGAGTAGGAACGTAAGTCAAACTTTCATGCATACTTTGTTAAAAAAAGTAAAACCATTGTTCGTACAACATTTTATTCTCTCATTCAGGACAATTAAAATTTTTATCATCACAAAAAGCTAAGCAAAATAAAAATAGGACAACACTTTATTAAAGGGGATTTTTACTTTACAAAACAAACACATATAACATCTAGTATCAAAATTTTCTAAAAACTGTTAGGCTACCACGATCCAGACATACAAACTAGGTCAATCACACTTAGATCTCATTGGTCGCCGTGATTGGCCTTCTCTTTGGTAAGCAATCAAATTCAACCTTTGGCTATACTAGCTGGAAATTGCAGTCAGGTAAATTTCTCCTATTTCTGGCTTCAAAATTTAGTTTTTTAGGCCTGACGGGAGACATGCCAGGGTCTCATCCAGATATCAAGCTAACATAAGTGCTCTTTTGGACGGACCTTGATAAAATTCTCATCAAATCAAATCAAAATTTTCGGTACCGACCAGGATCAGGAATAGTAGTTCACCAGCATCTGTCCGAGGACCGAATCGCCTATCATGCAGATCATGATCTACATGATTCAAATAATTGCATTAATGACTGTGCTTTTTCAACAGTAGTAGACCGAACTGGCGGCCATTAGCACCCTGCTGAATGGCTAATCATTTTTGTCTCTCCTGGCTCAATTGGTTAATTTACTTTCCGATTTTTTGCTTCAAGCTCCGGTAGTAAACAACCAACTAGTACAAGTCTCTTTATAATTTTCTATTGTACATCATTATAATTAAAGAAGTAAAGTTAACCTCTGGGTGGTTTCAAAATAAATGAGGAAAAAGTGTGACATTAGGGGTCATTTTTAGATATAAAATAAAGCTGATCATTTCTATCACAATTTAACAGAGACAAGCTGAATTTTCTAAAAACATCAAAGATTAAAGAATTTTAAAATGTCAGTAGTTATATATTTTAAGTGTTTATTTGAAATAAATGAACTTTTCAAATCAATGGGTATATTTTCATATACCATAAATTGAATAAAAGACTTTAATAGAAATCATCATTTCTTCACTTTGTCATAGTATATGATTGAAAATTACATTTGAACACAAAAATTTGATATTTGGTTTTATTTTTTTTATGAAAGTTGCGTTTTTTCAGTTTTCAAACTTTTAATTTTTAAATCAAAGGTTGAAACTTTTTGTAGTTCTATAAATGCATAAAAGGAAAATATGAGAAGACCTGTTTTACAATATTTAAACATTAAAAGAAAAATAAAAATTTCACGCTTGTAGGACAAGGTTAAGGCGTCTAAATTTAGTTCTGAAGGTATTCTAGAAGTCTTTACTTTTGTTACACTCGGGACACAAGACAACTTAGACAGCTACTGAAATGTTAATAATGTGCCCATTTACTTTAAAGAGAAATAAAGTTTCCATCTTCAGGTGTCTGCCCTCTTATCTGCCAGCCCTTCTTTTCAATGCAGTTTAAAAAGACAAAATGTAACTCAGGTGCTGAACAATATGTATGTTATGATCTTCATTACTTTGCTCTATGCACTGCTTAGCATAGCTGACATTGACCAGCCCTTCACCATGGTTCGTAACAGCTGGAATCGTGCTAAGGGTTTGAGCTAAAAGTTGGGAGGCACAGTGCTCAGGTGGTTAATACTCCGGGCTACCGATATGGGACATTCTCAGTTAGAATCCTGGCCGGGTGCATTGAAAATCTCAGAAACATTTTGCAGGGTTTCACATCTATCTAAGAGAAGAACTGGTAAGAAATCAAGAGGTAGTGTCATGTGTTTCCATGCTATATGGGGAAATTATCAAGGGGTCTATTTGTGAAGAGGGTCTGGTACTCAGATCGCCCTGTTTCTGCATCTATCTCTATAACCTTGTAACACCTGTCGGGGGTCTTTGCAGTGTCACCTAAGGAGAAATCCTAGGGTCAGTCAGGACTAGAACAATAAAAAGACCACTGTTAGTGCATGCATAGATAGAAAGAAAGCAGAAAGAGGATAAAAAAAGAAAAGCAACATTTTAACAGGGAATTCAGTTTTGGATAGGTTCAAAGAGTCAGGTTTTTTTCTCTGTTACTTGTAATACATGATTAAACCATTTGCCTTCTGTTTAGCCTTCTTTTTTCTCAGTTTTTGTTTTCTTAAGCTTTTATTCTTCACCAAACTCAAGCTTTTGTTTTCTCAACTTTTTAACCTTCTGCCTGTTCTTTATTTTGAAGTATTTTCTTTGCCTTATTTTCTCTAACCTTTTCTTTAGACTTGAGTTAGTTTTCAGTTTCTTACAAGGTTTCCGTCTCCATAGAAGAAGTCACCTTTTTCCTCATCATATTTTTCAGTTATTTCCTTTGAACTTATAGTTCTCCCTTTCAAGGGGATTTTTTAACAACTAGTTTTGGCATTGTTTTGTTTGTTTCAAATAATTTCCTGTTTCAAGAAACATTTTGAGTGAAAATATAACAGAATTTTAATTTTAGTGTCCCGAGTGTAACATTTAATGGCATTTGGAAACCTGGGATGATTTGTTTGTAATAATAATATTATAAATGAAATTCATGCTCACTTACATCATGTAAAAATCAACATTAATTATACTAAAGATGTTTTATTCTTCATGTAACATACTAAATAGAAACTGCTTATTATATTCAAATATTAGTATTTTTTTCACGTTTTAAATACTTAACTCACTCACAGGTACTTCATTCTACAGGTGTAAAGCATTAAAATGTTACAGTGTCATTTATATGAAGCAAGTTAACTGTAGAAGATATTTATTTGATAATTTCTGTGCCATTTACATGTGACAATCAAACATGTCAAAAAAGGTGTTACACTCGGGGCATCAGTTATGATCGTGTAGAGAATTAACATGCTTTACTACTTGATCATGTCAGTAGCAGATATACTTATACTGACATGCTTGTCTCAAAAGTAAAATAAAATAAAGAATTAGGCAGAGAATATAAAAGTGGCATACATCAAAAGTCAAAATGTTGCACTCGGGACATTCCTGGGTCACTGAGCTCCTGTATCAATCTGGTTTATATTAATGGTCTTAAATACAATTGTGCAACATGGTTAACAAAGCATAACATAACTTTATAAAGAAACAAAGTTTGAATCATATTTTAGATGCCACTGTACAATTACCAGCTGTTTAAATTCAAAAAGTATATTTTTTACTGAAAAAATATTCCAGTGAGTGGGTTATTTAAAGTGAAACAAATCTTAATGAATCTGGACAACCATTAACAAATAGTGTTAAAAATCACAGGTGCATTGCTAAACTTTTAGTAGGAAAAAGACTTATTAAAGTAAGATAAGATTTATTTAAAATTTATAACATTTGAATATAATGTTAATGTTAAAATGTCACACACAAAACGTTACACTCGGGATGTTTTTGGCAAGGTTTTTTACTCTAACTTTTTAACCAGTAACTCAATAAAGACGAAACTTTGCAACTCTAAGTAAAACACTAAAACGCAGATTCTGCATGCAGAAGTTTGTCTAAAAATCACATAATATTCAGTTTATCTGAAATAGAAGAAATGTCTTCATTTTTTTTGAAACCACCCCTCTGCGGTTGCTGGCTTATTTGACTTTTAAGAGGTTTTATATTTTCAAAATTTCAGAGTAGGAACATAAGTCAAACTTTCATGCCTACTTTTAACTTGTTAAAATAAGTAAAACCATCGCTCGGACAACATTTTTTTCTCTCATTCAGGACAATTAAAATTTTTATCATCACAAAAAGCTAAGCAAAATAAAAATAGGACAACACTTTATTAAAGGGGATTTTTACTTTACAAAACAAACACATATAACATCTAGTATCAAAATTTTCTAAAAACTGTTAGGCTACCACGATCCAGACATACAAACTAGGTCAATCACACTTAGATCTCATTGGTTGCCGTGATTGGCCTTCTCTTTGGTAAGCAATCAAATTCAACCTTTGGCTATACTAGCTGGAAATTGCAGTCAGGTAAATTTCTCCTATTTCTGGCTTCAAAATTTAGTTTTTTAGGCCTGACGGGAGACATGCCAGGGTCTCATCCAAATATCAAGCTAACATAAGTGCTCTTTTGGACGGACCTTGATAAAATTCTCATCAAATCAAATCAAAAAGTATACTTCACAAAGATACCAGTTTTATGTTGGTCGGGTGAAAAATATTGTCTTTGGAACATGTTTTTTTAATTTCCGTAAATTATATTCCTTGAAAAATTTAAACAAACAAATAAACAAAATTGCCCTAGCTTGCAGAGGTATTATTTTTGGTTAAAGTATCATATATATTTGGAAACGTGAGAACGTCTTCTTTAAAATGATACTAGTTTTATATCAGTCGGATGAAAAATGTTGTCATTTCTTGAAAAATTGCCACAAAAATAGCCAAAAACACCGTACTTTGCCAACTACTCAATTTGGGTTAAAGTTTTATATATATTTGGAATAATAATTTCTGTCATGAGCACGAGGTTCAGATCGAAATATCCGTCACCGAGGGTAACTGTTTTGGCGGGAACGAGGCTCTGCCGAGTTCCCGTAAAACAGTTACCCGAGGTGACGGATATTTCCATCTGAGCCAAGTGTCTCATGATGGAAACTTTTTCTTGCATGCCGTCTTGCTATTTTAAAGTAGATTTCTTAATTCAAACTTATCATAAGATGAATTATCGCGAAAAACAAACGATTTTCCGACGTTGTGTTTGGGAAATTGACGTCACAATGTTTATAACGTTACGTCATAAGTGATTCACGAGGTCGTCTGGCATAGGAGGGGTGCCAGACCGGTTTTTCCGGCATGGGCAAAATCACCGGAAATGCCGATCCGATATGCAAGAAACGTCAGAGCGTCACCTTTACAATGATACCTGTTTTAGTTCAGTCGGACAAAAAATGTAGCCTATATATCATGCTTTTTGATTTCCGGGTTTTACTTAAATATTTTCCGGGTTTTCAAATATTTCCGGGGAATAAACTTGTCCTAAATTTAGTACTCTTCTCAAAGGAGATACTTCTATTTTTCCGGTGCGAATTGTTAAAAACAATAGTTTCCCTTCGCTCACTTACTGCGTTTCATTAGGACCATGTCATTCTGTCTTAATAATTCACTGGGCGATTACGCAAAGTAAAGATAGCAATGCTCGAAGTTGCGGTGTTGGTGTGCAAAGTTACGACGGAATACACTATTTCAGGCACTTGCTAATTAGTCTTTAATTTGCTTTTTTCTTTCCCGCACATTCTCAATCAAAGGGGCACATCACATAAGGTTTTGGGTGGTCTGGGGGTATTGATACCCTTATATATAGACAAGGGCTCCAGCTGTCAAAATCACAATTTTGGTATATGGTCATTATAAACTGCCGTAGAAGTCCCAAATTTTAGCCGATTTTTCCAGCTGATATACCCTGACACAGCTTAAGCATTTATCTCCACAGAAAACATATTTATTTCTTGCTGTTATGAATGGTTTTTGCACAGCGAGCTCAGAAACTCGTTAAATTTTATCAAATTTTTTTTTCCGACAAGTCCGTGTTCACCGGAAAATCGTTGAATTTCGCCTCTAAACCACATGTACGGCACGCGAACAAAGGGAAATGAATTATGCAATTAAAAATATCTAAATGTATCTCACAAACCTCAGTTTTTAATCACTAGCAGGTCTATATCTCCTGTAATGCTTTGTTTATTGTCGTACCCGAAGTAAACTTTTCTTCAGCTTCCTTTTCAATCACATGACACCCGCGGGTTACTGATTGGACAACGGTCAAAAAAAAATCACGTGACCTGTATTTGACACAATGGCGGAATCAACGAGAAATTTGCGGCTACAAAATTAAACAAAGGCATGATAGGGTCTGAAATATTTTGTTTTACGTGGCCATAAGTGAGTAAGCTTTTGAAAGGTAATTTCGCTATGGTATTTGGCCGACTTAAGGCCAAGTATTTACAGTATATATAGCTATTGACTGACCGTCTGGTGTACATCTGTTTACTTTTTCCTTACAACAAATCTCGTCTGAAACCACTAGGCCAATGTTGATGGAACTTAGCAGAGATGTTCCTTGCATGTTGGGGTGGGGTTTGGAATTCAAAAGCTAAAAATGAAAAAACTAGATATACTGGACATAAGATCTGGAGAATCCCTGTTCTGGCTACTTGTATAAGAACCGTTTTCAGGTATCCTATACTAGTACTGTATGGTTAACAATTTAGTGCACAGAATAAACTCTGTTACCCCTAAGTCACACAAATAATGTTGTTTAATATTTCAGAATTATAACAGACTTCTGGATGGATCCGAGTGAGTCAGGCGTGATAGAAATTCTTGATTCTCCTGTTTTGCCTACAGGAGTAAAGGTGACATATCACTCACTGACAGTCTCTGTCCGATTATTTTCTTCATAATATTTTTTTTGTAATTTGAAGCAAAGAAAGCTTTGACCTTATATCCTACAAAGTACAAAGACACCTGTGTCTTTTTAGCAAAAAGCTACCAGTAATAGAGTGCAAAATTTTCAAGCTGTCATAACACGCCACCAATCTCCACAACAAAGTACATGTATGTTTGAACTAGGACAAACACAAACTTTACTTGGCTAAAGCTTAACTTGCAAAATAATAATTATGTGTCATTGACATTTGATTTGATTTTTGCCAAGAATAATTCAGAACCTACAATTTTTAAGTTTGTTTTCATTTTAACAAGACATGTAGTTGCAAGTTAAAAACTATGACAAGATAATAGATTTGAAGACCTTCCTTTCTTTGTTTTCAATGTAGAGAAAACGTGACAATGATACTGCTGTTGGTGAGGATTCGAGCAGTAGACCTGCTCCTAAACATCCATTGTTGGACTCCATCGGCAGCAGAGTTCAGCAGAATAGGGCTGAAAGAGAGGAGAAGGTTTGTAAATTATAACTTGCTTCTTCATTATACCCCCACAGAACGAAGTTTCGGAGGGGGGGGGGGGGGTGTATATAGGAGTGAGCTTGTCAGTCAGTCTGTTGCTTTTCATGGTTTCCGGATGATAACTCATGAACGACTTTACCCTTTTGAATAATTTTTGGTACACACGTGCAACTTTATGAAATACAGGTCAAGTTCTACCTTTGGATCAGTAGGTCAAAGGTCAAGGTCACAGTGACTCTGAACTGTAAAACAGTTTCCGGATGATAACTCATGAAAGGCTTGACCGATTTAAATAATTTTTAGTGCACACATGCAACTTTATGAAATACAGGTCCAGTTCGACTTTAGGGTCAGTAGGTCAAAGGTCAAGGTCACAGTGACTGAACTGTAAAACAGTTTCCGGATGATAACTCATAAAAGGCTTGACCGATTAAAAAATTTTTCGATACACAGCTGTAACATCATCAAATACAGGTCAAGTTCGACTTTGGGGTCAGTAGGTCAAAGGTCAAGCTCTCATTTACGCAAGTTATTGTATAATAACTCAACTCTATGTCCTTGTGGCCATTCCTTTCTTATGGTTGCCATACTTCTGTGACAAAGCTGTATTGTGGGGGTATAATTTGTCACTCTTGTGACAGTTCTAGTTTAGATTGTTTATAGTCCCTTCAACACTTGGAGCTCTCACCAGATGAACTTGCCAGGACACCTGACAGAATGCAGGTTGAAGAGACAGATCTATGCAGATACAAGTAATCCGTGTACCATACCATAGTCTTTTACGAATAGACTCCTTGCTTCTTTCACGTGTCTGGTGTATAGCACCGATACAATGTGAGACGACCTCTTGGTTTCTGACAGTTCTGGGACCTCCGGATAGGTAATCCAGAGCGTGGACCACCCAATCACCGTGTCACCTTACTTCAATGCTATCTGCAGCAGTTACTGCATTAGCCACTGCTTCCACCGAATTTTGTTAAAAAGATGAAGAAAAATATGTATGTTTTGTTCTGTTGCCCAGAGTAAACATGGTAAAGACGACTCTTTGTGGTGAATAACATCAGATTCTAACAACTGTCAAAATATCGGCTTTGAAATTTAATTTTACTTTTCTGTAGAGATGGAACTCAAAACATTTGGTTTTCTCTGAGCAACTGTACTTTCATAATATATTTTATTTTGGCTATATTTGAGTTCAGGCGTAGTACAGCACTTTCTAACTGTCCTCAGGTTCTCAGTTGAACGAATTTAAGAATTTTGAAATTTGGCATTTTTGGCCAATTGCTTGAATATTTGGCATATTACTATTGCTTATACAGACTTGTTTGAAAACACATTGGCAGGGCCAGTACATATGTTTGACATAAGCAGAAATTTAACCTAACAGAGGTTGTATTTTAGAATGCTATGTTCCGTACCAAACGAGAGATGGAGAAGGTACACTCGGAATACCTGAAACAGAATGTGGCGGACCCGCAAGAAATGGCAAGAGCCAGCTATGCAGCCAGTCACTGGGCAAAGAAGAATGGTAAGTGATAATTGTTGTTTTCTTCTGCAGTTTGGAGGATGTACTTCGACCTCTCTTATAACCTTGAGCACTTTGTGCTCGCTCAGGTGAGGTATTGTGATCACCTGATGTCAGTCTGTTGTCTATACACATTTTCATTGTTAACACTGGAGGCCAGATTTCATAAGCAATCATCATGAAGCTTGTTCAGAGTCTTTGCCTTCGAGTTCAAAACATGGGGATGAAAAAACTAGGCAAACGTGTTAAAGCACAGAAATACCTTTTGAACACTCTAGTCTAGAGGACACATTTCTGAAAGTAAGTCAGGATTTTTGTCCTGATAAACACTAGGTGGAGTTTGAAACTAAGACATGTGAGGTCAAAAAATAGATCGCCAGGACAAGTCACATGAAAACCATGAGAGCACTGTACCACCCGGCCAATTTCAATCAAATTTCACAGGATTGTTGCTAAGATGGTCGTCTACCAAAATTGCTCAAACTGTTCCACTCAGCTGCACTGATAGGTCAACAGTGCTTACAAGAATAGAAAATCCTTTAAACTAAATCTCCTTAACCACTGGGCCAATTTTAATTAGACTTCACCAGATTGGTGCTTGGATAGTCCTCTACTGAAGCAATTGTGCTGGATCATAATTATGGTTTGAATGGTATCAAACTGCTGCTAAGTCATCACAATTTTAAAATGTTTGAAATTTTTGAATTCAGCATAATTAAACTATTGGAAATATTAAATGTACAGAACAGTTATCCTATTTCTTATTCTGCACAGGGATGAAGAACGCCTCTCCAAAAAAACAACGTTCCAGGACATCTCCACATAAGAAAAGAGGGGGGAAAAAACGGGGTTCCAGAGAAACAGGTCACAATGCTGCCGACAATCAATCAGAGAGAAACTGCACTATAACTTATACCAACCTGTCAGACTGGCCAGGTTCCAGTGGGAGTGAGGATAGTTTAGCAACATCAAATGGAAGAAGGTCAGCTCACAATCTCAGATATCCCAGCGATGAAGAATTGGATAAAAGATACATTTGTCCAGTTCTTTACTGTGAAGCTGAATTCTCATCAGAAGGCTCTCTCGGACAGCATATGAATCTTTTCCAACATTCACCGTGCAATCCATACCGCTACGCTAAAGACAATAAACTCCTGCCAGATCCCTTGTGTTACAAATGCCCAGAATGTGATATAGAATTTTCTACGAAACAGCTCTGCAGTAATCATATGAGTGAAGAAAATCATTTAGTGTTCTATCCGCCTCTGATGATATCGGCCTATTTATGTCCACAGTGCTTGTATTTATTTAAAACTTTAGAGACTTGCTGGACTCACATGGAAGAGTCAAGACACCAGAAGATTAGCTTTCCGTTTAAAGGTATGTAACATTTTATGACCTGTCTAACATTGTTAGAACATGTACTATGTTTCTGTATGAGTATGAAAAGAAAATAGGGGCAAGAAAGTCTCAGTGCAAAGTTCTTAACATTTTTTTTCTGTCCCTTATAACCGTTTTAAAACGCCCTGGGGACTTTACATTTTTTACCCAGGTGATTATTCCAGACTGGAAAAGCCCCCCTCCTCCCCCACCCACCTTAAAAAAGGAGATTTTATGATTCAGACCAGGGGATGATTACTAGTGGGGAGCGTTGATATGAGGGTATGCAGGAAGTATAGAAGCGTGACCAAACGTTGTGAGAAAACAGCTGGTGCAAAAGTATCTCTACTGCAGTAGTTGTTTCAGCAATACTTCTTGCAAATACCAGTATATGTCACATGCCAGTTATACTTGAGTCAATTTCTTGAAGTTCATGTTATTAAGATTTTTTTTTTAAATGAGGAAGTGATCTAAAAAAATCAGTTTATACAAAAATGATCCGATCCAAGGAATGCTTCTTTCGGTTAAAAAAATCACGAGAAAAGATCCTGACAGTAATGTGTTTGTTGTACAGAGGTTTAATACTTGATAGGTCAATTCTGTTTATAATTGACACAACAGGAAAGAAAATGGAGGTGGGTTTAACCCAAGAACTGAGCTTAAAGATGCTCTAAGGATCAGGATTTCTTAACCGTCACTTCACATAAATTGTTACACAGTATTGCTCTAAACATCTGAGGAAAGGGCATTCCAAATTGATACCAAAAGATCCAGATTAAAGTTGAATACATTATTTGTCTTGTATTGCTTTGAGACACATAATGCTAATTTAATTTTAATCTAAATTAGTGTTTAATTCAAGAGTAATTTAAGAATAAGGAAACTGTATAGGCACTTATTTGTTATCGGAAATTACTTTATGTAATGATTGATAAAAGCTTGAATACAGCAGATGATAGTAACCTGAATATTTGATCATCAGTGTATGTAAGTTGATATGTTTTGTTAAATATCTGTTCACCATTATAAGTAGATGAACTGAATTTAGATGAGGTTGTTGTGCAGAAATCAACTCTAGGCCTTCAAGTTGGTGACCCGAGCTGGATAGAGGTCAGCATGTATACATATATCTGTGTAATCAGGTCTAAATCCAGGCGGTTCACCTACTTTTATCAATTAAAAAAAAGACGAGTAACTGATTAAATCAGTACACCAGAATGATAACACTTCAGTCTCTTCTATCAACAGTAAATACAACCATAAAAGCACCGCTAATTGCATGTAAGAAGAATACATCTTTTTTCTCTCAGGTGATGACCTTGAAAGTGATGTCAACCTTCCAATAGCAGCAGCGGAGGAGTTTGTTCTGGACTACGTCAGCAAGTGCAAAAACGTACCATTCGAAGTTCAGTGTCTCGACTGTGGTCTGAACATACCAAATCCAGCGCTGTATCGAGAACATCAAGATGAAACAAATAATTTTCATGTCATGTCGGCACTCACTACCTCGTCACTGGTAAATATACTTCATACTAGTAAGTTTGAGTAGTAACGCCTTTTGGAATCGGTTTCAGCAGGAAGGTACGGGTAACTGGATCTTCCTCTGTTGTCAAGTTGTTATGGATGCTAACTTGGATATCACTAAACATTGGGCTTGTGAGAGTAATGTTTGCTGGACGTGTTACCATCCAGAATCTTTACATGAGAAACGTAGCAGTTTCAGTATGTCACCGATCTGTAATAAGACTTTACAGAAAGCATTTTGATTGACTTTGAAAATCACCAGGCGTATTTTGATCAGGTTGTTCAAAGAGAGTAATGCTGTCTTCCTTCTTAGCATGAGCTGAAACCACTTTACTGAATTCGATAAAAAAAAGTTTTTTATGATGATATACCATACAGTGTTGATTTGGTCGTTCTGCTAAAGTATCCATCAGGGCTTTGTAGTTGAAGAAAAAAATGTTGTCTTTTATCTCTGTGAAAGGAATGGGTGCTTGAGCTCATAACACTGCTTTGCTGCTTTTGCTGGGGGGGAGGGGGGGGGGTCTGAAGGGCTTGATATAAAAAATATAATATTTTCAATGACACCTCTTGCAAATGGGATCAACCAAATCTTTATATCATATGACTTCCTTAAGATTCTCCTAGTGGACCTCTACCAAGATTGTTCAAATTATGACCCCCGGGTCAAAATTGACCTCGCGCGGGTGGGAACTTAGTTTTTGCATAGGCATATATGAGAAAAACTTTAAAAATCTTCTTCTCTGAAACCACAAGGCCTAGAGCTAAGATATTTGGCATGTAGCATTGTCTAGTGAACCTCTACCAAGATTGTTCAAATTATGACCCCCGGGTCAAAATTGACCCCGCGCCGGGGGTCACTTAGTTTTGCATAGGAATATATAGGAAAAACTTTAAAAATCTTCTTCTCTGAAACCAAAAGGCCTAGAGCTTAGATATTTGGCATGTAGCATTGGCTAGTGAACCTCTTCGAAGATTGTTCAAATTATGACCCTCGGATCAAAATTGACCCCGCACCGGGGGTCACTTAGTTTTACATAGGCTTATATAGGGAAAACTTTAAAAATATTTTCTCTGAAACCACAAGGCCTAGAGCTTAGATATTTGGCATGTAACATTGCCTAAAGTAGACCTCTTCAAAGTTTGTTCAAATTATGCCCCTGGGGTCAAAATTGACCTTGCCCGGGGGGGGGATCATTTGTTTTACAAAGGCGTATATAGGAAAACTTATTTGGTATATAACATTATCTAGTGATCTTCCACCAGGCAAGTGGACTTGTACCAAGGTGAGCGATATAGGGCCATCTTGGCCCTCTTGTTATGAGAGTGATGGCCACTGGCATTATTATTTGCAACAGAATTCTTTACTGCAATTTTGCATTTTGTCATCTTTTTTTTTTTGGCAGTAAAATTGAGGAGTAATTTTGAATTTATTTACATTTTATCGGCAAACTGCTCCGCATAAGTCGGAGGATTTTCTCCAGTAATTTTTTTTAACTGTTCAGAACTGGAAAGGCAAGGAAATGAATACATTTTACTAAAAAATCTATAAAGTTTAGTTAGCAAAGATATTTCGAAATCACATTCCAAATATTCATGAAAATGTTTCTGTTAAACATCAAGGAGGAATACATCAGCCAATCTGAAAAAATTACTCTGGTTTTTACTTCTGCTAAATGAACCAAAATGTAAATGATCCTTCTTCAAATCTGTTTAACAAGTCAAAGATTCAGAAGAAGGAAAAATGCAATTATGCATCTTCATTGTGGCTGTGATACTAAAATGGGAAAATAAGAAAAACATCTGTTTCATATTATTAGTTTTGGCAACACAGTGAAATTCTTGTGTATAGCTATTCAGACACTTGCTTTTAAATCAGAGATCATTAATTTAAAAGACAAGTTTCCATTTCAGTTTTGATAAGAAAAATTAAAAAATGATTATTGCTTAAGTGTTGTATAAAAATGTAAGAACTGAATGATTTTATTCTAAAACTTACTTATGTTTCAAAAGTACATGTTTTAAAGCAGCACACAATAATTGATGACATTGTAAACAAGTGCAGAATACTAGAGCCCCAACTGTAGCTTTCTTCAGTATTTATTACCCCCCTTTTTTACAAATTTTTGCCAAGAACATAATTCATATAGTATTTTGGATTAATTGAAACTGTGATGAAGCATAGAGAACACTGAAGGGATGTGAACCCTTAGCTTGTAGAACCATAGTATTAGCCTGTGTAAATCTTATGCTGTCTGATAGTGAAGCGTGTAGTCTCCATTTTATCAATCTGTCCGTAAGTCCCACATACTTGCTAGTGCTAGTTAGCTCACCTGGCACAAAGTCTGTCCGTCCACCATTTCCCTCAAGCATCGTTTCCTCTGAAACCACTGGGCCAATGTTAATTAAACTTGACATGGATGTGCCTTATATGAAGCTCTATCAAAGTTGTTCAAAGAATTTCATTCAATGTAGAACTCTGGTTGCTATTGCAACAAATACAAAATTCCTTAAAAATCTTCTATGAACCACAAGGCCTAGAGCCTAGATATTTAGTAGCATTGCCTAGTGGACCTTTACCAAGATTGTTCACATCATGACTATCTGGTCAAAATTGACATTGTCTAGGGCGTCACTTGATCTTACATATGCTTATACATGTACATGTATGAGAAACACCTAGAAAATCTTCTCCTCTGAAGCTGTAGCATTATCTAGTGGGCCTCTAGGTCAATCACACTTAGATCTCATTGGTCGCCGTGATTGGCCTACTCTTTGGTAACCAATCAAATTCAACCTTTGGCTATACTAGCTGGAAATTGCAGTCAGGTAAATTTCTCCTATTTCTGGCTTCAAAATTCTGTTTTTTAGGCATGACGGGAGACATGCCAGGGTCTCATCCAGATATTAAGCTAACATAAGTGCTCTTTTGGACAGACCTTGATAAAATTCTCATCAAATCAAATCAAATCTAGTGGGCCTCTACCAAGATTGTTCAAATCATGGCCCTCTTGTTTCACAACTTTGGGTCACAGCACACTTATTTTGCACTAATGAATAGGCTAGGGAGTCTTCAAGACGTTTGGTGAAAAAGCCTTTGCAAATGCAGGTATGACTGTATTTCAACCAGAACACTATGTTAACTGATTGGTTAAATTTCTACCGATTTGGTGTTGCCATATCTATAGTTGAGAGATTTATACAGCCATCATCGTCTTTGTTTTTATATACATGTAGGTGTAAGCATTTAAATTGGTTGAATTTTTTTAAGCATATTATGTAGGACAATAATTTGTAGATATTCTGTTCTTCTTGTAGGTAGATAAATATGAATTTATTTTTTTTATTTCAGGTTGATATATTCAGTACTTATGTAGAAACTTTTTCATGTGATACTTGCCACCGTTTGTTTAGTGAACAACCTGGCAATGATCTAAGACATATTTGCGCTGGTGGTATTGTGGGACAGGTAAAAGCTGACCAGATTCGAACTATGAGTGAGTTTGTAAAATTCTGTGCATTGTCTCAGATAGCTTCACTGAAGGGAAAAAAACCAAGAATTGGGAATGTGAAAGTTGGGAAGGTAAATCATACCAAGAAACATGATCCTTCAAAAATCCTCGATATACAAGTTGATGATAGAAAAGGAGCTTCCCCTGATAAATTTGATACAAGAATTATAGAGATAGAAAGGGGTAAGGATTTAAACAAAGAATCTATAACAAGCCATTCTCACACAACTAGAAAAACAGCAGATCAAGTTAAAGCCACAAATGTAAAACTTGAAAACCATGACACTGTTACATTCCAGAGTATAAATTCAGTTGGAACTGGCAGTGAAGTTGATACATTACCAGTTAAATCTAATGCAAACTGTACAGTTTCCATGTTGAGTGAAGACCAAAAAAAGTTAAATCAGACAAGGCCATTAACGGTAGAACCTGAAGGAGAAAGTCAAACAAAAAAATGTACTGGCAGATACCGTGAAATTAAAACTATAGAAAGTCCAGTAAAGAATAATTTTCGAAATTTACACAAAAAGGAGGATTCAAATCATTTTAAAAGTAAAAGAAAGGTAGATGAAGATGATGAAAGAGTTAGTATAAAAGAAGACTGTCAGCCAATTCCTGAGAGTGGACCATCAAATTCAAATGTGCAGATTCCTGAATATTTAGTGATAGAACCTTCTACTAGTTCTGCTGCAAATGATGACTTCTTTGATGTGGATTTGGATGACTCAGATAGTGATATAGAAATGTGGGAAGAGGAACTATCAAATGGTACGATTATTCTTAGTGACTGTGATGAGAACAAAGATGAAAGTGCTGTCTGTGGTAGTAAAGGAGAAACTTGTAAAGCAAGTGGAGTTTGTGAAGGCCAGCAGGATAGCACTGATAAAAAGGGAAAAACAGGAAAAGCTAAAAAAGGTTTAAAGGGTTTGTCTGGCAAATTGTGTGTGACCCAGAAAAGAAATAGAAGGAGAATAAGGATTCAGCTGAGAAAGGTTGAGGCTGAGCTTGCAGACTTGTCTAAAAGTCCAAGTAAAGTAAAGTATCTTGAAAAAAGAAGACAAGAATTACTGGAAAGGGAGAAAAGGATTAAGGTTGAGTCAACTATGAGAGAGTTGAAAATTGGGCCAGGAACCCCTAAACGGGCCCCCTCTAAACCAGTTAGGCCAGGAACCTCTAAACCAGTCCTATCAGGAACCTCCAAACCAGCCCCCTCTAAACCAAATGAACCGCAAACCTCTAAACCGGCTGTCTCTAAACAGGTAATAAATCATTGAGAACTTTTTAGCTTATCTTGTTAATGCTTGCAAACATTTTGATGTGTCTTTATTCCCCAAGGGAGGGCATATTAAAATTGCACCATCTATTCCTGTCTGTCCACCTATTTTTGGGTGTCTGGGCTGTATCTTTGTCATGCTTGAAGGGATTTTCAAATCATATGGCACAAATGTTCAGCAGATGAAGATGATGTGTCATATGTAGGACCCATGTCCCTACCTCTAAGGTCAAGGTCACACTTCGACTTTATAGGTAATGGAATCCTGTATATATGCACACATTTGTGTCGGGACTGTAACTTTGTTATGCATTGAAGGATTTTAAAATGACTTGGCACAGATTTTCAGCAAACCTAGGCAATGTGTCCTTTAGCATAAATAACTTGTTTGATTGATAAGTTGAGAATTTCTAGTGTACTCAAAATTGAAAATTGGGAGGTTGGTTTGTCATGACAAGTAGATGACCCCTTGGCTGACATCAGGGTGGCATACATATTTCACAAACGTCTCTTGTTTATCCCCCCGCCGAAGGCGAAGGGGATATTAGAAATGCCCTTCGTCTGTCCGTCCGTCTGTCCGTGCGTCCGTCCCAATTTTGTCCGGAGCATAACTCCAAAAGTACTTGAGCGATTTTCTTCAAACTTCATACACTGACAGAGCACATTGGGAGGAAGTGCAGTGTGTAAGAACAATAACTCTACCTTGCATACTTTTAGAGTTATTCCCCTTTTATCAGATTTACTTGAAAAACTTTGTCCGGAGCATAACTCCAAAAGTACTTGAGGGATTTTCTTCAAACTTAATACACTGACATAGCACATTGGTAGGAAGTGCAGTGTGCAAGAACAATAACTCTACCTTGCCTACTTTTAAAGTTATTCCCCTTTATCAGATTTACTCTAAAAGTTTTGTCCGGAGCATAACTCCAAAAGTACTTGAGGGATTTACTTCAAACTTAATACACTGACATAGCACATTGGTAGGAAGTGCAGTGTGCAAGAACAATAACTCTACCTTGCCTACTTTTAGAGTTATTCCCCTTTATCAGATTTACTTGTCCGAAGCATAACTCCAAAAGTACTTGAGGGATTTTCTTCAAACTTAATACACTGACATAGCACATTGGTAGGAAGAGCAGTGTGCAAGAACAATAACTCTACCTTGCCTACTTTTAGAGTTATTCCCCTTTATCAGATTTACTTTAAAAGTTTTGTCCAGAGCATTACTCCAAAAGTACTTGAGGGATTTACTTCAAACTTAATACACTGACATAGCACATTGGTAGGAAGTGCAGTGTGCAAGAACAATAACTCTACCTTGCCTACTTTTAGAGTTATTCCCCTTTATCAGATTTACTTGTCCGAAGCATAACTCCGAAAGTACTTGAGGGATTTTCTTCAAACTTAATACACTGACATAGCACATTGGTAGGAAGTGCAGTGTGCAAGAACAATAACTCTACCTTGCCTACTTTTAGAGTTATTCCCCTTTATCAGATTTACTTGTCCGGAGCATAACTCCAAAAGTACTTGAGGGATTTTCTTCAAACTTAATACACTGACATAGCACATTGGTAGGAAGTGAAGTGTGCAAGAACAATAACTCTACCTTGTCTACTTTTAGAGTTATTCCCCTTTATCAGATTTACTTTAAAAGTTTTGTCCAGAGCATAACTCCAAAAGTACTTGAGGGATTTTCTTCAAACTTAATACACTGACATAGCACATTGGTAGGAAGTGCAGTGTGTAAGAACAATAACTCTACGTTGCCTACTTTTAGAGTTATTCCCCTTTATCAGATTTACTTTAAAAGTTTTGTCCAGAGCATAACTCCAAAGTACTTGAGGGATTTTCTTCAAACTTAATACACTGACATAGCACATTGGTAGTAAGTGCAGTGTGCAAGAACAATAACTCTACCTTGTCTACTTTTAGTCAAATAGAAAAATATCATACCTATACTGATAATGAACATTAATATAATTTTGCAAACCTTCTCTTCATTGCCTTATTCTTTTTCCACTTACTTGAAAACTGTACTCAGCATGACCATAACTATACGGCTTTTTAAGGATTTCCTCTCACCAAGTAAAATGTACGAAAGTACAACCTTCAGGTAACTTTTTCCTGGCGGGGGGATTAACCATGTGTAACATGGCTCTTGTTTTATAATTAAATTGCATATCATTTCAGGGAATGCCGGCACTTAGAATAGAAGTTGATTTAGCTCTTAAGAGTCAGGATGAGCATCTCATCTCTACAGAATACTTAAAGGACATGAAGAATTTAGTTTTTCTAGACTTTGACAATTTCCCTACATTCTTCAAAGTCGTACCACAGTGTCCATCCGAGCATATGTTTGTATGGGCATTCTACGGAGGTAATACTGTTATCAATCAAAATCTGTTGTCTGGGACATATCCAGAAATGAGACGCAAGGGGCTGGTCTACATCAGTGAGCGATGTGGTAAAACGAAAGATGCGGCCGACTTTGCTCTTGTGCTAACAGTAAGTTTGCTTGATCTATTGAAATTTTCATTTTTGTTTTTGTCATTTGTAAATGATCAATACTGTATATTCACAAAAAATGCATTCAAAATATGTTAGAAATATGTTGTACTGTGTTATTCCTCACACTAGCATTGTACATTGTACTTATATTAAGTGGCTTAATCATTCTGTTGACTAGAATACTGTAAGTCGGGTAAGTTCGTGATTTGTGAGCAGACAGACTTATTTTTGTGAGTTTGTTACTTTTGAAAGGAGAATTCTCTAATAGAAAATCTGTGTGGAAGGAATATTTCACGTGATTTTTAAATTACTGAAGTGGGAAATTTGCGAAAATAGCAGGACTTGAATCGTTGCGAAGATTTCCAAATTTACTGTAGTCAAAGAGGATTTAGACTATATTCAGTGGAAAATATCTGTCTTAAGGATTCGATATATTTAGTCATATGCAAATTTTCTAGAGGTCTTTCTTGAAATGATAGATGATCACAAGTAATAACACTTTAAGCCACGAACTTTGAATTCCGTAGATGTTATTATTTCTCTATCTTTTCATTGATTGGATATAAATATTTCAGGTAGGGAAGATGGATGAGCGACTGCCACCAAGTGTGACTTTCACGATCATATCTGCAGATAAAGGGTTCTGCGAGGTAGTGCGACAGATGAAACAGTCAACAAGATCAGCCTTGTTAATAAATCCACGTCAAGACAGAGATATTCTTCTGCCTATGCTGAAAAGTATTGTTGAAACTTGATTCTGGAAGAAACTAAAAAAATTTGGACATTTTCTTCAAAGAAATATTGTTGAACCACAAATTTTGAATATAGCCTTTAAATAAATTGTTGATTAAAAGCTTAAACATTATAGTTTATCAGGAGGGTATGAATACTTTGAAAAAAGCAAGTAACTGACTTTTTATGTATCAACTCATGTTCTTGTACAGTTGTAAGTGATTTATACCCTGCCGGCAGAATAAACAGCACTGTAGGTATTACGAAATATATGCTGGTGAAAAACACTGTTTGGTAATGTAAAACTGCACAGAAATTTAAAGTTAAAGTTCGGATATTAACTTCTCCAAGTTAAAAACTTGATTGATACAGTATCATTGTAACTGCACTGAAAGTGATAGTTAAAGTTTGTATAGAAACTTTCCCACGTTAAAAACTTTGTTAATGTTAGTATTGGTTCTTTTTTATTATCAACTAAAGCCTAAATAGGTATAATTTGGATATTTACTAGTATGTTATCAATTACTAGAAAAAAAATCTGATTTACACCGAGTTTTATTTTGCACAACAATGTAAGCAACAATGGGATTGAGCACTGAAATTGATACATGTATTTGAATATTCATCTTTGAATGTTTTTGGAATATACGCATCTAGAAATCAGGGCTATTTTTCAGAACTGAAAGATATAACAATTATACCCACACAAACTTAGTTTAGGGCAGAGGTATTGTCTTTCTGTCTGTTGGTTTAAAATGAGGGCATTATTTTTTCAGATCTGAAAGATTTCATTAATTACGTAGTTACTGATATAAGGGTAATGAGAGCAGCCATTTCTTGTCATTAGGCGAGTTTGTTTGGGGTATTTTAATCGCATTCAGTGATGACTCTTAGTTTGTACGTGGCAAAGCAGAGATTGCAGATGAAATATGTTCTTTTTTCGTTCATCTAAGTATGTAAATTTTATAAATGTATGGAGTAAGATACTAATAAGAGATTTATTTAACAGTTACTTTTGTACCCTTAGCTAAAATCTCTCGAAAATAAGCCTTGTCCTTATTTAATCTTTTTTGTAAGGATTTGTTGGTTTATTTTCCAGTCAAACTTATTTTAAGTACTTTTTCAGCTCAAAAGCAGCACAGTCTGAATTGATACTGAGTTTAGATTTTAAGTTTAATGTGACTGTAACAGTAGATATCATTATCACTTTGTTATGCTAAATAGTATATACATAAAAACAATGCTTATTTTATTATAAGTTTTGTCCAAGTTCTGCCTAAAGAAAATACTGACCGTTTATTTTCCAATGCAGCTAATTTAATTTTCAGGTCCATTCCACTTCAAAACATTTATGGCTTATTTTCCGGACTGGCTTATTGGCAAGATTTTAGGTACATCAACATTTTGATTGAAAGGAAATTTGATAATACAATCATGTCAATCTTGTGACAGAAATAAAGTTTATATGAGCATATGTTTGTTTTTTAATGTTGAGCATATTAAAATCTCTCGTCCCTCCATCTGTGTGTGTGTGCACTTCCATTTTTTCATGTCCAGACTGTGTCATGCATTGAAGGATTTTAAAACAACTTGCCACACATGTTCAGCAAGTCAAGACCACATGTTGCGTACATTACCCACGTCCTTACCTCAAAGGTCAAGGTCACACTTAAGAGTTAAATTAATGGAATCCTGTTTGGATGCATACATTCTTGTCCGGGGTGTAAATTTGTTATGCATTGAAGGATTTTAAAATGACTTGGCACAGATGTTTAGCAAACCAAGACAAAATGTGTCTAGCGCAAGACCTATGTCCCTACCTCAAATGTTACGGACAGTGTTTTCGAATATACACAAGGCTAATTTTGAGTAATTCAAGGGTCATAATCCAAAAGTGCCTAGGGTGATTTAGCTGGTTGTCAGTTTGGTGAAGATCAAATAAAACCTTTTCAACTTAGAGAGCAGACATGTTCCCATATGTCCCTACGGGCATATATATAAAAATGGCTTGGTTGGGGGCATTCGTCACTTGTTAGAGACAGCTCGTTTCCACATATTACTTCCTAAATAACCTGTCCTTGAACTTTTATCACTATTGATTAAAGGCTTAATTTTAAGTCTAATAAATTTTCAGTGATCTACGGCTATACCTTGTGTCATATATAAGGAAGTACATGATTGTAATTTTCAGATGCAGACAACCGAAAAGGGGGATGGGGAGGCGGCTTAGTTGCAACTTTGTCAGTCTGCATATTACTTGTCCAGAGCATAACTCCAAAAGTATTTAAAGCTGCTTGCTATCGGTTACCATTGAAACAAATATTTTTCAAAAAACCTGACATTCATAAATATAATACTAAATGCTAGAATGAAAACATAAGCAAAAATCTAGGTAGGAATTGCAGAAATCGATTGAAAAGGTCGGTTACACGGCACCGCTACACTATATGTTTATATTGAAATTTGGTAGCGTATTTTTCGAAATCTAGAGATATACGTGACATGAATTTATACTGGAGCCTTTTTAGCTCGACTTTTCTATGAAAAGGGGAGCTATCCTACTCGCCCCGGCATTGGCGTTGGTGTCACACCTTGGTTAAGTTTTTCGTACCACTCCACTTTATTTCAAAAGTATTAGAGGTACGACTTTGAAACTTACCATACTTGTTCACCATCATAACCTCCATCTACAGACAAGAGTACATAACTCTGTCAAGGTTTTTGACAGAATTATGGCCCTTTTTTGACTTAGAAAGTGTATTGAGCTTGGTTAAGTTTTTCGTACCACCTCACTTTATTTCAAAACCATTGGAGGTATTGCTTTGAAACTAACCATACTTGTTTACCATCATGACCTACATCAACAGACAAGAGTACATAACTCTGTCAAAGTTTTGAACAGAATTATGCCCCTTTTTATGCCCCTGAAGGGAGGCATATTAAAATCGCAGCGTCCGTCTGTCCGTCCGTCCCCACTTACAAATCGTGTCTGGACTGTAACTCTGTCATGCATCGAAGGATTTTAAAATAACTTGGCACAAATGTCTAGCACATCAAGACGACGTGTCGTGTACAAGACCCACGTCCCTAGCTCAAAGGTCAAGGTCATACTTAGAGTTTTAAGGTAATGGATTCCTCTATATATGCATATATGCACACATTCGTGTCTGGACTGTAACTTTGTTATGCATTGAAGGATTTTAAAATAACTTGGCACAAATGTCTAGCACATCAAGACGACGTGTCGCGTACAAGACCCACGTCCCTAGCTCAAAGGTCAAGGTCATACTTAGAGTTTGAAGGTAACGGATTCCTCTATATATGCATATATGCACACATTCGTGTCCGGACTGTAACTTTGTCATGCATTGAAGGATTTTAAAATAACTTGGCACAAATGTCTAGCACATCAACACGACATGTCGCATGCAAGACCCACGTCCTTAGCTCAAAGGTCAAGGTCACACTTAGAGTTTGAAGGTAATGGATTCCTCTAATATGCATATATGCACACATTCGTGTCCGGACTGTAACTTTGTCATGCATTGAAGGATTTTAAAATAATTTGGCACAAATGTCTAGCACATCAAGATGACGTGTCGCGTGCAAGACCCACATCCCTACCACAAAGGTCAAGGTCACACTTAGAAGTTATAGGTAATGGAATCCTGTATATATGCATACATTTGTGTCGGGACTATTAACTTTATCTTGCTTTGAAGGATTTTAAAATAACTTGGCACAAATGTCTAGCACATCAAGCGGATGTGTCACACTTAGTGTTTAAAGTAATGGAAAACTGTATGCAAAAATACTATGCATGGTTACTCTGTCATGCAGGAAAGGATTTTAAAATTACATAGCACATTTATTGCGCACATGGAGAGGACACAGACTGTGAGGCACCTCTTTCGGGGGCATTCGTCACTTGTCAGGGACAGCTCTTGTTGACTTAGAAAATACATTGAATATGGGTAAAATCCACTTATTGCCTTAACCCTTTGAGATATTGCTTTGAAACTTTGAATGCTTGTTTACATCATTACCCCCATCTGTAGGCAAGAGAAGGTAACTCTGTCAGGGATTTGTTTTAAAAATTAAGGCCCTTTATCGACTTAGAATCTTGGTTAAGTTTTTCGCACCAGTCCACTTTTTGACTAAACTGTTTGAGATATTACTTTGAAAGTTGGAATACTTGTTTACCATCATGATCCCAAAAACTAGGCAGGAGAAGGTAATTCTGTCATGGATTTTATATGAATTATGGCCCTTTTTGACTTAGAAACTCAGTTAAAATTTTCATTCTTGTCCACTTGTTGACTTAACCATTTGAGATATTACTTTGAAAGTTGGAGTACTTATGTACCATCATGAGACCTATCTGTAAGCAAGAGAAGATAACTCTGTGAAAATGTTTCTTGATTTGTACTTAGAAATTCCTAGTTAAAGTCTTGTGTGCCCTTAACTGTCAAAGTTTTGTTTTATTGGCAAGCACTAAAAAAGTCGAGCGCGCTGTCTTACTGACAGCTCTTGTTATATGACTATAATTATGTTCTAAAATACATCATTTACATCCAGTTTGAAGAACTATTTTTTTACCAAAATCCGAGAGCGAGCAGCTTTAATGATCGAGTTGATATTACACACATTGATAGGAGTCATTGAGAGGAAGGGCCGTGCAATAAACATTAGCTTGCCTTGATTTTAGCTCACCCAGCATATACAGTATCATTGCTATTAGGATTACTCAATGTCCATCGTCTGTAGTACGTCATACACTTATATTGACAGAGGCTTGCGTGGGGAAAAATTTAGAATTTAGAATTTGAAATCACAAGTCAAAGAGCTTCGATATTAAGCATGTGTCATTGCCTAGTGAACCTCTACCAAGATTGTTCAAATCATGATCTGGGGGCGACACTTTTACATAGACTTATAAAATATAGGAAAAGCTAGATATTTTGAAGATAGCATTGTGTAGTGAAACTCTATGAAGATTGTTAAACCAGAACCCCAAGGTCAAAATTGACCCTTTCTGCTATTTATTACCTTGTATTAATTATAGCCAATGGTAGCAAGGTTAGCAATAAGGACCATCTTGGCCCCCTTGTTTATCTACATTCATGTTAATAGCTTGTCTGGAGGAATTACACGAGTGTGACAGGGATTGACTCAATACTACACACTTTGATAGAGGTGCATTGACATGAAAACTATCATTGCCACATGTAGTGTTTAGGAAATGTGTCACACCCATGTCCATAAATGCAAATTAAAGCATGAAAATTGTGTTCATTATTTTCTCCAGAAACCTCTCCTAAATGCTCCTGATTATGCAAGCTGTATGATAATTGAAATACCATTGATTACATAAATATTGAATAGTTTGACTTCTCAAATAAGTTCCAATGATTTCTCCTTTATATCCTTAGAGAGTCTAAGGCACATTGGTTGGGGTACAGTATTCTGTTATCATGACGATGACAATCGGTAATTTGCATACAGTGGTCTTTAACAGAAATTATCGCAACTCTCAAAGGAAACAATAATGTATATATAATTTAATTAATCAATTCTACACAACATTAATATGATACCAATTCAGCACCACACATAACAAATTTATTAAAATAAAAATTGTGTAAATAATTCGGAGCAATAAAAATAGAAGGCACAATAAAATGTAAAACTTAAGAAAAATATTTTGACTAGTTACTGTAAATGAACACATAGCTGACAATTTCATCTGGTTTTGAATTGTTTGCTTCTAATGACTCATTGCACTGTAAACTGAAGTAATTTGTCAAGTTATAAAAGTACAACTTAAAATGTTTCACTTCTGTTTCCTGGTACAAAACTAATTTCGCCAGTGAGATTAACAGGTCAATTTTTTTTTTGTCATTTCTGCTGTGGAATTGGATTGAAGAACTGCAATTTTCTGTCTAAGAACTGAATGATAAGATCATTAAAGAAACACTCCGTACAATTAAGAGTATCGCATCATAAAACTGAAATTAAATTTGCCTAAATGCATGTTTAGACTCTTGTTTATATTCTTTGAGCATTGCTAAATGTCTTTTTTTATTTCATACAGATAAAAGGCTTTAAAATATTCAGTGTTATAATGCTACATAAATTTATGTTCACACTGGAATGTTACAAAACACAACATTTTGGCAGTGCAGAATGCAACCTAAATATCTTGCAACAAAATGTGAACTTGGATCTTTAAACAGGTTGATTTTACTCATAGTACACGGCGTATACCGTTCCGACAGCGTACAGATGTCTATTACTCCAAGACGCCGCTGCAAAGTTGTCTCTGTCTGCATCCCACAAGAATCTGCTACCTACATTCACACATTGGTCATTTTTCTCTCCAATAGTGACTAAAGCTACTATTTTGTACCTGAAAAGAAAAAAACAGCTTGACATAATTGTATGATAAATGAAACAGTCATTTCTGACGTCCCTGTGTTCACCTATAATGAAATAGATCAGAGTTTCCCCCAAATGCATAACAACAATTTGTTTTTTCCTCTTACAGAACAATATGCTTTAGTTTTTAACTTTAAATGTTTTGAAAACATAGAGGATTTTACCTTTGTATCAAATTAGCCAATTATTCAACATGTATCAGTCAATGAAATACTTATCCCCAGTTGCAACAGTGAAATCACCGGCAGATAATTGAATTTATCAGGTCATAATATTTATACTCTAGTCTACTGAAAATCAAACTAAAAAGTCTTACCTTTCAAACTTTAAAGCCCTGACCTGGTGTTTGATATCATCGGACAATGACTTACTTAGTATTGAACATTCAATGGGATCATATTTTCTACCTACAAGGACAGAAGAATCTACATTACATAGGTAAAGAGTCAATCGAGTACAAAGTGAGTACACACATTTTTTTACATTTTGCCATATCATTGAATAAAGTAAAGTGCTATTATTATTATTATTTACATGAACCTGGTACAATGTACTTTTGATTTCAAAATATCAAAATAATGATGCTAACAATGTTTTTTTTTTTTACAAATATTTGCCAGTCTTAACATTAAGACATTCGATCTGTCTTGTTTCGACCTCTTACAAATACATTGTAATTGTAGTATTCAAATTGAAAATGTTTAACCAAGACATTTTATTATGTAGATAGTCACCATCACTTGCCTTTTGGAAATAGATGCTGTCATGAAAACTGCAACCTTCATTCAAATTTGCAAAAAATTAAAAGCCCAATGTATGACAGACTATGTGGCTTCCACTAATACAGTTCTAAGGAATCCTTGAATTAAATTACCTCAGGCAACTCTCTTTTGAAAATAAAAGGGAAGCATGCGAGACAATAAACTAAACAGAAATGCAAACAGTCTGTAACAAAATTACAATTCATGAAGCTGTTAAACAAATTCTAAGGGCATGCAATCAATGATGTTTCAAATTTTGCACAAGTATTGATTGGATTGCTGATGAAATTGCAGTAATTTTATTTTTCTCTTAAATTGACTGCAACCATTAATGTAATGTTATATTTGTTGTAAATTAATTGCACTGAAAAGCAGCAAATTCCAAGAACTTTGATTAATTTTCAAAAAAAATAAACAAGAGGGCCAAAATCACCCTATATCGCTGATCTTAGTACATGACCTACTTTTAGCCCAATGTGACTGAAATTCAACCTCAAACTATGTATCAAACATAATTATTCAGCTTGACCATGACAAGGCAAACTTCCTGACCAAGTAACACAATGAAGTACTAATGAAGTTTTTTATGGATTTGACCTGGTGACCTACTTTTTAATACCATGTGACCCACATAGAGCACATTCAATCTTGACCAAGTGACCAAGTTTTTAACATGACCTATAAAGCACATTCAATCTTGACCAAGTGACCAAGTTTTTAACATGACCTATAAATCATTGGGACAAACATTCTGACCAATTTTCACATAAGAAAAACAGTCATCTTGACCCCCCCCCCCCCCCCCTAGAAAAGACTTTTTTGGCGTAAAACAATTTAAAAATTGAAGGAAAAACATATAAATTTTAATCTATTTTAAGTAACAGTGACCTTGACCTGAATTTGCTTTTGCTTAAAACAAAACCTACAAAAAAAAATTTTAATTTAGTTTTAGTTTTAGTAACAGTACCCTTGACCTGATCAAAAATTTGTTTTGCTTAAAACAATTCAAAAACTAAAACTATCTATTTTTAGTAACAGTGCCGACCTTGACCCTAGTGACCCCAAATGCAATCCCAAGCTTTGTCTCCATGCAAACTACCTACACACTAAATTTCAGTGTAATTTGTCACTCCTAACTGGAGTTATTCAGAGTGGAAACAGATGTTTGAGGCCAGCCCGTCAGACATATGACATTGGCATTCTAATGAGCAGGTATTAAAAAAAAATGCTTAAAAATCAACTCTTTATACCACAACATTCCCAACATTATTATGCTATAGTATGTTTGCTTCAGAGATAGTGATTTAAAGTATATCAGTATCAACACGTACGGGCAATTAAACATAGAGGCTAATAAAAGTGGAAAAGATGCATGTTGAAAAGAGGTAATTCTTAATGTAATCAGTCAACCATCATGCAGAATTGACAACCTTTTATGGCTAATACATGTACACTGCACAAACGGTGCTATTGTAAAATGATAAAGCCAAGATTCAAATGTGTACTTAGCACAACACTGCCCAGAGAATACATAGCTTTAAAGTTAACCATTTGGCAAATGCATTGTCACATACCCGTAAATTATCTGACTTTTGGAGATACATGTAATGATAACGAGTAGTATATTAAACTCTTCCATATGGATTTCTCTTTTGTAAGTTTTCAGAAAAAGTGACCCCTAGTAATTTGGGCCATTTTTTTACCCTTGGGTTTAAAAGATTACTAGACAGTGCCAACACATATTAGACAAGAAGATGTTTTAATTTTTTTTCTTTGGTTGCAGCCAGAAAGATGCCTCGGAACTCACAGGAGATAATGAAGAGTTCTGGAGATGTCCACCTGACATACATTCCTCTGAAAGTTTTAATGATATTGTATGGCCCATATGTTCAGTAGCTAAATGTTGACGATGAATAAAGAATGATAACAGACACATAGTGACCACAATAGTTCATCATGAGCAAAATTTTGACTGTTTGATGCTGACTTGATTTTTCAAAAGTTCAAACCACATGTATTCTCAAAATTATCAAACTAAACCGGTTTACCTTCTAGATTTGAAGCAAGCACTTTTTCAATAATTGGCTTGACTTTGTCTGCTCTAAATTTCTCAGGTGGTTCCATCTTGTATGTGTTCTCATAGTAAATCTGAAAATTGCAATGGAATTAGCAACGAAAAACATGTAATCATTCAAAAAATAAATAGAGAAATTACACCTTGTACAAAAAGCAATGCATTAAGTGCTTGTTATGAATCCTGGTGATCCATCACACAACAAGACATAGTCTGGTCTGACCCAAACCACTACATGCTATAACCTACAATATTGCTGGAGTGATTTAGCTGACTCAGTAGAAGTTATCAGCTAAGTTATGAACAACTTTCCCACCAAACTTGATGATCCTAGATGACTCATACTGCAACCCAATTGTTACTGTTCAAAATCAAAACTATTTGACCTTGTAAAAATGATCATGAACTTAATTTAGAATTGCATCCACAGTAAAGCCATATACACAGACAGGACAAGACAGCACTTATAATGTGCCGTTTGGTAACAGAATTAAAATAAGAACGGGCCAAGAAGGCCCTTTTAAAAATGTTGCTCTATTCTGGCTACCAATAGCATATAATATATCATATCTTAATAGCTCCAAAGATGAATATTTGACCCAAATAAGTTAAAATCATAAACAGGATCATGTAATGTCATGGGACCTTGACATGATCCAGCCATGAACATTCTTGCACGTCACATGAGGTAACATGCCTGAAATTCATCAAAATTCTTCAAAGGGAGAGTTACGGCGGACAGGATTTTTGGTGTTAACCCCTGGAGAGCCATACGGAATATCTTTTCTCATGTTGATTTGGTAAACATTTGTCTAAGTTCATCAAAAGTCTTCAAAGGGTTGAAGAGTTACAGAGCGACGGATCTTCAATGGGAAGTCACTGACCGACCTTGGGGCCAGCCATGGGGAACATGCGTTTGCACGTCTGTGGGTAAACATTTGTCATGAAGTTTCACAAATTATTCAAAGGGTTGAAGAGTTAGAGGGACAGGATTTTCAATTAAGGCACTACCACCTTGGGCCAGCCATGCTAAATATCTAAGCATCTTAGGAAACATTTGTGAAGTTTCATCAAGAAGATTCAAAGGGTTGAAGAGTTAAAAGCGACACAATTTCGGGGGGTGGCCATGCCCATGCCATTCTCCGCCCTCCGCCCGCCATTACCGATTTTCAAAATTGAAAACCTGGTTAATGGGGGCATATATTTGACATGGTAAATGTGAACAATCTTAGAAGGTTTTTACCTGGGACTAGGATGAACATTGGCACATGCCAAATATCTAAGCTCTAGGCCTTTTGGTTTCAGAGATAAATATTTTTAAAGTTTTTCCTATACACTTCAATCGCTGGGACGGGTCAATTTTAACCCGCTGAGTCTGATTTCAAATACTTAGAGCAGTAGGAAGCCACATCTAAAACTAAGTCTAGATGTTTAGAGACCATTTTTAAAAAAATCCCACATTTAGCCTTATGAATGTCATAATTTGAAGACTGTAGAAGTCACTAGGATCTCACATGCTAAATATCTGAGCCTAGGCCTTGTGGTTTCGAAATGAAGATTTCCAAAGTTTTGCTAACACTGTGACCTTGACCTGTAACCCACTGACCCAAAAAACATAGGGATCATCTACTCAGTAAGACAAATCATCTTATGAAGTTTGAAGACTGTGGGTCAAGTAAATCTCAGCGGAAAATATTTTCAAAGTTTGGGTCACTGTAACCTTGACATTTGACCAACTAATCCCAAAAACAATAGGGATCATCTACATAGTACAGACAAGTCATCTTATGAAGTTTGATGAAAGTGGGTAAATGAAAACTGAGCAGAAGAGTGTTATCAAAGAAATCTTCCAGTGCCACTGTAACCTGGACATTTGACCAACTAATCCAAAAATCAATAGGGAACATCTACAAGTCATGTTACAGGGAACCTTCTGCTCAACCATTTAGATGAAAGTTAAATGAAAACTTTGACCTGTAGAGTGCTATCAAAGAAAATCTTACATGGAGGTCACTGTGACCTGGACCTTTGACCCACTGACCCCAAAATCAATAGGGAATCATCTACAAGTCATATTGCAAGAAACCTTCTGAGCAAGTTTGATGAAAGTTGAATGAAAACTGTGACCTGTAGAGTGTTATCAAGGAAATGCTATTTGTAGTCACTGCCACCTTTAACTTTGACTCACTGACCCTAAAAACAATTGGGAACATATACAAGTTGCAGGGATCTTGAGCAAGTTACATCAAAGTCTAATGAATATTGCAACTTGTAGAGTGTTATCAAGGAAAAGTTTTCAGTCAGACGGATGATTGACAAACCACCATGGCATAAGCTTCGCTGGACTTCGCCCAGTAGAGCTAACAAGTGACTCCTAAGCAGGCCAATTTTGACTTGGGGTCATGATTTGAACAATCTTGGTAGAGATCAACTAGGCTATGATACGTGCCAATTATCTAAGCTCTAGGCTTTGTGGTTTCAGAGATGAAGATTTTTAAAGTTTTTCCTTTTTAGGGCTATGTAAAATCAAGTGACCACCCAGGCGGAGTCAGTTATGACTAGGGGTCATGATTTGAACAATCTTGGTAAAAGTTTACCAGGCAATGTCACATGCAAAATATGTAAGCTCTAGGCAATGTGGTTTCAGAGAAGAAGATTTTTAAATATGGATTGGAATTATTTGTACAACTATGAGAGGGCTTCATGCAAGGAACATACCTGCCAAGTTTCATCATCATTGGCCAAGTGGTGTCCGAGGAGATGGTTTGAAGGAAAATGTTAATGGAAGTACGACTAACAACAGACAGTGAGCAATCCTAATCTAGCTCTCTTTGGCACTATGTGCCAGGTGAGCTTATAACAAAACTGAACCTTTTGAACTGAGTGCTCTTGGCTACTGGCACTACAACTCTGTTTTATCATTTTATAATTACATGCACAATTCTACTTTACTAATATTGCTGATTCAGTGCTTTGCAAGTTAGTGTCCCAGGATGCTTTAATAAGAGCATTTCAATAACATTTGATGGGATGACAACTCCATTTAGTCTCTTGCTTGACTATGGCATTCCATTTTGCACAACAAATGGAGTACTTGCTATAAATACATTTTCAATTTACTGTGGATCATACATTATACAAGAAAGTACTTTTACAGTAGGTCAAACAATTTTCTTCAATAAAATTTGCTGATGAAGTGACAACTCTATATCTAAGGACATAAAGTTATTGTGTGACAGAGATCCCCCTCCCTTCTTTTAGTGCATAGCAATATTTATTGGATTTTTTTGTTTTGTTATTTCTCCCTTAAAGTAGTAAGAAAAACAAAAGCGAAAGACAGCCTCTGTTTCACTGTCAGTTTGATGAACAGGTTGACTTTAATTTGTAAATGGTTTCATCTGTCATCCATTAAGCACCCTGGTGTTAGTTTTCAATCAAACAGATTGATGAAAGCCATCAACCTTTAAAACAAATGTGAAACTCAGTCATGAGAGACCTTAATTTTACAGATTCCAATTTCCTCAATGTTTACAAACACTTTTAGAACTGCTATTCCAATCCTATTAATGCAAGCAAATATAATTATATTTGCTTACTAAACATTGGCAACTGCTGGCATAAACAACTACAAGAGATTGTTACGTCACAGCATGATTTACAATCTGTCACAGTGCTGCATTTCTATGACATACAATGTAGTGGGGACTTTATTACTCCTCATATGCTAGGGTCAGCAGTTAAGAGCATGTATGATAAGGACACTGGCAAGTTGAGATCTTCAGTTACAACAAATACTTACCACAATGGAAAATAGCTAAAGGCACAGGCCAGTCAAAGCACAGCCATTGATGCCATAACCTTGCCCTTTTTTATCCATTTAAACTTTTTCCATGTGTATTTATTAGTCATATCTAGGTTATTTAAGTCAAATTCTTGATACATGTACATTGGAATATTTGATTAACACCTTTTGTCATGTAAATTGCCACATTACATACAAATATTGTACCAGGGCTCAAGTCATTATCAGAATCTACTGCTGTATTCTAGTTTACAAATCAGGGCATGATCCCTGGACGAATAGGTTCCAGTAGTGAAAATTGTACTCAGAGTCTATCTCTCAAAAGTGATTGATTCTATGCATGGGTGATGTCTAGATAGCCATTAATATTTATTAATGACTAAATTCTGGTGAGAGCAAAAAAACAAAAAAAAATTGTCTTCTTACAAGTTAGCACTACAGTAGTCTATAAAAGTATATAAATTTAATGTTATTTTCTATTTTCCAAAATAATGATTTGTAATTTAATGCTGTTATTTTCTGGCTGAACTTACATAAGTTTGGAAATCATATATTCACCTTCTTTGCCTTTCTCCCTGCATCTTCATGTGGTTCCCAAGCAAATGAAGTGATGCTTGACCCATGCACTTGAAGCTCTCTATGCTCTGGGACATCAAACAAACTTGACACTTTTGTCCCAATTGGTATATTTGCCATTATATCCTTCTGACTCAGCCCTGGAAATAAATGTGAAGTTATGTAATTTCAGTCCTAAATTTTGACAGCAGATTGATCACACTGTGTAGATAATCTTTTGAATTTTGAAATTAACAGAACAAGTTAAGAAAGCAACATCAGAAACAATGCATTCTATTCAATCAGAACTTTAACTCATTGTTTCCAACAAGTCATTCAGTTTAATAGTGTTTGCCAGAATTTCATTTGAAGTCAGTCCTTGTGCCTGCGGAAACTTTTTTTTTATGTTTGACATTTTCATACAGGAAATCTGACAAAATGTGTCCTAATTTTCCAGTTCAAAACTCTCTAATTGTGTCACATACAATAAATAGAAAGAATTAATGTTGGCAGAACGGTAGTATTCTAGAACAAACTTGATTATTTTTCCATCACGCCATCAGATGTTGTTTAAAACAAATTGGTTTTGAGAAAGAAATGTGAAACAGTAATTAAGCATAAATTTCTACCTTAAAAGTACAGACTAGCCTGTGACCTAGAAAACTGGTTTCTTCTAGCAAAATTTATTTGAACTGCCATTTTCAAGCAACATCAGAACAAATTTATTTATAGCAACATAGACATAATGGCAGGGCTTTTTCTGGCTCTTTTGGGAAAAGGCCCCTGGCCCTAATTGGGAAAAAGCGTGGCGTTCTCTGATCAAATTGGGAATTTATGTATGAATTTAATATCTATTAATTTGAGGCCAAAAAACACCTAAGGCAACACTGTCCCAAAAATTTAGAGGAGGAGGGCAAAGTTTTTTGTTTTTCTTAAATCTAGACAGATTTTATGTTGGAGAAAAAAAACAATCTGTGTTAAGGGCAACGGTCCCAAGAATGCTATGTAGTGTAAGGACAGATTTTTTTTCAATTTTTTTGGGCGGAATTAGGAAAAATGAAGGTTATTTTCGATTGGGAACGGGGCCGATATTCGGCCCCTGGTGATAGGGAGAAAAAGCCCTGAATGGTATGTATTACTTCAACCTGTTTATAGAATCCACTGTCTAAATATACATAAGAAACACTTCCAAGTAACTTCTAGTAACATCAAATATCACTTAAATCCAGTGAATTTTAATGCAAACAATAGTTCATATACAGAATATTACAATAAAATAAAATGATGGGAAACCAACACAGATTGAGATATCTGACATTTAACACACTCATGCAGCAAAACCTTGCAATGAAATACACTTCCAAAAAGCGAAACCATATCAGCATCTACTCTTGTTTATTGAAATATCAAGTATTATTTGAATACTATCTGAAAACATCACAAAATACTTGAACTTATCACTTATAAGAGTCATCTTGTCAATATTTTCCAAAAAATTTGTTAAAGACTTTTGCCTATACAATTTTAGGCAAAAAATAGCAACTACATGCACTAATACATTAGATCCAAAAAAAGTATGTTTCCACCAGTCAATATATATTTCTGTATTAAGCCATTATTTAACTCCTTGTACATGTATGCACCCTGCTGGTAGGAAGGATTAAACTTTGTGAATAGTGTAGACCATGATCAATCTGAACAGAACAGAACAGAACATAGTGTGTATCGTGATCATGTCAGACCTACACTGTTTCTTAGTAAGTACCCTAGAAAGTGAATTTTCAATTAATTGCCCTATGAATGATTTTATGGTATAAGAGTACTGTCTAAATTGAATTAAAAGACGGATAAATTAATTTAAAAAAATTTAGTACGGTAAGGACTTGTCTAAATAGCTACTGCGTCTTGTTTCTCTTCAGACTGAATAGGATTTCAATCTTTCAAGCAAGTTTCTGTTACTAATCCCAAAGTAAGATTTTATGACAACCCGAGAGTCTTAAATTCCATGGTACAGTAAATTTAAATGTCTGCTGACTTTTTATAGCTCTTAAAAAGTTTCTAGAAAAGTTTTCAATTATGCTGTGGAAAATTGGAACTGCGTTAATTGAATTTCAAAAGTTCTCGTTAAGTGTAAAATCTAATTTGGTGAAAAGACAATGTAACTAAATCTATATTATTATATGTCTAATGATCAAAGTGACAATTGCACAGAAGCATGACTCATTGTTTTAAAGTACAGTCAGCGTTTCTTACAAAATGTCAAACACTGTCACCATTTTGTAAGCTAATAATATGGCATTAACATGTTGTTATGATAATGTTACAGTTCCTTTTAAACCTTTGTTACAGAAAATAATTATTTAAAGTATACAACCACTAAACTGATGTTTATAAGCTAAGTTTGAATTAAATACTGACAGAAGGAGAATACTAATTACTTTTTATGTAATGAAAATTTAGTAAGATTCTGCATTTATAAGTATCTTATAATAGTCCATTTTCAAATAGTTAAATGATATGAAAGATACCTACACATCGTGCTTTTATCAAATTAAATTGTAATTTATTTTAATATCTATCCAAAAGAATACAATTCCACCTTCTTCTAAACAAACCAACAGAACATAATTGAAAAATCATTAAAGAAATTAGTTTCCCATGATTGCCCATTTGTTGAGCACCATTACCGTATTGACAACAGTGTGTAATTACAACTTTAGTATCATCTTTTTTTGCAACAAATCAATTAGCAGGTATGCTCTGATATGATCATGTAATGAAAACAAGCCATTAAATCAGCCACACGATCTAAATCACAGCAATCTAAGTGCCACTCGTGTTTGTTGCTATGGCTACTGATGACAATATCTAGTACCCAGGGTGACAAGTAATTGCAGCTGTAACAAATTCTTTGATATATCTCTTGCAAGCTGCTGAGTCTGCAGTAAGGTATAGCAAAGTAAATCCAGTAATTCTTAGATATTCCTATGGAGGCTATCAAAGCGGTTCAGAAAGTGAGAAAAAAATAATTCAAGAACATTTGAACAACAGCTTGGTAAGTCTATATAACCTAACATGCAGATCTAGGAACTGACTAAAACTAGAACTGAAAAGAAATTGCCACAACTTCAGAATGCTATGGTACACTGCAATTATAATTTCAGTACTGCAGCCAAGTGCCAAATATTAACAAAAGGTTACATTTTATTCATTGTCGACATCGTACAAATACATTGTAGATTTAGTTATAGGGTGATGTATAATTCTAAGATATCTTTTAAAGTTATCTGTTCAGACAAAATTTTCCTGTAAATGGCAACTCTCATGCCGGTATTGCTATTTGCTAACCAATTCAATATTTGTATGCAAGAGCTCGTAACTTCGTTCCGGAAATTAAATAACATCTTTTTCAAGTGCCTAGAAATTTCTACACATTTATGTCTTTTGAGATTGATTATACATTTTCTTTAATATCAATTCTATTACAATCAATATGTTGTTTAGTCTCTTAGTATATACAGCATAGTGTAAGTTAACAACAAAACTTGAACCCAAAATATCAACATAGCAGTCAGCTTTCAAACATGTTGGCAATAACTTTTAAAAAGGACTGCAAAATTTTATTGACAGGTAAGAAAATTGAGATTGCAAAAGTCATTATAATGTATCCATACTGTTCTATGGAAAATAGAAAGATCCAGAGAAGCGTAGCCAAAGTTATTTTCTTTATTATACACAGAACAAGAATGGTTTAACGCTAATTAACATACTTAGTTGGAAGCTTTATTTGCAATCCAATGAAAATGCCTCAATTTACTTTTTTTAAACTAAATAATAAATAGAAAAGTAAAGTGGAACACACAATCTTTTTTTAAACTAGATTTTCACTGAACAGGGAACACCCTTCAAGAAAAAAATGTCACCGCCCTTATTCTAAAAAAGAGGAAGAACTCCATTTTCAAAATTGTGCAATCTATTAAGGATAAAAAAGTCAATTAATTCCCTTGATCACTGTCTATGTTGGCACTTTTTTCAAGGAAGGTCAGAAGTTGACGCACTGTTTCAGTCTCAGAAGCACAAGCTTTTTTAGGTAAATTTAAACATTAAATGCTTTTAACAGATGTTTGCTTAATAGGTTTGAACAAATATATGTCATTTTGTTTTTAAAATGCACCTATTTCTAAACTATACTATAAGACAGTTTTCTCAGGCAACCTTCGAAAACAGTTACTTGAAGTTTAATCATGCAAGTTGCTGAAAAGTAAACATATAATTTAGCCAAACAAAACTAGAACTGTCACAAGAGTGATGAATTATACCCCCACAATACAGCTTTGTCACAGAAGTATGGCAACCATAAGAAAGGAATGGCCACAAGGACATATTATAGTTGAGTTATCATCCGGAAACTGTTTTACATTACAGTTCAGAGTCACTGTGACCTTGACCTTTGACCTACTGACCCCAAAGTTGAACTTGACCTGTATTTCATGAAGTTGCACGTGTGTACCAAAAATTATTCAAAAGGGTAAAGTCGTTCATGAGTTATCATCCGGAAACCATGAAAACCAACAGACCGACCGACAAACTGACAAACAAACCAACAAGCTCACTCATATCTGGAGCAATAATATTAACGGAGTGTGAAACGACGCAAAACTTCGCAAAATTTGTGGCCGTCCGAACGGGAAGAGGCCATCTTGAATCTAAAAATAGAAGCGGCAGAAAGCGTAAAACAAAGCTGTAATACTCGAAATGTTGACAATGAAATTCTAGATATGGTGATGGCATTTTATTATCATTTCATTCTATATACTGTAAAATATTTTTTTCCACCGTTTGTTAGTGATTAAATCTGTATTTCAAGAACGTTCGCTCAAAAATGGCGACAAATTCGAAAAAGGATTGGAAATGACCAGTCGCATTTCGCAGCATGTTTTGACTTTGTATCAAGTCGTGTGCTGAAAAATATAATTTCAAACTAAAGACAAGCAATGTTTCTAGTGTTTGAAACACTTCAAAGTGCTTGAAATTGGCATATTTTGCTGTTATGTGTACGGGAAAAAATGCAAATTATCTTTCAAAATATCGGCAACGGACGACAATAAAAATCGATAATAGATTAGCGTATCAGTAGCCGTTTCCAATCCCAATAGTATATATTCGTCCCAGCTCCTATATACCCCCCCAAACTTCCGTTTTGTGGGGGTAGGGGGTATAATGATAAATATAGTGTATGTTTCCAGACTTTATGCCAAAAACTTTACGGCCTCACAGTCAGCAGGTTTTTTTTTTGTTTGTTTGTCATAAATCAATAACAATATTTTTCATAAATTGACAAAAAACCGGTAGTTCCCTGTACAGGACCAGATGAGAAGACACAACATTTATAGAGACCAGCACTGAAAAAACAAGGAATTCCCTAATATAAATAAATTGATCAGTATCCTGATTTGTGAAGCAGAGACTATTGAGACAAACAGCAATGACAGGGCTCACACTGGCGAAAAAATATCATTATGAAATGTCGCATCTCTCAAATTTCAGACAGATGAAACATGGTTGCCGAAATAGTTAAAACTCCACTAACAAAGTTCTATGCTCCTACGTTTATGAATAAATTATGCAAATGAACAGCCATATTTGAATTACGGTAAGCGCGCTATTGCGCGTTGGAAATCAACACATGTCCGTTTGCAAAGCTCGCCACGTTTAACAATTTTCTTCCATGTAAGAAAAATTGATGGTTTTTGATTGAATATTGAATGACAAATAAAATAAAAGAAATATGATAAAAAATGACCAATGATTGATAGTTTACGAGCGTTATAAAGTTCAGAAATTAATCGGAACGACTGAGATTCTGCCGACGGGTAGCGGCTGAAGATAGCCTTTTAAACCAACTTTGAAATTTTTTTGAACATGCAGACAATTTTTTTCTAACAGATATTTGAATATACTTTACGAAACTACCAAGTTTATCATGTGTCCACTTCTTATTTAAAGTGTCTGGGAAGTTAAATTCGTTTGTTTACATAAATTTGTACCGCCATTCCGAAACAAACGTCTGCATTGATCAATAACGAAGTTATACGCTTCCAAATGTAAAGCCTCATTGGCGCAGTGCATTATATCCTCGCTTGGCACGCGGGAGATCAGAGATCGAAACCTCCTCGAGTAACTTTTATAATTTATGTAGTGGGGAACAAATTAAATTGTATCTTAACGTTCATCTATTTAAAAAACATTCGACTGATTCAAAAACGTAACGAGTAAATTTGAATATATGGGTTGGGTTAAACGCCCGCGCATGCTCTGTGTGTGCCTGATGTTTACATCCGGTCGTAGCATACGGATAGAGTGCTAACTTTGTTAGTGAACTCCTCAGCAACCACGGTAATCTTGAGTAATTTTCATACAAGATAAATCATCATTAATTTCTTATCAAAATTGTGTATTGTATAAACTGACTTTGTTTGTATTTATGTATAAAAATATCAAATACACACCTTACACTTGACTGAAGCGTCTGCAGAAATTTTACTCTAAGTTCAAAGGACGCTTTCAATTTCAGGCGTCTTGGCTGCATTAAATTCCTGTTTTAGCCGTGTCCTAACCGTACTGATTGATTGTCAGGTTATAGAGTTATAAATATGTTTTGATGTAAATTTGTAGATTTCAAGGTAATATTACTTGTTGCAAATGTATATATACCGTCACGAAATAAACATCTAACATTTCACCCTTTGACATAGCACCAGATATAACACTGCAATAAACTGCAAGAAACCCTGGAACTGACCTTACCATCCTTTTCTTGGACTGATCTTAATAAGATATAATCATTGGAGATTCGAAGCTCAGGTAAAAAAAACCCAGTTTGAGATTAAATTTCAAACACATAATTTCCAAAGTGAGTCATTTTTGCAACACAAAACAATAGAATATTTTCAGCTGTTAATTGCTCTATTTAAACACTAACTGACCCCTCACATGTGAAAGATGATTCACTTGTTTTGACATTTATATGTATTATATAGGTTTTAATAAATTACAATACTGACACCCTTATTTCAAGCTTCTAGTGCGCAACTAGTGCACATGAAAACGTGCACTTTACCCTAGTTTTACTCTTATTAATAATTGTAACAAAGAGATATCATTTTGGTAGTTGTAAATTATGATGAGTTTTTGTAAAGATGAAATGATTTTAAGTAAAATTGGGACACATGTTATTGAGAAAGTGAATAAGTGAGTGTATGAATGTGTGAGTGAATACATTTGTAGATTGATTAATATGTGAAAAGACAAAACAATGAATTAACAAACAAATGAATGAATGAGCGATTGTAACGATTGTATGAATGTATGATCGAAATAATGAAACACGGGTGTCTAACTGTCACAAAATACACCCGACGAGAAAGCGTAACTCACTATCTGGCAGTTCAAAGGTTTTGTAAAACCTCATAGAACTACAGAGCGGAGAAAGCTAATTCACATGTTTGAACTAGAGAACTGAGAAGGTTAATTTAATAATATTTCGATAATTCAAGGGCCATAATTCAAAAGTGGCAAAGGCGATTTTGCTGGTAATCAAACTTGGCCTAGTCATTATGCCAACAAAGATTTTCACCAAGTTTGGTGAAGATCGGATAAAATCTGCTTGCCTTAGAGAGCGGACAAGGCTAATTTGATCATTTTTGCGTAATTCAAGGACCATAGTTCAAAAGTGCTTTGGTCGATTTGGCGGGTTATCGAACTTGACCGAGACAGTATGCCCACAAATATGTTCACAATGTTTGGTAAAGATCAAGTGAAAACTATTTGACTTACTGACCGGACAAAGTGTCGACGTCGCCCACCCGCTCCAACGAATGTTCCCAAAACCATCCCTTCAGATGTATAAAAATAAGTACTTTCATAATTCTTGCATAGGGTAAACGACTTTACATATGACAAGTAATCGTCAATCAGTTGTATTTACTAGATTCAGATATGTATGTATGTATTTAGAGAAGATTTTTATTACCAATATTGAATATACACTTGTCTGGGATTGATTTAGATGAAACAGATTATCCGGAAACATCTGAAAATATTTTATTGCGATCTTCAGTTACTGAAGAGAAGGATTTATTTAGGACAAGTGAATGCTTTTAGGTCAAATTAGTTGGAGAAATATGTAAGGTCTGAGAAATGTTACTACATCTGATTTGGTCCGATTTCTCCCATAAAGAACAACACGTTATTTTAGATCATATATATTTGTATGAATGTTTTTACGTCGATTATATGGGTTTTGCCTTTACGATATCTTATTGCATTAGGCTGATAAAAACGGTACATTTGAATTTTTTATATGCTAACCGTTTTGCATCGTAAGTGCGCTGTTTGTTTTTAAAGAATAAAGTCCATTGAATCCATCAAAAAGTATTGATCCAGACAACATTCCCCCTATTTTTTTGAACGATTCAGCATCCTGTTTAGAATACCCGTCACCTATACAATAAATATGTCAACTGTTAACAATGAGGTACTCATGGAACTTAAGTCAGCACGTGTTAAACCTCTTTTTTAAAAAGGGCGGTACTTTAGATGTTTGATTAGAGGTATGATTATGCTACAATTGCAAAAGGCATTCAACACAGTTGACCATGAAATACTATGTCGAACGTTGGAAACAGAAATCGTTTCGGTTGAATGGTTTGATAATAACCTTCCCGGCCGATTAAAAATTGTTTATGTAAACGAAACTTTTTCGTATTCACAACAGATAACGTATGGTGTTCGTCAAGGCAGTATCATGGGTCCTCTTCTTTTGTGTGATATGTAAATTAATGTAATGACTGTAAATTGTTACTATACACAGATGAAAGTGCGATAATTTCCTATCACACAAAAACTAGACTATATTGCCACTAGGCGAAGTCTTGAACTTCAGTCATGAAATAAATGGTTCATTGATAACAAGCTTTCCCTTCAGCAGTGTGTATTTTATTTGCCACTAAACATTAACGTAAGAAAGTGAAGTCGTTTATAGTAGCATGCAATGGTTATATTACTAACTCTCAAGAGAAAATAAACTATTTAGATCAGGTTTTAGACAATGACATGTCCAGGGAATCAATTATAAATGCGATATCCGAAAGTAAATTTATGACTAAAACTTCTTTACAACCGAAAGAATGTTCTTGATAAAAGCCTTCATAAAACTGCATGTAGTTCTTTAATTCTAGCGTTTTTTACTTTTCTTTTTCTTCTTGGTATAATGGATTATCTATTAGGCTAAAAATACTTCAAATATGTCATAATAAAGTTGTCAGATTTATTCATGACTTTTCTCGGTCTAACACTTATCAAAATTAATAGATTGACACAAACTCAGGCGGCTGGTATGAAGTAATTGGTATTGGCTGTATAAAGTATATCATGACAAATATCGTTGTATTGTTATGGCGTAAGTGAAACTTGGAATGACAAAGGATTGATAAAGATCATACAAGTATCGGGAGAAACAACGATCTCCTCAGAGTGGAAGAAGTTCGCAGCAACAGGATACCAAAATCACACGGGGGGAAAATAGTATTACGGGCCAATAGTCTCTAACCATTGCCGCTTAGGATACAGTAACATTATATTCTGTTACTTCACAAACAAATAATCATAACTACGCATTTTCTGTACATAGTTCATTAAGTCTAGTAAATGAATGAAATCATACAGGACACTTTTTGCATTAGCTTAAGTGCGGCGTATATCTCTGTGATGCCAGTCTTACTTCTTGGAAAAATAAGTTAACTTATAAGAGGCATATTGCAGACTCGGAGTTAACATAGAAATTTTAATGAAATGGGGGTGTGTGATTGAATTAGAAAGAATGACAACCAGTTAATGTATGCATGCATTTCACAACATAACGGGTTTCTTTTATGCATTCAGTAGATATTATACGTCAGACCATCAAGTTATTTCTTGCCAAACTCTTCAAGATCTTTACTATTATTTACAGGAAATATTATGTTGACTATAACTTTTGTAAATGCCTTTTCAATCTTTAAAAGTAAAACAAAAGTAAGTGATATTTCTGATTACTACCTAAAGAAATAGCTTAATAAATGAAATACTATTTCCGACCGGTCTTCAATTTATGAACAAGGCTTACAGCTAGCGATAACCCCCTATACCAAACAATGCATTTTATTTATTGTTCCTTTCAAAAGGAAACCATGTATCAGATTCTGTAAAACATTTTTGTTTCAGTTCTCTGACCATTTGTGTATGCTTAGGTATCATTTCTATTACAACATATACAACATTTAATTAATTTGATGGCAGATATTTATATCCTATGACACATTTCCCTCAAGTGAGAAATACTGTGTAAGATGCAGCAGTATTTTGCAGTAGGCTTTACACGTTGTTCAAAATTTGACGATGAGCCAAGCATGGCATGCATTACTGTCCTATTTATTTTTGTAATTACGAGCAACATCTTTTGCTTTGCCAAGAGATCGAAAGATCATTCCAAAACGTACAGGTATAGATACTTTCTAAACATATTTAGAAATATGCAAACATCTGAACATTTTGGAAATGAAATAGAAGCTAAACTTTCTACACCACCTCATGTACATTTAAAATATGCAGACCAGATGCCATATCAATAAAGTCTTGAAATAATCAATCAGTAGAAATTGTTTCGTTTAAGTTAACCGTAGTTCCTTTTAATAACTTAAAAGGTACCTGAAAAAACTCGGGCTGCTAAGTTGCTTAAACAGTCCCCAGGTGTGTTCATTCCAAAAGTATACTTCTGTCAGTTATGAGCAGCTCTTTGATTCATTTGCTTTAGAACTACTTAAGCAACAATAAAACAATGGTTTAACAACAAGACAAACATAAGTGATAAATCGACTACATATGAAAACTAAAAGGTCTGCGACTTAATGACGATGAAGACAAATGTATTTGTTGCGATACAGACGTTCATAAAAATTAAAATTATGGCTGTATGCAGACGGTTATCTTTTGCTATGAAATACAGTTTCACCTAATAGTTCCAGAGGAAATAACAAGTGTATACCACAGAAGAAATACAATAAAAAATGTCTGAAGATATTTGAAGCAATGCGCCTACCCGTAAAGGACTATTCCAGGGTATACGGTTGACTCACACATGTAATTAATGGAAACAATTACATATCTGACACTGGGGACGTGTAACAACAGTGGACTCCTGTAACCAGTGAGCCGCCTTTGGCGTATGTATAATACCGCAGACATACTCTGATCTTCACACTATCTAGCTTCCATCTTTTGCAGACTTTTTGTTGTCAATGACTAATTAAATGTTGAATTTGTAGAAATAACTACATGTACTTCACAGTAAACTGTCATATTATGCACGCTTTTATACGTTTTGCGCAAGCAATACACACTGACCTTGTTTATTTTAATTTAAAAAAATACGAACAATATGTACGAAATGCATTTATGTATTTTGAATATTGCTTAAATTGTAAATTATAGACGGTAATCCATAAGCATTAGCAAACACAGCACCAAGGAGCATCCAAACCAACACAAAGAAGCATCTCTAAGAAAAGACAGCAGGCAAGGTAGACTCTAAAATTTGAATATTGATATATAAAGACAACGCTTTTACCAAGCTCCATATACAATAACGGAAAGACGTCACGAAAAACAGGAACATTGCTTAAGAATGCACTCATTTTCGTAGTTTCTCCGTTGGTAATGACTAGTCAGACATTCTGGTTCCGAAGTAGTTGTAAATGTAAAAGCTCCTGCTGAAGATGTTAGACCATGCCCTGGGCCTTAAATACATCATCTAACGTTTACTTCAAAGGTCTAGAAGTGTCTAATATGAAAACGTTGAAATGTCGCAATTGTTTTCTTTTTTGTTTTCAAAGCAATGCTTGCTGAAACGATGGATATTAAGTCTGATAACCAAGGGGTCCTATTATCTAAGAGTAATATAAATTTGTTTGGGCAAAACACACATAACTGATGGCTTTCTGTTTATTGAAATATATTGCGTTTTCTTACTTCGTGTTGTGTGCTTATGTCGGTATAGTGAAGGAAAACTGTTGGCTATAAATATATCGAGTCTAGAAAAAGGTTACACTTGCAGATGTCTTGTCCGAAACCTTGCAACTTCGACCTTTATATAATTCATCATTATGATATTGTAAACAATAGTCCGACACTGTAACAGTAGTTTGGACTTACAGATTGCATTAGGACTAGCCAGTCAGTTTTTCAAATAATTTCACACGAATGTTTCTTACGCGACTTTCTACCAAATAAGTCCAAAGCTTCTACCCACATGTGTATATAGCAAATTTTAAAAAAATAGATCTTTAACAATGTCTTTGAACATATTTTCAGATCTTAGCAGTTGTCCTTATGTCACCGTCTGCCAAGATTTATTCATCAAAACAGCTGAAGCCTGTTCATGATTGGGCCTGTCATCGAATTTCCTTGTATGACTCTAAACAGTGTTATTAACAATAAACATGTACTTGAAGTAATCGTCTTTCAAAATAGGACATTAAATTGATATTGAAGGTGTACATGACCTGCACAGTGTGTCTGAAGTGTGCAGTATTCAACCCTTTGTCGTATAGCAGAAAAGCGATAGCTTTTTCTCTCCTTTTCCGCTTACGATACGGAGTAAACGTTAGCTTCAAAATCGAATGCATAGTTTTATAGGACATACCGTCAGTAACGAACAATCCAGATGTAACACGATCATGAGGTGGTGGTTGTGATAATCCTAGGAGCTTTCACTTTGCCATTCAGAGATCTTTGGAGAGAAACGTTGATCTCAACAAAATTGAGTTTCAGGAATCTACCGAATACGTTTTATCCTAAAAGCGGCGTCGGCGTAGCTAGTCGTACGTGTCCAATTCAGAGGCACGCGAAATGATAACAATGCAAATAATGATCTTAGCGTAACTGTTAATACTAAAATGAAAAAAGAAAGTTACTGTATTGGAATGTTACGTGACCGTGCAATTTTTGACGAGCTAGCTTGCTAGTGAAAGTAATCTTTTGCTAGCTAGCACACCATCTTCTGTGTGAGTTAAGAAGAGTTTAAGTATTTGTTGATTAATACATTTAACTGATTCCATACTGAGCCAAACTTTAATAGTATGATGTTTGGAACGTAACTGAGAATAGGTATCAAAAGTATCGTTCATAAACTGAATTACTAGGTATTTTCTATGCTTCTTTTTACAGGTGATAGTTCTGCACAGAGTGTCTCTTCCACTAGCTACCGTTCCTGGAAAGGGACGAATACTGAAGTTTGACGTCCATAAGAAACTGTCACCTATCGCATATACAAGGCCGGAACGGTAGTAAAGCTTTAATCCATTTCTCTAAAGTAAGTGAGATATTGAGAGAGTCAGCAACTTTTACAGTGGGTCTAATTTGCATAGAGTGAAACTAAACAAAAACACATTACAAATAATGTGTTTTTGAGTATGATTTGAAACTGCTGCTACTATGATAAGGAGGAGTGGGCGGTTAATGCAAGGCTGAATTAAACTGATGGATTCCTACGAGAAATATTATTCACTGTATTGGTTCGGATTTCCTTTGATCTTCTCCTTAGTTTTTCCTGGCCTTACTGATTAATGGTATTGAATACTTTACAAAATTTGCAGATAAAACAATGATGAGAATTGTGCAGATAGTCCGAACATTAAAGCACGACCAAGACAATTATTATAATAAATAGTTTTCCAACTCGTCGAATGTTAAACCGCGTAAATGTTGAAAGGGGCATGTTGCAAATAAAATGAGTTGAAAATACGATCCAATGGAAGTTTTGACTCGCTGAAGAAAGTTTCGGACCCTTACATAAGTTTTCAAAGCAACAAGTAACAACGACAAAAATGAAAACGCAAAAAACAACAAAAAAGGTTTTGATAAAGAAATAATGATAATAATAATAATAATAATTATAATAATTATTATAAAGAAAAATACCTACCTTATAATGCTTGTATATGAATGGCCATGTACAATTAGATAACATGCATTTTAACATGTTTTATATACTGAATGTTGTTTATGGAAGATACATAAATAAAATAAAATTAATTATCAGTTTTGTTGTTTAGTGTTATAGAAATTTGAACTGACTTGATATGAAAACATACGTATGAACCCCGGCATTACAAAGTCAACTTATGTTTATGTAGTTAGTCAACATGTATTTGATACGTGGTTAAACATTTCAGTTCAATAACGAAATGTTTAGGATTTCTGGTGATCAATGTTGCTAAATTAATGAAACCTAGAAATATCCGGCCAACATTGTCTTTTCTTGACAATTTCATGACAGTTATTGTCTGAAATGAAAATAGAAAATGACAAAATACTTGATTGAGATCACAAAAGTTGTAACACAAAGGACTGTAGCAGAAAATTAACGTCAGGAAAGCAACGAACCTATCCTAAATTTTTCATTCAGGACACGATCACATAGGAAAGCTTTCATGTTACGTTATTGAATATGAATATCACTTTCAATAATTTGTTTCAAAGTCTCTGATATCATAAGCTAAAGAGAATAATTATGTTGTTAAAGCACTTAAACTGTGCTCAGACATCTGTATATGTAGTCTCACCACTTTTAGTAGAACTAAAATGCTAACTTTATAATAAAAAACCCAGCAAGATACTAAAAACGATTTGCAGAATTTTAGCTAAATCTTGACATCCTGAACCATTTTGATTTTTCCGGAAAACATGTGTTATACTCTACACGAAACAAGTTCGTTGATGCTTCATCTTTGACTGTTTTCCTTCGGGGTTAGCTGATAAAGCTGACGTTTGGCCTAATATTTGGAACCAATCAAATGTTACAAATTGAATTGCAGTAAATAGGTGGGAAATATGTATTCGAGACTCTATCTTAACAAACAAGATATAACAGTTTCACTTACAATTTATGTCTATACAAAGGTCCGTCTGTTTAATGAATGCTAACTTTACCCTGGTGTATACGATTTTTTTTAAAAAGACGGAATGGATCAAGTACAATTGTATCCGATCTGGACCCAACGTGCGTTTATCTACGTTTTTTTTTAAAGATATTTCATCACTGTTAATGTGAAATACAATGACGCAAACACATCTGTGTACATAGCGTTATTTCGGAGATACCGCATAGGTACCACCAGCATAGGTTACCACTTAATGCAAACATAAAAAAATGCAAGATTGGCAGGTTAAACAAATTTACAGACAGTGTTTGGAACACAAATCTTGAAAAGTATGAATATTATTTTTGAACATGTCAGTGAATCGACAAAAAGTGACGTTACCCATGGCTTTTTAACTGTATTCTAATGCATAGAAAAATTAATTGTAAAGTACTGGGATTTGTTTAGAATTTCTTCATACCAGCTTTCATTTTTTAATTAAGCGCGGTAAAATAACATATTTCTGTGCTTTTTAAAGATATATTTGAATTTTCGCTTTCTTTAGTATTGGACCTTTAATGTCTCACAAATACAAAACAAACTCCTCCTGATATATTATTTTCTAATTTACCGAGAAATCATCTATGTTCGTAGGATATTAACCTTAATCATGTAATTGTAATCAAACAAATTGCAACAAAAGACCTATATTGCCTAAACTTAAAACGTTTTAGATAGAATTAAAACTGCAAGCGTGTTACTGTTGATATCAAATGCGTGTTTGATAAAAAGTGTCATTATTTTTATCATTAGTTAAGTTTATACTAATTTATTTTAGCTCGATTGTGAAGAAAGCTTTGAGCTTATGAGTGTCACTCTCAAGTCCGATTCCTGGAAAAACCAGTACCTTGGTGTCATAAACTGAAGGGTACGGTCTAGATAGGTTAGGGCTCGAACCGAACCTCCGGGATGAGCGGCAGACACCTAAACCTCTACACCACCGCTCCCCTCGTGACAAAGAATGATTAGTTTGCAAGGGTAATTGACAATCTTTTGCCGATTTCTGCTTCATTTACAAAATAAAATGTAGATTAATTAATCACATGTTCCATGAATGTCTTCCGAGTTTTAGATAAATTTCATTACTCATTTAAAAATAATAGTACAAGCTCAGAAAAAAGTAAAAGCCTTAACAAGAAATACATGTTAATCTTGTTTAAAGAACCCATGGTGTCTCATTGTTAGACTGGACGCACTGAAACATCTAAAACACTCCTTTATCTTAAAGAAGTTGTTAATTTATTTAAGGACCACATGACTTGCATTTATAAATATCATAATAAGACAATGTATGAACATACATAAGCACACGTGCTTCTAAAACCACTTTCAGAACTAAAATATAAAACTTCCATCGTGAGACATCCAATTTGAAATACTCTTGGCCACTTTTTAATAGATTAATATGTAAAATAATTTTTAAGATGTAAATATCATAATATCCCTTTGTTTACAAAAAGATAGAACTGTATCAAATACGTCTGATGTGTACAACTCCGGTCAGAACTTATTTACTTAGAATGTTTAAGTTACGGACGAATATCATTGCATTGCGTCGTTCTAAATGAAAATAGGACATGACAAATACTTATTTCAGATTATGCAAGTAATTGAAGAAACGACTGCAGCAGAAAATTAGTTCTTGCGAAGCAACGATTTTCCAAAACACCGTCTTCTATCACAGAACATTCAAAACTAAATGACAATGAATATACAGTTTGTAATATATTAGGGCTCTCCAGTAAATAACATGATTACAAACGAAAAGCGAAACAAGCCATCTAACATAAAGAAACATTATCTTATTCAAACGATTTCTTTTAATCCATCCCTGGGGATTTATTGTTTTGTTTTACAAAGTTGAATTTTATATTACACACACAGAGCAATTGATAAGTTTTTTTATATTTTTTTACTAGAGAAAAATCGAACATAAATAAGTAACTATATTGCTTATATTTATTTCAAATAATAAAACTAAATATTTCGATTGTACAGACTTTATTACTGTTGTTATCGCTAAAAATGTATTTACAATCACAAGTGCATGTCCAGAGTGCTTCGAATAATACCTGGTAAAAGCTTTCGGTATGAATTTGATTTTTATTTGGTAAAGAAAGTGAATAATCGGACGAAGAGAGTGTACAATTTGAGAGCCAGACAACGCGTGATCTAATTAGACAATGCAACAAAGAAATCTAACAGATACGTGCTTGATTAAAAGCATTTCTGTTTTTCTTGCATCTAGACAATAACCGAATATTACATTGCTATTGATGTACACATGTTCAAGAACATTCTTCAAAGACCTAGAAGACAAACATTTTAACCACAATGCATCCATATACTAGTAAATTGTGATTATTTTAAGTACAAAATTTCTGCACCTCCTATGCGAGATTTATCTACTTTTTCTTACACAGATCTAATGCTTATAAATGTTTAAGAAGAATCACGATAGGATTTTCTTCCATTCAAGATGCATAATAACATCCTTACTTCTACCGCTAAGCTATGAATAAGTGTTTGTATCCAAACCTGCTCAGTATCCTACATCATGCGAGTGAAACAATGTATTGCTGATTGAAATAAACTAATCATGTGTCTATAAAAAAGCAAAATATGAATGCACTATAAAAAGATACATCTATACATTATTTGGACATTTTGTACTACCTTTATAATATAACCATCATGAAATAAAACATTTAGTATTGTTAATACATATACATGTATTAGTATTACTGTTAGAACTTTTAAAGCAGTGTATGCTGACTTAAAGCAATTAGAGAAAAATCGTATGCATTGTCTCCACTGTAACTGTAACTGCCTAATGGCATGCACTTAGTCTTGACATACGTTATAGAGAACTCTCAGTCGAAACTAGGACACATGTTAGAATGACACGATTTCGATTAGGCAGTTTTGAAGGTGACAGACTAGCAAGATAAAATCTATAGATTGAACACTGTCAAAGTTAAATGTGATCCATACGTCAACCTATATGTAATATATCTAAAGCAAATTTTGTGAAAATTGGTGACTAGAGTCCCGCAACTATATGAATATTGTGCAAATTTCCGTTGTATTTTTGCTGTCAGTTTGGATATTAGATCTATATGCAGCAAATGAAATGAGAACTAATAATGACTCAGTAGATAATATGTTATCGAAATGAATCCTCAGAAGCTTTAATAAGGGAAGGTTGTCAACTCGGTTTATTCAGATTGGAAGGTTGAAAATTACATTGAGAGAACAGAAACATTTGAAATTTCAATTTCCCGTAAGCGCAGTGACAAAGCCATAGAAATGATGTCTGACGTATGCAAGAAATATTCCAGGATTTAGTTGTATAATATATCTAGCGTTTAAGATATCAAAATGCATATACAAAATTGACACTCTTGCATGCCCGTTTTCAATGTACAAAGGACAATTTTAAGGGAAAAATAGGAGCGGCAAAGAAGGCTGTCGCCTGAAGAACAAATCTGAAAATAATGAGCAAGTAGTGAAACATCGCGAATATTTGTTCAGATTGAGGTATCTCTTTCATTCATTTAATCATGATGACTACTATTGTGCAAACAGTTATGGTTTTTAATATGTGAATTAATCGTGTTAATGTTATAATATAAAGAAGAAAATGTACCCCGAGATCCGCAATGTATGAGCTTAGCAAGGGTAGCATATGGTCTCTTTTCTCAATACTTGCCCCCCTTATACAGAAAAGGGCAAAAACACTGTCGTGAAGTCCGTGCCAATATGGAGACAAAAAGAGTCCAAAACACTTAATTCTTTTACATTACAAATTTGCAATGTAGGTCACTTGACAATTAAGAATTCTAATATGCCTACGGTATATTTCTATAGTCAATTCGAGTGCATTAATATGATTAAAGCACTCGGAAAAGTAGGCGGAGTTTTGGACATGGAAGTAGCTCCTTCAGACTTTTCTAATTTACTCCCGCGCAAAAATAAAATATAGAAATGGAAATAATATCAGTATAAATACATCAGTCGCATTAAAAAGATTTGTTTAAGAACCTAAATATCATTTTTGACTGCGTCAAGTAAGCCTTAGAATACCCTCACCTTGTTTTCCTTAAAAAAGGCCAAGAAATTAAGGATTAACAGTCATACAATGTTTTGATTCCGGAGACAAAACTATGAATGAAAACGTTTACGTCATCACAGTGACGTCATTACTCCACGTTAAAACGTTGTACAGTTCAAATTAACGGTACGCATTTCAATCGATTGTTCTGAATCTGACGTCTTCTGCATAATGTCAGTCAGGTATTTCTTTTTATATTTTATGTATTAGATGATTAAACTAAAATAAGTTTGTATAATACTGTATAGTTATGTTTGATACTTGAATGGTTGCCCGAATAGGGGAGTGAATTCCAACAGCTACTATTTATGCTGTTTTACACATTACCGCCGAACTGAAAAAAGGTCCGTAGTAGTTACGATAGTTTTCAAAAAATCGGCTTCTAAGAATCGAAATAATCTATGTCTTGGAGTGCTTTATCGAAATTGCATTTCCCGTCGTTAATGTGCCTGCGTAATAATTCACGAGGGCGAAGCCCGAGGGATTTATTACGCAGGCACATTACCGACGGGAAATGCTTCAATTTCGATAAAGCACTCCAAGACATAGATTATTTCGATTCTTAGAAGCCGATTTTTTGAAAACTATCGTAACTAACTACGGACACTTTTTTCAGTTCGGCGGTAATGTGACAACAGCAAGATAAAACTATAGGCATGTTTAAATTATCCTATTCGGGCAACCATATCTAAAGATATCTTGTAAACTTGTACTAATCTATATTAATACAAATTTCCGTTATTTTTGCTTAAGTCATCTAATACATAAGATATAAAACAAAGAAATACTAATTGACTCAATAGATAATACGTTATCGAAATGACTTCAGAAGCTTTAACAAAGGTTGCCAACTCGATTTAAATTCGGACCGTTAAGTTGAAAATTACAAAACGAAACATTTTTTAACTTGAATACATGACGCCATAGTGTCTGACGTATAACGTTTTCCATTTATTGTATATTTATCTAGCGTTTAATAACAAAATCATATGCATGACTGCTCCTTTTCCATGTATTCTTAGGACTTTTTAAGGGAAAAATAGGAGTATGGAAGTGGTCTAAGGCTCGCTTGACGCAATCAAAATAATATTTAGGTTGTTAAACAAATATTTTTCAGAGAAGATGTATTTAATCTGATACTATTTCAAACATTTCTAGTTTTTAATTTTTCGGGTTAATGATATAATATAAAGACGGAAAGGTACTCCCATGTCCGAAATGTATAGCTTGCAGGTGAGTGGCTTTCAATCCCCATATTAATGGAAAAACACTGTCGTGAAGTCCGTGACAATATGGAGACAAATATACCGTAGGCATATTAGAATGAAATATAACACCTGAAAAGAAATTAACGACCCTACGCATGACGGAGAAGACAAACTAGTCTATAGAACGCTTCAAATCATTTTCATTCACTGATATATAACTGGGAAATATATTTTAGATTTCCATATAGTACCAATAGACAATAACTACTTTTGATTTATGTTTTATACACAATTTTAAGTATTCTCGACAAATTGTCTAATTTACCTATTACTTTTACATTGAAGACACATCTATGAATTCATCTACTCCTAAAAGTTATACGTATCGAAGTACTAAGCAGTTTACCTTTCAAAATCATGTGATAAAGACAATGTGTTCTCTAATATTTAAAAGATGAACGCTAATTGTATATTTATTGTCACTTTTATACTGTTTACAAATGAAACAAAATGTTACGCAGTTTGTGACCATAATATATCAAATATATAACCAACGAGTCTACCGACGCTGTGCAAGTGTACTTCTTCAATATGATGCGTCAGCAGCATTTCCATCAACTGATTGTACAAAAAAAACGGAATAGAAGAGTTAGAGACGATAAAATTCTTTGATTGTCTTTGTTTTAAGTGTTTCAAGTAAAATTAGACACCAAAACTTTCAAACATGAGCGCAATAATATTGCTGTTAAATGCAAGAGTGATGAGAAATGTCACGACTAGTGTTTGATGAATAGAATCATCCGTTTCTCTGGGATTTCTGTTCCATTTTACAGATAAAACGATTGTCATGCGAATATTAATGAATAAATACTTTAAAGAATAATGTTAAAAAATCTGAAAGAAACAAAACATAATAATAATATGCATAAATATTTAAAAAGGCACCCTATCCCTTTGACAAGCCTTAGCATAGTTTTGTAGTTGCTTATGAAACGTTTTTAAATAATACGTAACACTTTTTTATAGCGAATAAATATTTTCATATATACATGCCACTGAAAATTCTTTTGGTAAGAAAATGAATATGATGGTAAACTATTGCAAAATACACTGGCAATACGATCAAAAACATCAATAGTAGAAAGTCAGTGTACAATCTTAAACAAATACGTGGGTTGATTCATAATTATCCGAAATATTCTATTACTACAACATAGATTGCAGTAGAAAGATTATAGTCACACAATTCAACGCTCAGTCTCTATTTGACCATCCGTGAAAACATACAAAAGTAGCCGGCAAAAAGTAAGGCGGGGAGCGTCGGCGAACTCAGAATGAAGTTTGCAGGTGTTGTGCACGGTAACATACTATCTGTTTTTACTAAAATAACGCGCGATGAATCCATCCGGAGCTGGGTTTTTTAATTGAAACGGTTTTGGTAATGTTCAATACACCATACAATGTCACTATCAACAGCCTTGTTGCTTAAACCAACGTTGCGTCCGACAAACTCTTATGTACTAAAATGAACTATCCGTCCCTAAATCACATATTCTACGCGAATACTTATGAATGTTTTTTTTTAATTTGAAACAGTTTTGGTAATGTTCAATATACCATACAATGTTCCGATAAATATACCCAGTTTGACCGCAAAACTCCGAATCTCTCGCATTGACCCGCTTGTCACTATCAACAGCCTTGTCGCTTAAACCAACATTGCGTCCGACAAACTCATATGTGTTAAAATGAACTATTCCGTCTCTAAATCACATATACTTATGAAAGGGGCTGGGTCTATTCTGCAGGTCTTCAACGCTTTAGTTTTTGAGCACCCAAGTTAGTAGTAAGCTTTAGTAAAAGTGCGCATTTCCTGTGATACTGACAACACTATTTCTAGCTTGTCCGTTTCAGGCAGATGAGCTAATGTCATAGCTTCTTCGGCGTCCGTCGTCGTATTATATTTGGTTAATTCTTTTTTTGTGTGTTAAAGTCCAGTAACTATTCAAGGTAGAGCTTTAAACTTCATATAGTTGTCTGATATCATAGTAGCAACAAAATTTGCCAGTTCCATAACTCTTGACTGTATTTTCTACGGAGATTACTTTTCATGTATTCGTTTCTTAATAACAAATGTTTTATTAAGACTATTAAATGGAAGAAATTATCGCAGTGAATATATTCAATCGTATTAAATAGAAAAAAACTATTTTCTAATGCATAAATATTACAAGAATCTCAGAAAATCATTGACAATATAAAAATAACTTGCAGATGGATGAGAAATGCTGTTAGAGATTTAAGAGAATCAGCCTTTCAAGGTTAGAAACGAGAGTCGGAACGAGGCAATAAACATTATATTGGATAAAATGATTATAAATGAAGATAAATTACAGCATTACTGATACACCATTAATTTTGGACAATGCCTGACATTCGACATAAAGTTCAGTTGTCATTGTTGCAAATCAAATTAAGCAATGAACAAATTTTAATATCAAGTCAGATGCTAGTGGAATCCAGAGAACTATAGAGCATTATTTTTTTTTCCGTAATAAAATTCGAGGAAGATGGCCATTAATTCTTAATGTAAAACGGGTCCTTTTTTTTTTTTTTTTTTTTTTTTTTTTTTTTTTTTTTTTTTTTTTTTTTTTTTTTTTTTTTTTTTTTTTTTTTTTTTTTTTTTTTTTTTTTTTTTTTGACATTATTCCTTCTTTATTAATATGAAACTTCTATATTGATATGGTTTACAGCTTTACACCGGATATAAGGTCACCTAGAGTACGATATGCATTATTTTTTACATTGTTGTCTTCAATATGAACATACGCTAATGACTGCAAAGTAAATTGAACATTTACAGGGGATTTTTCATTTTCAAAAATAGGTACCCGTTATTTCTACCTAGTGTTTAGGTATTTCTTCAATAACATTGCAAAGGCTCCTCTGTGTATGTTTGGAATGATTTGTGATATAACCCTGGTATATTGATAATGAAACAATCGAGAAATAGATTTAAAATTCGACAGCTAGACAACGCTTGATGCAAGTAAACAATAAAGGATATATACCTAGACGATATATCGTTTCTATAAGGTTGCATCTCCTCGGCATTTATAGCAGTATAGTTTTTTTAAATACCGTTCAAAGTTTTGAACTGAATTCTTTTGATTTAGCTATTTTCCTAGGTTAACCATTTTTGCGTCTAGTACGTTACATTTCTCTCGTTTATTGTAGCAATGTTTACCATCAGAACATTGAAAGACATGCCCATTTCACAAAGTGTTTCTGTAGTAGAAATATTGACATACACTCTTTATGATGACCAAATGTCCGTCATGCGTCGTTGTCCGTTGTAAACAATTGCTTCAAACGACATTTTCTACTTGACCATCTGGCCAATTTCAACCAAACTTCCTCGGATGGTCCTCTACCAAAATAGCTCAAACGGTTCCACTCCAATGCACAATTTCGACATCTCCCTTACTCCGGGGCAAATTTCAGCTAAACTTCACAGGATTAGTCCAAGTATAGTCCTCTGTCATAATTGCTCATAAGCTTCCGCTTCGCTGCACATAACTAAAAAGGAAAAACCGGCATCTCCTCTGTAACAACTATACCAATTTCAACTTAACTACACAGGAATGTCCCTTCAATTGTTATCTATCAAAGTTACTCAAATGGTTCTGCTCAATTGTACAAAATGACGATCAGGGCTTAAAATAGTAAAACATGTAGATGACATCTCCTCCTTTACCACTGGTCCAGTTTTAGCCAAACTTCACTTGATTGTTCCTTGGATGGTACTGTACCAGAATTGTTGAAACGGTTCCGCTTCGATCCAAAAAATGGCCACCAAAGCTGCAAATAAAAAACAACATTTAAACGACATGTCTTGAACCATTTGGTTCTTTTCAGCTAAAATCCACAGGACTGTTTCTTGGATGGTTTGGTACAAAAATTATTGAAACGGTTCCGCTTCACTGCAAAAAAATGGCTACCAGAGCTAACATAGGGAAAATACCTTTAAACGATATCCCCACCTAAACCACAGGGTCAATTTCAAAACAAACTTCACATGATTGTGGATTGTTTGATCTTTCACCAAAATTGCTCACAGAGCACTGCATAATATGATTATCTTTTTTCTCAGGCATTGTGCTAGGCAAGTCTTATCATGTATTGCAGATGGTTTGTTTTCACTCAGATGAGCGATATAGGGCCATTATGGTCCTCTTGTATTTGTTGGTAACGTTTACGACGCACAATACAAAATTAATCATATTTCTAATCAGCGGTTTGGAATGACTTAATAATCTTACCTTGAATCTTACTATGCTTAACAATATGTATAAACATGTATATTGGTACATAGGAATCTTGAATAAAAGAAATTCACTAGTTTTTAATTTCCTTTTGTGACTAAGTTATATTCGCGTGAAAACTTTACTCTTTTTACCCATTAAACTTCGAATTTGACTAGTGTAAATAGAAAAAATAAAATATTGCCGGCTAGAATGTATAGATATATATTTATTAATATTTTCTACTTCCCTATTAAATTTAAATGTTGTAAAATAAAACATCAATTCACAGTACGTACATCATACAATAAAGTGTTCAAAGCGTCGTTGAGACGCTTATATTAATCAGATAATGTATAGTATTTGTTCATATATATCACCATTTTGGGTTATCAGAAGAAGCGTCTTCACATATATGGAACCAGAAGATAGTTGATGAAATAGTAGTTAAACCTCCTCGGTCCTGTATGTAGTCAGAATTGCAGTCATTATAATTCTTACTACATTTATTTAATTAAATATTGTTTAAAACCTATGCATTTACGGATGCAAAACAAACTTTAATATTAGAGATTGACTTAACTAAATGAATATTTTATGTAGGCCTTTATGCGTGCAAATACTCCAGTGCTTAAAGCAGACAAAGATTCCCCAAACTATTTACAAAATAGTACTGAATAATAGTTCAATTAAGACATTGTATGGATGTTTGATAGCAATATTATTATCAGAGCTGTATTTTAATGGCAGAAAAAGTTCATTTTAACCATATTTCAAAACAGAATTTAATAATGCTGTTGTTAATCGAGATCTTTACTATCTAAAAACATAATATTGCTTTGCGTAAACCTGATTGATAGTGCAGGAGTATTTAACATAATTAAGTTTTCGTAATGGCGTATTTCAAAATTCATACTCTCATGCACAAAAACGAACATCACGAAATCCTCTCACAAAACACACATAATTTATATAAATTGCAATGTCCTTGAATTATAACAATTGCAAATACCAACTAGATATTATCAGAGGATCTGAAAGTAATGATGATAATATTTTCTACAAGTGCTAAGACAAATCAGGTAGTATGCTCTACTTAAAGGGCAAAATGGTTGTAAATTTCATGAGCTTCCGTTTCAATAAATTGTCATTAGTGTAATTGCTTAAATGCATAGTTGTAGTTTGTAAATAACTTTGTCGTTGCAAACTCGAACTCTGTTTTAATCATGATTTTCTATACATGAAAAGCCGCGAATATAACCACATATTAAATAACTTTTTAACCATAAATAAGAAAGAAACCTTTATACTGGAGGGATGAATATTTCTGTGTTAACACACAGGATGGAAGACAACTCCTGTACAATGCTTGGCTTGGCTTATTCATTTACACACTTACCTTTAAGATATACACTCTGAAAGATTAGATTTTCTTTCCTTTAACAAATGTTTCCATTTTTGGGCAGATCTGAGCAATTTTATTCAACTTCATGTCATCGTCTACAAGAACACTTACTGGATGCTACCCAGCTCATTATTTACTGGCGCTGGAATTCGGCAATGTCTTGTGGTGAGGTTGACCGGTGGTAAGGCGTGTCAAAGTTACATGCTGTATAATACATAAAAATATATTCCTTATTCAGACAAAATCTAAAGTAAACTCTGTAACTAAAGCACTGTTAAAATCCATATTAGATATAGATATAGCTAGGAATAGATTAGCTTCCATCAACAACACTTTGACCAAAGCATTGTAACTTGCTGTATGTTTCTGATTATGATTTGAAATAGATTGCTTCAGTGTGTAGGTACAGGTATATAGTGTTATTACTGTAAGGCTAAATAAAAAATTACCATTCCCCTGGAAAATGTTCTTCAATTAACTGTTCCAGTTTTTCTTTGATCTGGCCATTAGTTTTACCTGGCCTAACTGATTGATGGAATTGAATGTGGATGAAACAATGATAAGACTTTTATTGATAGTTCGAACATTAAAATACAATCGAAGAGAAAAAAAGGTATTGCTAACTCAGTGAAGGTTAAATTGGGTAAAGATTGAAAAGTTTATATGATAAATGAGACAAGATTGAAATACTTCTCAATGAAATTATTAGTCTTGAGAGGTAGCTGCAAGCATTCCTAGAAGTTTTCAAAACAAGCAAATAAACCAAACTGTTAAAGAAAAGTGTGAATAAAAAGAATACTACTTACAACGCGACTGTAAATTACCGGTAAATAATACATGCAATTTTTAAATTTAGGAGTATACTTATTTGATCAAATTTAAGAATAAAAAACCCCACCGACTTGGAGAGCTTTCCCTTTGCATGCTAAATGTTGCTGCAAGAGATTCACTCCAGATAGAAGCAACTTCGAAAAGATTTAGATTTAATCTGACAAGACATGAAATAATAAATTGAAAGCGTAATTGTTTATGCTACACGTTCAGACATATTCAGTCTGTTATTTATATTTTGTTTGCCACATTCATGTAATTGTGATCAAATGAAATCCCAGAATATTTTTTAATCTGTGAAATAAGCATCAAATGCGAAAGAAGCAAAACAATAATAATACAGAGTACCGTATGGAAACGGTTGGTTTGCCAGCAAAGAAATGGAACTTTTGAGTCTAAAATCAGATATAGTTTTATATGTTACCATTTACCTTACACTTTATTGTACAAGTATTTTTAATAAACATAACTCCTTAGCTAACAATTCCTTGAGTCGAAAAAGGTTAGAATACAAAAAAAAAAGAAATGTTGCAATTTGTATTCTATATTTTTATGCCTGGCTAGTTTTGGGGGATACTGAGTACATGAGTTTAAAGTATAACATTCACACAAACTTATAAAACTCTATTTTTCGGGTCGAACATTACGATTCGTGATCAAGATTGTGATACCTACTACCTAGAAGAAACATGTATACGCAAACAACATTTGAATTTGTTTTTATATTTTGACGAATTTAATTTTCAAAAATAGTCTTTCATGTATGTACAATTCTCTTCAGTAATTGAAAATAAAAACAACGCAGAAATGTCTCTCACTTGTGCATGTCCAGTAGGCATTGCTCTATAATTGGTAAAAGCTTTCGGTACGCAATTGATTGCTGTCTTATAAAGTAAGTGAACAATCAAATAAACATATTGTAAACGTCGAGATCCAGACAACGTGTGATGTAATTAGATAATATAACGTATCAATCTAATAGTTATATTGCTTGATTAAAAGCCTTTATGTTTGGGTGAATCTAGAAAATCGCCGAATATCAGATAACAGATGGACAAACGGTCAAGAACATATATGGTCTTTAAGACCTAGAAGTACAATCCAGCCTAAAGCAGTAAAAATGAGACATTTTTATTGTATAGCCATTTCTGTGCCTCGTATGCAAGATTTCTGACTAATTTCATTTATACTAAATTAATTCTGGATAGCTGTACTGTGACAGTGTGCTATCCAGAAAAAGAAACGATTTCTATAAACTAACAAAAGTATCTGTGGTAAAATTTTTAAATTTTTTTTTAATAAATATTCATAAATATTTATCGTCCATCTATACTTTGAACTATCTATTTTAAATTCCATAAGGCAAATTCAGTGAATTTATACCCCCTATCAAATAAAACAAATAACTGAAAAAGAAAAACTGGAAAGTGTATTGGTCTGTCTGTTTCAGAAATTATATTTTTTTGTAAAATTTCACCACCCCACTAGGGTCTCATCTCTGAGGAGATAATTTTTCTCTTCGAATATCAGTCACAAAGAACATAGTTGTTGTAAGTTAAATAAAGTCAGTACTACTTCTTTCGGACAACAATAATTCTTAAGTTTCTACATAGAATACTTATGTAGGAAAAACACTACATCCCCTTAAGGGCCTCGTTTCTGTAAAACTCAAGTTTCAAAAGTCTCCGTTGTTAGAGAATGCAAAATTTATTATTTGTGCCAAACAAAATCAATTTTTGACAAGCATTTACAGAAAAAATGTGCATTTTTAAAATTCTACCACCCCTTGAGGCCTCATCTCTGATGGGTAATTATTGTTTATGCGTCTCGCAATCACACAGGACTCAGTTGCTGTAAGCTAAATTAAATCAGGACTACAAGTTTCAGAATACAAAAATTCTTAAGTTTCTATGATTTATTTGGAATACCAGTTTTTCGAGATAATTAGACGATCTTACCTCAGAAATAAATATCGTGCTAATGCACATTGACCCTTTGTCAGATAGCAAACGAAATTTTTATTTACGAATTGAATGTGTTTATTCTGCATTTCATCAGGTAGGTGTTTATGTTAAAATTAGGTGTAAAACTTCTGATAGTTCATAACTTGATGAAATGCAGAAAAACTCATTCAAATTTTATAATTACAACTTACTCATAATTAAATTGTTTCTTAAGTTGACATTCGTTTAAATTATTTAGTGATCACTAATCCGGATTCTATTTAAATATTTCGTCGCGCATTAATTTGGTTTTAAAAGTAGCACGTCATGAATATTAATGAGAAGCTATGAATACGTACCTGCTTTATCGTGTTATGAAAACCGTGCGCTGGGGCAGAAATAACCAATCAGAAAAAAGATTTGTGTGAACTGAATGCAAGTTGTAATTATACAAATCTTGTGTAACTAATGATTTGTACTTGGTTAAGAAAACAAAGTTATTGTGACCTTAACAATGTTTTCATATTATATACTTCTAACGCACCACCTGCGTTTTTCCTTCTTTATTTTATTATTAACGCTTCTAATATCCGCAAACACTTAAGTTATAATGTCTTGTATTTATGAAGACATTGGGTAGATACTTATGAATTTCAAAGTGATCGAGTGATAAAAAGATCATATGGAAGAGAATAAGATTGGGTGTCGCAAGGAAGAGCATCAAGGCACTAACCCATGTTAAGTCTACGAATGTTTCAATGTTAAATTAAAATTCTCTGCAATATTAATTTGTACCACTCGATCATTTTGAAATTCATGTACTAACAGAATTTTTTAGCCAGTATCTTCATAAATGCAAGATATAAAATCTTTTTTGTTAAATAAAGAGGAAAAGGGCAGGAAGTGCGTTAGAAGTTTTGTTTCGTTTAGTTTGTATGCAAGTAAATATTGTGACTCTACATGGAAACATAGAGAGATGGTAATATAGTAATTTTGTCTTGCTTGAAGAGATCGAAAAGATCATAATAGATTACTAGTTTCTAGTATGCTCCTTCACATAGATATCAATTGATGGTTACCATTTCATAAACAGGTTTTTGATTACGATTATATAACAAATGGAAGAAACTTTCGCAGCAGAAGACGAATAATCACATATACAGTACAGAATCATTGACAAGACACAACTACTGAATAAATAAAAGACACTTGCTGTGAGAATAAGACCATCACGGTTTATAATCATACTTGTTTTACGATAAAATGACTTCGCTCCATATTAGAGATATAACCTTTGACAAGCTTATTTACAGGACAAGTTTTGGAACACATCAGGCATTATGAAGAGAATTCTATGTCATATAAACCGTCGAAAGTCTACCAATAAATCTTAAGTCGGCTTAGTGCAAGTTTATAGATGCAATGAAGGGTAATAAATGTGACCAGTAGCCCCCATAAATTCCAGGGCAAAAGATTAGATTGTGCCCTACTGACTTGTGACATCTATTCACGGAGAACAGACAGAAAACAATTAGTCATATATGTCTGAGTATTTAGCAGTATTGTTCCGTGTTTACAGGCATTGTGTTTTGATCTGCTGTTCTTGGAATCGGTTAGATTGACATCAAATTGACATCAGCTCTTCCTGTAATGAAGAATTAAGTTTATCTTGGATTTTGAGCAGAAAATATTTTAAGATCATCCTACTGTAAGTAATTCCCGTCATCCAGAGCATTCATTATCATAGTTTGTCTGAAAGCTCGGCAAAGCGCTTATGTATGAGGATGACTGTAAGTGTTCTTATACAGCACAGCTAGTTGTTAGCTCTCTCAGATATTTGGCAATCATGCCCGAAGGTGTAAACATCGTCGTTACCGTTTTTACTTAAATGAAAGCTTCCATTAAAAAAATGATAAAGAGTTAGCATTTAAATGCAGACAAAATTAATATTTCTTTCCAAAAGTTATGACAATAACTCTGTTACCGAAATGAAAATCTTGACGTAAATAAAACAAAAATACATGTACATTTGTGTGTGTTCTGTAACATGTCAATTCGATAATTTCAACTCAATGGCTGGTACATATGTATCAGGTGAGTTTTATTTTTATGTCACATTTTAGCGCTAGACGTTAATTAATGCATGTCCAATCCTGCTTAAAGCGCGAAAATACGTTTTCCGCTAAAAATGATAAACTTACAGTGTTTCTGTCATGCACACGCGGTTCAGATCGAAATATCCGTCATCAAGGTAATTATATAGGTAAGTATAGGCCCTGTTGTGTTCCCGAAAAACATTTAATACCTGGGATTTGAACAAAATGTCTCATGATGGAAACTCTTTCCTGCATACCACCTTGCACCTAAAACCGTTTACTAAATGCAAACTGGTCGAAATTATTCATTATCATATAAACATGATATTCAAATGTTTGGTTTAGAAAAGTGACTTCACAATATTTATACAGGAATTGACCCAGGGCCAATTCGAAACTAGATCGCAAAACTGGTGACTGCCTCCTAAATGAGATCATAATGATCGGTCGGTGAAATCTTGAGTACGAATACATATTTGTTTATTGATATTGTTTCATACTGGTTAAAATTTGCCCGGCACAATATAGCGTTCTAGGTTTCAATGGTCAAATGAGTGAGTCATGCAACAGTTATATCATTCTTGTCTTCCTTGATAACATTTCAAATGTTAACACTGAACTACTTTCAGTAGATACATATAGAAGAGGCGTAATTATTTTGATTAATACCTTTGGGTATGCTTTAAGGAGCTTATCGTTTCCCAAATATGGATTAACTCTTCCAAGTGTTGAGGCACGTATTCAATAACATAGAAAATACTTTGTGCATGTCCGGTATGAGTTTTGAAATTTCCCCGTTAAAAGCTTCCGTTACAAAACGATCATTGCTTTTAAAGTAAATCGAGGGAACATAATTGAGGGAACATATCTAAATTTCGAGTGACAGACAACGTTTGATGTAATAAGACAGTAAAGGATACAAACGAACGAGATATCTTAATTCGTTGGAAACTTCTCCGTTAAATTGCATAGTAATAAGATATAGCATGATCTAAAATATAAAACTATAAAAAATATTTGATTTATATAGCACTACGTACTTTTCTGTTTACTTTAAATTTCGTGAACTTGTAATGTATGTAAATAGACACAGCAATTGTACCAATGCACATAAAGTCGGTAAAAGCGTCCCCGAAAGACGTCTTAAAGGTCCACTACTAAGCGAAAATTAAGTGACAGTTATTTCAATGGCAAGTACACTACCTTATGCAAGACACGAAATAATGAAGATTGTCAGGTTGAAATTTACAGAAAATGTTTGGAACACGAAGAAAAGTATGTGTATTATGTTGAAATCTCAGTGATTCCACAAAATGACCACCCAGGTCTTTTTAACTTTCTTTATAATGCATAGAAAAATAAGAGTACATGTACTGTGGTTTATTTAGAATTTCTACATACCAACTTTCATTTTTTATTAAAAATAACTTATTTCTGTGGGTTTTTTTTAAAGTATATTTGAATTTTTGCTTTCCTTAGTATGTATTGGACCTTTAATAAGATCTTTATTTGCTCGGATTTGTATCTCAATATGTGTAATTCTCTAAACATCACTGGTACTTTGAAAAGTTTATACAATAATTGTTTAATTCTTACTGGATACTGGGTACATTGGCTACATAATTACTTAATTTGTAAGTGCAATGAGTAAATAAAATAGTGTTATGCGTAAGAAAGAAAGGACACAAATTCAAGTGTTTTATGTAAGCAACAAACTAAAGTTAATTCAAAATTTGGTCTTAAGAATGAAAATTGTCTCATACTAAAACAATTCCGAAACCCAATGTTTAAATAAAAATCATAAAAGGGTACAAACCAGTCAAAATTATTTACAAACATTTGCTAAATTACACCAGACTGCCTATCTCTGGATTTATTAAAAGGGTTTATTTAAACGTTACATGTCATTTGTTTCAGATTGAAATCGTAAATCCAATCTGACTGTCAAAATAATACTGAATAAAAATACATTTCCAAAGACATTGTCTGGATGTTAGATTGCAATATTGTAATTCGAGCTTGCATTTAATGACTCACACAGACAGAGTATTCATTTTTTGTCATATTTAAACCAGATTTTAGTTCAGTGATTATTTAAATGTTTTTCGATACTCTGAATATAATGTGTTTTGTGTTATTTTTATTATAGTTGTGGGAAAGATTTAACGTACAAGACTGTACTCACATATTCATATTTTCTCAGCTGTTTATATAGACCGGGTTTGAATTTGTATAAAATCATATTTAAACAAGTGGCTTGGTGGCAATTTCTTCATTTTAGCCGTCTACTTATTTGATGGTGCTCTAAAACCTGTTTTCTTATATCACGTGTTCACGCGTCTTGGAACTTTAGTATAATTAAAATTTTGCTGTATATTTCTAATTTCAAGTGTCATTTTTGCACGATAAAAAACTTCCAAAAGAATGCTTCTTTACATATTCTTTACAGTTTATTTAATGATCTCATATATTTTACAGGGTATATTTAACGGACAAACATATTTTATACAAAATAGTTTGTGGTCTGATATAATTGATACATGGAATGGTCAAGTACTCATTGTTTGTCCCTTTATTTCATCTGAGTGTATTGTTTTTCTACTTTTCTGTTTTGAAGTAACAAATAAACATTAGTCAGACACCTATTGATATGTACATAGATAAGTTTTGAACCAACAAATAAAGCTAAGTTAGGCACCTACTGTTCAGTATATCGATAAGTTTTAAATCAACAAATAAACATAAGTCAGACACTTGTATTCTTACACATGAGGGTAAGGATTCTTATCTGTGTGGAATATTTTAAAGGATAGTTTAAATGAATGAATGAACGAACGAACGAACGAACGAATGACAAACTATGACATCAAAAGGGTTGCCAGAAAGAATGAATGAATAAAACGAATGAATGAATGAATGAATAAGTGAATGTGTGTGATGAGTGGTGGGTGGGGAGTGGAGGGGGGGAGGGAAGGGGATGGATGGATGGATGGATGGATGGATGGATGGATGGATGGATGGATGAATGAATGAATGAATGAATGAATGAATGAATGAATGAATGAATGAATAAATGAATGAATGAATGAATGACAAACTATGACAGTCTGAAAAATAAAGTCTGTGCACTTTGCCTAAGAAAGAAGAATAAGTTAATTTCAAAACGAAAATGCCAAACTTAATAGCTTAAAAGCGTGTTTGGAATACATGTATTTCTTCACTTAATTGACGGATTCTTACATTTTTCCAATGAGACCAAAGTTACTTAGATACATTGTTTTCTATTCATTACATTAACTTTGTAAACTTGTCAAGAAACTGTGACATGCCGACTATTGCTGTAAAAGATGCTATTATCACAGTGGAAGATGATAATACACATGTATAATTATATTATAATTCTTATGTTCTGATACCATGTTCACAAATGATCCAGCCTCTGTAAGGCTTAAACCTTTCAATATATTAGTAAAATAAAAAGAATTCTGTAATCACATGAAGTGTTCATGTGCATGAGCCTTATTAGAAGATTGACCTTTGGATGCAGAAAATCTCGCATCTTTCGAGAACTCGATGTTTTACAGGAAACATATGATGGATGCTAATCTATCTAAAAGCACAATATAACTTTGAGACAGGAGGTTTCTTCAAGTTTCCATATGTCATCAACAGCTGCAGGCAACACAAAAAACGAAGAATACTTCATTTTCTTGGCTGCCTTTTTTCCGGACGAATGTTAATCGACAGAAATGAGGAACTTATTAAGCAGCGTGTAGTCATTTGTAGTCATTCCTGGAAAGGTCATGATCACAAAATAGTAGATTTTCTCGATCTTAAAGTTCAAGAGGAAAACTGCAGACAATTATATAAACTATAGCTTTAAAAGCTATTGTATTATAACCGTGTACTTGTTTCAATTTCGATAGAATGATTACTATTACTCCTCCTTGCTACTAAAATAAAGAATTAATGATCTGTACACAATAGCCCGGGATGAATACCTACTAACTAGTGCATCATCTATAGCTGAAAGAAATGTAGTTGGGGAAAACAAAATGGTTCAATCAAAAAAGTTTTGTCTTGAGTTATAAAAAACAGTATTTTGATATACAAGTTTTTTTTACGTTATTATCTATAATATGTATCCTGTTAGATACTAGTACAATTATTATTTTGTGAATTCGACGACATTTGCTCAAATCATCTGCATGTAATAGTTCTTCAGTGAAAAATAATGACAATGTTATGTACAAAATGTTACACGACCGTAGAATTATCCCCGTGCTCATATTGATAAGAATGGTCTTATTATATCTGATGATTTAACTTAAATAAGTTTGTATAATATAGTTATGTATGATATCCTGAATGGTTGCCCGAATAAGGGAGTGAATTCCAACAGCCACTATTTATGCTTTTTACACATAACCGCCGAGCTGAAAAAAGGTCCGTAGTAGTTACGATAGTTTTCAAAAATTCGGCTTATAAGAATCGAAATAATCTATATCTTGGAGTGCTTTAAATTATCGCTCCGCCCTCGTGAATTATTCCGCCAGGCAGATCGCCTCCGGAGAATGCTTCAATTTCGATAAAGCACTCTAAGCCATAGATTATTTCATAATTACGAAGGGTTGAATAATGATAAAGTATTCGTATCTCAAAATGATGTTTCTGTTTTCCTTTGATGTTGTATTGTTTAATCTTGCCTAAGCGTTTAATGAAATACTTTACAGAATTTGCAAACATGACTACATTAGTAAGTTTATCATCGAGGGAACGCTCATCTATATCGGGTTATGAGATATTCCACAGATATAGTATAAATGATGCTGAAATGTTGTTTTGTCATTTCACTGCAAATTAAAAAAAAAACAACAACAGATATTCCTATTGATCTAGTTGCTACTGAGCAAAATTTGACCTTTGACATTATGTTCAAAAGACACTATCACAATAACATCTCCCTAATTTGATGAATAACTTGATAACCACTTCCTTGTCAGTGATCAGTATATCCCAAAATTAATTTCTGTATATGATCTATCGGCTATCATGAAAATTGTTTTTTCTTATGAAAATAGGAAATGTCAAATACTTGATTAAGTTCATGTAAGTATTGGAATATTTTTTTTGTCCGAGATCTTTGGAAAATCACGGACTATATATACATATATCGCAAGTAGATACAGGACAAATGCTGTGTGAAAATGCAATTTCAAAGACGGAAATTGCATTCTAAAAGGCAAGCAGGAAATGACAAAACACATTTAATAACCTAACATTCAAGTCGTCAAAATTGGTAAACAATGCCTTGATGCTACAAGACGTTTTCTTTCCAATAAAAACACATACATGTATTTGAAAAGGTGTACTACTTTTCAGAGCAAGTTTTAGTTAGTTAAAATAATGAAAAGATATGTTGTTTTTCGGTAACTTTTTTCTAATTTCGGCAACAATTTAAAACCAACAGAAGAATAACAGATTATGTTACTTATTTTTATTACATGTACCACGAGAGAATGATGTTGTAAATCAACACTGACGTTAGGGGAGCGGTGTTGTAGAGTTTAAGGTATCTGCCACTCATTCCGGAGGTTGCGGGTTCGAGCCCCACTAGGGTAACGACCGTACCTTCTCATATGACACCAGTACTGATGCTTCACATAAGCGGACTCGAGAGTGACTCGACAAGCTTCAAGCTATCTTCACAATCGTGCTAAAATAAATAAGTATAAAAAATAACACTGACGTTTTTTAACATTTCGTCTTTTCCATATGGATCTCGCTTATATTGCACGGATTAGTACGTTTATCCAATCTGAAACTCTTTAACTGGCAACTTTGAGTATCTGCCTTTAAGTTTTCAGTCCGTGTTGAATGAATTAAAAAGATGATATTAAGTAATACCAATTGAGTTATTTTCGATTGCGAAACAAGTTCTTACAGAAGAGAAAGGCAATAAATATATACAGAAAATAGATCTGTGTTTCGTATGCACTAATAACAGCCACTTAACTTTAGCATTTCTGGAGTATTTACATGTATGGTTGATATTGTATTGTTAAAAATGATCTAAAATTTACAAAAGTCTCTGATGCAAAAGTACAGACTTTATACATCCAATGGCATATATCTTATCAACACTCATATTTTTTAGAAGAATAACTTGCACAAATAATTATGAAAATTGCTGATTGAAGATTTAAGCAGAACTTTTTTTAATTTTTCATTGAAATAATGTTCATGATCAACATATTGTTTACCTTGACTCAACATAAACTGGTTAGAAAATACTTCAAATGCTTTTTTAGTCTTCGAAGTAGCAGCAATTTTCTTATGGTCATCGGATGACATTTTCAAAGCGACAAAATTCCTTCCAGTTATTCAAATGTTTTTAAAGTTGTGCAGAAGAGTTGGCTTTCGGCAATTGGAAATCTAAGTCAATGCCTCTTTTGAAACCAGCTTAAATGAAACACAGTTCTGCTGATATCGAATTCAACATAACGAGAATTGGGACTTGCGTAAATGTAAGAATGTCATTAGTTTGATTAGATAGTTTTCAAAGATCATTGACTTGCCAATTCATGTCGTAGAATTATAGCATAATTTTGCAGATTCTGCAGTTTTAATCATGATATTCCGGTCAGGCATGTGATTCAAGCGTTAGATAGACGATTTATTTTCCAGACGTTATATGTAAATAACAAAACAATTTCAGAGATCTAAATCTATATGTTTATTGTAGTCACGATCAGAGCTAGTGTACACCTGAATTTGCATTCCAAAACTGATTTAATTTTAATGTTTACAGTGAATATCAGTTTGATATGTGCCCAGAATGCGCAACTGCTTATTTTATACAGACTGATGAATGATTTCTATTACGAAAATAGACCGTTACGATAGCATCCATTTCATAGGTATTCTACTCATACGTACTGCCTGCACTTTTATTTTGTCTTGCTCTCCAAGTACTTGATATTGTACGGAAATAAGACAATAATACACACATTCGAGTCATCAAGTACGCTTTTCTGCGAAATTTGCATATGGATATATAACGCCTTGATAAAGTTTGTTGTCTAAGGGACAGTTATATCGGTAAAAGTCATTGTTTACCATGCTTCATTAGACACGCATCGTCTTGATGCTGTGGACTTTCTCTATAATTTCAAATTAATTTTTGCTTTCAAAGTTATCTTCACCACAGTTGCATAGTCAACGAAGGTATTCCAAAAAATGCATTCCTGTTAGTTTGAGTTACTAGTTAAATAAATTTGCTTGCGAGTAAAATCACAGTTACGTCTTTACTCTGGCTCCTTGACATGTCATTTTACGTTCAATGAATTTTTATATTGCAAATATAATATCATTCTAACATAGAAATAATTACCAACATAAGACTATTATTCTACAAATAGGTAACTTAAAGTCATAAACGAAAAGCAATCTTATAATGTGCTATGGTAACATTTAGTGCCCCAGCATCCTTCTTCAACTCAGTTTGGATGAATACTCATATTTCCTTCATTTAGTTTGTTTATAGTTCCGACTGACCACGGAATATCTCCCCGGGTGAACTTGCCAAGACGCCTGACAGACGCAGGTTGAAGAGACAGATGCAGACACAAGCGAATCCGGGTACCAGACTTTCGTTCTTTTACGAATAGACCAATGGTTCTTTTACGTGCCCGGTGTAAAGCACTGATACACGCTATACTACCTCTGGGTTTCTAACCAACTCGTCTCTAGATTGTAGCGAAACACTGAAATGCATTTCCAGTGCTCCGACCGTGATTCGAACAGGGGACCTCCGGATAAGTATTCCAGAGCGTTAAGCACTCGGCCACCGCGCAATCCTATACTCATATTTGGTTATAAACGTTTGTTGATTTAGAAAAAAAATTCGACCAGAAAGCTTTTGAAAAGTTTTTGAAAGTCCCCAAAAATCTTCGATTAATTATGTCTTACGAACGTGGATATTATTCACCTCAACTAATTGTAGAACCAGTCATTAGTTCGTTTTAACGACAAATGAAGAACGACCATGAAGTCAATCCTGATCACATGATGATAGGGTTAAGTGGTTGAAAAAATGCAGCATTATATGCAGGAAAAGATTTGTTTAACAATATCTAAAGGAAGGGGCTAATTTTTGTTCAAGAGGCATTGCTTATACAAACTTTGTATAGGTGGGTTTGGCGCAAGTTAATCGATTGGTCAAACTTTAAGTGATGTATATACGTTATTAATCTTAAAAATCCGATTGAAATTTCTCGTAGGAAAGAAATTCTTGTGATTGATATTTTCACCGATGAATACATGTACCTGTGATGAACAGCTTCGAGATATGACGATATAACGTTTTCTTGATATAAGTAGAATAATGTAAGATACTGTAGTGTGATAGTACATTAGATCTGTGATAGCTTTATTCTTTTTCAAATGTACGTTTTTCATTTTTATTTGTACGAACGCATGCACTTTCAGCCATTTTTGAATATGTGCTTTTCAAAAAGACGTTTATGTATTGTAGTCAAACAAATCCCAACATGGAAACGTTCATGTTAGCTTAAGTTTTATTAAGCTGCATATTTTACAAATATATTCAACGTATCTTTCTGTTGCGCGTGTATGAATAATTTACATGTAAATAAAAGTTTGTAAAAGAGGGAAAATGCCTGTACTTTTATTGCCATTTCCCTTATAAAGGTCCATGGATTTTTTTAATGAAAATATCCTTCAAAAACTGGAGGATATTTTATATAAGACTGCAATTTAAAGATGAAAGATATAAATAAAATTAGTAGAAATATTACATTTCTAAAAGACATTTGATATCATGACTTAAATAAGTCAAAACTTCAAAGGAAATAAGAACGAAACAAAACGTTTTATTTAATTATTCTTAAATTAAAGTAGAACATAAAATCATATATTGAAAACATTTGCATCTAAAAGCTATGAAGTATATGGACCAATAACCTTACGTAATTGCTACAACTTTCTACAGATTCAGTGCGACACAAAGGATGTTTGAGTTTAGCAACAACGATCTTCTTAACTATATATTAAATAAAATAGCATAATAACTTCATTATGTTCATATTCACATGAAATGGAAACGATGAAAAACCCTTTTATTATTTTTTTCTGCCTTTTGCAGACATGCAGGTGCGATATGGAGACAACGCGCTAATCATAAAATAGTATAACTTAGTCTAGATCTAGATCTGTTTTCAAATTAATTATTTTCACATCTATGAGGGTTGTTTTTTGTACATTTGACTTTTAACGTATGCTATGAAAATAATAAACGGGGTTACCCGATAGGAAGACTGTCTTTACTATAGACTTCGACAAGAAGATAATGACTGGCATTCCCTTGTGTTTTTAAAGCAATTTGGTTGTCTTTTATCTAGGCTATTAAGTATCTTAGCATTATTCTAGGCTTATTAACATGTTAATTATATGCTTAATTTGTTAATCAAAATGAATTATGATATAAAGATCTTAAATATGTTTCATTTTATACGTTTTGTGAATACATTATAGGTTTTGCAATGCATTTACTTTTCAGTATTGATATTTTTTTTTGCACAATTCATCTTCCTTTGTTTGATCAAGACTCTATTATACAATTTGTGGTGCTGATTATAACTGGCTATAGCGGTCGACAGAGTAGACTCGCATGTGGATCAGATGATCAAGACTCTATTATACAATTTGTGGTGCTGATTATAACTGGCTATAGCGGTCGACAGAGTAGACTCGCATGTGGATCAGATGTCTCTAATATGTCTCATCTTTAATATGTCCGATTTATCAATTAGATAAGAATTGTCTTTGTAGGTGTTATCATGACCAAAAAAATATTTTGTTTATAAAAGTTTTACACACGCCAGTTCCTTTTAAGGTTTTTCGAATACAAGTTAACTTAGTAAAGATTAAGTTATCTAGCTGGCGGCCCGAGCCAGCTAATGGACCCGTGTAAGAATATTTACATTTAAATGTACTGACCTAGAAGAAGATAAAACTAAATGATCAACACTTTTCTTAATGTATGCCGTTTTATTTTTCTACAAAGTACGTTGCTATAAAAACCTATGAAAACAGAATGAAGAAAGACTATGACAGAAAACATGAAACGAATTTGTGAAAATCCTGGTTTGCACATCAGTTATGACTTTTTTGATTATCACATTTTATTTAATTGGTTGCCCTTACTTTATCTGTTCTAAATATAATTTGATGTTATTGTTGCTTTTTGAAGCTGAAGTTGTATCACTTTAACCACTGATACATTCTTCAGACCTTTCCTTTTAACGAGGTGAATTGATTTTTTAAAGATGTTTGTTAGCATAATTACAGTTAATTTATGTTCAGTATCTAAAAAGATATGAATTTTGCCACGTTAAGAATCACGACCTAAAGTTGCCATATGTTTTTATTCTTTACCTTGATAATATACACAGTAAGCCTTAATGTCTTTATGCTTTCTTTTCTATTATTTAAAAAAGATTTTAAAATATGAGACTCCTAATAGTTTTCCGTGTTCCTTTGATGTTGAATAGTTTAATCTTATAAATGTGCTATATACATTCAGATGTTTAACATGATATGCAAACAAAAGGGTGATATGAATACAGTAGTAACATTGGCAACTAGGGAGTGCACATTTCTATCAAGTTTTGAGATTGTCCACAGATAATATATATGATAATTATCATTAGAATGATGTGTTGCTTTGTCATTCCAGTGCAAATACAAATATCACTATTGATCAAGTTATTTTCGGGCAACATTTGACCCTTGACATTATGTTACAAAGATACTGTGACAGTAGGAATACTGACAAATTATGTTTTTCCCAAATCTGATATACTTTTGGATAACCATTACCTCGCAATGATCAGTTTATCCCAAAATTAATTTATACACGATCTCATGGCTGTAATGGAAATATTAATCTCTTTTGAAAATAGAGACTGACAAATACTTGATTAAGATCATGTAAGTAATGGACGAAATGATTTCATCAGAAAACGAATTCACAAAGAGCAACGGTCTCTGAAAATTATTTGTACAGCATGAGATCATTGGAAAATTACTTACAATATACAAATATATAGCAAGTAAATACAGGACAAATGTGAAAATGCAGTAGACAAGGAACGGAAATGGTTAATAAAAATGATGCGGTATTGACAACCTAAATCTCAAATTAACAAACAATGCATTGATGAAACAGTATTTTCATAATCTAAAGTGTCGTACTCTTTTCGATAAAAATGCGTGTTTGAAAAGATCTACTTTGTTACCTATGTGAAGTTTATCAAATTAAATAATCTCTGTTTCATCCAGATATTTCTATAAATTATGACATTATGTTGTTATTCGGAAGCAAACATATTTTGTTTTCTTATTTTGGCAAAAGTTAAAAAAAACTGTAAGAAGAATTATATGATTCTTTTTTTTTACTTTTTACCACATTTGAATGACATTCTAACACAAAAGAGTAAAAGAGTTGTTTAACATTTTTATATAATTACAATATGGTGTTCGCTTTCAGTGCAATACTATTAGTAAATCCAATTTGATAATCTTCATTGACATTTGGCCTGGGGACTGAAAGGCCCCTAGGCCTAAGTTAGCATACCACATTTCAAACACTGCAGACAATTTAACTGTGCTATGTGCGAATAACAACTGTAAACATGCGCTATGGGGAAGTAGTGCAAGACAGACCAGATCAATCTTCTGTTTGAATGTCGCATACGATAAGAACATACAGTATTACAAATAAAAACAGTACATACAACTTCAAACGATTGCAGAAAGGTGTATAGCTTACGGGCTGCATTACACATTTTTCTTCTGTTTTAGAAATTACTGCGCTGTTAGCTGATTACGGAAGATAATCATATGCATATCACGGAAAAGTACGGATATTTACGGAAGTTCACGGAAACGTACGGAGCACGATAGTTTGATTTTCAAATTTCTGATGTTATTTCATTGACAACTTTCTTATTTACGAACGATTAGATATAAATTTACCTAAAAATAAATTTCTTTATAAAAAAGGATATAATTTACGTACATTCCCGAGAAGGAACTCACGTGAGCAAAATCACCCCCCATTTATCGAGGACGCTGCATGTTAAGGCCCAGTGAACGGTTTCACCGATTACAACTACAAGGTAACCCAGAATCATTTTTGGTTTTCCCTGTTATACACATTGTACAGTACTGTATTTATATTTCATTGCTGGTATTGCTTTGTTTATTTCTGTTTCAAGGTATTGTCCTTGGTACACAATAATTTTCGATCCACATCATCAGATATCACTTGAAGTTGAACAAAGCGCAGATCGAATTATTTTGATTGTTCTCTCAAACATTTGATATTGTTGACCATGTGATTATTTTTCACTTAACGCACGTTTTTTTAACAAAAACAAACTTCCCTGCCACCCATATATTTGTGAATCATTCATTCTGTGTCATATACTAAATTTCGTCCTCTGCACATTTCGACCCGCGCTTTAGGTAAGGTTCAGCGCAAATCACGAAAGTCAAAAGTTGTTTTTAGGAGAGTTAATTTAGAGTCCCCGGGCCTTCAGCGCTCTTAGCGCTTTGATTTAATCAATGTTGTTGTTTTTTTCTTGCCAGGACTATAAACAATCTCATGATGCTGATGAACATTTATCGTAGCACATATAACCTTTGAGTAAATGGATGTGTTAGATATTTCCTTGTCAATCTGAGATTTAGATAGAGTTATGAATAATAACAGTCATTCATAGAAAAGGATGCAAACCACTTTTCCCAAAATTGCTTAAGTAATGGTCGCTTGAAAACAGAAATCATTGGCACCTGTGCATGCACAGAAGGCTATCCGCTTTTAAATAACCTGCCTAAAATTGATTATTTTTATGCAAAGTTAACGAATTATTAAATGAAAAGACGTCAAAATTCGAGCGCAATACTAAAACTGTTTTTGTACATCTAAAGTTTTGTGCCATACTATGTATTTGTGTTTCTAATGCAGGATTTACAAATACTTTACTATAATAAAGATATTAACCTTTGACCTTTTTAATTGATATGATTGAACTTTAAAACTCATTGCTTAATATTTACATAACATGTTATTAAAATACAATATATAATACTTCGTAAAAGATTTTCTAGTCTTTAAGTTGTTTAAATACTGTGCAACCAGTGTCATAGAAATTAATAACATATTGTCTGCTATGGTTTAAATGAATTTTTTTCCAAATGTAAAGTGTCTGATCGACATCTTGTGATCATACACATTATTTTATGATTGCTCAAATAATATAGCTTCTAGAGTGTTAACAAGGTCAAATGTGGTCATGTTGCTTTATCAGAGACAATATCTCTAAAATGACTGATTATATGAACAATAACAGCTTTACCAGTTGGATTGGCGTGATCAGAAATCTTGTCTATTGCAGCCTTTGTAATCGGTATTAATGAAATGCATTTCTTCTGTTATAGAATTTAACATAATGGGAATAGGGACTCCCGCAAATGTAAAAATGTCATTTTTCGATGAGATAGTTTTTAAAAATCATTGACTTGCAAATCTATTTCTCAGGCACTTAGATTGAATGGACAGATTTTGCAATTTTAATCATGATATCTCAGGTCAGGCATGCGGTCCATATGTTAAGTAGAAGGTTTCATTTCCTCAAGTAAAATGTAAAGTAGGAAAAGCATTCTTAGACATGTAAATTGAATGACTACTGTTGTTAACATCAGAACCAGAGTTGTCTTAAATTTGCATTCCAAAATATTCAATTTTAATGTTTTAATGCCTAAGACAATACATTGACGGGCGCACGTAATACACAATTACCTTTTTATAGTAGACTGCTTTACGGTTTGTGTTACAGCTATAGAACGTTCAAGTTGCACTGAAAAGACAACCGCCGAGTTATTTGATCTGAAATGGTTTCATGGTTCCAGTCAGATTTGAGGATCGAATGTATCAGAAAATTTTCAAATAAAACAACCTGCCATATGTCGCTGCAAGGTAGTAAACACGCTGTAATTCCGGTTACACGGTTCATATATAAAAAGTTTAAGAATTGTGTGAAAATCAATCACACTTAGGTGCAGGAAACCATAGAAGCAAACAGCTGAGGATAACAGACATACAGACAACTTAAACCCGATGTTCGTAATTGCTCAAGTCTAGGTACAGGGCGGGATATCAATGGTAAAATGTACAAAAAATGACAAGTAACACCCGTGTATTTTGGCAGACATTCAGATACACCTTAATATAACTCTCATACCTTGTTCGCACTCCTTTCACCAACTCACACAAGTCATACAACACTTAGTCTGTTGATATGAGCAGATACAATGTATAATTTGTTTTGTTGTATCCATCTTTCGTATTATGATATGTTTGAAAAATTATATTGACGTAACATCAAAAGTTCCGACTCACAACTGTAACATTAAAACGACGTTAAAATTGTAACGTTTTTGGGGAGATATGTGTTCTGTTACCGTTTTTACTGTTGTATTTAAAGAAATGGAAACATAATAATGTTTATGGCATGAGTCAACGTAAGTTTAGTTCGATTAAGACGAAAGCTTCAGCAGCACATTGAATCGCCCTCAAACATTCGTGCGTGATACAATGTATAAGCACAATCGCGAATTTTTTCGTTGCTATAAGGTGGACTGAGGCACGTGCGGTATCAGTGTTATTTACCAAGAATACACTTAAGCTCCGACAGGAATTCGAACACAGTACCTTCCGCATTCTTACCACTGAATTATTGATGCACATATCAAACTATGTTTCCAGATTGAAAGCTTATGGCAAATCATTATCAATAGATAACTGTTATTTTTTGTTCTAAATTTATTTCTGTCTTATGGTTGCTTGAACAAACGTTTTCTTTTATTATACATATACTCTGTCAATGAAACGTTATTTTGACGTCATTTTTTTCAACTGGACGTTTTTAAAACTCGTTCACGAGTATGCACTGGGCATGATTGTATGCGCATTTTTATGAAGAAGTCACTATGTTGAACTTTAATTAATGCTAAATACATTCATACTACTTAACAAATAAAATTATACCCTTGTTTGAAGAAATCGAATACAATCCAGAACAGAAGTACATTTACGGTAGGATTTTTCAGAAACTGGACAATTTTAAGAACTCGTTCAACCGATATTTTGGTCAGTAAAATTACGGAGTATCTTCTATAAACTTCAGCTACTGGTGCTCTAGCTAAGGCCAACCTCAAAAATGAAAATATATCAGAATTATATGCAGTAGCTTTTATTGCAACTGATTTTGAAAACAAACTCCCCTGGAAAAAATACAATTTTTCACGAAGGTTACATAGTTTACTTGTTCCTGAAAAAGCTTATGTCTTTTTATTGTTTCATCATTAACAGTCAAATTAAGAGGAATAAGACATACATACCAAAGGACATTTGTGCCGAGTTTTCATGCTGTTTGGACAAAACATATTTATTTTCTGTACCGTCAATCGTTTTTGGTACAGGTTACATACCCAAATCAGCACATTCATGGTGTTTAAACTCTAATTGTTGTTTCGAAATGGCATATTTAACATTTAAATTTTAATAGCGAATTCAAAATACTACATTTTAGTATGTATCGCACGAAAATCCGTATATCAATTACTCACTAATTCATAAAAATAAGCTGATGATTAGCACACATTTAACGCAGGTCGCAACTTTTGACGTTACGTCATTGGATATGTAAGGTCGTATTGAGTTGAGGGAATCCATTCCATTCTTTATTATGTGCAAATAATTTATCATGTTGTAATGTTATAATTTCTCAATGTCCAGTCTATTTATGAAATAAATCAACAAATGTTTATACTTTGGAACTAATTTTTTCTCGTTTTCTTGAAATTTGCATTAAACAGAAGTCGCAACAATTTGTAGAGTTTTTTGTTGAAATGTTTCTGAATTTACTATCTATAGTTGATGTTTTTTAAAATTCTATATATTTTTTCCATTCTTAATTTGTATTTAAAGATATATTTTCCCCTTTTTTATTCTGCTGTAATTGAAATGGAGTTTTCTGTTTTCATATGAGAATTATAAAGATATTTGTTTGGTTTTTGGATATTTTCGAACTTTTCCAAATACATGTACATCTTATTTGATATTTTATGCATTATTTAAATCGAGCCTCGTTTTTTAATTCTAATGGTTTACAATTGATTAATTAAAAGCATATACATAAGAAATTCAGTTTCATGAATATCATAGAGAATTTATGTCATCAAATGTATAGAATTTATTATATCGCAAGTCGTTACATAATCTTAATTGTCAAACCAGGTTTAATAGATAATGGTGTTACTTGTTTGAATTTTGTTGTTATTTTATACTATTTGTGCATTTAGGTATAAGTCCGGCCATCTTTCAAGCAATAATTATATCTTTTAGAAATGGGCTTTTCTTCAGATACTTCTTTTATTTCTTTTTCATTTATATTACTTTCAAAGAAGTTTCCTCCAAATTTGATAATTTAGACTGATTCATGCGACACAGACGAAGAAATAGACTATTTCAAAATCGGGAGCAACAATTTATAAAAAAATATAGGTGAAACAGACAAATTTTATCATTATTCCTACAACATACCCGACTGAATTCAGGAAGTGAAATTCTTTATGAATTAAAATTTTGTAGTACGCTTGAATAAAATCCATTCCAAATTAAGTAGTCGGCGCTTAATTGGGTTACTATCATTTCAGGGCGTAACAATATTTTACAGCTAACAAAGTGACTTAGATGATCACTTCTTTCAGCAGGAATATAACCTCTTTTAACCTTTTCTAGATACGATGCTTCAAACATGAATATAGGAAGAAAAATTATCAGGAGATAGTGACAGGGTAATGGAAATCATTCCTGTATTTCACATCTATTCTAATACAATATACCATACACAATTGCTCACGTCCAAAGTATTACCGACTACTTAGGAATTACTTAACAAATTGTAGAAAGTCTCATACCTTGAGGTAGAGAATCTAACATCTCTTTGTTTTAAAAGGTCAACATTCTGGGTAATCTTAACACGTAAAGAAGGAATATTGAATAGGGATTTATTTTGTAGAGGTGAAGCTCCTTGGCATATTTATTCTGCTCAACTTAAACATGAGGTCAACGAGTGCAAGTTCATTTATAACTTTTCAGTACTTGATCTTAGTTTTCGTCTGCACTGTAGATGCTACTTTTACGCAGTTATCTTGTCTGTTTCCGTTCCAAATCACACTTGTTCTGAATAACAGCTGCAGAAGGTTGCCTGAAGCCATAACCCATGCACTTAAATAGTTCACAAAAATGGAAACAAATCCTTGACAGAGAGTTTCAGAACATATTGAGTTTTAACTATATATTTTTACTTTTCATGCTTACATGATATACATTCATAGGATTAATGTGTTACATTGTACGTCCCATTTAACATTTTGTTATTAAATATAGTAATTAATATGATTATCACCATTAGGCAATAAACTTTCAGCTACATTTTCAAACGAGTTTGAACATTACTTAACCGTTTAAAGTATGTTATTAATGTAGTGTTCAAGATATGGGATTATATTATATGTTTATCCTTAAATACTGATATTGTGATTTCTGTATCTGTAATAAATGTGATCAGTATTGATGATAAAGTCACATTTGATTCGTTTTAACTGTGCTTAACAGAACTAGAAGTTGTTGTTACTTAATGCAAGCGTAATACTATTGCTTTCAAAACTGTTCAATATCAAGATGATAAGTATACTAAATTTATTGCATCATGCCATTTCAATGTTAGGAATAATGAAAATGAATTAGCATAGAATTGCCATATTAAGTCATTTAGTAGTTCTGCATGTACACAGTAAGCACTTGAATGTATTTTTGCAATTATTGTTTATTTACAATAATGAATGATTAGTTTCAATCTCGAAATATTTTCCCTTTTCCTGTTGTATAGTTTATAATATTGCCTAGATGTTGATGATATCAAATGCGTTACTTATTTTGGAAATATAATAACACCAGGACTACATTAGTAACATTAGTACTCATCTGTATCACGTACTGAGATATTCCAAATAAAACATAGGTGATAATGAAGTGCTGTTCCGTCACTTCAATGCAAAGCAAAATATCCAAATTGATCTAGTTAATTCCGAACAACATTTGACCTTTGACATTATGTTCCATAGACACCGTCATAATAACAGAATAGACTAAGTATTTCATTTCCCAATTCTGATAAAATGCCAGATGACCATGATAAATATATCCAAAAATCCTTTTCTATATGAATTAACGGCTAAAATAGGAATATTTCTTTCTAATGAAAATAGGAAATGACATATAGTTACCTGATTAAGATCATGTTAGTAATTGGAGAAACGATTGCAGCAGAAAATTAATTTACAAGGAGATCGATCTTCCAAAATTATGTTTACACGTCGAGAACATCGGAAAAAATAATTGAAAATATATAAACATGTAGCAAGTACATACTAGAAAAATGCTGTGTGCAACAATTAGTAATATAATCAGGATTTCAAGTAAGGGAAACCAATTCTAGACATATTCGTGATATAAGAAAAACACAATAAACTGTAGCTTGATCACATATTTGTATATACAAAGTGACAAAGGGCGATTTATTCAAATGCTAAATGCTTGTTTGAAAAACTGTACTATGTCATGGGGTTTGTTAGTTTGATAATTTGATTTCCACCTAATGACATATTATTGTGTTACATGTATGTTGTAATTCGATAAAAGAAATTTGTCTTTCTTATTTTGGCAAAACTCTATTTAGTTCTTCGATTAATCAACATTGGGGTTTTAACAGATCATTATTTCCACGTAGAAATTACTTATATGTCTTACCTTTTTACTTATCAATTCTGGCAAGGTTAATTTCTTCTGTGTTTACATGACAACTTATATCTTATTAGCAACGGAAGCAGTGCAAAGTACCTTTAATGCGCTCGTGATCACAAAACAATAAGATGCAGACATATGATTGTTTAATTCATTGTTTTGTTTATTCTAGTTTACAGCCTTTGTGGGATTACGACTTTAATGCATAAGGCGTCACAGTGAAAGTATGTTTCTCCAGTGTTGGAGCATCTATGTCGGATCGCTTATGTATGTTCTGAAGGCTTTGTCCTATACCTGATTAAAACATGAGGTAGCCTTGAAAAGAAAATTAATAATCGAATGAACAGACTGTAAATTTCGAGAGTCAGACATCGCCTGATGTAATTAAACAACTTCCAAACACATTGCTTGATTAAACCCTTTTCTTTTATATGTATCTAGATTGAATTATTTTTTAAGAACAAACAGTTTGAAACAAAGTTCTATTTAAAAAATTGACATATGTTTCATAGAGTGTATTTGTGTTTTGCATTCAGAATTTAGATGGAATACTGACATTTGATCTGATACAAAATATTTCTAAATGATACGAAGGATTTAGAATTTATTGCATGACCGAAGTCAAGATTTGAACCTGCATCGTACAGTCACATCTCCTAGCAATACAAAGTAGAACGCTACAGAAACTACACTAAAATGAATGTGCAAATAACCAATATGTAAGTGACTAATATATACGACTCTGCAACAAGGTTTATAAGAGCACAATCATTCAACCATATTGCTGTAGGTGATTTTGGAATGATGTGTTTATTATGAATTGAAACGAATGAATTCAGCGTTTAATCATGCAATTACTTCTAGCCTGAGAAATAACACCAATGTTCATTCGGTCATTGCGTTGTTTTGTTATTTAGAACCGACGGAATTACTTATCTAGAGTATTTAAGCTTATTCAAAGTTGCGGAGTCAATGTCTTAAGAATGAACACCGTTAGTATCAATAGTGCCTGCCAATGTCGAAAACAGAAATTGTTTCTTGATGAAAAGCGTAGACGGATAACCATAAACACTGAATCAGTATACAGACATTTGAGTCAGAAATCTAAACCCATTCTCTTTTTAGGAATTGATATAATAAATAAAATGCATTTGTATTGTTAGCGAATTCATCATAACGGGGTTTCTACAAGTGTAAGAATGACATTATTTTGGTCAGATTGTTTTCAAAGATCATGTAATTGCAAATATTTGTCGATACTACCGCATAAATTCGACAAATTCAAAAGAAATTTTTTAACACATCTCAGGTCAAACTTGTGACCCATAGGTAGAATAGTATTTTTACAATAAGTAAAAATTGTAACTTAAATTGAAGGTCTATTGTGGTCACAATTAGACTGATTGGTATTTTTGATTTTAATATTATATTGTGTATGTAAAATGCAATTTTTTTATATAAAGCAGACGGATTTATTTTACAGTTATAGACCATTCATGTGGCACTGAAAAGAAAATATCAGTTTAAATAGAAATAGTTCTACCTCGCCAGGCAAATAACATAAAGCAACATCTTAGGTAAGATTTTAAGTAATGGTAAAAATCCATTTAGTCCAGAGTTAAAGATTTGGCGAATAATTGCAAGCTGCAATAAAATGTCATCAACTCAGTTGTGACAGGAATATTTTAGGGACAGGATTTTTTTTAATGCAACAAGTTGATGAAGTAATTTTCTGTAACACACATTACCGCTTTTCCTTACAAATCATTTAGAATTAATTCTAGAATAACAAGTCTCTATGAAAGTCATGAAATACGAGGATGTTTTACTTGAAATGTAAATTTTCCTGACAGAAAGAATTTATGATGAATAAAATGCGCCTCCATTAAGGAATTGCATGAATGTTATTTGCAAGATTGATACTAAAGTTTGTATTTCAATGGAACAGAGTATTTATTTGACTCATATATCAAAACTGTTTTATCAACGTGATCATGTAACGACTTTTGTTAATGGATGTACCAGACATTTCTTGCTTAGTAAACAATTATTAAAGTGTAAATTATTCATTCAGTCATAGCACAAACGTTCGTTTGTTAAATAATGGTGTTTTCAATGTACAAATGAGTTTCACTGTGCCTGAAAATTATCTCGGATTTCAACCTTCAACACTGTACAATTAAATTCTAAAGCAAACAATATAAACCCAAAAGTTGTATCCATGTTTGTGTTTCTTAAACGTGGAGCTTGGATGTTTTACTAGAAATATTTCAAATGAAAGGCACCTAGGTAAAAAGAGTTTAGTAATAAAAACAAATGTTTTGCTCGCATGTAACGCATTTCGTACACATTTTCTTTTCAATTTGAGCCAAAAAGATTTAGATTTTTATCATGTCATGCGCTCCAATTATTGAGTTGCTACAGAAATAGGAGAAATAAACACTTTTTGTAGTCACCAAATACACTTTTTTGGTAAAATGTGCATATGAATATATATCACCTGCGTAACAGTACATTAGATTGTATACAATCATTTTTTACCATCCCATGTCAGACACGTGAAGATCTTCTTGATTGTCAATATTTTCGAATAAATTTTCATTCAACTTATATCTCTTGCCAAGTTGCACAGGCACTGAAGGTATTAAAAAAATACATTCCAAAACGTATAAGCTAATTATAAAACTTCGCGAACCTGTAAAAACACAAGTAACGTTCAGTATAACTATTAGTTATCCACTGCTCTTAGAAGGCTGTGGTCATGTGGTGTCTTTTTCTTTTCCTATTTCAAGTATCTCTCATGGGGATTAGATACAACTAGGATATTACCGTCATGTAGTATGAGATTTTAAATTTCCCCCCCTTAAATGCATGTTCTGATTTTGTAACTGTCAAACAGTTTCGGTGATAAATACTGCTTACTGTCCGGTTAGGATAATTTTACAATGACGCAACAGAAGAGTCTACTTTTATCGGGTAAACACGTTATCTTATTTTAAGGGAGAACACTAGGCGTAATTGATGTCAATACATATTATATTGTACATTATATACAGTCGCTGTCACTATAGTGCAGTAGGTAACGACTCCAGTTCCTGATTATTTTGGTAGTATCTAACAGGAGTTCATATAGGGACATGTACATTCAAATTTTTACTCTCTTTTTTCAGTAAGATAGTTAAAATTTATTTCTTCTTTTTTTGTTTCATTGATTTGTTAACTGCTATGATCATTTTAATTCATGTTTTTTCTCATTGTACTTAGAACAAATTAAACAACCATATGAAGATCAAATTTTGCCTTTATTTGACAACTCATCAAACAGCAACAGCTCATAGGAAACAATGTATATACTTTCATTACTTGTTGAAGATTGTCTTGAACAAATCATCGTGATTTTGGTAATAATAATTCTTTGTACATATTCCATTACACGAGATGCCAGTAACCACGAAACGCTCGTGCTTGAAATTGTTATAGAATCTTTCAAAGTTTTAAGCATTTAACTTTCATTTACTGTCTATTGTTTGTCTACAAAGATTTAAAAAAAAATATATCTACGCAATTAAAATTTTACCTGAAGTACTACTGAAATAATTCAATGGAAAAAAATATTAAACTTCAATGAGGATCGCACCAGCCCTTAAAATCTTTATATGTAGACACCCAACGCCCTACCCACTGCGCCAACACACCGCTCTAACGTATGTTCATGTATTTTAAAGCCTATAATCCTTATCTATATACATGCTCTACCTGTTTACGCAATGCTTGTAAGATTTTTTACATTAGATTATAAATCTGCATGGTATACTTTGTCGAACAGCAACAAACTGCAAATGACCCCTATAGTGAGAAAACTAGGCATTTTTAGTATTTTAAATAATGGAAAGGGAATGTTGGCTCAGCTTGGGCGTGTTGTATTTTCAGACAAATATATATTAATTTTGATACTACAATCTGTTTCGCGTTTGAATTATTACTGCAACATGCTATCATTTTATCCAGCCTGTCTGGGACGTGATGCTACGATCTATCCTTCAGATAACAAGTTTTATCGTCAAATATGTCTTATATTCCATATATCAAAAGTAGCCATTGAGGGAATTAATGTTTACAACATGGAATAAATAACATATCATGCACTTTATTCATGAAATACAAGGGACACAATCTGTGCAATTTCAATAGGAAACTTAAATGATATATATGTTTGCTGTGTCATTTTAAGCCTTCGCAATAATTTTGAAGCCGAATTAGACATCATACAGAACTATTTGCAATTGTCTTTTTCAGGTAAATGAGTGAACCCGCCTGGCTCAGGTCACTAACATGAAATCTCCTTAACTCACATTGATTAAAGGTCAACGGTTCAAGTCTACTCGCAACTTCTTATAAAGGACAAGAGTCTCGAATTGTTCCTTCTAAAAAACGATGGTATGGTAAAATGACCGCTTGTACATAACTCAACACTAAAATAGGCGTTAAATATAAAACAGTAAGTGTTTATGTTATTCCAAGGTTAAAATGGTAAACTGGGAAAAATCGGTATAGATCATGGCCTTTTCCCGAGAAAATATGTAAATTAACAAAAAATAAAAAGACTAAAACATCATTTCTCAGTATAACATATATACATACAAGATGAAGAAATGGGCGCGTGGCTTTCATCTTCCCCACGAAACAATTTATAACCGTAGTCAACAGGACAATACGGCTTTTATTTCTTGTTATTTATATTCGACATTGGTCAGTGTAATTGATCTTGGGAGAAAAACCTATAAAATTGTTCGATAAGTTAAATTGAGTTTTTATTTCATTTACCAGGGGGTATATGTTCTGATTCATCAATGCCTCGCACTAGAAACCATATTCTACAATGCTTGGTAAATTAGTTGCAACGTCGCAGCAAATTGTAGAATACTTTACCAACACATTATTCACAAAATGTACTTTTATAGCGAGAATTTAAATAACTGCTAAACATTTTTGCACCTCGAACCATCCTTCCATTTGAATAATGCACTAATTTAAAAGATGCAAATACGTGAAACGGAATTGCTTGTTTTTGTCCTATAATTTCGGTAGAGGACACAAGATTGTGATTACCGTTCAACTCCAGGGAAACTGTTTTAGATTATATTCACCCACTGCGCAGCAAGGTTTACAGACGGCAAATTAACTGTTTATAATAGAATGTTTATGTCATGCACCCATCAGGAAACAGTTCATAACGGAAATATATTAAAAGAAGACATTTTATCTTCTTAATAAGAACCCAGTCCTTTCTAAAGTTTACTTTTGCATCCATTAGTTTATATATTACTTTTAGATGTTCAAAGGAGAATTTACTGAAAATTATTGACTTAACAGCGTGCAATGCAGATCATGATCTGCCTTAATATGCAAGCGGATCATAATCTGCACTTGTCGCTAAGACAAAATTAATTGCCACCAGGAGGCTGAAAGTTACGATGAAATCAGTGATTATTGATAGCTACATGTAGTAACATTATTTATTTCATGCCATGTTTCCATTAGGAAATACAGTTCAGAATCATGGAAAATTCCGTCAGCATGTCGCATTATCTCATTTATCGAATTCTCATTAAAGAGCTAAAATATAGAAGTTCTCCTTGTACAATTCTAAAAAGAATTCAAAGATTTTGAAATGATTCAAAGAAATGAAGAATATAAATATCTTGTCAGATCTATTTTACTTGTAAAACATTGGTGCTCTCTGCAAACGTACACGTTGTTTTCTTATATTTACAAGGGTGGACGGAATAATTCCAGTTTCTTCTGTTCTTATACTTTGATACAAACGGAATATCACAACAGTCGGATGTTCTGCGGGGCGGGGTCGTATCATTCGAGTTGGCTGTATAGTTCCGGATCACACGAGGCTGAAAAACAGCAAGAAAACGTAAATGCAAAGTGTAAATCAGCTATCTGCTACTGGGTTATTTATGCGAAAAAGGCATTACATTCATTTTTTTTCAAATGTTACATGAAAAGCAAAGTGACGACAATAAAAACAAACTTATTTTACTTCAGCAATGTGGATCTAGTTTTCAACCTTTAGTGTGTAGGAATATTACGAGTATATGAATATGCATGTGTGTACAACCTACACGACGTACAGCTAAAATATGGCTTATTTTATCTGATGCGGAAAATTTGATCTGGGGTGTTGTAATTTACTGCACAAATACTTGGGAAAATTCAGATAAACGTAGTAAGTTTATAATAAAAAGTCTGATCTCATTTACGTAGAAGTCAAATTTCAAATTTCAAAGTAGACAGTTGGACAAGTTTAGATCTGACACAAAAATAACACGTAAAAAAGCGAAAAGAAAAAAGAAAACAAACAAGATGCGGCTCTTTAGCACTTCCTTTATTGCGTTGCGCATGTTTGGGGTCATGTAACTGGAAGTCACTGGTGTGGTGGCAATGATCAATTTATCACCGTATCGGTAGTAGTGAATAAATTCGTTTTCGATACTGAAAAGACTTCGTTGAAGTTACTGACATTGAACAAAATTCCACTGGTAAACAGTGCAGTATTCCAAATTTGCTACAAAGGCACATAATTAAACATTTTTTTAACACTCTAAACAATGCAACCAGGGATTTGACGGGTATATTGTCGTAATTGCAAGACTCAGTGTAATTTGAAAATTAAAAAAAAATTGCTTCTTTCTATTCCTTGGTTTTAATCAATCGGCCCCTGTATTAAAGTTGTAAAGTATATTAAGAGTACGCATGTGATTATATTGTTATTGCAAAAAATTTTGAACTTCTGACAAGACTTCTGGCATTTATTCTTGTTTTCATAGTATAAGCTCACCTGATACAAAGGATGACTGTCGACCATGAAAACATTCTAGAGACTACCATCATGTAAATTGGTCAAAATGGTGTTCAATGATTTCTAGGTCAAGTTTGAATCTGGATCATCTGGAGTTATATAGAAAATAGGTCACACAGTCAAATTAAAGAAGAACCTTGTAAACACTCTAGAAGCCACATTTTATAGCCAATCAAATGAACATTGGTCAAAATGTGTGTCTGTGTTATACTGGAATGGTGGTCACCTTGGATCCAAAACTAGGTAACAAGATCAGATCAAGAGATAACTTTTTATTGCTCTAAAAGTCACATTTTATAACCAATTTTATGAGAATTAGCCAGAATCTTCCGGTCTTGATGATGACCTAACTAAATCTGGAACACATATAGATCAAGGTTGATTTTGATCACATTGTGTAATAAGTAGGCCATGCACTCAGGTGGACGATATAGGGTCAAGATGGCTACTCTTGTTGGCAGTTCTAGTCAAGTGAAGAAAATCAGTCGATTTAATATGTCTCTCTCTCTTGTTTTTTTAACGTCTCAAAATCGTGTTCCGAAGTCTAATACAGTTCTGCCTTTAATACAAGTCATCATCATTTCCTTGGGCAACGCTATCTTCTTTGCTGCGATCCGCAGCAACTTTTCTACTTGTTCTCAATAAGCATCAACATTTTCTTTGACCAATGTTTACTTTCGATTCTGGTATCCCCATTAAACATGTAGTTAAACGGATACAAAACACGTCACGACTGGTGATATATATATAACATATGTGTATCCACAGCCAAAAAGTTTCATTTCTGACATCTCTTTAAAAACACGTCAAATTATCTACACAAACGACTTCCGGCTTCACTTATATTTTGCTTTCACATTCCGGCAGATTGAATGTTACAACTCATAACTGCTTTTGTGACTTTGTTGATACTGAAGACTTAAAAAAATGTTTCATGTTTTCTGCTGTTTGAAAATATTTATTGTCTTGCACTGCAGGTCATCTAGCACAAGAACATAATCTGGGCTTACTTATAATCTGCATAGTATTACTTGATTTTTTAAAATCAGTTTGAATGTGTTTTGTACAATCAGTCAAATTATATCTATTTCGTGTAACACTATGACTTGTTTGGCACGGATGATTTTGATAAACTGGTTTTCGTAGATCTCTGGCGTTGACTGACCCGTATTATACTGCTTATAGTTTCTTTGTAACGGCCGATAACATTATCTGCTGTATTCTCATGCTGACAATAAGAGATGTTTCTAATCTCTGAGAGTTGTTTGTGTAGACGTTTCTATGACAAAGACGGGCCGGACTCTACAACATACTGTTATGACCGAACAATATTTGATTTACTGCAACTCGTCACGCCAATAATATAAGCGGTTTTGTCAGATAAATTCATTTTGAATACAAGTTAGTTGGAATTAAGTCATCGACTTTACCCTTGCTGTAGAAATAAATGTTGCATTTTGATCATGCATTTGGTAATTTTGATATGAATTGAATATTAATATTCGACTAAAGTAACTAATTTAAAGATAATCCAATTAATTTCATAGAACGCCAACATACTTTAAATTTCTTTGTTACATTAACTTATTCTACTTTCAATATTTTGCATGCACATATGTCTGACATAATAAATGTACCACAGCTTCTTGTTCCACCAAAACATTAAGCGAGTGTTAGAAAGTTAGATTGATATTTGCTTTGCTTTAATACGAATAAACATAGTTTCCTCAACCCACGTGTCAGTCAACATAAATTTAATTTTTTTTTCCATTACTGTTCACAGTGCATTAAGTCAGTAACTGTAATATGAGAATAAATGTACAGGTTTTATTTTCTAGATTGTTTCTTCGCTTTTGACGGAAGGACATGACGAGTTATTTCTGCCCAATTTCTCGACATTTGTCGAATTAATTTAAAATAGTATATTTCATAAATTATTACTGATACACGTATCATTGTTACTTTCAATTGGCATTGTGATATGATTATGAAAAAAGCAAAATAAATAGGGAACCACCCCAACCCAACCTAAAGAATAGAACAAAAATGCACATTTTCATGACATTTTATGTTTATTTCAATTGAACATTTTAAAAATCAAATGGAGCCATGTAAATCATGAAAACAGTGAAAATGTAGTTCTCTATAATTGTAATGCAATTTTAAAAACATCAAAATTGAAGAAGAATTTGTTTGCCTCTATAAACTCTAACTTAAAGGCTGTTTGCCGAATCGATCATGTCTCTCTCTATTTATACAGCTACCTGCTTTTATATTTTACTCTTTCAACCAAACCTAGATTATTTCTATTTTGCTTTTGATCTTTCTGTTATATTTTAGATTGCTAATATCTTTGTGGCTGACGCGCCAAATGTCTACGCCCCCGCGAGAGGTTTGACATCAAAGGAAGATAGATAGATATAACATAGTTTCATGTAAATCACAAACACGGCTATCTGCGGTTGATAATAATGACCAGCAAACCTAATGATAGACGTCATAAAACTGATATCAATTTTATGACGCCATTTCTTCCTTCCTGACATGTTTAATTCACAAACCGTTTGCTTACATTTTTTCAGATTCTGGTGCTACGGTACTGTAAAACTAGCTGCGCCCATTATCTGGGTCGTTAATAATTATTGTTAGCAGTTTAGACTGTTTCGAATTTTTGGTTTGAAGTTTTGTTATATTCATCTGCATAAGATATAATTTCTGTACTGAGCTAAAATATAGTTTATTTATACAGTATGTACAAATATTTGACATAGTTTTTTGCCCTTTGTTCGAAGAGAACCTTCTGTTTGGTCACTGATTGTGACAAAAAAGTGTAGTAAAACTATTTCAGTACGACTTTACCCATACATTACCGCAAATTACATAAACAGCCATGATTGCTGGATGTACTGAGTGAATTTGCCTTTGAATTGTTGCGCTGACTAAAGAATAAATATTCAAAATATGCAAAACTGTCAATTGCTTGGATGTCAACTAATTTGCAACTCTGAGCGCACACAAGCGTTTGTCATCTATTTTGAAAATGAATTGCACTAAACACAAATTCAGTTCAAAGATATTAATTGTTACGCATTTATTTCCGGAAATAGAAGGAAAAACAAAACTCTCTCAATGCGTTTCGCTAAAAAATGATTTAAAATAAATGTGAATTTTGTATTAACGCTTCATAAACGGTAACTTTATTCAGTGTTGAAAATCATTTATCTCTCTAAAATGCTGCTAATGTTATTTAGACACATCCATATAGAGAAATGCTGAAACTTCGATCTTGCTGCTATAAAAAAAATGAAAAAGTAATGTTCTATAAAATCTAAGTAGTCATGTGCATTTAGTTTAAATTTTTATTCAAGCTTAAAACTAAATGAAACACAAAATTTATATACACATATAAACCAGAGAACCAGTTGAGCCGGGCTAAATTTTGTCAGGCTCAAACCATTGTTTCGAATCATTTAGCAATTCTGAGATTGAAATCAATTGATAAAAAAACTATAATTATCGTCACTGTTCTGCTGTCTTATCGAGTTTTAAATAGTTGTCTGAAAATGGCATAGCACTTGATGATCTTGCTTTTCTCGTTTGTCAAAATTGCTAAGGTAGATCTTGTCTTATTCGTATAATCTAAAGATTGTTCACGACCATTAGCTAAGAGACAGATAGTGTAATACACCGGGAAATTAAATAATACTATTTTAGTAACTGATATGTAAAAGTTATCTTATCTTGTGATAATTTAGGAACCCATAGAATCTGTTCATGACAATTCAAAGAATATCAAAATTTACTGATTGATATTTATTCATGTTAAGATACACATTATAACAAATAATATAAGTTACATATATATATATATATCATAGTTTCACAAACTACTTAAAACAGAGTCAAAAACAGAGTCAAAAACAGACTAGATAAAAACGTAAATCTACCTGAAGGGAGTTCATTTTATCACAGATAGCTTATGAATATTACAATATACTTGTATATTGTAAAATGTATGCCCTAAAGAAGCAAATCTGTTATTTTTATCCTAAGGCTTGTTGAAACTGGACCTTACATTTTGATTATTATATATAGAAAAACATTACTCCCTTGTACCCAGTTTTATGGGGTTACAATAAGTATATTTTACTAACTTTATTCGACAATTATGTGCATTCTCTTAGAGATAAGTCCCATCTGATAATGCATAACCTCTGTTCTGGACAAAGCAGGACATCGAACTTTGTCCCATTGCGTACATAAAGAAATTAGTCAGTAAATCAAGATGTGTTCTTTTTATATCGGCTTTGCATCATTTTGTTGGGTAAATATATAGCACTTATTTCTATGGACACCTTATCTAACATACCTACTTTTATCGTACATTTGATTCTTTCACTTCAATACGGACTCCTTTAATTCATATGTGTAACATAATTGTGTAATTGCAAGTACATGCATATATAAATGTCATTCAAATGAACGTAGTTCAAGGTTTGTAATAATTACTGTGTATTATTGTTTAATGTGTTACTTTTTACAGCATTCACTATTTTCGCCTATTCTTCGGTCTACACATGTACCACGTGTTAAGTCCTGTAACTGTACATACCTATTTTCCAAGATAGGAGTTGATTTTCATACAGCTACGAAATGCTCAAATTAATTTATCCTTTGAATACTCTGCCGAACAGCACGGAACTGAGAAAATTAGGAGTTTTTAGTAGTTTTAACTACAGAAAAGGGAAGTTGGCTCAGTTTGTGCGTGTTGTTATCTCGGACAAACTGATATTAATTTTGATACTGCAATAAGATTCACGTTTGAATTATTACTGCAACATGCCATCATTTCATCCCAGCCTGTCTGGAACGTGATGTTATTATCTGTCCTTAAGAAAACAAGTTTTATCGGTTAATATGTTTGATATTCCCTATATCAAAAGAAACCACTGAGGAAATAAATAATGTAATAACATGGAATAAATAACATATCAAGGACTATATTAATCAATTACAAATGACAACAATCTGTGCAATTTAAATAGGAAAATTAAATGATATATTTTTGCTGTGTCTTTGTCGGGCCTTAGCGAATATTTTGAAGCCGAATAAGAAATCAAAATGAACTATTTACAATTCAAAACTGTCTTTTTTCTAGAAAGTGAGTGAACCCGCCTTGCACTGGTCACTAACACAAATTCTCATTGATTAAAAGTCATGGGTTTGAGCCTATTCGCAGCTTCTAATTAAGATTGAGAGTCTAGTACTGGTCAAATCCCAAAAATGATGGTATGTTAAAATGGCCACCTGTACAAAACAAAACACTTTAATGGGCCAGTGTTAAAATGAAAAAAAAATTGATAGATAATGGCTTTATTCCCGAAAAATTATGTAAATTAACAAAAACATAAGGATCTTTTAAAAATCAGTTCTTAGTGTGACATATACTGTATGAGATGAAAGAAAAACAGTTCAGTAGGTACAGCTCAATCGTCTGCACGAAATAAATTATAGCCGCGGTCAACAGGACAATCGGCTTTTATTTCTTGGAATTTATATATGACATTGGTCAGCGTGATTGATCTTGGGAGAAAAAACCATGAAATTGTCCGATAAGTTAAATTGAGTGTCATTTCCTTTACTGAGGGATATATGTTCTGATTTATCAATACCTCGCACTAGAAACCATGTTCTACAAGGCTTGGTAAATTACACTCAAAATATTTGTTCTAACAGTGTTATCGTGTTTCAAATTTATTCAAATTTCATGCACAACAAAACAATATAAAATTGAATTATTGTAAAAGTTTCAATAATTCATCGCAAAAAATGACTTAAATAGAAATAAAAACAATAGCGTCATTCAAATAAAAATTTTCAACAGGGGAAATCTTTGCGTTTCTAAATCGGTTAAGTGTAGTTGCAACGCCGCAGAAATTTGTATAATACATTTCCAACACATTATTCACAAAGTGTACTTTTATAGTGAGAATAAACATAACTGCTTAACATTTTTGCACCTAGAATCATCCTTTCGTTTGGATAATGCACTTATTTAATAGATGCAAATACGTGAATGGAATTGCTTTTTTTGTCCTATAATTTCTGCCTAAAACAAGTTTGTGATTACCGTTCAACTCCAGGGAAAATAATTTAGATTACATCCAAACGCTGCGCAGCCAAGTTTATAGGCGGTAAAATCACAGTTTCTGCTATAGAATCTTTATGTCAAACACCCATCAGGAAACAGTTCATATCGGAAATATGATAGAAGAAGACATTTTATCACAGAACATTTCGATCATTAATAAGAACTTAGTTCAAACCCCTTTAGTTAAGACAGTACCTTTAACAATATTCACTAAACAGCATGCAATGCAGATCATAATCGCCCTTGATCTGCAAACTTATCATGATCTGCAACAGTCCCTAAGACAAAGTTGCTTGCCACCAGGAGGGTGAGGGTAACGCGGGTAACGCGGAAATTAATATTTGTTGATAGCTAGTAACATTATATTTTCATGCTGTGTTTCTACATTTGTATTAGGAAATACAGTTCAGAATGGAAAAATAAATGTGGGAATTCCGTCTTCATGCTGCATGTCTATCATTTATCCAAACTTTTATTAAAGAGAATACATATAGAAGTCCTCCTTGTACAATTCTAAAGAGTTTTCACAGAATTTAAAATGATTCGAAGAAATGAAGAATATAAAATATCTTTTCAGATCTATTTTACTTGTAAAACATTGGCCCTCCCTGCAAACGTACAATTTGTCTCCTTTCATTTGCAAGGGTGAACACAATAATTCCAGTATCCATTGTTCTTATGCGTTGATAAAAGCTCTGATCGCATTTACGTGGGAGACTTGAAAGTAGACAAATAGAGAAGTTTAGATCTGATACAAAAATAACAAGTAAGAAAGCGACAAGAAGAAAAAACAAGATGCGGCTCTTTAGCACTTCCTTTATTCTCAATACGCATCAAAATTTTCTTTGACCAATGTTTACTTTCGATTCTGGTATCCCCATTTAACAGGTAGTTAAACGGATACAAAACACGTCACGACTGGTGATATATATAACATATGTGTATCCACAGTCAAAAAGTTTCATTTCTGACATCTCTTTGGTAAACAAGTCAAATTATCTGCACAAACGACTTCTGGCTTCACTTATGTTTCGCTTTCACTTTCCGGCAGATTGAATGTTACAACTCATAACTGTTTTTGTGACTTTGTTGATACTGAAGACTTCAAAAAGATTTCGTGTTTTTTGCTGTTTGAAAATATTTATTGTCTTGTACTGCAGGTCATTTAGCACAAGAACATTATTCTGGGCTTACTTATAATCTGCATACTTGGTTTTGTTTTAATCAGTTTGAATGTATATTATACAATCAGTCAAATTATATCTTTTGAGTGTAATACTATTATTTTTTTGGCGCGGATCGATTTTGAAAAACTGGCGTTGACTGACCCGGACTGTGCTGCTTTAAGTTTCGTAAACGTAGTCGATTCTAAAGCTGACAATTAGAGATGTTTCTGATCTATATATTGTTGTTTATGTAGACGTTTCTATGACAAAGACGCGCCGGACTATACTACAACGTTCTGTTATGACCTAATACTATATCATGATCTGCAACAGTCCCTAAGACAAAGTTGCTTGCCACCAGGAGGGTGAGGGTAACGCGGAAATTAATATTTGTTGATAGCTAGTAACATTATATGTTTCATGCTGTGTTTCTACATTTGTATTAGGAAATACAGTTCAGAATGGAAAAATAAATGTGGGAATTCCGTCTTCATGCTGCATGTCTATCATTTATCCAAACTTTTATTAAAGAGAATACATATAGAAGTCCTCCTTGTACAGTTCTAAAGAGTTTTCACAGAATTTAAAATGATTCGAAGAAATGAAGAATATAAAATATCTTTTCAGATTTATTTTACTTGTAAAACATTGGCCCTCCCTGCAAACGTACAATTTGTCTCCTTTCATTTGCAAGGGTGAACACAATAATTCCAGTAGCCATTGTTCTTATGCGTTGATAAAAGCTCTGATCGCATTTACGTGGGAGACTTGAAAGTAGACAAATAGAGAAGTTTAGATCTGATACAAAAATAACAAGTAAGAAAGTGACAAGAAGGAAAAACAAGATGCGGTTCTTTAGCACTTCCTTTATTCTCAATACGCATCAAAATTTTCTTTGACCAATGTTTACTTTCGATTCTGGTATCCCCATTTAACAGGTAGTTAAACGGATACAAAACACGTCACGACTGGTGATATATATAACATATGTGTATCCACAATCAAAAAGTTTCATTTCTGACATCTCTTTGGTAAACAAGTCAAATTATCTGCACAAACGACTTCCGGCTTCACTTATGTTTCGCTTTCACTTTCCGGCAGATTGAATGTTACAACTCATAACTGTTTTTGTGACTTTGTTGATACTGAAGACTTCAAAAAGATTTCGTGTTTTTTTGCTGTTTGAAAATATTTATTGTCTTGTACTGCAGGTCATTTAGCACAAGAACATTATTCTGGGCTTACTTATAATCTGCATACTTGGTTTTGTTTTAATCAGTTTGAATGTATATTATACAATCAGTCAAATTATATCTTTTGAGTGTAATACTATTATTTTTTTGGCGCGGATCGATTTTGAAAAACTGGCGTTGACTGACCCGGACTGTGCTGCTTTAAGTTTCGTAAACGTAGTGGATTCTAAAGCTGACAATTAGAGATGTTTCTGATCTATTTATTGTTGTTTATGTAGACGTTTCTATGACAAAGACGCGCCGGACTATGCTACAACGTTCTGTTATGACCTAATAATATATGATTTACTGCAACTCGTCACGCCAATAATTATAAGCAGTAATGTCCGATAAAATCATTTTGAATACAAGTTAGTTTGAATTAAGTCATCGACTTTACCCTTACTCTAGAAATAAACGTTGAATTTGAGAGTCACATCGTCATTCTCCTAGGTAATTTCGATATGAGCTTACGAGTACTGAATAATATTAAACTAAAGTATATTGTAACAAAATTAATCCAATTAAATTGACAGAACGTTTATATGTTTTGATTTTCTCTGTAACATTATGCTTGAAATATATTACATTACATGTTTCATGCACAAGTACTAGAATTTGAAATCGTAAATATGTCTGAGATAATAAATTTACCAGAGTACCTAGTCTCATCAAGACATCAAGCGAATGTTAGAAAATTAGATTGATATCGGCTTTGGCATTAATTAAAGCCGCAAAAATACCTGTCCTGGTAGGGAGAATTTGGTAGGCGTGTTTATCAGATTACAAGCTCTCACTCATGCAGAGGGACACTGTACCTGTGCTAAATATAACTGAAGTGAAGTGGATAAAATTTACTGGCCATGCTTTGCATTGTATAACCTTTCGATCCATTTATTCCAAATTGTTCCTTTTTAATGAAATGTTTTTGTTTTTATACCCCCAAAACGAAGTTTAGGGGGGGGTATATAGGAGTCACCCGGTGGTTGGTCGGTAGGTCGGTCGGGCGGTCTGTTGCATTTTCCTTGTCCGGAGCATAACTTGAAAACTACTAGTTGGAATTCAATACAACTTCATACAATGGTCAAGCACATTGAGAGGAAGTGCAGTGCACAAGAACTATAACTCCATCTTGACTAATTACAGAGTTATTGCCCTTTATTAGTTTTCCTTGTCCAAAGCATAACTTGAAAACTACTAGTTGGAATTCAATACAACTTCATACAATGGTCAAGCACATTGAGAGGAAGTGCAGTGTACAAGAACTATAACTCTGTCTTGAGTATTTACTGAGTTATTGCCCTTTGTTACTTTTCCTTGTCCAGAGCATAACTTGAAAACTACTAGTTGGAATTCAATACAACTTCATACAATGGTCAAGCACATTGAGAGGAAGTGCAGTGCACAAGAACCATAACTCCATCTTGACTAATTACAGAGTTATTGCCCTTTGTGACTTTTCCTTGTCTGGAGCATAACTTGAAAACTACCAGTTGGAATTCAATACAACTTCATACAATGGTCAAGCACATTGAGAGGAAGTGCAGTGCACAAGAACCATAACTCCATCTTGACTAATTACAGAGTTATTGCCCTTTGTGACTTTTCCTTGTCTGGAGCATAACTTGAAAACTACTAGTTGGAATTCAGTACAACTTCATACAATGATCAAGCACATTAAGAGGAAGTGCAGTGTACAAGAACTATAACTCTATCTTGAGTATTTACTGAGTTATTGCCCTTTATTAGTTTTCCTTGTCCAAAGCATAACTTGAAAACTACTAGTTGGAATTCAATACAACTTCATACAATGGTCAAGCACATTGAGAGGAAGTGCAGTGCACAAGAACTATAACTCTATCTTGAGTATTTACTGAGTTATTGCCCTTTGAAAACTACTAGTTGGAATTCAGTACAACCTCATACAATGGTCAAGTACATTGAGAGGAAGTGCAGTGCACAGGAACCATAACTCCATCTTGACTAATTACAGAGTTATTACCCTTTGTTACTTTTCCTTGTCCGGAGCATAACTTGAAAACTTCTGGTTGGAATTCAGTACAACTTCATACAATGGTCAAGCACAATGAGAGGAAGTGCAGTGCACAGGAACCATAACTCCATCTTGACTAATTACAGGGTTATTGCCCTTTGTTACTTTTCCTTGTCTGGAGCATTTTTCGAAAACTACAAGTTGGAATTCAATACAACTTCATACAATGGTCAAGCACAATGAGAGGAAGTGCTAAGAACAATATCTCTTTTTAGTTTGTTTGCAAAGTATTATGTTACTACGAACTTCTTCAGTTTATAAAGCAGTCTTTTGGGGGTATTAATCACATTTAGTGATAGCTCTAGTTTTAACAGGACTGGCATTTTGTATGTCATTTCTGGATTTCTTTTATAGCTAACAATTTTTTCAGATGTAACATCCCTATTTGTGTTTCCATGCTAAGCCAATTCTTACTTTGTAAATGGCATCTCTTGTCTACAAACTGTAAAAGAGCATTGTTGAAAGAGGTAATGAGTGTCCATACAGTATTTATACTTTTCTGCTTCTTATAAACTGGCAATCCTTTTTAAAAATCAGTTAGAATTTCAACAGCTCTGTCACTTTTCAACTGGAATTTGTAGAGGTTAACTGTTGTCACTATCCATGACTGTTTTAACATCATGATATTTTCTTAAATCCGAAAGACAATGTAAGACTTATGTTAAACACAGTGACAAGGCACAAAATGAAAATTTTGTGGAATGGTGCAGGGCATGCTGAAAAACCAGGGCTGGGCTCGTGGCCTGGGCTCGTGGACTGGGTCCAGCTGGACCCAAGGTTAGTGGACTCCCTGGAATTTAGGTCAGAGTTTCAAAGACACCACCATGTTCTGGAATAACCTCCCACTAATTGATGATAATGGCTATTAAGGGATGGCATAACTTGGCAATGTATAAACAAGCCTTACAACAGGGTTCGGAGAAGGGTCAATGTTTACAGATTTTGAAACAATACACTTTTAGATTGAATATGTGATGCTTGTCTACTGCTAATATTGTAGACATAGTTTTAAAACATTATTATTAAAATGGTATATAAAGGTAACTTTGGTAGGTAGGTTGGTACGTTAAGGCGCGTAAGTTTGTATGTAAAGTGTACACATATGCATTACTTTGCAGCTACATCAGATAGGATACGTTTGTGTTTTTAAATAATTATTTAAAATAGTTAACTTAATTTAATCATCGGTTTAACGACCTTACATTTCAAAAGTGAATATGATATTGTTTTTTCTTATCTTGAACAGCCGGTTCAAACCACTGTCATGGTTAAATTAAATTCATTGAACAGGGAGAAATGCTATCTAAAAGTCCATGAACGTATTTCAATGTTTACCAGACCAAACTTATTATACCCCCACACCCACTCCGCAAAGGAAGTTTGAAAGGGGGTACTAGTACACTGGAGTCAGCATTTTTGGGATTGGTTTGTTTTTTGTCAAATGGCAAGTTCTTTTTGAAGAGTCTATGTTTTAAAACTTAATAAGTATTTAATTGTATACCCAATGAAAAAACCCAACAATATGTTTATCATCACAAAGTGTACCTATTGCTGACTAATAGCACATGTTGAATTAGATCGTTATAATGACTCCATTGAGTAAACGATGCAGGTAACACTTACAGTAATTACTGCCTGCTAATGAAATCTCATTCCAGCCTCAACATGTAAAAATAATGCCTCTTTAACCTTGTGACCACGAGGTTATGACCCTATTGTGTGGGAATTCATGGCCTTGAGACTATAGGTCCATGGCCTTGGGTCCAGCCCACGAGTCCAGCCCAGCCCAACCCACGAGTCCAGCCCTGGTTTTTCAGCATCCCATGGTGCAGGCCTATTTCTCTCATCAAATCAATTAATTCCAATTATCAACAGGGTTGAGATAATATAGGCAATTAGGGAGGACTGTCAAAACAATACACATTCATGGCATCAATTTCACTGATAAACTTTGGGCACTTTATAACTGGCATTTATTTTGTTGCCTTGAAACATTAGCATCTGAAAATAATGCATGTAGTGAGAAAAAGAAGTATGTAATTATCATGACAAAAGAAAAAGGATTTGGTAGTATAGATAAAAGGTTTTTTCACTAACTTGATGAATTATCATTATCATTATTATAAATCAGATTCACAACAAAAAGGTGATTACAACTAAATTACTAACTAGAGGTAGTGATTGTGAATCTCAGTGAATTCTCGTCTGCTACAGAATGCCTTGTGGATGATAAACAAAACCATGTGCTAGTAATGTTTACATTCCTCTCTATCTAGGGTTATGACCTCTAAGCTCCTCCCGGGGAAATTCAAATTTTTGACAGTTGGGTTTAAACTTTTTTGGAAAGTATACTTCTTTGACTTTTATTGAAAAAACTAAATGCACCAATAGAAAAAGAATATTACAAAATACACTTGTGCACATTTTGAAATTTTTTACTTCTGTAGTTCTTTCAGGGTTTTAAAAAAGGGTTCTCTGATGTTAACCATGTACATTTTATATAGAAACCTGCCCCATCTTCTGGCTTTTATATCCCAGTTGGGGGTTTAATACGACAAAACATAGTTTCCTCCACCCACGTGTCAGTCAAGATAAATTTTAATTTGTTTTCTCATTACTTTTCATAGTGCATTTAATCATTAACTGTTATTATGTGAATAAATGCACATGTTTTATTTTGTTGTTTGTTGTTTGTTTGTTTTTTTTTCGTTTTTGGCGCACGGACATAACTTGTTATCTTTTTTGCAGATTTTCACGATATTTGTCGAATTAATTGAAAAGTAGTTGACCTTATTGAAACTGATATAGTATATACTAAAATCGGTCTACGTATCATTGTCACTTTCAATTGGCATTATTATATAATTATGTAAAGGCGAAATACAAAGTCTACCAACCCACCCCTCCCTAAAGTTGAGCCTGTTTTTTATTTTCGTTTTGAAGTTGTTTTCAATTCATCTGCGTAAGAGTTTATTTCTGTACTGAGCAAAAATATAGTTTATGTATAGTTATAAAGTATGTACAAATATTTCACAGACTATTTTGCTTTTTGTTATATGAGAAAATCCATAAAATAACATAACATAACATATCTTTATAGGCATTAATAGTACATAGCAAATTGTATAGCCTATTCATACATTTACATGTACAGTATGATAGAGCATGCAAAAAGTAATGACATTGTCTTAATCAATCAGCAATTTTCTGAGAACTTTAAACATATATTCTTGTTGGAATCAATTAGTAATTTTCCTTAGAACCTAAAATACTTTGTGTATTAAACCAGTTTCAGAATTACTTGTATAATACACTTTGAATTCGATAAAATTTCATTAATTAACCTGTCTTTTTTAAAAGGCAATGTTTAAGAATTAAACAAAATTTCTAATAATTTTATTAGAATTAAATGACATTATGGATTCAAATTTTTGTAATGGCCAATGGTAGTAGTAAGGTTTGACAAATCGTTTACGTAATTCTGAGTATTTTGGACAGACGAGGAGAAAATGGTATTCTGTTTCAATAGCATCCATGTTGCATCGTAAACAGATTATATAATTTCATGGAATATTCATATGTCTTCCGTTTTCAATGGCTAAATTGTGGGCTGATAGTCGGAATTTTGACAAACTTATTCTATATCTATTTACATGTATGCAGTTCAGATATTTTTCTATATTGAGTTTGTGTTTGTAAATAGAATATGATAAAAGTCTATTAGAATTGTTTATGTTTGAATACCAAGTTTGTTTGTATGTATCTAATAGTCTTTGTTTGACAGATTGAAAGCTTATCATATTGATGTTTGGATTGTCCCAGTAGTTTGACATACATATTTCGTTCAAAATGTTCTTAACAAGAAACGCCAAGTTATATCCTCCATACATACAATAACTGTAAGCATCTTGATTTAACATTTAAAAAATCTATTTAACTTGCCATTGGGTGTTTTCAGTCATATTTAAAATGTTGATATAATACTTTATAATGGTAGATTTACGTTTGATTTTCATCGGATATCTTCCTAACTCACCGTATAAACCATCTAGATTGGTAGATTTTCTTAAACACAAACCTTTCTTAAAATTTAACAAGTTCAATATCTTTACTCTCATAATAGCCCTGGACCTCAGCACTACAGTCAAGGACATAACCGACCAGGTTGTCAAATAATTTACATTTATCACAAGAAGATAATCCTAACTGATTAAAAACCATGAATAGATAAAGTTAAGCAAAATTTGAAAGTACAATTTTTATGTAAATGTATACCCAAATATTTGAAAGAATTTATGACTTGGAATTGACGAGCATTGTTTTGTTATAAGTAAAGTCGTGAGTAGAGTGTCTTTTCTGGTCAAATATGATCATTTCCGTCTTTTTAGTATAGTTTTTACATTAACAGCCATTGCTGACTGTACAAAGTTAATTTTCCTTTGAATTGTAAATATGCAAAACTGTCAATTGTTTCGATATCCGCTAATTTGTACATGTAACTCGGAGAGCACACAAGCGTTTGTCATTTATTTTGAAAATTCATGACATTTCACACGAATTCATTTCAAGATGTAAATCGTTACGAATTAACTTCCGGAAATAGAAGGAAACACCACACACACTCAATGCGTTTCGCGAAAAAAATTGAAATGAATGTGCATTTTGTATTAATGCTTAATAAACTGTAACTTAATTCAGTGTTGAAAAACGAAAACTCATTTTCATTTGTCCCTCTTAAATGCTGTTACTTTTATTTGCACACATCCATATAGAGAAGTGTAAGAAAGATAATGAATTATGTTTTATAGAATTTTGATATTCATGTACATTTAGTTTAAATACTTATTCAAGCTACAAACTGAATGACGCACAATATATATATACACATACAAACCCGAGAAACAATGGACTGAATGGGGCCCGATTATGTTAGTCTCAAACCATTGATCCAAGTTATTCAGGAATTCTGAGAATGAGATCAATTGATAAAAAACTATAATTATCACCACTCTTCTGCAGTTCTTGTTAAAGTTTTAACAATTATCTGAACATGACAACACAATTTGTGCCATATTTTCTCGTTAGTTTCTAAGGTCTGGAGTCAATATGAACGATTTGAATGTTTGATACGGATCCCCATGATATCAGAATGTGGTTGTTACTTCGTGTCTTATTCTTATAATCGGAAGAAATTCCACTTACATTTTTGACAGAAATATTACACCTTAGGGACATTTAGTGTATAATAGCGAGAAAATAAATAAGATTTTAGTAATTGAGAAGTAAATGTGAACAAAACAAGGAAATATTTTAGGCACCCGGAAGATTGCTGATGAGACAACAAAGAAATATCACTACAAAGAAAATATGCCCTAGTTTGAAGGAAACAAATATGTAACTTCTACCCTTGTTAAAACTGGACCTTACATTTGGATTCATACATATAGAAAAACATTACTCTCTTGTACCTAGTTTTATGGGGTAACGATAGCTCTTTTATCCTATTTTGTATCGGCAATTGTATTTTTCTAAGCCATGCGTCCCATATGAATATGTGTAACTTCTGTCTTGGGCAAAGAAGAACCTCGAACTTTGTTTCATTTTGTACATAGATAAATCAGTTCGTAGACCAAGATTTATCCTTTTCAAACTGTTTTGCATCATTGTGTTGGGTATGTATATTGTACGTATTTTATTGACACATCCCGTTCGAGTAAACTAGAGCAACTTCCTTTCTTGGCCAGGATAGGATCTCAGCTATAATCTCATTAATAGCTATTGCTCTATTTGCTCTACTTTTACCTTGCATTTTAAGCTTTAACTTCAAGATGGACTCCTTTGGTTCACACCTAGGTTCAATTGCAATTAAAAATGTCATTAGAAAAATCAAGAATGTGAAATAATTGCTTTGTATTACTGTTTTAAGTGTTACATTTTACTGTCACAAAATTGCATGCATTCACTATTGTCACCTATTCTTCGGTCAACACTAACCACTTGTTAAGTTCGATATATTTATCTACCTTTCTCACAAGCTATGTTGACTTTCATATAGCTTCAAAATGTTTTTTGTACGCATGCATTAAACGCCTTTTTAAGTATATTGTCTTTATATTTTTTCACTGTTCGATTTTAAAATTTCTGAAAAATGTAAATTATGTAACACCCTTGTTTCATTTTCATTTATCTACTGCTCAGAAATATTGGGAGGAAATGTTGGAAAAGATATAGAATTAATAAGCACAAAGTTTTGTAGAAACTCTCTAAAGGTAAACACATCAACACTTTTATCTGGGCTGTATGGTGGTGACCAATGGCAATCAGCAGACAACTTAATATGATCAGATACTGGATAAAAATTCAAATATTAGGCGATAATTCTCTTGTTCAGAGATGCATAGTATATTCAAGGAAGATGCAGTAAAATAACTTACATACGAAGGCTTGAATTGGGCTCTAAAATAAAATATATTCTTGATAGGCTGGGTATGTCAGATACTTGGTATAATACTAAAAGTTATAATTTATCATATGATACTATTAAACAAGGAATAGATAACCAGTATCACCAAACTTGGTATGCAGATATAAACAATTCTTTAAGATTAATAACATATTCTAGATTTAAACACATCTTCAAGCTCGAACCATATCTTGACTTACGTATTATATTTAGAGGAAAAAAAAACAAATTACACTAAGCAGATTTCGTTTATCATCAAATAATTTAGAAATTGGAAGAGAGAGGCATAATAAAGAAACGAAATAATTTGCAAATTTGTAATTCTGATAACATGGAAAATGAGTAATATTTTTTATTAAATAAATATGCACTCCGTTTACAGATTTACGCAAACAATATTTGAAATCTTTTGTTATACATGGCCAACGTTAAATAAGTTTGATTCACTTATGATTCCAACAAATAAAAAGAAATAGTAAACCTGTCAGTATATTAGTATTTTGCGAATAAACGTAGACAAGAACTAGATTTATTTTTCTAATATTTAACTTGTCAAAGTATCTATATGAATGTCAAATATTAAAAAGTTTAGTTTGAAATAAATTTTCCTTGAATTCGGTGACATTTTTTATGTTTGTCAACCTTATGTTACAAAAGATGTATAAAAAATTTACTTAATGCCAAATGAATGTCAATGGTATGAAAATTTGGACTCAGTGTATTCCTTAAGAGCTAATCGAAACGGGAAGGTCGGCTCAGCTTGGGCGTGTTGTATTCTCAGATAAAATACATCAAAATTTGATTCTACAATCAGTTTCACGTTTGAATTATTACTGCAACATCATTTTATCCCAGCTTGTCTGCAACGTGATGCTATGATCTTTCCATAAAAAAAGTTTTATCTATAAATATGTCTGACATTCCTTGCTATTCCTTATTCCTTAAACTACTTGGGGAATAAATGTTAACAACATGGAATAAATAACACATCATTGACTTTATTCATGAATTACAAATGTACATAATCTGTGCAATTTGAATAGGAAAATTTAACGATTATGTTTGCCGCGTGAAAGCCAAATACTTTGAAGCAAATGGAAGTGTCAGTAATTCAAGACGGTCTTTGTCTAGTTAGGGAGTACACACTGCCCGGCTGATTTCCATAACATGAAAGCACATAAACTCTCATTGAGAAAAGGTCATCGGTTCGAGCCTGTGTGCAGCGTCTTACAAAGGATGAGAATCTAGTATTGGTCCTTCCTAAATACGATGGTTTGATAAACTTCCCGCTTGTTCATAACTTAATGAATGGGCGTTAAAAACCAAGAAAAATAACCACAAGTGAATCCTTATGCTTTTCCCAAATATTGAATAGTGCAAAATTATGAGAATTTTTAAAATAGCAATTATCAGCATGACAGACGTGCAAAAGAAGAGAGTGTAAAGAAAACAGTTCAGTAAGTACTTTTCAATCTTCACGAAATATTCACGAAATAATTTATAACCGTGGTCAACAGGGCAATTGGGCTATTATTTCTTGGAATTTATATTAGACATTGGTCAGTATGATCCAATGACACGATTGATCTTGGGAGAAAAACCATGAAATTGTCCCAAATATTAAATTGAGTGTCATTTACTGATGCATATATGCACTGGTTCATCGTTGCCTAGAAACCATATTCTACAAGGCTTGGTAAATTAGATCCAACGCCATATCAATTTGTAGAATGCATTACAGACATATTATTTACAAAAAAGTACTTTCATAGTAAGAATTTGCATAACTGCTGAACATTTTTGCACCTCGAATCATTCGTTCATCTGAGTAATGCACAAAATTAAATCTAAAAGATGCAAATACGTGAAATGGAATTTCTTGTTTTTGTCCATTTTGGCAAGAGAACACAAGTTTGTGATAACCGTTCAACTCCAGGGAAAATAATTTAGATTATATTCAACCGCTAAGCAGCCAGGGTATAACAGTCGACAAAATGACTGTTTCCGCTATGAAAGAAGAATCATCATATATTCCATCAGGAAATACAGTGCATAACGTCAAAATAATTCAAGAAGTTCTATTCAAAACATTTCTATCTTTAATCAAAATTCTTATCAAAGTATTAAGTCCTCACTCCGGTAAATTTCTTAATGGACTTTTCGATCTTTTAGTTGAGTCAGTATCTTTAGTTGTTCAAAAGAGAGATTACTGTTAAAAAAATATTGACTCATAAGCGTGCAATGAATCTCATGATCAGCCTTGAAGTGCAAACTGATCATGATCTGGGCTAGTCGCTTCTACCAGGAGAGTGAAAGTTACGATATAATCAGTAATTATTGATAGCTAGTAACATTATCTGGTTCTTGCAATGTTTCCATTAGGAAATACTGTTCAAAATGGAAAAATAATTGTAGGAATGCTGGTATCACGCCACATGTCTATCATTTATCATTAAAGAGCTTAAATAAAGAAGTCCTCCTTGTACCATTTTAAATATCTTTAAAGAAATAAAAATGATTCGAAGAAATGAAGGCTATGAAGATAATGAATTTTTGTCAGATCTATTTAACTTGTAAATCATCGGCGCTCCCTGCAAACGTACAATTTGTTTTCTTTTATTGCAAGGGTGAACGGAGTAATTTCGGTTTCTTCTCCTCTAATACTTTGATACAAGCTCTGGTCGCATCTACATAGAAATCAAAATGATATACTTAGAAGTGGAAAGATAAACACTTTAAGATCTGACACAAAAATAACAACGAAAGAGAAAAGAAAAAAGAAAACAAACAAGACGAGGCTCTTTAACACTTGCTTTGTTCTTAATTTACATCAGTATTTTCTTTGGCCAATGTTCACTTTTGATTCTGGTATCCTCATTAAACATGTAGTAAAGCGGATACAAAAAACATCATCACTAGTGATTTATATGGCCTTTATGTGTCCGCAGTTCCAAGAGGTTTCATTTCTGATATATCTTTGACAAACACGTCAAATTATCTGCACAAATGCCTTCCGGCTTCACCTGTGTTTCGTGTATTACTTCCCGGCAAACTGAATGTTACTTCACGCCACTCACTGGCTCTGCATTCTCTCAAATAATTCACTGCTGGTATACTGCTGGTGGATTTCTCTATAACTCTGAAAGCACGTTAGAATACAGGTGATCTTTTATGTCATTAATTGGATTTTCTAGTAAGAATCACATTATTCGCTTTACGTAATAATTTAGTTACCAATAATTTATAGGATGGTCGAAACTGAAAGAGATTTATATAATTATTATGACAGGAGGATATAAAAGCCGACATATTCACCGAAAAAAATATTTTATTGCTTTCTGGTTCTATTGCACCGTCGGGAAATATCAGCAAAAGTCAATAGATGTATTATGCAAAATGATGCGATAGGGAGTTTTATCAAGCGCGTTGCAATGTTGGAATGATGATTTATATGCGTTTTTCAAACAGAATTCATACAATGGATTCTTAACACTGAATATGTTGGACTGCTAGCGATCTGGAATCAGTTTCCTGTAATTTTTAATTGTTATATTTTTTAAATACAATAAACTTTACCATCTGAGTATATATATACTTTTCATTTTTACAATTATCTGAATTAATTTATTTCTTGAATAATTATTTATTAATTCAATTAGGTATTTAATTTTTTGAATTAAAGTTGCAACATAATAAATTTGAAATTAGATATATTTTAAGTAGAGTTACAATAAAATATCTGAAGTGAATTTCGTGCAGGCTATTAAATGACCTGCTGAAAATATCAATTAATATTGTTAACGTATCGTTAAAGTTAGAATATAATAACGTGTGTTTTTTGTTGTTATTTTTTTTACTACTATAGAAATACATATTTCTACATTTTCAATTATTTTCTTGTATGTCAGTATAACTGTGGACATTAACTTGATTTATTTTCAAACTGATATATCTTGCAAAACAACAAAATCAGTTTACAAACGATTAGTTAACGCATTTTGACGTTAACAAGTCTCAATCAATAATTTATACTATGCAATTGTCGTTCGTTTATTGTCTTCGGTCAGCATATAACGTAATTTCCTCAATGATAGCTAACTGCCTGTCGGCTACAAACTGCCGTTTCCTTGCTTTTCATTGTTTTATGCACGAAACGTCGTCAAATTACTCCGAACCAATTGCCTTTTTATTCGCAGGAATCGTCCCAATAACAAAGCTAGTGTCGTCTGCTGAAACAGTTTGAGAACAGTTCTGAAAAGAGCGGAGCCTATCGTCTCTGCTAAACCGTGCGTGATATATTTCTAATTAAATTCTTTTGTGGAGTGTCACGTGATTCATTAAAGGATTTTAATACATACAGTATTTGAGATTATTACAAAAATAAATCGAAGATTTATAACGTGTGCAGACCTTAAAAAGGAAAACAAAAAAGCGGGCTTCCTGACATTTGCTTTAAATATCTCGGCAGCAATGAGCGTATGTTCAGCGACGGCGGCAGCAGCGAGACCCGGTGCCCGTCGGGAGTCTCGCAGCTCCAGTTCTCGTGCCAGCACCACGGACGCTCACTTCTTTATGGACAGGTCGGGCTCGAAGCAGATGGATCCTAGGTAAGATTTTAAGCTTGAATTGTAAAGTTAAATCTAAATAAAAAGCGGATTTAAAATAATATTTAACAGGTAAGACAATATGAGTATAAAACGACAGAATGCGAGAAGACTTTTAAGAAAACAAGTTTATGTACAGTAGTTATTTTCTAAAACCGTCTGGTACAGATCCAGTTCGTTTAACAGGCGTAATTGGCGACCGTCAATATTGACGAGGTAACGGAATATGGACCAGGTTGCCGACGCTTTGTTCTAACCATACTTACATTGTATCAAACTCATGTGTTGATACAATAAAATATGATTTTAAAAGTGCCGACGCTGATTTGAAAAGAACGGAAAGTCATAAATATTACGGAATTCCTGCGTACCGCTCTACAATGGAATCTTAAGAGTATTAATTTGGGCAAGCCTATTTCTTTAAATAGGGACGTGTTGCTGAATTGTAATTCGAAAGCTAACCACTTAAATCCTGATCAGACGACATTATATTTGTCATCTGCTTTGGAACTGTTCAAAAACTATATATCTTAGTAGTAACTTAACACGAATTGGTGTACGACCATCGGTCATTCCGACCTTAATTTTAATTTAGGATTCGTTTTCATTATAGACACGACAAACGGTTGTCAAGAACACTACGTTTAATGAAGCCATCGAAAGGTTCGGTGTAAAGGGATCAGATATTATGAACTTTTAATCATCGTTCGTTAATCAAGTGTGCAGATGAACATGAAATAGAATCTCCTTTTATCATTTAAGTATGTATGCCAGTACTGGACTCCGTAATCTCAAGCATAACATGTTGCTTTTTAAAGTCCAAGGATCTTTTTCAATTTGCTGATATAATAAAAAAAGACTGACATGATAATGATAGAACCATATTCTATTCACTCTAAAGCAATGTTGACATAATGCCTTTCTTTCGTATTCAAGTCGTTTCGTCATGCAATATCATTGAAAAAATACCGCGCTATATTTCTAACATGTACTTTTAGATTCAAAATGCAAAGTTATGAATGTTTTTGGTACAAAAAAGGCCAGTTCTGTCGGTAAGACAATCTTTTTGGATAAAAATAAAGCTACTTGTAATTGTGGTCCTGGGACTTATCATATAAGTCTGTGTTTTGTTTCTCTATATTATCGCTCTTGTGTTGTAAATAACCGTCACTCAAAACAGCGAATAAACTAATAGACGTTTTATTTTCAATGTCATTTAATGGGACTTGGCAGGGATGTTTAAGACTAAATTAATATCCATTTTTTTTCTTTTTGGACATCCTAGATATAGTACAATGAATTCTTGCTGTGTTTATCACTTCTAATATAGCGTTGTATGAAATGTGACACGGAGAGCAAAGAATCAAACGAACACACAGACTGTCGGGCACACAGACTGTCGGACACACAGACTGTAATACGCTAATTACGACATCTGATTAGAGGTAATTTGTACGATCGTGCGAGAGAACGGACAATGACGTCAGCGCTTTATTTTTATTTTTACGTGCAAACGTAATAAAGTTTTCCAAAGACATCAACATTTGTTTCGTTTCGCAAAAGAAAATGACAACAAAAACATTACATAAAAGCTGCTCGCTCTCAGATATTGGTGAAAAAGTAGGTTCCTCTAATTGCATGAAGTTAATGATTTTTAGAACGAATCATCAAAGGAAAAGATTCCAGCACAAATTTCTTTACAGTAGGTCTGTAATTTTTGAAATTATACACTACCAAATTATCAAGCGTTTCAAACGCTTTTGTAATCCCGAAATAAGCATATAGGGTAGTGGTGCCGTAAAACCAAACTCATCGACATTTTCAATAGATATTCTCAAACTGCTATTTTGGTTTTTACTTGCTGTATTGATCTTAACATTTACTTTAACATTTTATGTTTTGATAGAATATTTTGGAGAAATTAGAGAAAGAGCAGCTTTAAATTCTAGTTGTATTTACCCAAGAGCATAAATCATAACCGGCTTTACATTTATTTTAGCCTTAACGTCTTGTACGAGGGTTTAATATCAAAATAATTATATTTCATATTCATCACGTTAGTTATTCGTCTTTCATTGTAAACGATGGCAGCGTAAATATGCACTGAAGGCAAAATATTTGTTGAGGTATTTGATTAACACTTTAATAACATATCAGAATAATCTATTTAGGTGCATTTTGCCGCCAGTGGAGAGCGCTTACCTCTCCGATACTGAAAGATGCATTGTGGTAAAATAGGTGGACTGTAATAAGATTGTAGTTAAGAGCTGATCATTTATCTAATATGCAAAATAAATGATACCATGCATTATTATATAAATATAAGGAGACAGATTTATACGGGATCTTGGACAAGTAAACATCACTTGTGAAAATCTTCCCAATACAAATTGCAGTCACGAAAAATTAATACAGTACCGTACAATTACAATTATGTTTATCGAATTTCTGCAAAGCCAAGTTAACAGTTTAAGTCAAGCGAAAAGATGTTTTTCCTTATTAAAATAATTACGGAATTTAAGGTGTTAGAAAAGAAGCCATGTCCCTAGCATTGTGCTTTGGTAGCTTGGCTCAGTCACGTGACTGCTACCACGCATAACCCTTTGGGTAAATTCATTTTGTCCAGAACTTCAGCTTATAGCAGGTTCTTGTAATATCACGTGACTAAATGTTACACGCACAAGTTATTTTGGTACCTCCAGATCAATTTCATCGACACATTATACAAAAAGTACAAATGAGATGTTAATAGGGCGTAGGCAATTGGGAGATGATTTCTCATTATGCAAAGAAGTCATTAGTTTTGTCATGTATATTTTTGCTGTCACGCGAAACTGTCGTGGGAGATATAGAATATTAAAGCTCAGCATCTTTTGCTGCCCACGACAAGCCAAATCGTACGATCCCAGCAGCGTGAAATTTTGGTTTTAATCAAGCATGCACAGTTCCTATTTCATGCCCATATTTATAGAAATTGATAACTAAACTACATAAATCAGTGTGAACAATTTAAAAAAGGAAATATTTAGTATTTTTGTTCAATAAAGAATAATAACTTTCGGTGTCTTGGGAAGATTGCAGGGAGTTTAGTACTGTAAATCGGGTGATTTTTGCGGGACGACAATTTAATCAATTTCAAGATTTAGTGCAAAGAATTTCCTTTGATGGGATTTGTGAACTTGTATTATACCCAATGAGATCCAGGTGAGCGATATTGGACCTCTTGTTTTCAGTATGTTCTCAATTGTTTTAAAATTAATTAAAGTTATATTTTAAAAATAATTATAAAGAAACGGGGAAAACTCAAACTCGAAGCCAACGAATTCAATCATTATTTGCAATTACGAATGTAACCAGTTAAATAACTGGTACGAATATTTGCTTTTATAATTAAGTAAGAACCAAATAATAAAAATGAGTGAGTGTACGAGCGTTTATTGAATATTAGATGAGAAATGGCTACGTCTATTAGCTTATATAAACAAACATTTAGTGCAAAGAATTTTTCCGGACTAAACCAAGATTTCTTTCTTCGTTAGCATGAATGTTTGCTATTCATTTTGTATGAAGTCAAGCTTATTGCTATGTACCCAGTGTAACCCTGCCTTTATATAATTGCCTAAGCACGTTTTGTCCACGTGTTAATACTCTAAATCATATCAATCATGATTAGCATTATAAAGAATATGAACACCATGTTATATACGTCATAGTAAACATGCAACATTTAGCATAATATAATAACTTCGAACAATATATGTATAACAGATTTACAAAAAAATGAGACACTTTCAGTTCGTTTTGTTTTATTTCTGACCAAAATCGGCCGCAGAAAACAATTAACGTAAGACGTGATAAGTGATCAATTACCTCATCTCTTCAGATTGTCTCATAACATACAAACATACATTTTATCATTGGCAAAAAGAACACTCAAAAATTATTCAAGTAAAACCTCGTTTATCATCAGCGTCTCATTGGTGCCAAATATAAATATAGACAGTGTACTTATATCGTTCCAAAGAATCCTTAATCATCTGTATCACGTCTGTACCTGTCTTGCACGATTTAATCCAATCGCTATTGACCAAGAAAATAATTTATCTGATTGGAACCACTACTTTAACGACATGGTCTTGGCCAGACGCCATACAGTAGTCTTGTAATACAAAGTCTTCACAATAATAGGAATACTTCTATTGTCCTATCTATACGAATATCTTTCATCTAGAGGCTCCATGGGTATAATCAATTTGTCATCATGTATTGTAATTTGTACTAGTCATGTTCGTACACTCAGTTTTACGTATGCAAATATCTAGCAACTGTACGGCCTTCGAATTAATCGGCAGAGTTTTGTTTGCATTTCATAGATGATTTTTTATGGTGGTGTCGGAGAATGAGTTGAAAGAAGGAGTTTGTGTGTGGGGTGGGGGGTGGGGGTTAGATATGTAAATTTTAGCTTTTTACCTAAAAATCGTTCTGGTAAGGAGCAGTGTAAGACTAGCGTTGTCAACTTGTTTACACCAAAATCAGTTAGCTTGGACCCATGACCTTCAGTCAGTGAGATTTGTAGTGAAGTTAGCGACTTCAACAGTCGACCACGGACGCAGGTCGTAATAGATAAGTCATCGTTTAGTTTATGTTAGTTTATTGCGTGCTTGGTTAAATTCAGTGAATTTAGGGTAATATGTCAGTCAAGTAACAAATATATGTGTATACTAACGTTAACTGACTAGTCTGCTGCGTCACCGTTGGATTTTCCTACACTTACTGTGTTCAAAAGTTGAATTTCTATAAGTATCAAACAAGACCATAGCGCTACATAAGTTACACAACTTTTATCGAAATGCCACTGAAAAACACAAACTTTTAAGATCATTTATAGCTGTGTGGCAGTTATTTTCTCTCAATGCACTTTTAGCTCTTTTTTTCCACATTTGGGACCGGTTCCATTATCAATTGCTCTCCGTGGAACTTGCTTTTAATTAACTGTTACAGGACCCCGGCATGTCAGAATTATTCACAATGTGGACGTCGACACGATTCATTAATGCTTTTCAGTCAATAAGTTCCGGGAAATGTTGGCTTACTGTATTTGAAATGTAATTATAATTGCTAATGGATAACTAATTTCGTGAGTTTTATACAATTCGTTTCAAGACGTCTCCGATCATAGAATATTCACTTCACTCAGTGGCAATGAAAGCAGTGGTTTTATTTTCAAGATTTTTACGCTTTCTATTTCTTCAAGGAGAAATCGTGAATTTAAGAAAATTAGCAACATTTTTCGAACAAATCATCCCCGTAAATTCGAGTTTCCGGTTCGAATATTCATGACCTCACTAATGATCGATTTTAGGAGAAATTTTGCGAAATTTTGCCGTCGGGAAAATCTCCCAATTTACATGATTTTGATTTATTTCTAAAAACGTGTTAGCGTTATCAAATTAAATAACTTAGTCTGAATTTTCTCAAGAATACACAAATATGTATCATCGGAAGCACGGAGGAGCCACGTGCATCACTATATACAACATCCTATGCTTGCGAGGTGTTAGAAATATAAAACAAATATCGTGACCACCGAAATATTGTAAGCAATGAAATTCACATACATGTATCTTTTCTATGTTTATTTATTATCCAGAAAGCCATTCAAAGCAATTTATAATGATCTTATAATTGAATTCCAGCAACAAAACGTCTATGGACAAGGGGTAAGAAGGACGTACACTTGTACACAGTACTATTTCACTGAATGCATGATGCACAAATACCCTTCAGCAAATTACTTGTTCACCCTTCACCTTGTCAGAAATGATTAGTTTCTCCTTATATATCTTCATTACGCCCGGCACTTTCTTCGATTACATGTAACTGTTTAGTTTTCACAACACCAAATACCACTTGCTAATGTATTATCATCAATCTGATTAAAATCATCTCCTCAAAAGCGCTACAATGCAGAAGATCGTGAACTTTAGTCAGATTCAATTATCATGTACTGTATTTTGCATAAAAATTCATACTATATTATTCAATACGTCTTCATACAAGTTGGTAACGACCTTTCGTAAAAAAAGCCGCAGAATCTGTAAAGACCTACTGTTTTTTATGCCCCCTAAGGGTAGCATATTAAAATTGTACCGGCCGTCTGATCGTCTGTCCGTCTGTCCGTCCGTCCGTCTGTGCGTCCCGTCTTACAAATTCGCGTCCGGACTGTAACTTTGCCATGCATCGAAGGATTTTAAAATAACTTTTCACAAACTTCTAGCACATCAAGACGACGTGTCGCGTGCAAGACCCACGTCCCTACCTCAAAGGTCAAGGTCACAGTTGGAGTTTGAAGGTAATTGAATCCTCTATACATTGTATATGCACATATTCGTGTCCGGACTGTAACTTTGTCATGCATTGAAGGATTTTAAAATAACTTGGCACAAATGTCTAGCACATCAAGACGACGTGTCGCGTGCAAGACCCACGTCCCTACTTCAAAGGTCAAGGTCACATTGGAATCCTGTATATATTCACACATTCGTGTCCGGACTCTAAATTTTGTCATGCATTGAAGGATTTTAAAATAACTTGGCACAAATATCTAGCAAATCAAGATGACGTGTAGCGTGCAAGACCCACGTCCCTACCTCAAAGGTCAAGGTCACACTTGGAGTCTGTAGGTATATGGAAACATTTTAAAATATGACACAAATGTCTGGACTAAATTTTGTCATGCATTGAAGGATTTTAAAATAATATGGCACAAATGTTGAGCACATCAAGATGACGTTAGACTGCAAGAGCCACGTCCCTACCTCAAAGGTCAAGGACATTAATCCTTATATATGGACAGATTCGTGTCTGGGCTGTAACTTTTTAAAGCATTAAGGATTTTAAAATAACTTGACACCAATGTCTAGCTCTCAAGCCCATAGGTTTGCATGGATTTTAAAGATTATATACCACAATCGAGCACATAAGGACAAAATTTAGTTGTGACATGGCTCATTTTCGGGACATTAGGTCAAATGTGAAGGACAACCTTGTTTCTCTTGGTTTCTAAAATGCATGTTATTTACCCCAGATCTCCATAATCACAGGTCAGAATTTAATGATAATTCACACAGGTAATGAGTACAATGCTTAGTTGTGCATGGCTCATGTTTCGGATCTCTAGGTCAAATGACAAGGTCACAGGGGCTCGAGGTAGTAAACTTTTGTGGACGCTAGATCTCCAAAATCCCTGGTCAGAATTTAATGATACTTCACACAAGGGATAAGTACAATGCCTAGTTGTCTATGGTCTATATCTCGAGTCACTAGGTCAAAGGGCAATGCCACAGGGGCTCGCTATAGTAAAATCTTGTGGACGCTAGATCTCCGAAACCCCTAGTCAGGAATTTAATGACACTTCACACAAGTGATAAGTACAATGCCTAGTTGTCTATGGTCTATATCTCGAGTCACTAAGTCAAAGGGCAATGCCACAGGGGCTCGAGATATTAAAATCTTGTGGACGCTAGATCTCTCCGAAACCCCTAGTCAGAATTTAATGACACTTCACACAAGTGATTAGTACCATACATAGTTGTGCATGGTCAATGTTTCAGATTACTAGGTCAAATGGCAAGGTCACTGGGGATCGAGATAGTAAAATTTGGTGGACGCTTAATCTCCAAAACCCCTAGTCAGAATTTAATGATTCTTCACAGGAGTGATAAGATCCATGCATAGTTGTGCATGGTCAATGTTTCAGATCACTTGGTCAAATGGAAAGGTCACAGGGGATCGAGATAGTAAATTCTTGTGGACGCCAAATCTCCAAAACCCCTGGTCAGAATTTTATGATACTTCACAGGAGTGATAAGCACCATGCCTAGTTGTGCATGGTCCACGTTTCGGGTCACTAGGTCAAAGGTCACAAGCGCTCGAGATAGTAAAATCTTGTGCGCTTTTAATCTCCAAATCCCTTGTTCATAATTTAATTACCGGTATATTTCACAGAAACCTTAAGATGTGCAGTACCAATAATAAAAGCATCAAATATTACATACATTTTATATACTGTGTCAGTGGGCTGTTCGGGGGGTATTCGTCACCTTCAGTGATAGTTCTAGTTTTTATTTCCTATTATAATCCTTTAAAAACATGAGTGTGTGAAAATTCAGTAACCGATCGAATTTATATGATATAACAATGTTTTTCTTTAATTTTGTTGGAATCCGACCCAGTTGTTCAATACACGGAAATTGGAATCCCCTAAGGAGACGATTTATTTCCCCTGTCCATTAATCCGAATAAACAACAGTTCTTCGTACAAAACATAACGTCGGAATGTTTGTATAATTTCTCAAATTCGTTGAACAAGCAGCGGAATTCACGTACGTCTTGAAATAAAGGGTAGTTATCCTTGACACCCTGGAGCGACTTAGCAGTCCTGAAGACATTGATTGTACAAAATATTTAGTGGCAATAAGAAAGTAAAAGCATATAGAGTTAATTAAGGATGCGTATGTGACGGTCACATATCATATTTATTTGTACACATTACTTAACAACCATTGCGTAAACAGACGAAGTTGCTAAACATGTATACAATAGAAGTATTTTAATAATGAAACTGGCCAGTTCATTTAAACGGTAACATACATATTCTCTGCTGTGTCACTGTGATTCCTCGGCTATGCTACTGTGACTCCTCTGTAGTGTGACTCCTTTGCAGTGTCACTGTGATTGCTCGGCTGTGTCACTGTGATTCATCGGCTGTGCAACCAAAACTCATCGGATGTGTTACTGTCTTGCAGTGTCATGTACTTCCTCTGCTTTGTCATGTAACTCTTCTGCTTTGTTAATGTAACTCCTCTGCTGTGTCACTGTAACTTCTATTGCGGTGTCATTGTACATCCTCTGACGTGTCTCTATGACTCCTTTATTATGTTTCTGTAAATTCTCTGCTGTGTCACTGTATTTTCTTTGCTGTGTCACTGTTACTCCTCTGCTGTGTCACTGTAACTCCTCTGCTGTGTCACTGTAACTTATCTGATGTGTCAATGTACACTCCTCTGGCGTGTCACTGTAACTCCTCTGTTGTGTCACTGTAACTCCTCTGCTGTGTCACTGTAACTCCTCTGGTGTGTCACTGTAACTCCTCTACTGTGTCACTGTAACTCCTCTACTCGTGTTACCACTCCGTTCAAGTCACTCCTCTGCTGTGTCACTGTAACTCCTCTGCTGTGTCACTGTAACTTCTCTGCTGTGTCGCTGTAACTCCTCTACTTGTGTCACTGTAACTCCTTTCTACTGTGCTACTGTTACTCCTCTGTTGTGTCACAGTCACTCCTCTGCTGTGTGACTGTAACTCCTCTGCTGTGTGACTGTAACTCCTCTCCTGTGTCACTGTAACTTCTGTACTGTGTCACTGTAACTCCTCTGCTGTGTGATTGTAACTCCTCTCCTGTGTCACTGTTACTCCTCTACTGTGTCACTCCTCTTCTACTCTGTCACTGTAACTCCTCTGACTGTGTCAATGTAACTCCTCTGTGTATGCTTTAATCCTCTACTTACTGTAACTCCTCTTCTGTGTCACTGTTACTCCTTTGGTGTGTCACTGTCACTCCTGTGCTGTGTCACTGTAACTCCTCTGATGTGTGACTGTAACTCCTCTGCTGTGTCACTGTCACTCCTCTGCTGTGCCACTGTAACTCCTCTCCTGTGTCATTGTCACGCCTCTGCTGTGTGACTGTAACTCCTCTCTTGTGTCACTGTTACTCCTCTACTGTATAACTGTCACTCCTCTACTGTGTCACTGTAACTCCTCTTCTGTGTCACTGTCACTCCTCTACTGTGTCACTGTAACTCCAGTACTGTGTCACTGTAACTCTGCTGCGTCACCGTAACTCCTCTGCTGTGTCACAGTCAATCCTACTGCTGTGTCATTGTAACTCGTCTTGCTGTGTCACTGTCATTCCTCTGCTGTGTGACTGTAACTCCTCTCTTGTGTCAGTGTTACTCCTCTACTGTGTAACTGTTACTCCTCTACTGTGTCTGTCCTGTCACTGTAACTCCTATTCTACTGTGTCATTGAAACTCCTCTACTGTGTCACTGTTAAATCCTCTACTATGTCTAACTGTCACTCCTTTGCTGTGTCACTGTCACTCCTCTACTGTGTCACTGTCACTCCTCACTCCTATACTGTGTCACTGTTACTCCTCTGCTGTGTCGCTGTCACTCCTCTGCTGTGTGACTGTCACTCCTCTCTTGTGTCATTACCCGTGTCACTGTTACTCCTGTACTGTGTAACTGTAACTCCTCTCTTGTGTCACTGTTACTCCTCTACTGTGTAACTGTAACTCCTCTACTGTGTCACTGTAACTCCTACTGTGTCACTGTAACTCCTGTACTGTGTCACTGTAACTCCTCTACTGTGTCACTGTAACTCCTTTACTGTGTCACTGTAACTCCTATGCTGTGTCTCTGTGACTTCTGTTCTTGTGTATATTATATTATATTACTTTATACACATTATATTTGAAAGACTCTAGACGAGAGACAGCAAATTTGTAAAGATGTTTATTAACAATGATGGCATATGCCAAGCTTTCGATATCTTCTTCCACTGGGGGAAACAAAAAGCTGAAAGGTGCCGACAAAAAAAAAGAAAATAACTTTTGTTTTTTTCAGCGTCAAGTCAGTTTAAGATAAATTTGTATTTGACATTTACCCGAGAAGTAAGATATTACATCATGTTCCTTTTGGCATTTATGCGGCTTCTTAAAGGTTAAATAAAATAGATGACCTTTTGGCATCTATGCTACGGCATCTTAAAGGTTAAATAAAATAAACACGATACAGTACCCTTTGCTTTGTATTTCTGTATTATTTCGTTTCGACTTTGTTATAAGTATTTGAAATGGACCTTATGTTTCTATGGCGACACACGGAACGAACAATGCATGTGAATGGTCAGCTTAAACCTTTACCAATTACGGTTCATCTTTTTTGTGTGTAATTTTTGTGTAAAAAAGCCCAAAACATTTCGAAAACATTTTTGTAAACATCTCCGATTCAGTGTTCTTGCCATAACTCATGACGTCAGATTTTCTTAACAAACGCAATCACCATACGCCAATATGAAATAGCTGTGATATATTTTTTTACAACCATTTTCTTGAAAGCCAAGACTATAACTTGAAATTCTGTATGCATGTAGTTTTGCAACACAATCCCTTTCCATATACAACCTTCACCCGTGTCAAGATTAATCGGTCACAGGAAACTTGATTAGCACAAGGTGTCTCAGGGAACATGTTCATTCAGTCAGTTATGACAAGTGTTTTATTAAATCAAGCCTACAGAGTAGTAATTATTACCCCACCTGGGAACATAATAGAGCTGTAGCGACTTGATAGAACTGGAATGTGGAAGCTAATGTAAAAGGTTATACATGTCAAAATTTTCCTGGTATACTGTTATAATATCTATATGAAATCCTTCTGTGGCTTTTCACCAAATGGTCTTTGTATATAAAGATTTGGCCAAAAGCTTGTTAAATGCTATATGCATGTTAATGAGCATATTTTTGCCGGAATTAGGACTTACAGATTTTATATAATACGTTTGAGACTATGTGCATAGAACGATGTTTGTTGATGTTGTCGAACTTTAAAGTGGAGTTGCAAAGGAAAATGTGCACTTGGGTTTTTGTTCATTTTATGTATTATTTTTAACATAAATATTTAAAAGTTTGGTATTAAAATTTAGAGCAATTTATGCTCAATTTCATTTACATTGATAGCACATTCAGTTGATAGCAAATGGTGTATAAAGGTAGTATTCGAAATTTGATATCGTTACGTTTTATCAAAATAGTGATATTTAAAATAAAAATGTGCACACTTTCTTTTGCAACTGAGGATACATATCAATACTGCTAAGGATGGCACGTCTTTGAAAATTCAATGATAACAGCTGGCGCGCCTGAAACCAAAACAAGTCTCATATCGTCTGGCAGTCTTTTAGAAAGGCGTGAGTAATAATAACTTTATACGTGGATGCTGGATATGTGGTATTTCTGCATTAGCTTTGATGATAGAGATACCAAAAGTACATCGCAGTGTCTATTGTCGCGACAGCTCTATCTTGTTCCCCGGTGTGAAAATGTAGCTTACATAAATAAATTAATATATTGGTTTGACATTCACTCATTTACGAAATGATAGAAAAACAGGTCTACAATAATTCACAATAATTCCCATACGAATCCGGCTTATTTTAGCTTTTTTTCTCAACTTGTTAAAATACGCACGGAAAGATCAATTGTTTCAGTTTTCAATAAATTAATATATTGGTTTGACATTCACTCATTTACGAAATGATAGAAAAACAGGACCACAATAATTCAAAATAATTCCCATACGAATCCGGCTTATTTCAGCTTTTTCTCTCAATTTGTTAAAATACGCACGGAGAGAACAATTGTTTCAGTTCTTAATAGATTCACTTGCTACATACAAATAGATACTTTACCATTACCATATAACACAAAAGATATTCAAATATTGCATTGTTTATCGTCTTCCGAACAGACACATGAACAAGTAGTTGATGTACACAAAGAAACCAGCTGAAATAGGTGTGTGTAAAAAAGGTAGAGGAAATAATAGCTTTCAACCCAATACCCCAATTAACTCTTCCTGCTACCAGCTCGAAATAATAACTTTCCAAATATTGCTTTTCCTTATTTGACTGGGGCAGTCTTTTAAAAGCAAAACAGCGGCATGCAGGAGTTGCTTCCCTTTCACTGCCGAAATCTCTACCAACAACAACACAAGGGAGATCACTGCGAAGAAAGGAACTTTCATTTTTTTAGTCATTTTTATTTCTAAAGCACTAACTTCAAATACTAATGCGGAATCATCATTAAGTTAACATATTTAAATGCACAGCAACCGAAACTTGCTTTTATAAAACTGTCACAAAAACACTATGTGCAGTAAGATGCGCAAAATGTCACTTTCAATCTTTTCAGTTTACATGTATACATGTATAACAGCCTTTAGTATAAAGCAGATTCGAACACGCATACATTTAAGAGTCATCGCTATATTTTTTAAACAACGATTTACGAAAGCACAATACACAAAAGCTAGAAAGAAAGTAGCATCCTCTAATGATAGTGTTCGTCACGCCTCACTGTTTATGCCTTCTACTGTACCATAGATTGAACTCCGCTTTTGGGAAAAAAAAGCTTGAAAATACCGAAAGAAAAAGAGGTTTCTTCTTTCAGAGATAAGTTGAAAAATGTATTTTAATTTAATATTAACATGTTAAGCAAAATAAATATTGCAATTTATGTTTTCTTTCATTTTATCAGTAATGTAAGCACATCAAAACAAACCATGTTGTCTTTTTGATTTCACTGCAGTTACAAAAAGCTGTACACTCACTATTTAAAGTTATACCCATGCTGCTTTGACAACTCAGGGAACGACCAATGACCGACACCGGTCCGTGCAAGTCTGTTCCATTTAATTTTACATCGTCGCTATTAGTTCATTTCTACGTGTAATATTTATCTTTCCTAGCGGTTTGTTTCCAAGTTCCCATTTTTCTAGTTTTATTTCCATTAATTTTTCCCAAAAAGTAAATGCCAAATATTTGTGATTTTCTAAAAATGCGCAATGCAAAATGACTGGATGTCATACTGATTTCAAAGGTGGCGGGGCCTTTATAATATATAACAAGAAACAAACTCAAACTTACCAAAGCCGCAGGACGTAAGTTTTACCATGGATTTCTCCTAGCTGATGTAATTATAAATCTTAATCTACATGGCCAGAGAAAGTTATATCAAAATATACCATGTCTTCCTATCAATTATCTGAGAGTGCATTACCTTTACAACACACCTGCTGATAGAAGAGAGATTCCAGTTATACATGACGATGATGCTATTTAAGCCACAGCTATTTGCCTATCAGTTATCCAATAAGCGAACCATCCGTGTCATTTTGTATCATCTTTTTGACAGTGAATTTCCGGTATATTACAGAAGGTCCAAGAAGCCACATGTAATATTTATAATGCTTGACAGTGATGCTGATTTCTCAAGTTTTTGCAAACCATACATCAGTTGCATCATTAGTTATTCTCGGTAAGTTTTAAGGAGTCTAGTTCACAGTATATCAATACCATACTGTTAACTTGGCAAGAGAATAACTAATGATACAACTATGGTTTGTAACAACTTGAGAAATCAGCATCACTGTCAAGACCTACTTGCCACACTAGAACCAATAAGTGCTTAGAGAGTAACTTGTCAGTTAGTAGAACAACTACGAGTATTTGCATATTGATGTTGCGTTTGCATTAAAAGCTCTCTCACACAGGGTGGCACAAAATATGAAACTATTATTAATATAAGGTTGCACTTTTTATTTTGTTAGACAACTACTATCACAGACATGTCATTTGCCATAAAGGAATTCCGCGCAACATTTCTTTAAATGTTATTTCTCATCGGAATATAAGTACATTTTGTGGCACCGATAACTGAATAATACTGAGTTAATACAAGCAACTGTCTACACATTGGCATACTCTATAGATAATGCCATTCCCTCACGTAAAAGCAAACAGACATTAAATTGCATTTTATGATGATATATAAGCTATGCTATATTGCATTGTCTACAGATTACTAAGTTGATTACATCTTTCTGTCTTATGCCATGCCAATTTATTTTTGCATGTGTAATTTGATTCTGAGTATCTTCTTGTAACTTTTGCCCCTCTGATGCTTAACTTGATCATTCTGAACATGCAGCAAAACATTTGTCTTGACACTTATACGTATAACATCTTTGGGACAAGTTGAATACAATGATCAAAATGATTTCATTAGATAATAGTAGATAATGGAAATGATACGCTCGTGCCCTTTCCCCTATTGCTTCTTAAATCCTTTAATTTTACTTGTCATGTAATACCTCGCTACCGAAGGTGATTCATAACAATCAATGAATTAATTTCAATGAAGTCTCTAAAAAGAATGGCATCATTATTATAACCGCCGCATACGTTGAACATATTGTAAACAATATACTAGTTTTAAGCATTTTACCACAGCATTAACGAAGTTGTAAGGGGTGTATACTAGATTCAGCTTGTCCGTCTGTCTGTAAACACAATTTGGTGAGCGCTTCATCTCCCAAAACCCTGACCAAAATTGAATAAACTTCACAGGAGTGATTGACTAAAAGCGTAGTTTTACATGATTTAAGCAAGTTTTGTTCGCATTATTTTTATAAAGGTATGACCCTTTGTTGTTTTTTTAATTCAGCGTATTGAGATTTTTCTGCGCGTTTCATCGGTAAAACCCTTGCTAGAATTGGATGAAACTTTGCAGGAGCCTTGCTGTGTAAAAATATAATCATAATGCTTTCCCATTCAAAAGCCTTATAATATTACAGTAAGGTTCATGTCATGTGTGCAAGCTGTATGCGGGGGTTATTCATCACCTTCAGTCATAGTTCTAGTTTTTCTTGCTATGATATGTAATTTTGAGATGGGCTTGTATGATTTAATTTTCATTTAGAGTGCTACAGTAAGTACAATTAAAGTGTCAGTAAGCCATAGGTTTATTTACTGAGATCTGTTGTGTTACTTTTGCTATTTCGGAAAGTAGTCCGTATTTGGCCAAATTGGATACGCGTTTACCAGTATATCCATAAGAAAGCATAAAAATCTAGTTTTATCTGTCGTAATTGGTGAATATCTTAAAATTGCAGAGTTTGCAAAGCTCGTACGAGGAGTCTTTAAAGTTTTGATACTGGCCATATAAAATAAGACTAAAGCTAATATACGGCTTATTACTTATATCAACTCTCCCCTAACATCCGGGATATCCATGACCTAAATGCCACAAGAGTAATGTGCCCTTGGAATACTCTACAGACACTGATAGACAGTACTGTCAACAGCTCTTCTTGATTTGTAGCATATTTTTATAACAGGAAAGAGAAAGAGGTCACATGCTTCAATTGTTTGACTTATTTGCCCCGCAATAACTGCTGCACAATACAATGTATTTCTTTCGTGTGCAGATACATTGTAATGGATAAGACAGACACCCCTCAAATCAGTTCGTTGGCGATGTTTAACATAATGTTTTCTCATTGATTTTAGTAACTATCATATCTACTTTCTATAATCAGATCTGCCAGGTGTACTGGGTATTTGATCAACAGGACCTTTGGTATTGAAGACGATCGTGTATGAATGAAACCCGTTTAGAACTTTTGTTCGTTTTGTTAAGCTTTGTCGCTCTTGTCCTTTTCTTAGCCACTGTCAATAATGTATCAGTCATTGAGATTTGAAAAAGTGGATCCACCTTCACCACCTGAGAGGAATTCATTGATCCTTCTTTCATCAGAATATGTGTACACTTTCAAAATCTTGCAACATTTCACCCGTTGGGCCTTTGACTCTCTTCAGGAGGAGTACCCAGCGTCAATAAAGCCCACTGATGTAGCTATCTGAAATTTGTAAAGTACAAGTGATCAACTACAATGGCTTATACAGCAGCGATATTCTTAGCAGACAATGAAATTTTTGGACGTTCTAGAATGATGTAGGTCTTTAACTCTTCTCTTTTATTAAACCCCCCGAACGCAGAATAAAAGGGGGGTACACTGGATTCAGCTTATCTGTATATCCGTCTTTCCGTCTGCAGATGTAGAACATTTTGGACACTAAATATCCAAAACCCCTGGTCAGAATTTTAATGATACTTCACAGAAGTGAAGTACAATGTCTAGTTGTACATGGTCCATGTTTCGGGTCACTTTGTCAAAGGCCAAGGTCACATGGACTCGAGATAGTAAAATCTTGTGGACGCTAGATCTCAATAACATCAAGTCAGAATTCAATGAAGTTGTGCATGGTCAATGTTTCGGGTCACTAGGCTAAAGTTCAAGGTCACAGGGGCTCGAGATGGTAAGATAGTATACTGTGTCAGTGGGGTGGTCAGGGGGTATTCATCACCTTCAGTGATAGTTCTACTTTAATATGTTTACCCATATGTAAACAGTGACTTCGGAAGGAGAAAAATCCCTTTGAACATTTTAACTTCTTGCAGAATCTGTAAATAATCTGGTATCTTCAAAGCACTACGCGTCTCTATGTAAAACCTGGTTTCTTGATTTCTTGCAGATATCATGAAAAAGTTGCGATAGCAAAGCCAATTGTGTTTACATTTTCGGTGTCTGAACGACTTACAAGCTTATACAAACTGCTTTTTACAAAATAAAAGAAGCTGTAATAAGGTTTTTTTTATTGGAATTAATTGGTAAAAACAGTAATAGTGCCCAAAGTTTAGAATGCATGATTGTTTTTTTTCAATTTAATGTTGTTCGCGGATATACTTTTCGTTGTCTTGTGCACAGGTTCAATTTAGGAGCGGGTTTTGGAAACACATTCAGAAACCAATTTTATATGAAAACACTCTCTTGCAACACAGGACGCAGTGCTCTTTCCAGTTTTAAGCTATCAACTGTTTAATTGAAGATTAAATATTGTAAAATAATTACTTTTCACTGTAATTTATCATCATTACATCGTGTCTGGCACGTATAAAATTTATGGAACGTAGAAGTTTGCATGAGAAAAGAAGTTAGTCAAGTGGGAGCTTTAAGTTTAGATATAGGTAACTTTTCTGATCTGATGGTTCGAAATTCTTTAAAGATTTAAAAGATTCTGGTTAAAAGCCAAAGCACTGTTCGTTATTCAGATGGCAACATTTCAAGCAGTGCACCTTAGAATCGAGTATGTAGCATTTTCATTCATCTTGAATAGTGCGGGAGGGTGGTCCTCTGGTTAATTGTTAGGGAAACTTTAATCTTTGTTTCTGACTTGATGCTTACCTTAGAATCAATGCGAGTTATCTGCACCGTTGAGTGTTTTTCATGCTGTTATGCATGAATTTGGTCATGAAAATGCCTAAATTATAACTATTTTAAGATTATGTAAATAGTTAATAAATGCATGTCTTCAAAGACTTTCTCCAACATCAAACAATACATCTAAATAGTTGAATGCACACGTAGCTTAAGGAACTGAATTTCACCCAGCCTCGACAAACGGTATGGGAGGTAAATCATGACAGACGACACTATGCAGTTCTAAAATGCACACACACTAGTACATAGCAATCAGCAGCATCAAATTGAGTACACCATATACCACAATAAAGCAATTATAAAAATGCAACGTGTTTGACTAATGCAGCAACTTTTATAAAAGCTTGACAGAAAAACACGAAGCGGGGAATATCACGCAACATTTAACACGAATAATAAAACAGATTTATATTGAATTGCATGTCATGTTTCTCTAGGATAGAACACTTACCTGAAATGAACATAAAGTTTGATTTGAAAATGATCCATGGTGTTTTAAGATAGAAGACAATATTTTAACGATACATATTTGGTTTTGCAATTTTCTAAAAATCAAACAGAATCGAAATAATTTAGTTTTTGACGGACGGACAGACATCCGATAAACTGTAATTCATAGTTGAAAAACAGTTTGTATACAGAAGCCAATATACCGTCTCATCAAATGATGAATGTTCCATTTTTAAACTATTTTACTTTTCGGAGAGCGACGCTTCTGATATAACTTTGGGATTTAAACAGCAAAGGGCAAATCATTAAAGACTGATATACATTTCTGTATTCCCTGAAAGCTTTTAGAAAACCTTCTTTTCTTTTCCTCCAAATATAGTGAACGTAGGAATAATTCTTGTTCGTTTTGCTATACCTGTCTCATATACCCCAAGCGTTTAAGTAGTTTTATGCGCATTATCCATTGATTCATATACATGTGGTAAGCTTACATACGAAAATATGTTGGATTCTATGAACACAGTGGTGGTATTAGAATAATGACATTTCTCTTCTTATGTTGGGATTAAAGTTGATCACTTTAGTAATTGTTTATGGGAATCTGTCGTTGAATTGCACAGAAGATAATTCAGTTATAACATTCATTGAAAAAGCTTAAGTCAATTTCAAATTATTGCTAGTTATTGTTCCACCGTTTTATCCTTGAAACTTTGCGTGATTTTACGAAAATGTGTGTTGTTTCATAAATTGTTATGGGGTTTCGAAGGTGTCCATGGTGTGTAATTAAACAGTCATTAAATATACTAGGGATACATTTTGTGAAGAAATGTGATCCATAGTAATAAGTGATATGTCGACTTATTTTTTACTACAAATTCAAGTGAAATAAAGCAACCATTTATTCACAGTTATATTGTACAATGAGCTACAATAAAGTTTCAAATTATAAAATATTTGCAAAGAATATGAAATGTCATTAGCTTTAGTTACATTGGGAATTAGAGCATTCAAAATAAGCTGTATAAAGGTTTCATGGATAACGGATGGAACAGACTGTTTATAAATGTATTATATTTGTTGAGGCTTTGATTCACAAATTGAAGCAAGCAAACTGTTTAAAATCCCCAAAGCACACACATCAGATCATTAACAATAAGTAGAGATATACCTAGAATATTTGTAGCTTATCAACATTGAACAAACAGCAACATCATTACGCTGTAAAACGTTTTCTTGATCTAACACTTCACAATCTTTTCCAGTTTTTCTCCTTCATATGTTTATTGACTTCACTTGACCTGTATCAAGGCATGAAGACAACAAAGAAAGTGTATACCTAGACCCCATATAAACAAAAGCTGTACAGTGAACACAACAAGGGGATACCTAGACCCCATATAAACAAAAGCTATACTAAAAAAATCTATTTCCTTTTTTTTGAATTCTGTATGATTTTTTTTTTTTTTTGATTCAGGAAACTTCGTGTAGGATAAATCCAACCCCGAATGTCAATATCAGAGGATGCGTGTGATGTTGACAAAATGTATAAGCCAGCAAACCGACGGTTTTGTATTGCATTAACTCTACTTTTAATGTTCATACATAGCGGCTGAGACCTATAATTTTCGTATTCATAGAGGTTAGCGTTGAAAAGATGCATTTCAATTAAATTAATCCATCGTGACTTCCAGTCTTTGAGATGTGGCTGTCAAATGTGCACGCACCAAATTTACACAGTCTGTGATAAAATGATACCAATGCTGATAATTGAGTTATTTAGAGGAACGTGAGAAGTGAATCCAATTGTAAAATCTGAAATATTATCTGCAAAGGGCGCCAATGCCATATTCTGTCAATAAAACACAAAATCACCGGATAAGAAGCTTCCTTTCCTAGAAACGTGGTGTTAAATTACAGAAAGGCCTATTGTCTGGTTTGCATCTCATAAAAGTAACACTTTCAAATGGAAAAAAACAAAAAATCAAATGTTGTCCTTAACTGACTGTTGGTAAATATAAGTAATTTAGACAAGTAGAAATATAAAAACAAATGGGGGTTACGAAGCTGTAAAATGAGCCATATATATTTCAGGGACAATTAATATTTTTACAGATTCTGACCATAAGTTTTACTAGAACACTACATTTTGAATTAAAACAAGTAAGTGATCCTCAGACAACATTTTTAAGCCGATACCCTATTTAGTCTTAAATACTGTTTAACGCTATTTGTAGCATATCAAATTAACCCATCCACTCATAGCAAAATTAGACAAATGAACAAATTACAGTTGAATAGTACCCACATAAACAGCAATACAGCTTTGCTCCTAAAAACCTAAAACATAGCAGAAAAAGTACACATTTTAGCTTGAGTGATAACCAAATAAATGCAACTCTTTTGCCAAGTGCAAAAGTAAATGTTCATCACATATACACTACTCAATAATTTCTACATTATCGGAGTCAAGCATTGCCCTGCCCAAGTTTGTCATTGACGGCCGAGTTGCAAAAACCCGTTAAAAAGTTTCGCAACAACTAAATCTTATTTTTTTGTATTATGAGCATTTGCAATTTGGGAGAAATGGATCGCCTAAAACATTTTTAACACTCATATAATCATAACAAAAAGCATAAAATGTTCATGTTAGCTCTTCCTAATTTATTTTGAGACTCAAGTGGTCGTAACTCACTACAGTTTAATTACACATCACCGATTCAGGGAAAAATTTAAGTTAAGAAAATGCAATCAGTTTAACTCCATTTGTGTCTAGTATCATTACAATATACCATTTCAAACAACAACATTTCGAAGCAGACGACAAATAAAATGTCGTGTTTTCAGGATTTAAGTCTTATACCTTTTGGACCCTGCAAAACACCCCTATTGAAATAATGCAATTTCCCAAATTGGATGTCAGAAAATCTACTTGTTAAAATCTAGGTGTAAAAGGGTTAAAAGGAAAAGCATCGAAGACGTTTTATAACTTTGTATCCTGCCATAACAACATTAAACGAAGATAGACTGTACACGTAAAAAAACTGTAACTTTTTGTAAATAGCCTAGATTCAAGAATTACGAACCTCAAACTTTGGTTTAAAAATGAAAAACTGCTGATAATTTGTACTAATTAATTCAAATCAAACAGTGGTAGGCAAAGAACGAAACAGGTCAACTCACGGACGAACATCTGCAAAAAGCGTGAACTCTAGGCGTATTGACTGACTTTTCAATGGTCAATAGAACACAGACTATAGTTTCTATTTATGAACATTATGAAATTATTGAGAAGACTGAGACTGGGTTAGTTAATAAATGAAATTATCAAAGATAATAAGTTGTAGCATTCTTTGTCATATGTTAACCTTCTCGGTCAGTTTTTTAATTATTTAGAGGTGCGGGAAATCTGTCTCGTCATTATTCTGCGTAGTCTACTGTGTGGCGCGAAAATTGGTAAACAAATAACGGTAATGAGATTCAACGGTTTAACACGTTCTTAGACAATGAAAAAACAGCAGCCTTTTAGGGACATTTTCTCTGAACTACGTCTCGGGTGTTATGTATTACCTCTTACTCATACTAGAAATGAAAAGGGAAACGACATTTATTTATTGGATTTACGGAGCATACATGAAATGCGAAAAGTAAAGAGGAAATTATAGATAATTACTTGTGATTTAGTTGCGACGACTTCTTACCTGTGACTTAACATATTAAGCAAGATCTGCCTTAAAGCGACACTCCCTACATCTAGCAAATTGTATTATTCAAACATAAATAATGTGTTTAATGAACGTAAAATTTTTAATACAACATATATCGAAAAATGCCCCATTTTAGCACAAATAATTAACAAAGAGACTTTCTGTAATAAATCTTTATTGAAAGCAACACTAATTCAAATGCTTTACGATTGCAAGATATGCACGGCTTCCTTTTTCATTCTTTGTTTAATTATCATTCAATCAAATATAATCGAGCTTATCGATGCACAAAAGCTATCATGTCTTGACTTTATGAAGACATTTGGTAGATGTTGCAATTTCACGTATTTCAAAATGATTGAGTGCTTCACAAATTAACATGGCAGAGAATTTTACGAGTGGGTTTCCAAACGAAAAAGCATCAAGGCAATAACCCATGTTAAGAATACGGATGTTTATATGTTAAAGAAAAGTTCTCTGCCATATAATTGGTTTGAAACTTATATAACGGACGTCTAGGGGGGGGGGGGGCCCAATGTCTCTAAAAGGTTGCGATGCCATGGGAAAGAAAAAGAGGAAAAATAGACATAATTCGTGCATGATTTAAATTGCTGGCAGATATAGGAAGTGTTTATAACGAAAAGAGGGGAAAGGTGGTTAAACACAATTATAATACGATTTTATGAATTAACCTCGGTTATTGTTTTTTCGGACAACTAATATAACTCTACTCCATTCGATAAGGATTTGGTACTGCTTATTATTGAAAATTCTAGTTAATTCGGCCAGACACTAAATGAAATTAACACGAGGTCTGATTCTAGACTCAAAATATAACAATTGAAATAGATGTTGCTTATAACGTACTAAACCAGACACTCGTGGTATTGTTTTACAATTATAATCTTTGTAATAGTGGGGGGGGGGGGACATAATAACTCGACATTCAAATTTCGTTGATGGTGTCGATGGGACTTTTGTGGAGGTGTCAAACAGACTTTGAAAAATTGTGTGTGTAATTATTTGTTCTTTCAACAAATAATTACACTGCATTTTTATTTACAATTGACAGAAAACCATTCAAATGAAATAGCGTCTGAAAAAAAGAAAAATGCACCATTTATGAGATTTATAGGTGCAAAAATGTATTGAAATTGGTCGGTATACATTCGTTTATACAAGCATCTTTCAACATAATGGTCTGCTAAAACACTTTTGCTATCATAATAATAAAGTACGATTTGTTGCATTTCACTTGTTTCTAAGTTGCATTAATCTGAAAAATAAATTTGGTTCGGAAGTCTTTGGTATAGTAAGTGTTCGACTGAAGAGCTTTCATCATTGACGCTGTTTATCACATTAACAGTTATTGTTGCATTTACAAAAACACTCGAACTATTGTTTGAAGCACTAAGACGATTGTTCCAGACACTCAAATTTTAGAAAGAGTTTATCAACTGTTATCAAGCATTTGAACACTTTCGTGAGTTGTCTTAGAATGCATAAAATGTTGAGGTCTTATAAATAAGCTTAAACAAAGCTTGTCTGAAGGAAAAAAGAACAATGTATATGTTATTAAAATTTATTGATGAAAAAAAGTATATAAACCGCGTTTTCTAAGAAAGTTTTTTTTTCACACATACATATCATATAATGGTTGTGTCTTTGTGTTTTCTCTTTGTTTGTTGTTCTTATTTTTCATTTTTCTAGCGATGGGATATTGCGTGTTCTTTTTTGTCATTTGTAAGTATTTCTGTGTGTATTGATTCTATATTATTTATGTACTCTTCATTATTGGAGGAAAATAGGGTATAAACATTAATATAAAGTTTCATGTTACGTCTGATACTACATCAGGCAACGATGATATGAACGAGAAGCCGGTGCATTCATACTTACTTGTTTTCAAGAAAACATTCAACACTTTTGACATTACGAAAAAAATAACAATATATAAGGTATAAAATAAAACAATATAGAAACACATTGAAGTGCATCCAGATAATAATTATTTTGAAATAGCAATTAATTCCAGGCGATTAAATACATATTGGTTACTTCTACTTTATACATAAGGTAGTGCACAGAAATGTTTGTTTTCTTAAGGGCAAACAATGCATACTGAAGAAAACAGTCATCAAAGTACAAAGTATTGTAGTAAATATAGCTTTTAAAATCATGTTGTATTGGTGAAAGTTTCTGAAATCTAAGCCTGGTCATTGTCCCAAAAACTTCTTTTAACCTTTTATGATTATTCGAGTTGAATAATGGCTTATTACACTTAACGACAAACAAGATTGATGAGGTTATGATCCCTAAACATAAACACTCTAACTTCGTGGAAGTGTGAAATAGTATAGATCAGAACTGTCATCAGTGTTTTATGTAGTTGGGAGAGTAGAGTCAAAAAAAGCTGTAGAAAGCAAAATGCCTGGAATGTATTGCATTTGTTTTATGTCTAAACGTCATATACTTGTCAGGTATAAGAATATAGAGCTTGTCTTAATTTGAACTAGTCTAAAGCACTATCGCTGTCATCTTTTTGTTCATTATGTTCCGGTGTAATAGCCCAAGCTAATGCCGGATCCGTATTTGCAATATATGATTATAAAACGGCTGTCCTTCCATGTGATGACCTATCTTAAGCATTGATATTTAATATCTTAGCCTCATTAACTTATCGTGAAGTTAATTTTAAAACATATTTTCACTTAGTATTAGGCAGTGTTTGAAGTCAAAATTTAACAGTTAAGAAACCATAAGGGGGTGAGCGCAGCTTAGTAATTACTTTTTAATTTTATTTGACTTTTCGCAGCCAGGAGTATGTACTGTTTGAGACGTCAAATTGATTGATAACTTGCACACACGTCACAACTTATTGTGGTGCAGTTCATTTCAATGAAAAGGAATTTGTGTTCCAATTCAGATTAGTATTACTAGCTAAATACAAATGTCCGTATTAACCCAAATAACCGTTGAACGCAATGTTATCTTTAGCAAAGCGTGGTGTTTGCATTGTTTGTATACGCATCAGCAGAAATTCTGAATCGGGCTGTCACCGTTGAATTTAGTAGCCGGGAATTTAACCGCCGTAAGATAAAGGGATGAAATTTAGCGCCCCGCTGTAGCTCTATTTGTGCAACAGCGTCACCTAATTCCAAGACTTTCTCGCAAAACCATAACATTTACTCACTCGACTGACCGCCGTACAGTCCAGATTTGTCCCCGATTGAATTTTTGTTTGACTAACTTGACAGAAGGATAATGGACCGTAGGAATACCCCTACTACTCTCGACCATCTAAGGACAGCATTGTTTGAAGAGTGGATGTATCCCATGTTCAGGAGAATCAGGGATGTATATCACATGCACAAGATAATCAGTGTTGTGACAGATGCGCGAGGGGGACATATGTGATACTGACTAGTCAGTCAATTTCCCTTTGCGATAGTGGGGGTACAGTCTAATCTGCTTCAATTACTATTTTTGGTGATTTGTTGATTAAGATGGGGTTTTTTATACTCATATATATCGTGTGTAACATCAAACACATCACTTTAAACAGGGATCGTAAATACGTTAATATAATAAATCCTGCTTTAAATCACCTCAAATGTTTACCCTGTGTTTTTTATCCTTTCAGCATATTTGAGTTATTTAAGCAGCCGGCTTTACCAAATTAGAAAATTTTCGCCACGAACATTAACTATTTGATTGTTGTTGTCATCGACTCAAGACGCATTTTGCAAGCTTGTTTAATTGAGTTATTAATGTTTAAGAACAAGTATGTTAAAACACTATAGCTGGTACGTGCAATTAAAAAGTAAATATGGAAACATGCAATAAAAGGTAGAGAAGGCAACTTGTACACTTGTATAATTATGGTTATATTTTAAAGAGTCAAATTATTGCAAGCTGTGTGCATGGATTAGCAACTCACTTATGCAAAATATATTACTGATCCGATTTTTAAGCATCCATTTGTTAACATTTGATTTAAATAAATCACTCTTTTTATGCATTTCAGGAAGTACAGCACGATTTCAACGCACAAATCGTCAGGATCAAACCTTTGTTGCGTCATTTCCGTTCTGATAGCAATCATAGCCATTGGTTGGTTTGAAACAAGTATTGATATTGATTTCATCGGCTGACATTTTCCAATTTATTAAAGTTGGACTTTCCTCTTTCCTTCGGGGATTTTCATTGGCTGTCTTTCGACAACGTGTTCATCGGTAGTTGAGAGGGTAGACGCCAATTTATACTCGGATATTGCTTATATATCTGACTTTACTAGTATATTCTGGGCTTAATTTGCCTTGTGCTAGAACAGATGTATCCCAATAATTTAAATTGAATCTTTTTGTTAGCATTTATTTAAATGTAAAGCTATATAGAAGTGTCTTTTTTAGTATCTAAGTTAAAGCATTTACATAGAATATCTTTTTGCAAAAATGGGTATACATGTATACAGTTATGAAAACTGAAATTTGATTGAAATGAAATATGTTATTTGATAACAAACCTCGAAAGAAATAGTCAAACTATGTTTATATGGTAAAATACATGTTATCAAATCTTCATGATATTGATTTATCAAGTACTACAGAAGAATTCACATGCTAAATTAGTACTCTCAAGCTAAGTAGTAATAGAAATCAATATAGGTTCAATATGTATATAACACCATTGTTTGTTTTCTTTTATTCTTCATGCTTGTATAGATAAAAGTATAATATAAATCAATACAACATTTCCAAATTACTTGTTCAAAGGTGTTTTATTTTTTTCCGTTTGTAAGATTCGTTCAATACAGTTGAATGTTTGAAATATAGACATATATATACATACGAATGTACCACTGGTTTTGCTATGTAGAAAACATCATTGTGTAAAGTAGGATCATTTGTATTTATAATTGTACAAAAGAAAACATGCGATGTGTGTGTTTATGTACGTGTCTTTGTGTCAATTAATTATACAGCATTCTCTTTCAACACGAATCATGTTGATATAAAAAAGACTGCCTACAACAGCAGCAAAGCATAACATTGGTCGTAAGAGCATACATAAGCCTTCAAATGTCATAAATGCGTCTTATAAGAATGTTCGACGCGGAGCAAAACAAATGGGCAAATAAAAATATTTATTAGCTTGTGTGACTAAAGGCCGCACATGAACACACTGTTCGAAAAAAACAACAACATACCTTTGGCTTGTTATTTAAAGTTCTTTAAACTTATAAATTGTAGGTATTAACTTTATCAGGATTTAAAATAGGGTAATTCTGTATTCGAAGTATGAGATAACATTTTTCCCAAAGGGGGATTTACTGTAATATATTTAGTAAAGCAATACAAAACTTATCATAGTCGAATATATTCTTGCTCGTTTCTGGCGTCATAGTCGAACATATTCTTGCTCGTTTTTACGTCATAGACGACATATTGTTCACCTTTTTTGCAAATTTTTATGTCACATATAGGTTTGTGTTTACAGTATACTTGTAAATAAGCAAATGTTCTGCACCATGTTCTTTTTATGCAACAATATGATCATTCTATTATTTTATCATTTACATTTATACCAATGGAGGCTTACGCATGTAACCTTTTTGTATCTTTGCATTGACTACAAGCCACTGACTCCAAATTATATATGCGTTCTATTGATTCAGTATGCTAAACATCAATGTTATTTATCACATAGCGATTATCACATAGCGAAGGTTTACAATGATACGCAAATGTTATGATGTTTCAGTTGCACACAGCAAGCATTATTTACTGACAGCTGTTCTATCGTACCTGTCAAAGAGAAGTTTTTACATGCAAGGAAATTGGCACCAAACAAAGGTTACGTAGATACTTTCCACCTGCCGTGCAAAATGATTTGCCGTTTTGTTATTATTTACGGCATAATTAGTATAAACTTTGATTAAAATTTCAAAATGCAGTCTGTCATTTTATACATGCTAAAGTTGCCATTTTTCTATTTTTATGTTACTGCCAACGATAAATATTAGGGGAAAATCGTATTTTTTTCAAAACGAGATTTTGTTTCAAAAGTTTTAAAACACTTTGGTATGCCTGATTTTGATGATGGACTGACATCATGCCAAATCGATAAAGGTAAAAAAATCTAAATGTTTTGAAGTAGTTTTGAAACTATTGCTTTATTCCACGGTGGCCATATCTGTTTGTTCTACGTAAATACAAATTGAGTAAATTTCTTTTCTAATCAAACGTACTGAGCCAAATCAAATTTAATATGATAATAAATATTATAAATTTGATAAACATCATAGACATAATCATTCCATCTATCCAATATTAATTCTTTGAAACTTGTTGACGAACTATTTTGTAATGTATCATATTTCAATAGTTTGAAAGGTGTATCCATTACCTGCAATAATAGGGTTTACTTAGTAGCTTTTAGGTTGTTTTCTATCCTGTTCACACGTAGTATAGCCCTTTATTTTGAAAATTTGCTGTTATAATAATGTTTAACCTCTTTTTTTCTCCAATTAGGTCACACATGAAGAAAGTTCCAATATGGAAGATATTGTTTTTGAGAAAGTAATACACCGGGTTTTCTATAGTGGCAGTCATAAATTATAAACTAATCATAAGCGATGCAAAATCACTGATTTCTAAAGAGGGTCTTAGGGGAGGGTAGCTAGACCTAATCAGGTTGTAGGAATACATGAAATGTATTAAGGTCACCTATGGAAAGGGTTACGATAACTTAAACAGACCCCTAAAACAGACAAACAACTATTATGAGCAAAAAGCATGTTTAAAAGTACTTTGACAATAATTAAAATCCATGGTCATATTCGCTGTTTTACAATTGTGCCTGAATAGACTGGGACAGGGCATAAAACTGCTCAAAATGGTTCTACATGTATAATATTTATCTAATACAAAAGCTTAAATTTTGTTATCACGTTTCATTTCGCTGCACCCTCATCTTTGCTTTAATCACTGACCTTGACATGAGTAAATAAGACCAAGCATACCTTGTGTGCTATGACATAGAAAATACCCTAAAACATGTATGTTTAAAGCTTTCTTACACATGTTCATTTTACGGTAATGCAGCAGTTTCTTATTTGCACCAAACGTGATTGAATTAAGAATCATCAATACATCACAGAAATGTATGAATATTGTATACTCTACTTTAAATATTCATACACTTCGAACTGTTTTATATTATAACGTTACATATTTGAACGTGTCTGATACAAATTAATTTAGTTATATACTGATATTTAGGTTAGCCGTAACTTTCAACTTTATATATAATAAAGCTGATATCTCTTTACATATTTCAAAGACAAGTTAAGTAATTTCTTTGATTTTCAATTCCAGATACATTTGCGTATAACGTTTTTGTGTTATTGCTTATTGGAGAATCGTGCAGACTTTTATTCCGACCATTTAATGACAGAATCGCAAAAATGTCTTCTTGTCATTATTATAGTATTCATTCAACAATAAACGTAATATGCTGTTGCATACCGCAGTGACTAATCTCGAATCAGAACTTTAGAATTAAGTGTACACTATACATTTGTAAGTAACCTTCATAGCTATTTCTATTGAATAAAATCTGTATTTCAATTCGAATACAACATGTTGCAATAGTTTTTATTATTTTATGGTAAGTTTTGATACGATATTCATGCCTCGGTGTACATGATGCTAAAAATATAGATTTAAAATACCCCTACAAACTCGCCTCGTCATATGAAATGGCTCATCTCAGTACAGTTACCTCAATTACAAGAATGCACAATCAGGAACCTAGAATATTCTACGTTCCTGACACAATGTACACATCATTTCGATAAGGGCTTAGGAAATAAAATAGTTTGACCTTGACCTTGGTTTGCAGTGTTAGAACATGGGTTCTGCATATCGTGTTGGTAAGATGTACACTTGTCCCAAGTTTCCTAATGCGTCATATGGAGCGGACATTAATAAAACCAATTTCTGAAACAAAGGTTCTGAACGTCGTCTTAATAAGATGAACATTTGGCGCAAGATTCATAAAAACCTTTCAATAGGTTCAAGAGATACAAATTTATTGAGCGTACACGAAACTCCAATGACCTCGAAATGTTACTTTGAGGCGACTAGATTGGAACATAAGTTTTGCACATCGTCTTGATATGATGCACATATAACCAAAATTGCATGTAAGTAAAACAAATTCTAAAATTCTTATTCAATGATATTCTTAAAAATCTTCAACTTTTTAGAAAATAAAGGTAACACTAATAATTGTCCTAATTCATACGTATGAGCAAATGCTCCCACTGTACTGTTATTCATATAAAAACGTGCATCACTGTAACACAAAAGCAAAGCAGTCTTTTAAAATACTATATCGTAACAAGTTATATTTTGAAAAGATCAGCAGTAAAATTATTGTATACTCTCTTTTATCTTATGTTTATCAGTGAATTATAGAGTTTTCTAAGTGAAATAAAAAATGATAATCCACAGTTTTGAAACAATGAATTAACATTTTTATTTTCAGTGTTTTTGCAATCTTTAACCCGAATTTACGTCAAAAAGTATACCGAGCGTAATTAATGCTGGAAACGATGCGACGATGACGTCGTTAAAATGACGTTATTTGCCCTATGTTTCCTGATGACGTTTCCCGCGATTTTCGATATTTTATAGAATTAAACTCAATAAAAGTAGTTTTAACAATGAAATAAACAGAAAAAAATTTTGGTATCGGTATAATATCACGTTAATTTCACTCGTGAACACCAAAAATTCTTATCACTTTTGGTGCCCACTCTATGAAATTATAATGTGATCTTACATCGAAACAAACAATTATCCACTATATATTGAGAAAGTATACTCAAACATTATAAGCATGTAGTTTCGCTATATGTTTTGTTTTTTCTTGGCGTATATGTTTTTCACATTTTTGCCCGGATAATTGTTTTCTTTAGAATATCATTAAGCACAGTAGTATGAACAAGACTAATAAAGACGCGGTTGTAAACATACTATCATATACATGCTAATTTGCCCTGTTTATGTTTTGTTTATCATAAAAGCTATGACAAATTAATACACGGAATGCGTTATGGCAATTCCAAAAATAAAAAGGAAATAGGAAGATAGTGTTATTACATGATAAATACCGTCTACATATACAACTCCTGCTGATGCATAATGTTAATTACACATAGACAAAGGATACGGTAAAAAACAAAACAAAGTTTTTTTAACATTTCGGTAATGACAAAACAAAGTCAAATATAACTTGACTTTTCTTCAAATTGCTTGAACATGATTTCGTACTGAGCATGAGGTTGTGCTAAAGACAAGTTTAAAGCCTCAAAATATGAAAACGTTTTTGAAAAGTACATGAGTCTAGTTTCCTATACAAGGAAAATATTAATATTTACAATTGTCTTTATAACATTGCTACAGACGAAATGTTCATAAATAACATATTTTAATTCAACATGTTATTTGATTTTCTTGATTTTTGTAGTCATTTGAGATTCAGGTCGACATACTGGCTTTAAAATGTCCAATAACGTAAAAAGAAACATTTAGAGAAAGAGTCCATCAGATTGTACTTCTTTACTGTTAAATTAATATTGTGTCCAAAATTCATGCTTAATTTGATGTGTTCTTTAAACTAGCTTATCGATTTAGCTTCGTACGCGAATAGCATGAAATTACCACATTCAAAGTCAGTCTCGTTTAAATTGTTGTTTATAGAAAAGTGCAAAATCAAGGAAAATTGTAATGAAATTGCTTTGCTGGTGCAGCCACCATGGCTCAGTGGTAGCGCATTCGCCGTAATTGCAGAGTTCATGTTGTCAATCGAACATTCTTTTTTTTTATAATAAGACTCGTTCTTCTAGTCACTTTAGTTTTTTCCTAAAGTTATAAGCATTGACTGCATGTGGAAGGTTGAAGCTTGTGACATAAATTACTTGCGTTTTCTGTATTTTTTATGGCTTCAAGACACACAGTTTGGAAGATACGTCGGTAACAAAACAGCAACGAAATCAGAACTACGGCAAAGATAATAGTGCTGGTTTTTCCTATAGCTGACACACATCTATCTAAGAATTATGCCAGGTATTCTTACTTCGATATGTATGAGAGTACGCATACAACAAGATTTAGATACTTTATTGTGACAGGAGCATTGTCGACACGTGTTGGGAAGCCTTTCTGTCAGTCTACTGACACGATGTCAAATGCTTTTTATTCGTCTGACATTTACTTCTTTGGCGAATGGGTCAACGAAAGTAGGTGAACATATTTTTTGTATTGGGAGGGGGCGGGGGGGGGTTCAAAATAATTTAAAGATCATTATACTGAAAACGTTTTGTAATGAAATAATCCACAGCCTTGAATTCAGGACGTTTATAGAAATATTTACGAGACGAAAATTCCTTTACAATATCACATAACAGAATGTTTTATTGGTCTCGAACCTCATAAACAAGATCTCGATATATTTTTGGTTGTTAGAGTGAAAGAAATAGTTGCTACTGATGCGGGAAACACCGCTAGGCAAATAGCTAGTATGGTTGGCATCTCATTAGGAGCAGCTCATGCAATTTTGAAACGTAACTTGAAAATGAGAAAGATCTGTGCTAGATGGATTCCCCATCTGTTGACAGATGAGCAGAAAAAGGAACGCGTGCAATGCGCGAAAATGTTGCTTAAACAGTTTCCAAATTACAATGCACGGTCTTTTGCAAATGTTGTCAATGGTGATGAGACATGAGTTCACTTTTTGAGCCCAAACGAAAGATTCAGAACAAAATATGGTCAACAAAGTCTGGCAAAAAACCATGCATTGCAAAGCGGACCATGAGCGTCAAGAAGGTAATGTATGACACATTCTTCAAAAACCAGGGTCCTGCCATTCAGGTTGCTGTACCTAAAGCCAAATCCGTAAATGCGAAGTTTTACAAGACTAAAGTTCTTCGAAAACTGAAGAAATATTTCAAAACTCGAAGACCTGCAACTGGTTTGGCCAATGTCAGATTGCTATATGGCAATGCGTCATCGCACAAGGCGTCTATTGTACAAGACTATCTGAAGCAGGAAAAGGTTGTTGTGCTCCCTCACCCTCCGTATTCGCCTGACCTTGCCCCGTGTGACTTCTTTTTCTTCCAAAGGCTCAAAAAATACCTTTCTGGTCGAAAATTTGTCCAGCGCAAACGCCTCGGTTCTGCAATATTCCACTGTCTTCATAGTATACATAGAAAAGACTATGAAAATGCCTTCAAAGATTGGATTAGAAGACTGAAACTTTGCGTATCTGTTGGAGGTGAATACTTCGAGGGGACAAAATAAAAGTTTCATTGAAATCTGTCAAAGATACATTTTTATGTGCTTAATTATGCATTCATATTTGAACATTCCTCATACATCTTTAGAAATGGTTCAATAATTCTCGGGCAAATATTCAAACTTTATAGGTAATAAGGTTTTTATTCGTAAAAGAAGAATGTGTTCTCAGTTTGTGGACTCACTTTAGAAATCATTTTCCAAACAAGTTAGATAAATAAAAAACACTCTTTCTTGTAACCCAAGTAGTATTACTATTTTCTTCTTTGAACTACAATTATTTATTTGAAGCTTAAGTATTATAAGATAATTACTTTTCTCTGTAATTTATCATCATTACATCGTGTGGCAGGTATCCTATTAAGACATTAAATCAGTTGGAGGTTAACATTTGTCTGCGTAAGAAATTCAGTCAAGTATGAGAATTTAGTTTAGACATAAGTAACTTTCGGATTTGATGATTCGACTTTTGTATAGATTTGACTGATTCTTGCTTGACGCCAATAACTGTTTGTGTTATAAACTTACAGCACAATTGTCCAGACGCGCAATTTAGATATTCTATGCAGTTGGAAGGATAGCCCAGGAAGATTGTTCTATTTATAAAATTACATCCGTTCCAGCGGTGTGGTGTCGTTTAATAAACAATGATTTGGAGTACTGATACGCAGTAATTAGCCACGACAACCGAAGGCCTGAGTGGTTTATAAGTTATAACTGCGCATCAGTACGACAAATTATTGTTTATTAGACGATAACAACGCTGAAAAGGATGTTATTTCGATTCTAACATGACCAGATATTACAAAAAGTGTATAAATGCAAAATTTTAGGACCACATCTAAGCACCCACGACTCATCAGTTGCACTATTTGAGTTAAGGAGAATGGTATTTATAACATTAACTAAACAACAAAAGTTTTGATAAAGTTATTACTCTTAATCAAATAAATAACGTTAAATGTTAACAAACATTTCTGTGAAGTGTTTTGAATATGTACAACATTATTTTGGAAAAAACGGAGAGACGGAAGAACGGATAGACTGTGATTCAGTGAAACATTCATATATCAGATGAGCATAAAACAAAAGTCGTTACTATCAGACAGTCATGAGACGTCAATTCCTTCAACGTATTTGTAACTTACCAAAATCAGTACAAACTGACAAATGTTGTTTTTTTTTAAATTCGAAAGATGCAGAAACATATTATTTCCTACTGCCACAAACACGAGGCATATACTGCAATCTTCTCTTTCATTTTTCGAAGGAAAATTTAACTCGGGAACACGATTTGTACTCTGTACTTCAAAGCAAAACTAAAAGTAAAATGATAATACCTCATGAATATCTTATACACCCTAAGACTGGGAAATTACTTTTTTTCTATTTGAGTTTGATTGGAAGATTGCAAACATGTATATTTCTCCAATGGTTTAATTAAGAAATAATAAATGCCTCCCTGTATTTTATCGTTGAATAAAATATAGTCAGGAATTTGGATGCGTAGTAATTAAATCATGAGTGCGTAGCATCCAAATGACTGACTGTATTTTATTCAACGAAAAAATATAGGGAACAATTTATTATTTCGATTCTAACACGTTATTTTCTTTGAAAACAGTCCCGAACTTTATTTAACGCGTAGTAGTACATCATTGTAACCTTTAAATGCGAAAAAAGATTGGACGCGCTTGTTAAAATACGTCACATCGTTACGTCATTTACGGCACGTCGTCCTTGGAAAAACGTGCTGTATCTTATCGTAAAATAAAATACAGGCTTTTCCCTATATGTTTATATAGGAAACACAGCAGCTTGTGTTAGAATCAAATTTTATTAATGGATCAGATATTAATATCAGAAGATGCACGATGCGTGAAGAAGCTGTTGTTGAAACGCTGATATTAATGATGGTAGCCGGGATGATATATAGTAACATTCGTTTAAAAATCACTCCACTCACTTTTTATGTGCAGGCATAAAAACTGAGATTTATTGCACGCAATCCAGGAGGTTTGCGGTAAAAAAATACTTTTCAATTTAATACATCCATCGTGATCACATGCCGTTGAGATATGACTGCACATCGTTCATATGATTGCAATGTGGTAATTGAGTTATTGACAGTAACGCAAGAAGTAAGCAATATTGTGAAAATCAAAAAGATTATCTGTAATACACACAAACGCCGAATAGAAAACGTCTTTTCCAGGAAAGCTGATATTAAATTCCAAAAATACTATTTCTGTTTTTGCATCTCTAAGGAATAAAGTTAAGCGACTTCTCGTTGCTGCAATAATTTGCTACACTCAGAGACACAAATTTGAATAGCATTTAAATAATCAAGACTATATGAATTTGGACAAAATCTTCTGTTCTTATTTCTATTTGAAATAGTAGTTAGTGACTGAATTCACTTTTCATATCACAGAAATCCTCTGAAAAAGAATGTTTCAAGAATGTTTCAAGAATGTTTCAAGAATGTTTCAAGAAAATACAAGTATGACTCGTGACATTGAAAAGAAATGGAATTACTGTTTATTTAACATTTTGTGTCTACATAAAATATCGTGAGTAATTCACATGAAATAAATAATAATAATAACCAAAACATGTTGACAATGTATAGTTCATAAGAAAACAATTCACATCGAATATAACATATACTTATAAGATTTCGTATAAAACATTTAATAAGTTATAACAGTAACAAACTAACTGAAGTTGTAACACGTAGTCTAATTTCGTTTGAACACGATGTACAATCTGATTGTACGGTGATATAAATGCATAATTTGGTTGTTACAATTCCGTTCTAGCTGCAACAACACGACAGTCTGTTGAAAAGATTTGTTAATAACTCTTAGTTTTGTATATTTTAAACGTGTGTAATTTGGTGCAAACAAATGCTACAGGTCGTCAAGAAAGATTTGTTTCTTACGTGCAACCGAGTTCGTATAAAACAAATATACTGTACAGTCATATAACGTAGAATTTAACTGGCTCTCATTATGGAAACACACCACAAATTTTTGTGACATGTGTGAACATGTATGATGTGAACATGTATGATTACATTACAAGTGGTCAATCACATTTAAGCAACATTTGATGACAATTTTTACTTTTTGTATATTTTGTTAGAGATTTATTCAAGGAACAAAAAGACCCAATACATACAGATAGATACCTATTAGAAATTTACATTTTATCAATATTTATAAAATTTTGTTATAACTCCCCTTCAATGTGAAATTATTTAAAAAGTTGAGTATCTCCTTTTTATTTCAATATTATTTCTACTTTTACATTAACATTGGATAGATATACAAATATTTTAACATTCTGAACCAAAAGGCAAGTTTTAAAACTATTTGTAGCTTCTGAATTCATTTATTTCCAATCTATCTTGGTTGCACAACCAAGATAGATAAAGGGAGGTAATAACAATTTTTCAAACTTACATTTCTAATGAATTCCATCAAAATATATAATTGTTAATGTGAATATCTTACAAATATAATACAATAGGTCTTATATTTATATATTTCCTTAGGAAAGTATGTGTATCAAATTTGTACTTATGATAAAATAACTCTATCTAGGTTGGGCAACCAGCATATGGAAATCAAATTTTAAAAATACCTCCAGTGAAAATCTTACTTGAATTAAGCGCAAAGTGAACATAAATGAGTGTAAATGATCAGATGTTTAAGTTTCAAACAAATCTTTTGCATGGCCAAAATCTGATTATCCACCTTTGAAATCAAAAGATCTCGATTCGTCCAAGAATATTAATTTATTTCTTTCAGATATAGATATACTTTTTGCATCTGTATCGGATTATCTCTGTTTATAACGGTAAAGTAACCATTTACGTGGTTGCATGTTATTTTCTATTCACTGCGATGTCTTTGTATATCATTTCTACGTTGCTATAAATAAAAACACTTGCATTTCGAATATTTCTGACTCAAAACGCCAGATTCTAACGAAATTCTTTAAAAAATCATTCCAGTTATTTAGAAAAGATGCGCTGAAGACTTGTTTATCCATGTTATTGAAACGGACATGAAACATAATTTAAATGCAAAAGGAATACAAAGTTCGATCTTTTGTTTAAAAGGAAAACTGCTGACAAATTTGTCTCATTCAATTCAATCAAACGACCACTTTCTTCGCCAAGTACAGTATGCACGAATATGATGCAAATATTTGTTCTAATAAAAGTATTCAAAGACTGTATGGACCTGGGAAATGTGCATAGCTACATCTTATTCCATCTTAAATTTCATAGTATAACATTACAGGGAAGTCGCTTGGGAATATGAAATAAATTTTGCAATATATTTCTAAGGTGCAAACTGTACTGATCGGCACACATTTATTTATAGATAACT